>CM071947.1:24600000-25200000 GCA_036784905.1 Acrossocheilus fasciatus | reverse complement strand
TAGAAAAGGTAGTATCCTCACAATTATATTCCTTCTTAGAGAAAAATGATATCTGTGATGAATTCCAGTCAGGATTTAGATCGTATCATAGTACTGAGACTGCTCTCATTAGAGTTACAATTACAGAGTTTACATGTTACCCTTGGGAGATATTATCAGGGGACATGGTGTTAGCTTTCACTGTTATGCTGATGATACTCAGCTCTATATTTCTTCGTGGCCCGGTGAAACTAACGGAATGCATAGTCGATATAAAAAACTGGATGAGGAGTAATTTTGTACTGCTAAATTCTGAAAAAACAGAGGTGTTAATTATCGGACCTAAAACCCCACATGTAACAACCTAGAACATTATCTAACACTCGATGGCTGCTCTGTCAATTCTTCTTCATCAGTCAGGAACCTAGGTGTGCTGTTCTATTGCAATCTTTCATTTGAAAGCCATGTTTCTAGCATCTGTAAAACTGCGTTTTTCATCTCAAAAACATATCTAAATTGCGACCTATGCTCTCAACGTCAAATGCAGAAATGTTAGTTCATGCGTTTATGACCTCAAGGTTAGACTATTGCAATGCTTTATTGGGTGGTTGTTCTGCACGCTTGATCAACAAACTACAGTTGTTCCAAAATGCAGCAGCTAGAGTCCTTACTAGAACCAGGAAATATGACCATATTAGCCCGGTTCTGTCAACACTGCACTGGCTCCCTATCAAACATCGGATAGATTTTAAAATCTTGTTAATTACTTATAAAGCCCTGAATGGTTTAGCTCCTCAGTACTTGAGCGAGCTCTTATCGCATTATAGTCCTCCACGTCCGCTGCGTTCTCAAAACTCTGGCCGTTTGATAATACCTAGAATATCAAAATCGACTGCGGGCGGCAGATCCTTTTCCTATTTAGCACCCAAACTCTGGAACAATCTACCTAACACTGTTCGGGAGGCAGACACACTCTGTCAGTTTAAATCTAGATTAAAGACACATCTCTTTACCCTGGCGTACACATAACACACTAATACGCTTCTATTATTCAAATCCGTTAAAGGATTGTCGACCAGGACACCCAGATGACCCCCGGAGACAATAAAACTAAAAAAATATAACTAAAAATATAATAAAATACCAACTACATAATACTACTATCGTTAGAACCTGAAAATTTTGAACTGTGGGTGTCGTCTGGTCAGAGGAGAACTGGCCCCCCGACTGAGCCTGGTTTCTCTCAAGGTTTTTTTCTCCATTCTGTCTCAGAGGGAGTTTTGGTTCCTTGCCGCTGTCGCCTCTGGCTTGCTCAGTTGGGGACACCTAATTTCTAGCGATTATCGCCGATTTGATTGCTCATATACCATTTAAACTAAACTGAGCTAGACAATGACATCATTGAATTCAATAATGAAATGCCTTTAACTGAAAATTGAGTGTTTAATCTTGTCATTTTACATCATTGACACAATATTTTCCTATTCTGATATTGGAAAGTTGCTTTGACACAATCTGTATTGTTAAAAGCACTGTATAAATAAAGGTGACTTGACTTAACACAAAAGCTGAGGTAGATTTTTATCCCTAACTGTGCGTTCACACCAGACGCGACTTGCCCGCGCATAGTTGGATGCTTGAACATTTTGAGTTTACTCGCTTCATTCACGCCTGAAATTCACTTCAACAGATGTGAATTCGCGTCAAGGAGGGGCTTCTGCCAGGCGGCTCGTCTTATTACACTACACTGGTCCAATCACAAATAACTATTTTGTACTATACTATTGTGAGTGTATTTGCAATAGGATATAATTAGAATGAATGTACAAATGTTTGCCATAAGTAGCCTATTCTAATCTTAACATAGAAATAATATTTTTATGTAACAAATAGGCTATAAATTATGATTTACTATGTTGTGCACAAAGTAACACACCAAGCAAGATCGTTTTTATTCCTGTTTCTATAGAAGTACGAAGATGTATTGTACAGCTCCAGGTATACACATACAGCGACGATGACTTTGTCCTCCATTGTTGTTTCAGATTTCTGCCTCCCTCGCTACGTCATAATCACGTCACTACTAGAGCAAGCTCCTGATTGGTTAACACGGTGCAAATTTTCGCCAAAGTTCAGATTTTTCAACTCATGATTCACCCGAAACGCTCAATTCGCGCCACAGGATGTCTATTCACGTGTCTATTCACAGGATGACTTAACATGTAAATCACTCGCACTTCATTAGCATCTGGTGTGAACGCACCATAAGACAATTTAAAGCTGCAATCTGTACGTTTTGCCTCTTTGTTGCCATCTCTGTTTGAAGCCTGCAATTGCAGTTATTTGTGGAATTATCTTCATTACGTGGGTTGTGCTCCGGAGCGCCGATGAATCTAATGTTTTGAGGTGTATGTGTGTCGGTCAGTCACCGCACCGGTGTGGATACTGTACTCAGGAATCACAGATTCTAGCCTACGTCTTGGAATATATGACCCAAATAAGAGGTTTCACCAGATATTGTCATCTGAACAAGCAAGTAACAAGTCTGCCACGTTTGTTCTGACCAACTGAGAAAAAAAGCATTAAAATAAATCACGCAACCACTGGTAATTAAATCCAATGATCGGTTAGCTTATATCACATCTAACCGTGCAAATTATTATTACTGTTATACTTTGTTCTCAAATTGTTAATGTTAACAACATCAGCATTGCGTGACTATGAGTATAGTGTGTGTTAAGCGTGTCGATTTCAATTTCTGTACAGTCTAATATCTAATTGTCATACCATTCAAAATTCATATAAAGGAATTATTTTAATCCAAAAAGCAATTATTCTTCCTTCAAACTGGTTTTCTTTAAAATACAAATCTTGTGTAATCCCAGGCTATCTGTAATCAGAAGCACACTTAAAACTGGAATATAATTTAATTTGTCACATAAGTTTCATAAACACATACTTTCTGGATTACAATCCGCCATCAAAATGATACATTTAATTATTCCAGCTGCTGTGAGAAAAGGTTATAAACGATCTGCCGCCTGCAGGATCCTCACATGTGATATAGTCTACTATCCGGGACTCATTCTTTCTGTTTTCAGACGTGACGTAATGACGCGGCGGCATGCTCGAATTTCCCGCGAATTTCTACCAGTACCACTCAATTTAGAAAACATTATTATAAGCTAACCGTTGTGAATCAGACTAAAGTAAGGCGACAGTTTTGAACACTGGCTGGTTATGTACTTGCTCAAATATTGATTTTGGATCATTTAAAGAAAGAGCAAAAAGAAAGCCACAGAAAAGATATCAATGTGCTCCTGAAGCGCGCGCACAGAAAGCCGCTTCTCTCAGACTGCATGCAGCACTGAATTACTTCAGAAGTCATCCGTCTTGGTGAGTATTCATGTAAACATAGATGGCTATGTCTTAAGTTAATGTAAACAGTTGTGGAAAAATCTAATGTGTAGCCTAATATTAGATTCGTGAATTAGATCTTAATATAATACTTCACCTCAAACAATGAAAGAAAAGAGGAAATTACTCCTCTTGACTGAATAACTTTTGTAGCTTTATCATTAATACACTAAAGACTATGCAGTGATTATACTTACATTTGATTATTCAATTTCTGCATGCTTCTGTAAAATAGATAAAGCACTATTTTTTTTTCATAGGCCTATATTTTATTTTCTCTACTGTTTATTTGCATCTTTGTTGTTGTTTTTCATAAAGGTAAAATAACAAAAAGAGTTTTATTGTGATTATTACTATGGTAATGATTATTAATTAAAAAATTGGAGGAAAATATGCATTGTGATGCATCATAATCAATTGAATTAAATCGGGAGGCAACTGAAGATTCACACATGATCACACGATTTGGCTCAACAGTGGTTCACATTTTTACTTGCCCCACACAAAAATAAATAAAGTCGTTATCATTGTTTTTTTTCCAATACCAAAATTATAGATAGGCCTACCCATTAAATTCACAATTCTCGATTCCAATTGAAGACAAGTTAACAGTCAGTAAATAAGAACAAATTAACCAATTATAAACAATAGCACAAATAAATAAACAGAACAAAGATAAAAAATTAAACAATGCTACAGGTTTTTGGATTTGTAGGTGATGATCAGGTACAGAAATAACATTTCATACTTTTGTACGTCTGGAAAGAACTGCAAAGAAACATTTCTTTCCAGAAAGAAATGCAATTCGGGGCTCGCACGCTGTATGAATAATTTATTGCTATTGTGTGGATATATGTAATCAATAAAAAAGTAACTGTAGTCTGATTACATTTAAAACGTAAAATACTCTAATTACAAGAACTTAATTCTCAGAATCTGATTACGTAATCCAGATCACATGTAATCACTTACTATAGGCTGTAGTTCTCATGGATGAAGGGCCCCTCAAGAGATAAAGCCCAGGGGCCCCTTATAGTCTTATTGAGGCCCTGATCATGAGGGACCATGATCTGTTTTTCCATTGATAATAGGACTTGAGTTCCTGAACATCTCTGTTGTGGCATTGGACTTTCATGGAGCCACATATTCCTTACCAGAAGAGGATAAGATGCATCAATTTTCCATCTCTTCACCTTCCCATGAGACCATTACCAGATTTCATTTCACATTTGCTGCTGTTCAGATCAATGAGTCCACAAGAACTCTCATTAAAGAACTTGTGGACTCAGCAGATGCTTCACGCTCCAAAAAACAGTTAGAAAGTCTTCTCATCGCTTGGCCTGAGAACTTCCATCAGGGACGACGTGGAAAGAGAATCATTCCTCCATCCACTTTCCCACAGACTGCTCCCATCATACTGGTGCCAAAAAAAAGAAGCTATTTTATGCATTTTCGGACATTCTTGCCTCTCTATATGGAGCCTCAGTTTTCAGCACTGAAGAGCGGTTATTCGCAGGTCTGTATGGAGGAAAATAGCATTTCCAAAACTGCTTTTGTTACCAAGTCTGGTAGAGTTCATTCATCTACCATTTGGTTGGAAATATGCTGCTGTGATCTTCCAGCGATTAATGAAAACCACTAACCTATTATAGCGATCCCATTGAAATAAATTGCAAGTGGACACAATCTTACAGGAGCTCATTGGTAGATGTTGTTTCGTCTGTACAGATGATACTGTTGTGTAACCGGCCAGTGTTCAGGATCACTTTGGGCATACAGCTGTTCGCAAAGCTGGAAACTTGAAAACAAATGTAACCGGTTAATAAAAGCTCCCTTTCGTTGCTGGGTCATCTCAGAAGGAAGAGTAAAGACTGAAAGCTCTAAAGCCCAAGGTATCCTTTGTTTATGTATGCGTACGCTAGTGTATGTTTCATGGGCTCTGGAGAAGTGACAGGAGTACCTCGAAGGACGGCATTTAGATGTGCTCACAGACCATTGTGTCCTCACTTAAGACCCTCATCCCAGTTAATGAGGTGGTCATTACGCTCCAAAGTTTTGACTTTACAGTCAAGTACCGAAGAGGATAGTGCAATGTGGTTCTTTACGCACTGTCTCTACGTACAGAAGAGGACGTTCCCGGGACAATGGCCCTCTCTCAGGCAGTCAGCACACCATGCATCTCTCCAATGAAGCCAAAATTTCTGATGCAAATCCAAGCCGCACCCGTTATATAATGCCCCCTTCACCTCATTGTTAGTCGGTAAAACTGTCCTCTCATTGGCCATATATGAATGACATGCAAATTCTGCCCAAAATATAATGGTTTGAAGCAGGTTCCTAAACTGCATCTTCCATTCGTCTGACAGATAATTCCACCCCAGACTCACAGCAGGAATAAACCTACAAACAATCATTCAGAATCGTCTCTGCTTATAGTAAAAGGAGAACATGACTGATGGAGTTTCCTAAAGGCACTGAATACACGTCAAAAACACAACAGAAAAACATCACGCTTTGCAAAAAGATTTTACTCATTTGCTGGTCAAAGGCACGTTTGTAAAATGCTATGGAATAAAACCATCCACAGTTGTTCTGGAGAAATCTTACAAACATATAAAGACACTTTTAAAGGCAGTTCTAGATTTGTCATCAACTCGTTCAGTCCAGGAGAGCAAACGCACATCATCGGTCTCTCAGAGGTCATGCTCCGGCAGCCAATGACCCGGCTGCTCTTCATCGCTAACACTCATCTGCAGCGAGACCGGAAAACACCTACAGTAACAGCAGAGCTGGTGACCGGATCTCATCTGACCGCAGTAAACGCTGACTAACATGGACTGAGTCGAAAAACAAACGGACATGCAGACAAACACAACGCTGTAACAATGTTTGCTGATTACGCTCAAAAGAAAATGCTATAAAATAAGATCCAAAACCGTAACATCAAAATTATATATATTCGCAATATTCATGAACTTCTTCAATTCAATTTAAAAATCTGCAAGTCAAAGTATTTGATTGTAAATGTAAACACAAGCGTTATGAATTTGAGAATCACCTCTTCCTCGTGAGATCTGATCGTTTGAAGGAAGGACATCAGATGCATTCGTGGTTTCATTCCCAGCCAATTCCATCGTAAAGACTGTCAATTATTAATATCAATCAAACTCAAATATTATATCAAGGACATGATATTCAATTCAATCAATAATTTAAAAGTTAGATATTAGTTATTCTGCCCTGTAATCAGACCCGGTTCTGTTTGTTTTGGCGTTTAGAGTGGCTCAGTCTTGTAATGGGACGTGACTGAAAAACACAGGACACCTGCGGATGGAATGTGGATCCCCATGTGATTCTGGGAAGCTGTGGTCCGCGTCACGTGACGCACGAGGCGCTCACACTGTCCTGGAGGGCAAGCGCTGTTTGTACATGCCAGCCAGAGCCTTGGCGGCGGAGTAGATCATCTGCCGGCGGGACATGCCGGTGAAGGCCTGGTGCCAGTCTGTGCGGCTGACGTTGGGCACGCTTCTCTCCAGAACCTCCCCGACCGTCACCAGCAGCCCGGACCAGCGCAGGTTATAGTCCGGAGGAGTCAGCGCCTGCGCCTGCGGAGGACAGCACACAGAGTTCAGTGATCTTAGGCTGTGTTTTCAGAGCTGCAGATCATTTGCTTTGCTCTGAAACAGGAACTTGAACTGTGACAATGTTGCACACTCCTCGGTTCGGTTTGCTTTCACTAGGCAACATTTCAAAGCTTACCAAAATGTCTTTCTGCCAGTCATGTGTGATTAAAACTGTGCTCTCATTGGTTATTTATTTAAAAGCGACGATGTTGTGCCAGAGTTGGTTATAATGACGTATATCTGCAGTCCCTGTTCCTCATAACGTCATCTATCAAGATCGGGCTCGTTGTGGCGAGGGCTGGGAGATTTTTCAGATTTAATCGATTAATTCAAATTTAATGTTTTGCCAGGATTTTATTTTTTTATAAATCAAGGAATCATGATTTTGAATAGAAATATTACCAAACGTTAGAATTAGACACTTTGACAAAAGTGAAAAGAATGATCCGACCGCATGTGCTCAAAGGGATACTCCACCCCACAATGCAAATTTGGTCATTAATCACTTACCCCCATGTTGTCCTCGGAACACAATTCAAGATATTTTGGATGAAAACCGGGAGGTTTGTGACTGTCCCATGGACTGCCGAGTAAACTACACTGTCAGAGCCCAGAGAAGTATTAAAAACATCGTCAAAATAGTCCATCGGATGCTCTCCAAAATGGCGCTACGCTGACACAGAGAGGAGACAGATTGTTGAATAAATGTTATTTTTATTTTCTTTGCGTACAAAAAGTATTCTCGTCACTTCATGAAATTCAGATTGAACCACTGACAGTGTAGTTTACTGGCAGTCCACAGGACAGTCAAAATATCTTCAACTGTGTTCTGAGGACGAGCGAAGCTTTTGAGGTTTGGGTGACATGGGGGTAAGGGAGGATCCCTTTAACCACTCACGTGTGCAGGACTATAAATATATCGTTAGGTGAGATTCACACAGAATGCACTTTTGTGTTGACAAACATGCGACGCGGCAGTGGAAGAGGAAAAACATGCAGGAAGATGGGAGTGAACTTCTTTTAACTTGAGCGCAGAGTTTTTAGACTGTCGTTTCACGCATGAGACGCGAGCGCAACAGACAGACGCATCCGTGTTTACACAGAAAAACAATGGAAAAGCAGCGCAATCGAATAAAGTGAAGAACGATATCTGATATCTCATGTGTGCATCACGGACTGAAAGCTGCTGTTGTTTTTACAGAACATCTATAGTTCATAGTCTACTGGAGTTACACCTTCAGTCATTTTGAGTTTGAACTACTTGACTTTTTTTAAAGCATTTTCCTTGTATTATTTCTGAACAAATATGTGTAAGACAAGTTTGTATAATTAGTTGTAGTTCATGCATCTTTTATTAGATATTTAACAAGTGATTTGTTTAACCTTTGCATCATGTTACCTCATGTGTGCTGCACTTGGAATATTTCTTGAACCATGTTGTAGTTACATTTTCAAGTTGACTAGTTAAAATCGTAGCCTATAAAAACCAAGAACTGGTCAAAAAACAAACAAAGAAAAATCGATATTTAATTTTTTTTGCCATATCACCCAATTGTGGCTTTATCTGTAGTCATTACATACACGTATGAAGTGTGCATCCAGATTTACAGTTTTATGCAAAAGTTTGGGCACCCCTCTGGGGCTGCATGATAACGTGCCCTGTCTAAACAAGAAAAGATTGTGGTGATATGCCAGTCAGTCTCTAGAGAAAGCTGGATAATGTGATGTTATTCAGACAGAAAAATCTCAGAGGCAACCGCAGGGCAGCGTCACACGATCTCTGAGCTCTGAGCGCGGTTGTGCCTAAGCAAACCGAACTAAGGGAGAACAAACACGCCGGGCATGACTCTGAACAGCTCCTCAGAAGGATGTAGTGTTACCTGCTGCACATGCTCCAGCGCCACAGGTGTGGCCTGAGTGAAGGTCTCCAGGTGAATCCCGTTCCCCGGATCATCCAAGATCAAACAGCCGATGTCAAACCACCTGACGAGAGAGTGTCAACAAGGCTGCTCAGTTTCTGCTCTCATGAGAAAAGCAAGCACAACTCTCTCTATTTACATGTCGTTAGATGCCGCTTTTGCTCCTCCTTTGCAGTTCAAGATGGCTTTTGTTGATGTTGATAACATTTGATTGGTAACAGTATATAGTATTCTGATCGACTGAAGTCATACCACATTTGTGAGAGTGCACAATTGTACAATTGACCATTTTAAAAACTGCCCTTACAGAGCTAAAACCTGCCTCTGGATTCAGTTCCAGGTGGCAAGTAACGTCTGTTAACGGGAAGGCTCGGACCCAGATTGAGATCCAGTGGATGGGACAGCTTTAGAGCCGTGGATAAACCGATCTTACTTGTCTGGGAAGAGTTCTGCGATGAAGTTTTCCACAGAGACCACGGGCTGCTTCTCGTGAATGACAGCGGCCCGCCGCAGACTGTCGATGCGCTCCTGAGCTCCCTACACACACACACACACACACACACACACGGTTCAGTGTTTCCTGCCGTGTCTCTCCACACTGACAGACACCTGAGGCAGAGGCGTGCTCACCTTGACCCCTGCGGCGTATCCCAGCGGCTGCGGGGCGATGTTGGACTGACCGGCCTCTCCTGTCACCATGGCCAAACCAAACACCTCCTGAAACGCGTCCCGCACCGCGGCCACCTTCACCTCCTTATCTGACGTCACCACCACGTCCACGTCTCCTCCGGACTCTGACACAAACACACAAATCACATCAGGCCGAGCGGTTCTGAGCCAACGCAGTTCAGTGCGGCACGACCACAGATCAATCCTCAGACAGGTGTCTCAGCTCAGGTAATGGGACTGTGGTAATGGAGTGGTAAAATTAAAAAAAAAAAAAACCAAAATAATCTGCCAAAGGGGTAAGAAAAATAATCTTATGACAAACAGAAAACAAGATTATTTTTCTTACCCCATTGGCAGGTTATTTTGCTTGTTTCAAGCAAAAACTCACTTAATTTTGACATGTTTTTTCTGAAAATAAGATGATACTTTTTACTTGTCTAGAAAATCCTTCTTGATTTAAGAATTTTTAGATATTTTGGCTGGAAACAAGACTAAAAATCTAAGTAAGAAAAGCATTTTTTGCAGTGAAGCGGCAACCTCCTGCTCGCTCTCTTGAAACCAACACGGAAGTGACTTAAACTGCAATTCATCGACTGGCCGCTAGAGACTGGCTCCAAAAGGGAGTCAGTCCCATAGACACCCCATGTTAAAATACCCAACTTTACAGCAGAAAAAACATGTTTACAGCCTGGTACAAAAAGTGGTTTTGGTATATATAGCTAATTTCGTTCTTCATGACAACTGTGAGGGGGTGAACTTATTTATAACTCATCCGTTTAAATTATATGAAGCCTTAAAGTTCTGCATAATTAAAGGCGTGGCCACTTGAGTGACAGGTGGACTGCGGCTGCTGTCACCACCGGGGAGCTAGGCTCCACCCACGTTCCGCCTCTTTGCCTATTTTCGATTATCTGGGAGTGATGCGCTGCCAAGATAGCGACGGCCGTCTCCGCACACTTTGAGCTTCAAAAATGCTCTTCAGAAACCTACGGGTGATGTCACGGACACTACGTCCATGTTTATAACAGTCCATGGTTAGGACACGGTGTAATGGTTTTTATAGGGATGTCCTCATCAGGTTTTTTGTGCCACGGATCTGAGTCACTGAATATTTAGCATCTGCTGATATCAAGTCCTGATCTGATACTTGTATATTCCTATAGGATTGGATGTTTGGTGCACACTTAAAGTAGCCTACATTATAGTGATCAAAATCAACCCAATGTACACAGAGATGTGCAGAGAGTAAAAGAAATATGCGTATTATAAACTGTATGTATATGTTTATGTATATGTATTACAAGATACACACTTTCTATGCATATGTTTGCATGAACAGTATACAGGCACTGGCAGACGTAAACATGTTACAATGAAACACACTGTAAACAGACTTTGTGGTCACAATTATGAATATGGGACTACTGATATAGACTTCTTGTATTTTACATGTACAATAAGCAGAAAAATTGCTAATAAAAGAGGAGATATGGTTAGAAAGCATGAAGCTGGCGCTGTAAGAATGCCAGTCAGTCAGTCGACACCGAATCAAGACGATGCCTCTGTGTCTGACGGCAGATAAACGTAAACGATAAATGATGAGTGATCGTTACAAAAGCGTGTATCACATTCACTGAACAGGGAAGCTCAGACATGTGATGTGGAGCCAGGAGCAGATTTGGTAGAGCTGGTGGGTGGGCAATTAAAAATACAGATCATTTAATCAAGAAATTACTATTGATTTGCATTAATAAGAGCAGTTACTCATAATATTACACACTGATTTCTTGGCAAGCACTGAGCTTGAGTTGATGCATACTAAATTGACTTTTTAACAACAGTAACATACAAAAATGTTATATAGAAAATTAATGTGTTATATTTAATAATTAATACACTCGCATTAAATGTACCATTATTCTTATAGTATTATAACTGACCGATAACTTCATAATAAAAGGAAGAAAAGTTAGTTTTTCGAGGCACTTTTTCTTACGTCAAGAGCAGAACTCTGACAAAATCTGATTTCTTGATGATTCAATATTTTATAAAAGTGATTTTAGAAGTTCAAAATATAAAGGAAAAAGTAGAAATGAATGGCTGCTGCCATCTACAGGTTATACTGGTGATTTAATGTATTTTTGAAATGTTACATAAGTGTTTGTTAATCTCAGAGTATTTTGGTCATCCCATTAAAAATAACATTCAAATTGGATCATTTTGGAGTTTTAAGGTGCTGGAAACAGTTGAATTTCTCTCTCAAAAAGGTTGTACAAACCCTGAAATGTATAATGTAATAACATTCGACTATTTCTGGCTGAACACCACGGTTACAGTTAGTGTTACTGCTTCTGGTTTTCTACATCAGCGCTGTCTGACCGGTTTAAACAGATTTCTGTGCAGAATTTGAATGAGCCGATACGATCAAAAAACGCTTGATGGGCACCGATCCTTTAGATCTCAGGACATCCCTACACACTGTATTTTCTATCGCCCCACACCCTGCATCTAAACCTACCCCTTACACAAAACTTCCTGCATTTTCACATTCTCAAAAAAAACAGTTTAGCTTGTTTTTAAGCCTTTGTGATAATAAAAATCTGCGTGCTCATAACCCACACACAGAGCAGCACTCACTGATGTACGGTGCCATCCCAGGGTCCAGGGTGGTAATCATGGACTCCACAGAGTGCTTGGTTTTATCCAGGACGGTCTTGACCATGGGGTTCCCGGCTACACCCTGAGATCACAACACAAGAGCATCAGGACGAACACGGGTGCGAGAGCGCGCCGCCCCGGCCTTACACTGCATACGTGCGTCCAGTACCTTGATGAAGCCCCATAATCCACCGGGTGCGCTGTCGTCCGCAGCCACTCTGGGGTCTTCAGCGTCCTCGGGAAACGTGATGGGCGAGCTGACGTCTAACCCTCCCGACACCGGCTGCTGCATCATGGGATTGGTGATGATCCCTACAGAAACACAGTCACATCTCAACTACAGGATACTGCTGACAGGATGAAACGACCCATAAAAGCTGTGTGACCGAATGAATGAATTTATGACCCATTCAGGAGGAGTCACTTGCTTCACTCCTGAATGAATCAGACATTTTGAACGAATCATTTGAATGAATGATTCACTCACTCATTATGACAGGGACTTGCTGCCAACTACTTGTGATTTCAATTTCAAGTGTAAATACACCAAAAAGCTAGGTTTGTAAAAAATGCTTGTATAAAGGTAAAAAATGCCTTTGGAAATCAGCTTTTAAACAAGGGTTCATACAGATAAAGCAAAATGAAATTCCAGGATTTTAAAGGACTTTTTTTGGTTTTCGAAGACTAAAATCTTTGAAAGATCTCACTTATCAAACAATATGGTTACTATTATCTTTCAAATTCTAATAAATAATCTAGAAGGTGGTGGCTAATGCAGTTCAGACCTGGCATGGGTGAGGCGCTGGAGAAGCTGGGCATCAGCGGCGTCTGAGGGGTGCGGCCCGCGTGGCCGCGGGTGATGTCATATCCTGCGCTCACGGAGAAGCCGGTGGTGGGCGGGCCCATGGGCGGGGCCGAGAGGACGGGGCCCAGAGGGGCAGCGGTGCTGAGCGGAGCGGGGCCGCCGTACGGGCCGCTCAGAGAGAGAGGAGGAGCAGGAGACTGCATGGAGGTCAAAGCCACTGCAGGAACAGGGCTGGAGAACCCTCCCGGGGCAAACGCTGAGACGCCGGGGGCGCTGGGGAGGGTCTGAGCACCGGAGACACCTGGACACAAGAGCACACATGAGCCACTGACGCTGAAGCCTGCAGGCAGCCCACAGCGACGCACCGCTGACTCACCTGTGTTCACGTCTTCTGTCAAGTCTGAATTTCACACGAACAAACCTTTAACATGCTCAGTCAACGCATTCAGATCAGTGACATCACCAGACTTACCGCGAGTAATAACAGATTAATGATGGCTGCTTTTGCCTTGATGACACATCTGAAGAAAAAAAACTGATCTGTATGCCATGAGAAGTTTTTAGCAAATATTCAGTCTACTCGACTGACCGGTTTTTAAGACAATAGACAAAGTAAACAATGGCACGTTCATGACACATACACCAGTGTAAGTATACGCATCACCTGCAGTGTGTTTTCTGAATTCAACTGATATAATAATCAAGCATTTTGTCCCTCTTTATCAGATTATTTCAGATCTACATCACCCATCCAGATACGATAAGAGCTCGATCCATCCAGGGTTCACATGAAGGCTGTTCAATCTGATTATGCCTTTAATCTTACTAACAGATTATTTGTGTGAATATGAGTGTGTGTGTGTGTGTGTGTGTGTTTTTGTGAAAAGTCAGGACATAGATGTGTATAATAACAAGGGTATGGCAGGTATTACAAGGAGAAGGTGACTCTTCAGGACATTACTCCATGTCCCCACTTTTCAAAACACTTATAAATCACACAGAATGGAGTGTATTGAGAATCTGAAACAGCAGACAGTCTCCTGTAAGGGGTAGGTTTAGGGGTGGGTGGGTGTGGGTGTGTGTGTGTGTGTGTGTGTGTGTGTGTGTGTTACCGCTGGCGGGTGCTGTGGTGGGTGTGTGTGTGTGTGTGTGTTACCGCTGGCGGGTGCTGTGGTGTGTGTGTGTGTGTGTGTGTGTGTTACCGCTGGCGGGTGCTGTGGTGGGTGTGTGTGTGTGTGTGTGTGTGTTACCGCTGGCGGGTGCTGTGGTGGGTGTGTGTGGGTGTGTGTGTGTGTGTGTGTGTGTGTGTGTGTGTGTGTGTGTTACCGCTGGCGGGTGCTGTGGTGGGTGGGGGTGGTGGAGGGGTGGTTGGTGGGGTGCTCTCTATGCCGCTCTCTTCCATCATCTTCACTCTGAAGAACATCAACAAACTGGTGTCAGTAAATATGACAAGCAGAAGATGATCAGAATGAACAAATCATTTGACTGAAGAGAATAATCTGGACGGTCTGCGCTGCAAAAATTGTTTACTTGGTTTGTTTAAAACAAAGAGAAATATCGGCCAACAGGGTCAGAAAAAACATAGTTTTCCCTTCGACACCAGCACGGATTTCCTTTGTTTTATGACTTGATTCATTTGTTTTTATCAATCATTTCCAAACCCTTCACGCTCATGAAAAACCCACACATTTGATTATATCCAATTCTTTAACGACTCTATTTGTGCATTTAACAAATTAACTAGTTATGAAAAATAACTCGTTATAAATTATTAATGCACCTGCTTTAATAACATGGGCTGATGTCAAAGGGAAAACAATATTTTTTCCGACCCTGCAGGCTGATATTTCTTGTTTTAAGAAAAACTCACACAATTTTCATACATCTTTCAGAAAACAAGACTTCAATTGCATCTTAAGTGGATGTTTTTTGATGTAAAAATGTTCCTATATAGTTACTGGAGAAGTAGACGATCATTTCCACAGTGTGAGGACTAAACACAATCACATCTCTGCTCCGTCTGATCACCCGGATGATCACCAACAGTGATCACGTGCTCATAATAGAGTCGTGTTATTAATAACAGGATGAAACTGGTTTATAACTTTGCAGCACGTTCAGTTATGACTGTAATGTTTATGACGGACACTACTGTGATGAACTCATTATTACAGCCAGAACACCTCCGGAGAGAATCACCTCACATTTCACTGCGATCACACTCTTGACGAGATCTTATTCGCATCTCTTCACAATCTGACACTGTTCGACAATAACGAGGTTAATTCATCATAAACCTGCCGAGCTCAGGAATGTGTGCGAGTTTAGCTGCAGGCTAACAGCACTTCCCAGCTAAGCGCCGTCTGACCGCGTCTCTACACGATCCTCACTAAGAATCAGTCATGAATCACAAGTCGAGTATGATGCTGCTTACCTGACGCGATCGAGCTGAGTGTAAATGTTGAACCTGCAGCCGACGGAGCGCGAGACACACAAACACGGCCGCGCGCTGATGACGTCACGCAGTGCCACGTCTGAAGCCGAGGCGTGCGATTCAACACAACAGTGATGTCACTCTTCATCAAATCATTTGGGAGGGTGTTTAGAAATCGTAGGCACACACCAGACAAATATTTACAAGATAATCAACACTATAATGATTAGCTCGGAAGTGCTGCGCCGAGTGACTCGTTTTAGCGAATCGGCTCTCTTGAAACATTGGTTTTTGAGTCATTCTATTTATGGACTCTATTATCAATTTGACTCATTTTTCATTAACTTTTCAGTTCAAGCAATGATCACTTTTATATCAGAGGACATTTCTAATTTATTTAATACAAAAATCAAACAGATTTCCATCTTGTATCTCGCAAAAATGGCATATTCTAGACTGGATTTTGCTGTTTTTGTGCTGTATTTTGCTCATGCAATCATCCATTTTGTGCATGTCCGAGAAATAAGTGTGAGCTGTGTTACTCCCTATAAAAACCCCTATAAATCAGCAATGGTTTGTTCCAAAGTCACATGTCCAACATCAGATGTATTTTCCTTTTTTGGAGGGAAATTTGAAGACAGTGTGGTAAGTCATAACTTCTCTTCAATATTTTATCTATTTAATTGTCTGCACATAGAGTAGATTATTTGACCGTCAACTGTGTTATTATCTGATGAACTTGCCTCACATGTTATATTTATAAATATGTAGAGAAAGAATATAAAAACTGTATTGGCTGCTAACTCGTCCAAGGTCAGCCGTTTGCACAAGGCCCTAAAATGTCCGAAATGTCAACTGTGTTACCCATCAACTGTTTACGAGGAATAACACGGTAGACAATGTTGGTAATTCAGTGTCAATTTATGCTCAAACTGAGTGTTGTTGATAAAATATATACATATATATTCACAAACTATTGTCATTACACAGAAATTACATAGGAATTGCCTAAAACCATGATTTGCATTACAATGGATGAACTTAACTGATCTAATCACGGCCACACTTTCTATGAACTCAATATCCATAATATTATACACATTATATTCACATTTGTCAAGGGTTATAAAGCATTCAGAATAACTCATGATTGACTTAAACCTATATAATATTATAGATCTGGCATATATCTATTTATGCTTAGTCATGACTGATAAACCATGATGCATTATAAAACTTCATTTACCTTTATAATAATATAATCTATTCATTAACGTTATAATATATATTATTATAATGTGTGTGTGTGTGTGTGTGTGTGTGTGTGTTTAAAATACTAAGATCATACTTACCTGTCAACTGTGTTACGTGTGGTTATGTTATAAATCTTTTAAATGTGAACTAAACTGTCAGAAAAAAAGATGGTGATATCTCTGGAGATGGATGTCTTTAAGGATGGTGAATAACATTTACGTTGAAGAAAGTTTCATCCTTCATGATAGCATCCCACAGAACGCCCATTATGAAGCCCCACATTCATATTTTCAAATCAGTTAGACAGATAACCTCAAGAATAGACTCAAAAACCTTCATACAAACGTGTTATCAAACATGTGGTACTTCATTCATGTTTCAGTTGTTGATTTTCATTAACATATTTACAAAGTCATTAGAGCTTAAGCTTGTCAAATAATTAATTTAACACATTAAGGGGGTATATTATTCATATTTATCAAAAAAGAATACTGATTTCCTGACTTTCTGGCTGACATGAAATGAACACCTAAATATAGAATGACTCTTTAATCAATTATTTTCAAACCTTTTCATGCTCATGAAAAAAAAAAAAAACACATAGCAGTTTAGATGTTACCTTTCATACAAGCTCTGTTTAATTCAATTATATCAGATTCCTTAACGACTATTTGCTCATTTAACGAGTTAATTTAATTACCTAGTTATGAATAAATATTATTAATGCATTTAATGCACCCACTCCAGACCTACGTACATTTCATACAGTATATTAGTGTAACAGAGCCGAGGAGACGAGAGGTGTACGGATCCGTATGCAAAGCTTTATTCTTAAACATGGTCAAAAACCAGGCGAGGTTCTGCCAATGACAAACAGGTACGGTACAGGTGAGACAAAAGAGAAGTCCAAAAACGGGCGTGGTCGATCGACAGCTAACAATATCCAGAGGGCTTGACAAGAGGGGTAATCCAATAACAAGAGTAGTCCAGGCAAGGTGCAAACATGGTCCAAACGACAAGACAAGATAAATCAAACACAGGCAGATAATCAGGTAACGGACAAGACAAGACTAGACTAGACTAGACTAGACTATGAACTGAGACTAGAACTAGGAACTAGACAAAACTTCAGATAGAAAACTGGCTCTGTAAAGTGCTACCACTAGGAGAGTGATAAACGCAGACAATACTCGGCAACCTGAGCAGGATCTGAGTGGGTGTTATATAGTGTGTGTAATAGCTTTCAGGTGAGTGTTTTTGTTATTGGTTACAGCTGTGTGTAATCAGTGCAATGGCTGATGGGAAATGCAGTCCAGGGTGATGTGTAACAGTTTGAGTGGTGTGAAAGTCAATATAATGGAAGGGTGACCTCTGGTGGCAATCGGATAGAAGGTCACGGACCGGATTCGTTACAGAGCCCCCCCACCCCAAGGAGCGGCTTCCAGACGCTCCAAACAGTATATAATCCAGGACGGCGGTGGAGCAGAGGCGGAACAAGGGGAGGGACGGAGGGCCAGGTTCATGTGGAGGTGAGGCAGGACTGGCAGAGCAGGGAACCAGGATGGAGACGGCAGTACAAGTGGAATTGATGACCACCACATCAATGATGACCGCACATGCTTACCCCCCAAACTGTCTTAACTAGTTACTTATTAAAAACATAGGTTATCATAATAAACACAACTGCTTCAGAATTCACATTTTCGGGATGGGTGTGTGCAGTTTACAGATGATGCAGTTAGTGGCCATGAATGAGGGGACCGTCAGCCAGACGCCCAGCGTGGCCCAAACACGGAGTCAGGGAGCTCGATGGACCCACCACAGATCCGGCATCCACACAGGGACATTCTCTGTTCTTTCTTCTTGTCTTCTCACCGGATCACTTCTTCTGTGTCATCCACTCTGGTGTGAAGTAGGCTTCAAAGTGAAGGAGAAAGATTTTGAGGCAAATGGCACAGAGCTACATAGCGGATCGAACACCATTGACTGTTGCAGGCAAAATAGAGCAATTCAATCAGGCTTCTGCATTTCGGAGAAAGTGAGTTCTCCAAAGCGTGAAAGCTATCACACAATGTTGAGAAGGCGCCTCGAGAGGGAGCCCCATTTTGAAAGCCCATAGGAAATTCTTAAAGGAGCCAGCAGTGAATTAGCCTTCTGGATACATGCACCGTTCTGTTATGATGGTGGAGTGAAAATAGACTAGGTGACACTGTTGTATAAAACCCACCATAGCGCAGTCTCCTGTTGGTTTGAATATCACTCACTGTAAACACATTACCAGGCTAACAACCAAGACCACTTCAGTTTGAGTGTTTCATTAATAGGAATCTATTCCAATGGCATTTACTAAATTACTAAAGCTCACCTAACCATGTCAACTTGACAATTATTTGTTATTTCATTCTTAATCATATTTGCATGTATAGGACATTTCAGCTAAACGTAAAATAATGCATTCAAAGTAAATGTGGAAAGAAAGAGGTTATTAGATCATCTATCATCAGAAGAGATAAATGACACCTTGTGGAACGTATTACACTTTGTGCATTTATTTAAAAAATCTGGAAAAAAAGCAAAACAAAGATACAGTTTTAAGATACATACAGCACACACTCATACACATTCAGTTGTTTTTGGAATCAGTATTATTAATCATTTCTTTGTGTGGCATATTTAGTACAGTAAAAAAGGAAAACAGTATACTGAGGTCCAGTCAGTAAAGGCAGAGTCTTCACTGCATGGCCTGCTTTACACAGTATTGGTCAAGTTACAGAGGAATTTAGGAATATGTTACACTTTTAAAGGAAATAAATGCAATTCATTAAAGAACTGGTCCTATGTACAGTTTTATACAATTAAAGTCCAGGCTCAGAGTGCTTGAAGACTCATGTCCTAAATACTCCAAAGATGTATTCGTATCAAACTGACCCCATCACATCATCTTAAAGATTTGTCTTTCTTCGCAAAAGTCCAGCTTTAGCTTACTAAAAACTATAAAGTACTACAAACTGAAGTATCTGCCCTTCATTTCAGTGATCGTGTTTTACAGGACTAAAATCAAAAGATACAAGCCAAAAATCATGCTAATGTTAAAACTTGTGGCTGTAAACTGTACTTACTGGGAGGCTGTCAGTATTCATACAACACTAGCGGTGCTTTATCAGGGCATATCAACCTTTGGTAAACCTGAAATGCTTTCGGACAAAAATAAAAAACAACAGAAACAGAGCTGATAGTCCAGTCTCAATAAACCAGTACTAATATCATAAAAAATGGAAAACTGTCATTGGGAATAATCTGACATATTTGATCAGAAACATTACATGGATAGTTCACCCAAAAAAGAAAAATTAGCCCATGCTCTACTCACTCTCAAGCCATCCTAGGTGTACATGACTGACTTCTTTCAGAAGAATCCAATCAGAGCTAGATTTAAAAACGCCCCGACTCTTCCAAGCTTTATAATGGCAGTGAATGGCTGTTATTTTTCAGTAGTCCAATAAAGTGCATCCATCCATAATAAACAAATGTGTTCATTTTCATTTTTGGGTGAACTACCCCTTTAAGGATTGTCCTGTATTTGTGTGCAATGTTGTTCTTAATGAATGGAATGATTTGTTTATGAAGATTACGAATGTTTCCACCTCCGCTGAAACACTCCACATTACTCTGGGTAAGACTTGACGAGAACTACTGAATCCTGTAAGCCGGAAGTAATTAAGACCTTTAATGAGGATGAATGTCAGCACAGACAGCTATGGAAGCGTTAGCAGAGTGCAGTGGAAGCGCAGAGGCTTGCGGTGCGTCAGTGAAGTCTCGGGGTTTATTTGCTGTCCGTGTCCTCGAGGGTCGAGCGGCTGCTGTCTCTCGTGGGCAGCAGGTCGTAATGACACGGGATGTGGCTGTTCTTTGGTAGGTCGTACGGATCTTGACAAAATGGCCCGTTGCAGTTGTTGTTAGAGTGTGTGTGGACAGAACTGATGGTCGGCTCTGGATAGAGAAAAACACAGGTTCGACCCGTCACATGGTTTACATACTCTAATTATCTCACTAATTATTTATAAATACCAAAAACAGCAGGAAAGTCGAGTGGAAACGACAAGCCAAGAATCAGTAATGAAGACTGTTAAAAACTCAAATGTTTTCAAAAGATTATGGATGAGAGAGTAATTATGTAATAGTGCTACCTTCAATATGATTTTATATCAGAGGTTCTCCACCATATGAAAGAGTACTAGAGTATTGTGTGCTGATTACAGCAGTTTTCCTGTTGCTTTGCTGCATGGGATGAATCTGCAGAAGTGTCTGACCGGCCTTAGACTAGCTGGCACATATTTGCATCAAGACAAAACACTGATGTGTCAAACAACAGAGCAAATGAGATACACACTTTCAACAACGAAAGGCCCAAGGCTCCACATCATTTGTTCGTTACAGAATCAGTAACAAGAAAAATGACTAAACAGAGGAATGTCTTGTTATTCTTCAGAATGTAGTGTAGCATTAAGATCCTGTGTGAGTCGAGGGAGCGTTAGGATCTAGAGTAAGCAACAGTTCGCTGCGGTTGAAGATGAACGCTCGGAGAGAGACTAGTGTGTGGTTGACTGATGCAGGGCTCAGTGCTGGTTTTTTGAGCACGTGATGGGAATGTTTCCTGTAGTAAGAGATGTGCGCACAGTCAGATGAACGGTGCTTCTGCGCAGACCTTTCAGATGGAAAGTGAGATCTTTCTCTGGTGAGTCAGTCCTCATCTGCAGTGCCTGTACAAACGTGCTGATGGAAAAGACCCGATTATAATGACGTGAACACAACAGCTGCTCTCGCACGACTCACGAGTACTCATTCTCTGCTAGCCAGGGAACTGATGTGATGCCTTCAGGTTTGTAGGGATACATCACATCTGTGCAGCATTACTGGAGACTTCAGGCTGTTCATACGGAGTGGATATGTAGTCCCATCAAGGAAATACTGTTCATATGAAGTACAAATAAAAATGGCTGACTATGACTTTGAAATATTGGAATGTAGTTTAGAAAATAATAGTCAGTGAGTCCATTTCTAATACAGTTATAGCATGACAACTCGCGGAAGATTTTAGCGTGGTAATGGTTAAGAAGGTGTTATGAAGGTGTTAATGTATTTGGTCTTGCTACGCTGCTGCTGCTGCTGCTGGTTATTGCTGTAGTTGTAGATACAGGAACTTGCTACTGTCAATGCATTCAGCGACACGGTGCCGTGAGTATTTAAGACATACTGCTGCTGCACAGTAGCATATAAAATAAGCCATAGCAGATCTATACAGGTGGAGCTGGGGAGGGCGAAGGGTTTCAGAGGAACTCTAGTGAATGCTAACAGCCATTTAAATGTATGTAACATGAACCAATTAGCTTGTGCCAAGTAGTTTAATGCTGTTAATATCATCGATTTGCATTAATGACCCACCAGCCTGAGCCATCTGGAGTTTCGTGACAGAACATGGCATTTATTACGTCTGCTTTGAATAACGAACAGTGCACGGCTCACTGCTGTGGCTGGATCTGATATTCTCTTACCAACTTCATAGACGTTTTTGTTGGCAGGGCTGGAGGCGTGTATCTCAGCGTACGGCGCGTCTCTGTGAGCGGGAGACTTCATCTCCACATAGCCGCACTCCGAGCTCTTGGTCAGCAGCAGAGGAGGGTCTTTGATGGTGGCGTATGGGTTTTCTGAGCTGTTGAGAGAGCTGGAGCTGGCGTGATAGGGCACGCTCTTCACCAGATCTACAGACAGACAAACGGTCAAATCATCACACTGTGTGAAGGCCTTTACTCGCCCTCAAACCTAGGGCTGGGAAAATAAATCAGTGCATCACAAATCAACAAATGATGCAGCATCGACTGTGCGATTTTCCGAATGCATGCCGATTCTTTCTGGAGTGGATTCTGAGCTTAGTTTTGAACAGCAGGTGGCGCTGCATGCTCCAGAAACAGCCGTACTCTGCTCATTTCCAAATCATTACACACACTTGAACCTAAAGTAACCTTTCATAAGATTCAAAGAGTTTTTTTTTTCTAATTCAAGGGTGTTCACATGAGCTGGGTTTACATTAATCTCGCGTCATAAAAGCATTCTGAGCCGAGGTGAGATTACATGACTCTTCAGCGCTCTTCTTCATCAGCATCTGAGTGTGCGGATAAAAACTAGAGTAGAGTGCCATCTGCGGTTAAAATATAAGCTCGGAATTGCAATGCATTCGGAAAATCTCAGAATCGAACCACAAATTGATTCTGCATTGATTTATCGTCGCAGGCCTACTCAAACCTGTATGCCTTCTTCACAAAGCCAAAGAACATATTTTGGAGCATGCAAGGGTGCAAACAACACTGCACCCCACTGACATTTTTCAAAATATTGTCTTTTGTGTCCACAGGAGAAATGCATGCATGTTTGATGAGTAAATGAGAGAATTTTCTCTTTGCTTGCTAAATGATCATTTACCTCGCAGTGACTTTCCCATGTAACGCCTGTCAACTCCATAAGCTCCTAATGAGAGAATCAAACAGAAGAAGTTAAACTAATGCAGCTTACAGCTGCAAATGCTACGAGTGCTGCATGTGAAATGACAGGAAAGGCGGTCAGGAAACGAGTCACCGCACAGTTAGTCTTCCATCATTTTTTGTAAGCGCTGGGCTACTGAACATTATCGTGTCAAATGTTTGGCTGTTGTGTTTGTTGTGATCATGGAGTTGGGTGTCACACCGAGCTCATTGAAGGATCCTCCTTGCTTCCAGTCCGCCGGTAGAGTTCCTGTGTGATCCAGCAGGGAAAGACGTTTCCTCGGCTCAGCGTTCTTCAGGTTCACAAACAACTGATTGTTCTTCGGCTGTCAGGCAGAAGAAAATCAACAATTATAGTCAGTGTCTTTCTAGGTTTTTTTTTCTTTTTTTCTCCATTCTGTCTCAGAGGGAGTTTTGGTTCCTTGCCGCTGTCGCCTCTGGCTTGCTCAGTTGGGGACACTTAATTAATTTCTAATGATTATAGTCGATTTTGATTGCACAGATACTATTTAAACTAAACTGAGCTAGACAATGACATCTCTGAACTCAATAATGAAATGCCTTTAACTGAAAATTGAGTGTTTAATCTTATCATTATATATTACTGACACTCTGTCCTCCAATTTGATACTGTTAAGTGCTTTGACACAATCTGTATTGGTAAAAGCGCTATATAAATAAAGGTGACTTGACTACAACGATCCACATAATTCCTCAATTCTGGTCAGCTTCTGCTCCTAAAACCATCAGTTAGAGTTTTGGATTCTTGATTAAATAAAGCCTGCGGTCAACATTCCATTTTTGTGTACATTTTGTACAAATGACACACATTTTACTCCAAAATAATTAAAAAAATGCTTCGGTCACACTTTATATTAGGTGGCCTTAACTACTATGTACTTACATCAAAAACAAAGTACAATGTATTTATTGTGTTCATACTGTATTGCAAAACACTTTTGCTGCTACTGAGGGGATACGGGTAAGGTTAGGGACAGGTTTGGTGGTCTGGGTAGGTTTAAGGGGGGGTTAAGGTGTAAGGGATGGGTCAA
Organism: Acrossocheilus fasciatus; assembly: GCA_036784905.1. NCBI lineage: Eukaryota > Metazoa > Chordata > Actinopteri > Cypriniformes > Cyprinidae > Acrossocheilus > Acrossocheilus fasciatus. The sequence goes on along the minus strand of CM071947.1, from coordinate 25,175,654 downwards.
CAGTGTAATTATAAATGTAACTACAGGAATTAATTACAGATGTACTTACATATAGGTATTTTAAAAAATATAAGTACAATGTAAAAACATGTATGTACACAATAAGTGCATTGTATCAAATGATTAATTTAAATGTAAGTACATAGTAGTTAAGGCCACCTAACATAAAGTGGGACCAATGCTTCTAACAACACACATGCAAGGGAAGCAGTATCTTGTAAACAGCCCAGAATATTAGTCTTTTATTCCCAGAGCAGTCTGTTGGTAGAGAAGCACCTTTCCATAGGGCAGGTTGTTGGCGTGAGGCAGGCTGCACTGGGTCAGTGTGTGGTAGCTGGGGTTGGAGAAATAGTTACTGTTGGGTAGGACGTCAGTCTGCGGGAGCGCCTCTACAAACAGGAAACACATCACACACACACGCACACGTCTCCTCATAAGCATTACACAGGAAATCATAAGAATGAGAAGAAATGTCATCGTGATGCTGACCTGCGATGGCGTAATCAGTGTTGGCCCTCATGGTAGGTGTGTATGTGACAGCAGGCATCGTGGATTCTTTGCCTTTCTGTTTCTTACGATAAATGATGAAGAGGAGGAGGAGGATGAGCACGAGGAGCACCAGAACGATGATTCCTGCGATCGCACCGATCTGATACGAGTCCACAGGCACAGCGGCGCTCGTCAAGCTGTTGAGATTCCCTACGATGATCACGCCGGCTGAGAAAGATGGAAAACTTCAGAGTCACACAGTCAAAGAGACTTTGCAGACTCTCATCCGAGCCCTTATGCATTTTTTTTTCACTTGATGCAGAAAAAGCCTTTGACAGGCAATGTTTCCGCTTCGGTGAACATTTCATTTCTATGATTAAAACATTACACCACTCACCTGCAGCATCAGTTTTGACTGGTAATATTATTTCCCCCCCATTCCCTTTACAGCGGCGAACAAGGCAGGGATGTCCGCTTTCCCCCTTATTTTTATCTCTTGAACCCTTAGCACAAGCCATCAGGAAATCTGAAGTATCGATTAAGATTCATGATCATAATCATAGTATTTCATTGTACACTGATGATATTATTCTATATTTAGACCACTTTGATGTTTCAGTCTCTAGTATAATTAAGGAATTTGATCATTTTAGTAGCTTATCAGGATACAAAATAAATTGGAGCAAATCTGCTTTAATGCCAATTAGCAATGTTAAAGTTAATTCTTCTATTCCCTCATTTATCCCTGTTAAGGAATCTTTCATCTATTTGGGCATTACCATATATAAAAACATTCATAAGATTGCCAGAGACAATTTTAATAGTATCCTAGTTAAGGTCAAAAATGACATTCAAAGATTGAAGAATCTTAAAGTCTCTCTTCAAGGAAGAATCTCCACTGTTAAGATGAATTTGTTACCTCGATTTAACTTTCTTTTCTCTATGCTACCACTTTCTCCCACTCCAGGTTACTTTAAGGAGATCAACTCCATACTTTCTCAATTTACCTGGAATGATAAATGCCCCAGAATCAAACTTACCACATTACAACATCCTAATAGTGCAGGAGGACTGACTGTACCAAATTTTGAACTGTATTATTGGTCGCTGCAGCTTAAGGCTCTTCATAATTGGGTTGATCCTCAATCTACAGTTTCATGGAGAGTGATTGAAGCTGACAAGGTTAAACCAAATATACTCCAAGATATTTCTGTCAGGACCACTATCGTCGAAGATAATTGACAATTAGCATACAGTTTGGATTGGCGGTATGGTTCTGTTCTGCAAGAACTCCTTGCGCATCCATGCAGCCTAGCATAGATAAGAGCAGGAAGAGCAGTGATAACCCCCCAGGGTAAACAGAACAGAACCAACAAAAGTATGCAGATATCGTTAAAGTTCAGTAATTTTTGTACATTTTAGAATTAGTCTGATTAAAAGGAGAATCAGAAGCTGGATCCTGACTGACAGAGGAGGAGCTGGGGATGGAGGAGGGTAATTAGCTACTGAGCAATGTGAAAACTGCTGATAAACTGAGGGACCTTATATATGGATGCTTAGACAGGTGTGGTATCCCTATAGGTAGATGGGGATCAGCTGAGAGTCAGCTTATGCGAGCTTGACTAACGTGACCTGCCAGAACTAACGCTATGCTTGATTATATTTACTGGCACAGGAAAAAAGGTGATAATTATCAATTTGGCCGGTTGTGGCTAATTCTATTAAAATCTGCAAAACAGTTGAACGTCAGATAGGAGGATCCTTCAGATTTTGTAACAGTACACCTTTATGGCACAATTTTAATTTTGTATGCGGAAATCGTCCATTTGTCCAACCCTCTTGGTCTTCTTTAGGTTTAAACACGTGCAGTGATATATATGATAACCAGGGCCTCTATTCATTTCAGACATTAAGAACTAAATTTTGTTTATCAGCATCCGCATATTTCGTCTTTCTTCAGTTACGTTCTGCTCTCAAAGTGTATGGAGTTCCTTGGGCATCTCCCATCTCCTCTCATCCTATGCAGGATTGGATCGCACCATCTTCTGGTCGGCCATCTGTTTCCTTAATATAATACAATTATTGATTACATTACAAAACCTCTTTCTATTCAATCTATTTGGAATCGGGAATTATCTGACCTTAATTCATTTGTCGACTGAGAGAGAATGTGGTCTAACCTCAGCTTAACATCTAAAAACTTGGCTCATCGTCTTATTCACTTCAAAGTCATTCATAGAGCATACATAACTCCTTACAAAAGATTCAAAATGAAACTACAACCAAATTTGAACTGCCATATATGTAATACTGCATCATCAGGTACTTTTCTTCATATGTTTTGGGAGTGTCCTATCGTCATTAATCTATGGACACATGTAAACCTGGTTTTATCCTCCTTACTACAAATTGATTGCTTTGCTAACCCAAGTGTGTGTCTTCTTAATGATGATTCTGGTCTCTGTATAAGCTTAATACAAAAGAGAGTGTTGTTTGCTGGTTTTACAGCTGCGAAGAAGACAATAATACAGAACTGGTTTACACTGCACATGTGTGCAAAAACATATTGGATCCATAGCCTCCTGAAAATAGTGACTTGTGAATGTACAACAGCACGAATCAATGGGGCCAAGCCTTCTACTATTGGTGCTTGGCAGGGTTTTTACTCTATTATATAAAGGAATGACTTGTTATTTTTTTGTTTGTTTTTTCCCCCCTCTCTCTCTCTCCTTTTTGACTGAACTTTTAAAATATAGATTATATGTCTGTTGTTCTGTTTTGTTTATTTTGAATGGATGTTATGATGTTGTGTATGAAAATAAAAAAAGTTGATAAAAGAAATTCAGTTATGTGTAATAAAATGGAATGACACAGGAAAAAGTACTGAACCCATGAAGAAAGGGAGCTGCAAAAAGGCATGGAAAAGCCAAGACACCAGCTGAAATCTATCAGTAACTAGAAAGCAATCCTGCCCCTCGTCAGTGGAAATGAATATTAGCTGCTTCAGTCCCAACAGCTACAGTACCAGGATGATGAAGATGAAACAAGTGTGACAATGATCCCAAACACAGCCAAGCAAACTCTGGACTGGTTTCAGAGAAAGAAAATAAAGCTGCTAGAACGGCCAGCCAATCACCTGACTTCAATCCAATAGAAAATAAGAACTAAAGATCAGAGTTCATAGAATAAATTTCAGTACTTCAATACTTTTTCCCTGTATCAATCCATTTTATTACACATAACCTAATTTCTGAGCTTGTTTGTTTTGTTTTCTTTGTATGTATGGATTACTTGGGTTGTTACCAACGTTCCATGTCAACAGCATCTTTAGAAATATATTTACTGAGAAAAATGGTGACGTGCTCAATACTTATTTTACCCACTGTATTTAATATAACTGCAAGTGCTAAGGTAAGCTTACCCTGGTCACAGCGCGTGCCTTTCCAGCCGGGGTTACAGTAGCAGGTGCCAGTTATGTGATCACAGGTGGAGTTATTGAGACAGTCGCACACCTGCCGACAGCCGTATCCGTACGTACCCGCAGGACATTCTGGAAGCCAGTGGAAAACCGCGGATCAGACACAGATTCGAGCGTGTGCTTGAAAATATCACCAGCTCCATGCGTTCATACTCACTCTGTTCACAGTGGCGTCCCATGAAGCCGGTGCGGCAGGTGCACTGACCGGAGATGTGATCGCAGTCTGCGCCATTCTCACACTGACACGCCTGAACGCAGTCCTTACCGTAGAAGCCCAGCGGACAGCCTGCAGGACACAGCAGCACCGTGGGGTCAGTGGTGAGCACACAGGCTAGAGGTCAGAGGTGATGAGTGGTACTCACGCTGTGTGCAGTACAGCCCCGTCCAGCCGGCCGTACACTTACACTCGCCGTCATACGCGCTGCAGAACGCCCCGTTGTGACAGTTACAGGTGTGGATGCAGTTGGGACCCCACTGACCCGGGGGACACGCTACAGGTGAACACACATACACGTCACATTTGATCAGAAATGATGGAAAAACAGCAATAGTGTTAAAAAGTACTTTACATTTAAAATAACATCATAATTTTCAGCATCAGTCTTAATGTCACATGACCCTTCAGAAATCATTCTAATATGTTGATTTGCTGCTCAAGAAACATTATTAAAAAGTTTTTATACTGAAAACAGTTTTTGCCATTTAATACTTTTGTGAAAACTGTTCTACCATTCAGAACCTGGGGGTAAGATTTAATACTTAACCCATTTAATCTCAAATGAAAATATCAAATGATGTGTCGTTAGTAACCCCTTGAAACTATTTTTGAAATATTTATGGAAAAGTGTGTGTTTTATAGTTGGTCACAATTGTGGGATAATGTGTATACTGAAATTAAATTATTTCCGCAGTTATCAAAATTCTTATATATCTCAGTCCACTTATTAACCCATTGTAAACTGTTTCATCACATTCTATGGTTACTATTATACATAAAAAACCCTTATACGACACTGAATAGGTATACTAAGATAAAAAACACAAAAATAGTTATCATCCCACCGGTCACTATTGTTGCCATCAACATGTTTACTCAACAACGTGTTCACACTCAACAAGCGAATAATTCACACTCAACTGAATAATTGTGAATTCATATATTAATACGAGACACCTTAAAGAAAATCTTTGTCATGTCTTTATGTTAACATACATACTTTACTAGCCTTTTCTTTTGGAGCTTTGATGCAGCCATCATCATCTCATGGTGCAAACAGCAAACTGCTCTGGTCATGTGACAATTTGCACTAACCATGTGACTCTGCACATATTTAACTGAGACCCTTTATTTTTTCCATATTTGCAGAAAATGCACTAAAACACCAGTCAGTAATATTTTTAGAGCTTTATAAATGAAAACCTTCTTTACTATTGTGACCTGTGGGATTAAATGCTTTTATTTACACAAGTACACATTCAATTAATCAAAAGTTACAATAAAGACATATACAATGTAACAAAATATTTCCATTTCAAATTTATGGTGTTCATTGAACTTTCTATTCATCAAAGAATCTTTGGGGGGGGGGGGGGGGGGTATCATGGTTTCCACAAAAACACGAAGCCGCAAAAACAGTTTTACTGCATTTTCACTAAATAAAATGCAGCCTTGGTGAGCAGAAGTAACTTCTTTCAAAAACATTAAAAAAATCATGATTGTTGCAAACTGTTGACAGGTACTGTGTATAAAACTTCAGCAGGTCATGTGTGTTTCATTGTTTCTCTTTATGATCAGCAGGGGGCACTAGAGACCACAGACACTCAGTGAGGTCAAAACACAAAGAGGGCATGATTAAACCAAAGTCATGGGCAAAAACACACTCTCTTCCTAATGCTCCTGAGTGATACACTTTCTTTATATGGACCATTCACTTACTGGAGAAGAGCTACGTCAGCTGAGCCAAAGGAACTGCATGGGATCGTTCTGTCCAGATGTGGAAAGTAACATTTTCTATAATTTACAACCACCCAGCATTTACATGCTATCCATTATTCAGGAGGATAACACTCTTTTTTACTAAAAAATCTCAAATGATGTATTTGATAAGTGCAACGTCATTAGACACATCAGTAAACATCTGTAATGGTCAAACTACAAAATCAGATCGCATCACATTAGACAATGCTGCTATAAATTACAGATTGTGAGGAATTCCAGTCAGGATTTAGATCATATCATAGTACTGAGACTGCTCTCATTAGAGTTACAAATGACCTGCTTCTATCATCTGATCGTGGTTGTATCTCTTTATTAGTTCTACTGGATCTTAGCGCTGCGTTCGACACTATCGACCACAACATTCTTTTAAATAGACTACAAAACTTTGTTGGCATTAGTGGAAGCGCCTTAGCATGGTTCAAATCATACTTATCTGACCGCCATCAGTTCGTAGCAGTGAATGAAGAGGTATCATTTCGATCACAAGTGCAGTATGGAGTACCTCAAGGCTCAGTACTAGGGCCGTTACTTTTCACGCTTTACATGTTACCCTTGGGAGATATTATCAGGAGACATGGTGTTAGCTTCCACTGTTATGCTGATAATACTCAGCTCTATATTTCTTTGCGGCCTGACAAAACATACCAATTTGAAAAACTGAACGCGTAGTTGATATAAAAAACTGGATGACTAGTACTTTAACTGAAAAATTGACTATTTGCTATTGTCCTCTTTTTAGAGCTGCTCAACGGCAGAATTGAACTTTGTTTGCATTACTGACACACTATTTTCCTGTTTAACACTGTAAAGCTGATTTGACAATCTGTATTGTGTAAAATGCTATATAAATAAAGGTGGCTTGATTTGATTAAGTTGTTTGAAGAGGAAAAAAGCTTTGAAAAGATCTGAGGACATGCCAGACATCAGACTGCCCTACTAAACCCTCCTGACCCAGAGATTCAAGTCTGACAGCTGCAGAACTGTGTGTGATATGAGAGAAAGTGCGTAGGCAGCCACAGTCTCTTCAGACACAAAGAGAAAGGCCAACATTAAGGCTGATGATACACGGGGCAACTTTTTGAGCAATGTTGCTTGGGCACTTTCCCACTGAGAATGGGTAACAAATGATCCTATCTGGATAATTTAGATCGGTTGTCGGCCCTGTGTCCCACCAGTTCGTCCGTTGATGGCAACATTGCCCAAAAAGTTGCCCCGTGTATCATCAGCCTAAGTCCCCTGATGATCAGAGACCTAAAGAAATTGTTTTGTTGTCTGACGAGATGAGCTGAAGTTGAGCCATTGGGGTGGAAACAAAATGCTGTCAATCAAACAGCCGAGTGCTAAAACACAGCAGCATCACTGTTCTGAGCGGCCTTATGTCTCACTTGGGATGAAGAGGATTAAGTAAGTAATCACTGTTCTGAACACTGAAGAACCTCATTTATGATTTAAAAAAAAAATAAGATTCACCAAAAACACAGCAAACCACTATAAAGGAGTGATTCTGTATTTTACAATGAGCCTGACATGAATCGGTGTGTAAGCCAGAATCTGACAGAGCAAGAGCTTTAGTGTATTTAGTGTAATTGCACAGAATACTGACGCTGTGAGCAGTCGCTGCCGATCCAGCCGGGGTAACACTGACACGAGCCGTCGATGGGGTTACACGTGCCGTTATTAGTGCAGGTGCAGCTCCACGCGCAGTTCTTACCGAACCTGCCACTGGGACACACTGCAGACAGACAGACAGACAGATAGACGTCAACAACACCGTCCGCTGACACAACCACAGCACAGATACTGGACAATGGAAATGGAAAACATTACAGAAAGAACTGAAAGAATAAATGGCATGGAGAAGACACACTCCCCATGTAAGCCAGACTATCTGACAGCTGTACTGTATAAGTGAGTGAGAGCGGCGTGTCTTGCCTTCGTTGCAGAGCGCCCCTTTGAACCCCGGCAGACAGTCACACTGGCCGGTCACGTGGTGACAGGGGCCATTGCTGTGGACGCAGTGCGGACAGGCCTGGCTACAGCGGTGGCCAAAGAAACCCGGAGAACAGACTGAGAACACGTGGGGAAAACATGAGGAGAACAGAGCGGATGAGAAAACAGACACGGCACAACATGGCGGGACAGACAGGCATGCGGTGTGTTTGAGCACTCACTGCGCTGGCAGGTGGTTCCTCTGAATCCAGGCGCACACTCGCACGCACCCTCGTCCGGCGAACACGACGCTCCGTTCTTACAGTTACAGGACAGAGAGCAGTTGGGCCCCCAGCGGCCCTCAGCGCACACACTGTCACAGTGAATGCCTGTGACAAACACACACACACACACACACGGTAACACTTTACATAAAGCCTCTATATATTATGCATTATTTATGCCTTTTTGACATATTTAAGATCTCTTGAATAACTACAACCACAATTATAATACATTATGATGATTATCTATTCATTGTTACACCTTAAGAAAGTATAATGCATTAAAACACATGACAAACCTTCAGATATTATAATGCATTTACAATTATTTATGAAAAGATATAATGCATCACAATGCACATTATGAATACTTTTATAATGCATTAAACAAAAAGGCTTTATGTAAAATGTTACAAACTTCACTTCTCTTACAGAATTCGATGTTTTGTATAATTTGAACTATTATAAGTTCATGATTGGTGTGCTGATCTGACCATTAAATATGAAGTTTCTGTAAAATTTGTGTTTTATTAATTTCCTTGTTTTATGTCATTAGGCACAGCGTGGAAAACTAGGTCAGTTAGAAGTAATTAATTATGATTTTCCCTTGTGTATTATATGTGCATAAGTATTGAAATTAATTAACTTATTTAAATATGGGCCTACATTATAAAACTGACCTGAGATCAGATAAAATCCACTTAACACTCATTCATGGGATCGCCAGAGTAACGCCATCGAGCAGCTAGCACACTGCATTTTAAAATGATTCGACGCAACAATTTTGCCTCATTTGCGAAAATCACATACATGCATACAATCTCTGAACCACTGATTCAAACAAAAGATTCATAAATAATACAAAGCTTTATGTAGCAATGTTTCAAAAAGGCCCATCACTACTGACAGGACTAAATAATTAGGCTTCTCCAGAACCTGTATATCCCTTCACCTCCTAATGGCGTGCACACACACACATACTGGCTCAGAGAATGAACAGTTAAAGCCAATCAAAAGTCCACTGCTGCTGTAAAGAGCTTGATCACTGGAAGTGGCAGAAGACGTAAGCTCAGCGCGTGCTTATAATAAGCAGAACGATATTGCGCGTTGGTGTGCTAATATAGTTATTGTTATGGTTATCATTGTTGGTGTGAACTGGTCATAACCCAGTGACCGTCAGGACAAATGATTACACGCGAGTCTGGAGCTCAGTCCGAGCGCTGAAGTGGCTCTGTGCTGCCAGAACACAGACAAAAGCTCTTTTGAGAGCGAGTGTGTGTTGCTAGGAGCTGGAGATCATTCTAGTGCAGCGGCCCTGAGGAAACGCCGCCGAGGGCATCAGTATGCTGCCGGAGTCCAGCGCAAACCCCAGGAATGTGTGGGAGAGAACACGACACGCTGAAGGGATCCTGAAGTACAAACATTACAACACATCTACACAAACGCTGACATGACCTGCTGCTGATACACTTAGGGATACTTCATCACATTCACATTTATGCATTTAGCAGACGCTGATAAAAACAACTTACAGTGCATTCAGGATATACATTTTTTTATCAGTATGTGTGTTTCCTGGGAATTGATCCCACAACCTTTTGTACCGCTAATGTAATGCTCTACCACTGAGCCACAGGAACACATGATCCCAAATTTAAAAAAAATTGCTCCCAAGCCATATGAGTTTAGAAGAACATTGTTACCAAACTATTGCTGGTCCGCATTGACTTTCAAAGCATGGGAAAGAATTACTATGGAAGTCAATGGGGACCATCAATAGTTGGTTACCAACGTTCGAAATATCTTCTTTTGTAAAGAAACCTACAGGTTTGGATCAACTTGAAGGAGAGTAAATTATTCATTTTCAACTGTACCTTTAGCAGGATATTGCTGTTAATCATATCAATAAATAAAAAAATAAATAAACATTTTTTAAATGATTGTTAAAGCTATTATTACACACCGCGATCTTACACAGGACAAGCGGTTTTGGGTGAATGGGGTGGATGGACAGCAAGGCTGTAACCACATACATATTTAGGATTCGGAGTTTATGAACAACCACCTTAAAGGAACACTCCACTTTTTTTGGAAATAGGCTCATTCTCCAACTCCCCCAGAGTTAATAAGTTGAGTTTTACCGTTTTTGAATCCATTCAGCCGATCTCCGGATCTGGCGATAGCACTTTTAGCATAGCTTAGAATAGATCATTGAATCCTATTAGACCAGTAGCATCGCGTTCAAAAACGATCAAAGAGTTTCGATATTTGTCCTATTTAAAACTCGACTCTTCTGTAGTTATATCGTGTACTAAGACCGGCGGAAAATGAAAAGTTGCGATTTTCTAGGCTGATATGATTAGGAACTATACTCTCATTCCTGCGTAATAATCAAGGAACATGGCCGCGGCAGGCGTAGTGATATTACGCAGTGCCTGAAAGTAGTCCCCAGCTACCGGGGACTACTTCCAAAAAAAGTGGAGTGTTCCTTTAAAGCCCACTAATCTGAAAACTGAGAGCTCCCAGCGAGGCTTTGGCTGATACAGCGGTGGGAAACAGCTTCTGAGAAGTGCGAGGCTCAGCTCTTTACCTGTCCATCCGGTCAGACAGCGGCAGTGTCCGGTCGAGGGGTGGCAGCCGTCCGCATGACTGCAGTCACAGCGCTCGCGACAGTCCAGCCCATACGTCCCATCCTGCATCAGCCCACAACAGCACACTTCACTCAACAAACACTGGCTTTCCTCAATCAGTGAACGCAATATCAGAACACACTTGAGATCTTTGGCATGGCAGAGCTAAAGTTATGATTACAGGCCACTGTTGTGATGCCATGTGAGTCAAAGTCAAAGAAAATTACAATATCGTGAAAAATATTTTTTTTTGTAAGTTATTTCAAAAAGTGAAACTTTCATATATTCTAGATTCATTACATGTAAAGTAAAACATTTCAAAAGTTTTTTGTTTTAAATTTGATGATTAGAGCTTACAGCTCATGAAAGTCAAAAATCCAGTATCTCAAAATATTAGAATATTAACATTTGAGCTTCATTAAATTACCATCCATACAGTATAAATTCCGGGTATCTCTTGTTCTATGAAACCACAATAATGGAGAAGACTGCTGACTTGGAAATGATCCAGAAGTTTCTGTTCACAGAGTGCTGTATCAAAGCATACTAAATGCAAAGTTGACTGGAAGGAATAATTTGGGTAGGAAAAGGTGCACAAGCAACAGGGATGACTCCAAGCTTGAGAATACAGTCAAGCAAAGCTGATTCAAACACTTGTGAGAGCTTCACAAGGAGAGAACTGAAGCTGGAGTCAGTGCATCAAGAGTCACCACGCTCAGACGTCTTCAGGAAAAGGGCTACCAAGCCACTTCTGAACCAGAGACGACGTCAGAAGCATCTTACCTGGGCTGTGGAGAAACAGGCTGATCGCTTCCTTCACACCTCACTGATGCTGGAGTCTGTGCTAAACGAGCCCCGGACAAGTGCAGAAATCAACATACTTTAAAGAACTTGAACTTTTCTGTCTTGCAAATCCTTATTTTGATTGATCTTAGGAAATATTCTAATATTTTGAGATACTGGATTTTTGACTTTCATGAGCTGTAAGCTCTAATCATCAAAATTAAAACAAAAACTTATAATATGAAATAATATGAAATATTTTACTTTACATGCAATGAATCTAGAATATAAGAAAGTTTCACTTTTTGAAATAAGTTGCAAAAAAAACTTTTTCATGATATTTTAATTTTTTGAGATGCACCTGTATATGAGCAAATCAATTTATATATATATTCATTTACAAAAATAATCTATAGCTATAACACATAAAATACAACGGCTGACTGAGAGACATCTGACATCTTTCTCAATCAGTATCTCAATATTGTTTCTCTGTTGTTGTAGAAACGTTACCGTGTTTTTTCTTTTGCTATTAGAGCAAACGGGAACACAAAATTACATTTGCTGTAGTTTCCATTCACCACTGTAGAAGTTTACCTAATGACGACTTCACTTCTGAGAACCCCGGAAGAGGGGTCCGAATGAGAGGGTGACCGAGTTGTCTTTGACTGTGTGAATGCGTTCAGTATGAGGTGTGGTGTTTCTGGGCTGAGATGTTTGTGATGTTGGTGATGAGCTGACCTGACAGTGTTGATCGCAGCGCTCTCCTCTCCAGCCCGGGGTACAGGTGCACGTCCCGTCCAGAGCGCTGCAGGCTCCTCCGTTCCCACACACACACGTCAGGTTACAGCCCAGACCCCACCAGCCGCTGGGGCAGTTAATGGAGCAGTCCACCCCGTGCCACCCTGACACCAAACACAAAACACCTTCACTTGTCCTGAGGAGGAACTCATTTCTCACGGGTTCGGAACGACACGAGGGACTTTTCCACATATTTATTTATTTTATTTTTTTTGTGCAAACAACTTTATTAACATTGTAAGTAAACCTCAAGGAACATATTAAAATAATAAACAAGTCCATGTCGTGAGCCCTTTAACGGAGCGGGGTCTGGGGTGAATTACCTGCTTGACAGGAGCAGGACCCGTCGATGGGTGAGCAAGCGGCTGCGTTCTTACAGGAGCACACTGAGCTGCAGTTGATGCCGTAGGAGCCGGCGGGACAGGGAGCGGAGCAGTCTGAGCCCTGCGATCACGGCACGTGTTAGTGTTTGACTCCAGCACACACACACACACACACACACAGTGTCTTTATGAAGCCGTACCTTGAATCCGGGTGCGCAGACACACTCCCCGCTCACGCTGTGGCAGTCGGCTCCGTTCTGACAGCGGCAGACCTCCTGACACGCCTCGCCGTATAAACCAGGAGCACACGTCTCGTTACAGTACAAGCCCGACCAGCCCGGGCCGCACAAACACTCGCCCGACATGGGGTGACAGCTGAGAGAGACACACACCGTTCACTGCAGCTGCTGCTGTCACTAAACACAGCCATCGCCACATCTGACATCACACCATTTACTCAAGCACCACCTCGATATTTCATATTTCAGCCATCGAACAGCACATCCGCATGCTCGCTTTTGGTGCCTATTACAGTTTTTTTCAGCTGCTTACACACATTTTCAAAACTTGGCCTCTCTTTTCAAAACTTTACACACAAATCCAAGAATTGCACATAAAATGCAAAATGCCTCACATCTCTTGCAAAATGAAGCACTGCATTCAAAATATCACAAACTGAGCAGATTTTCTGTGCCTGGAGATGGAAGGTTTTTGGCTGTCATCCATGTCAAGACATCACGGTAACACTTTATTTTGATGGTCCCTTTTGAACATTCTGTTGACACTAAGTAATGTTGCAACTACATGTCAACAAACTCTCATAAGAGTATTAGTAGACTGTCTGCTTCATATCTACTAACTCCTTATTGTGTTGGTCTCCCAGCAGATATTCTACTGACTATAAGTAACTTTGCAAGAACGAGTCAACTTAATCTAACCCTAACCCTACCAGTCAACTAATACACTACTAACACTCTAATGAGAGTCAGTAGAAATGTAGGTGCAACATTACTTATAGTCAATAGAATGTGTTAAAGGGACCATCAAAATAAAGTGAAACCGACATCACAGCTGAACAATACCAGGAAGGATAAGGCATAGCAAAAGATTCTTCCCAAGATGCCTTGCCAGGTGTGATATGGATGAGAACAACATGAGAACATGTGGCCAAATGCAGAAGACCGGGCAGATTAGATTACTTTTTTATAATTCTTCTGTGGGTTTTTTGTTGTTGTTGTTGTTTGTTGTATCTTCACATAATAAATGAGAGCTATATTGCCTATGTTTTGTTTTCTTGCACTCCTGTTTTCTTTGTTGATTTTCTAATGTTCTGTTGCAAATAAAGCCTGTCTCAGTACCCCACGTTGTGCTATGACTGACTGCTGGAAGAGAACATGTGTTAGTGTTTTGGAATAATAATCAGATTTTGAGACATGTTTGCAGTGTTTTGGTAGATGTAGTGTATAGTGTATAGTGTATTGTGTTAGTGTATTATTATATTTTGAAAAGTAGTGTTGGAGTTTAGTTTGCAATGTGTGATTTTGAGCATGAAATTAACTGTTTTGTCAGTTGTGTGTTGTAGGTGTGTTGGTGCGTTAAGAGTTTTAGGAAAATTGTTAGAAGTATTGAATAAATGACAAGAATCATCTGAACAGAGTAAAAACTATCAAACAAACAACAACAGTCTTTGCAGTGCCTGCAGCTTTACTTGTAAGTGAACTCAAACCTGTTTTTGTAGGTGAGCGTTTCTCAGTCCACATCACATTCACACTGTAGTAATTCAGAAACAATCAATTTGAATAATGATGATAAATGTTTTGAAAGATTATTATTTTTAACTCTAATTATTAAGAGAGAGGAATATTATTACTGAGTTAATAGATTTGTACAAACAAATAATATTTGATAATGGTAATTATTTCATTTTATTAATCCATCTACATCTTCAGTTTTAAAGGTTCCTTTAAATCTGAAGCTTTTATTTTGGTGGGAAAATGCAGGAAAACCTTTAAGTCTGTGATTAATTGGCAACAGGTCTTATTACAAATACAAAAGTTACGGCCATTTAAATGTTAGAAATGATGTGAATGTGAAAATAGCGTGATCCTGGCGCATACTGCACAGAATATGAGGAGCAGGTCTCAGTAAACTCAGACCACGAAGAAAAAACTGAATTTACCTTTACATATCTAAATGTAGTTGTGTTCAGTTTGATGCATTAAAACAATGTGTAATGAAGAGGACTGAAGGTTTTGGATGTTGAGCGTCATAACGTCATCTCATTACTAACACTGGGCTTTTCTCATGTATTAAGCCAGAAAAAAGAGACTGGAAGTGAAGTCACTGCACACTTACACAGTGCTTTAAGTACATTAATATCAGATGGTATTGTTCCATTGACAGCCACTGACTTCTTTATATTTGAGATGAAGTTTCTTCGTTCTTTGCTAGCGACAGAGGCTGGTGTTAACGAGTCAATATTGACCAGTACCTGTGGACAGAGCAGCTGTGAGGAGCGTTTGAGCAGCTGCTGTCACATGTGGGTCGTCAGCTGTGCACGTCTGTCTGATCTCAACAATGAGACCCTGTGTGTGTGTGTGTGTGTGTGTGTGTGTGTGTGTGTGTGTGTCATCAACCTCAGCAGCCGGTTTCAGTGGTCACTCAGGTAAGCTTGAGTTTATTTTGAACAAACTTTTTTTTCTTTTATTATTCTGGTTAAGCAATCAAATCAAAACTTACAAAAAGTGACATATAAGGAATCTGACATATATCTGAAGTCACTCCCCGTATCTCTTGCACCAAATTAAAGCAGTTCACACTGAAAGAATTGTGCAGCCTTTGCTGCTAATTATTTATTACATTTATTTTATATGAATTTCATGACCCTGATCACTGCATTAACAGAAGAAGCTGGAGCACGTGTGCGGCGTTTGTCTTACCTGCGTGTGTTATTGGCGTGACACGGGCACCTCCTGTCACACTTGAGACCGTACAGCCCCTCCGGACAGACGCGCTCCTCGCATCTCGAACCCGTGTATCCCGGCTCACACAGACACTCTCCGCTCACATGATAGCACTGAGCACCGTTCACACAGCTACACGCCTGTCTGCAGCCCACACCGTACCAGCCGACCAGACACTGATCCTGGCACCTGCACACACACACACACGCACACACACACACACACACACACACACACACACGCACATGCACACACACACACACACACACACACACACACACATTTTGGCTTTTATGGTTTTTATACTGTACAAAGCCGTATTTTCTATTGCCCTACACCTAAACCTACCCCTTACAGGAAACATTCTGCAGCTTTACTTTCTCAGAAAAACTCATTCTGTATGATTTATAAGTGTTTTGAATTATGGGGACACTGAAAATGTCCTCATAAATCACCTTCTCGTTGTAAGAGAGGCACGCGCTCAGACTCGATGCACAGCAGCTCAAGAGCAGTCTCCCTGCAGCTATCTCCTGTGCTTCCCCGATCTTCACATACACAAGCAGCATCAGCACACTCAGCAGTGGTTGGTAGGGGTACGAGGCGAGGCAGAGGGTTGAAGAGAGGTTTGTGGGCTCTCTCTCTCCATCATCATGGAAGACCTGTGTGTCTGGGACTCAGACTGAACCCCCAAAAAAGTGTACTTTCTCCAAATCAGAGAGCACTTTTCTGGGGTAGTGTGGGGTTCGACATCTGCCTCCTGCACGTGTGACTGACTCTGAAGCTCTTTGCACATTGAGTCCGAAATTCTCATCGGACGTCTTCGCACGTTAAAAAATAAATATGTTTATACACCTCACGTTGTGTCAATCATGTTTACTCACTGCCTGTGAAACTTTCGTCCATCATAAAAAAATTGGAACAGGTTCGATTTTCTGTGTTTTTGCATTCGTAGCAAGCATAGCAAGTATGACGAATATGAAAAGACGGAAAAACACATACAAAAATTTCGGACTCAGTGTGCAAGGACCGTCAAAAACATCAGGCTAGGTCAGGAGCTCTCTGTTTTATAAATGCAGAGGTTTTTATGTCTCATGGTGGCAGCAGCCAAAGTTATTCCCTTGGGTGCCTTGTGTACATGTCCATGTTAGTTCATAGTATGTTCTCATGTGTAGTACTGTGGTCCTGTGAGGCAGGACATTTCGTTCCTTTGTATGTCTCCACACATGGCAGAATGACAATAAAGCTGAACTTAACTTGATGGCCGACCAGCCCGTGGTCTTTGGGGGAATACTCAGCTCATGTGGCACATAACTTGCCTCAAGATGAGTGCAGTGTTTCTAGTTCTTCTTTCCCCATCTGAGGGGCTGCCACATGCTGAACACACAACACTTTGTTAGTCTCTTACATCAGTCACCAGCCGCGCGCCCTCAGCAGATCCTGCTCTAGAGGTTTCTCGCTCTACGAGTAGTTTACATTCCGCGGCTTGCGAACCTCAACTCTTACTAGTGGCTCCGTTCTGTCCCTCCTGGACGGCATCCCCTGGAAGATCCTGATCTGGAGAGGACGATGTTTCAGCCCCAGCCGGAGATCTGGAAGATTTGGGTCTGGCCTCTGAGGGACAGATTCTGGCTGAGGACAACGAGACAATCCTCAGCTCTAGAGCTACTTCTACTAGGAAGCTATATGCCGTGAAATTGCACCTTCATGAACACAGTTACTGGAGCTCCTTCATGAATGTTTCTCAGACAGTTGGCTCCGGCTACTTTAAAGACCCATGTGGCCGTTATTTCCGCTATCCACGGCCTTTAGTGTCTCAGACCTAGCCTTGGTCCTATAGTCCTGACAGAAACACCTGCTGAGCCCTCGGATGCTGAACGTCTTACAGTGGCTCTGTTGCTAGCATTAACATCACTTAAAAAAATACCAGTTTGTGCCTTTCAAAACATGTGCCAACCCTTGAAGATCAAATATGACTAACGAGTAACAGCCTTAGCTAGCAAATATCATAACACAAAGCATACAAATCTTTTAATATATATATTAAAATGTATTTAATCATTTCTTTTTGCTCCTTTTCAAATGCCTTAATGTTTTAAGTTCAATATCTCCATTCAGTGACTATCTTCCCAAACATTTATCACAAACCAGCACATTAGTCTCTGAATGCTCCCAGATGAACTAAAAAATTTGAAAAGGCTTTTTGAGGGAAAAAAAAAAAAGCTATGGCCTCAATAAATGTCATCAAAAAATGATTTGAGAAAATTTAAATTGATGTATTCTTGTTCCACTTGTAAAATATGATTCGTCGTTCTTCAGATAAGCAACATTAAAACTATGTAAAGAATGCACAGTAACAGCTGCTTTGTGTGTTCTGTGTCTTTATCGTGCGGTCTGAGCTCGTAATGAAGCTTCTGTCGGTCCCCATGGAGCTGGATGCAGTGATAGAGGACACACTTATCACAGCCAGCAGCAGCGCAGGAGAGAGACGCTGATTCAGACATTACTCTTCTGTTCAGCATCCCACCATATCCTCCTGCATACAGACTCACGCTCTTCAACTCTTAACCACTTAGTCACACACACACACACACACACACACACACACACACACACACACACACACACACACTGGTGGGCTCCTCCCTGTGGCTGTTAAGCGATTATTTTCCAGCCGGTAGGGTGTGGTGAAATCAGGGTAAACCGGAGGCAACAGTGACGTCTGGTGAAGCCAAAGCTCTTATTAAGTCATAAAAATGCACTTGCGTTTCTATTTCTGCAGTTTAAATACATGCTGCTCAGTCGCTCATACTGTAATTACAGCTGCGCATTCTGCTGCTGCTGCTGCTGCTGGATGAAACACCAGGAGACATGGCTGCATGACTTATTCTACATCTACATGCATCTGAGTAAACGCTGCTCTGACAGCCACTGCAGTGACAGCTCTCTGCTGCAGTTCTGAAGTGCTTGTGCCCCAAACTCACCCTTGGTGATACGAATGTTAAATTCTATCTCTTGCATGGTTTGTTTTGCTTATTATACTGCTGATTATTTTCATTTTCACCGATGTTTCTATCACTTTATTGTATGATGTTCTATTAGCAAAGTTTGGAAGGAGCACGTTCACATAATCAACCAATTACCACCAGCTGGAAACATTCAGATAATCAACTTAATTAGCATGATGGGAGGTAAATATACAGCCAATTCACCTCTGTCCCACAAAAGGTTTTTTTAGCATCCCTCCACCACCCTATCTCCTCTCTCTCAGTCATTACTGTCCCAGATAAAGATGCGGAAGAAGTACTCTGGGTTCACATTAAATCCTGAACTTGGATTCCTCCCCTCGGACAGCAAGCCAAGGGTCTTTGCTGTATCTGGTTATATGCAAGTACGAGCTCATGAAGTAACTTTAATCATTGTAAGCAGTGGATACACTTATATACCACAATATAAACAATACAGTATAATCTCAATTGATTGACATTTGTCGGCGGGATATATAGCCCCACTCTGCTCTCACGCCCCACACTTTGAAAGCTTCTGGTCTATACCAAGGGTTTTCTAACTGTTCAACTGCTGAAATAAATGCGCAGTGCTGCAGAGACTCCAGGAACATGTCAATAATCCCTGGTTTATATGATGCATCTCAAACTAAGAAACGCAGCCCTGGTCTCCAGCTTTAATCCCCGCACACCAGCGCACCTCCTCCTGTCCACCAACGATACACTTCCGAGGACATCTGCGTGAGTTTGTGGTGTGTTTGAAGCGTGTAGAAACACCATCTAAACCATGGCTCAAAACCAGCTTCTCCATGCTCTTCATGATGTGAGAGCTCATTGCTACTGGTCTGCAACCAGACACAATGTTTTCCAGAGCACTGGTCCTCTGAGATGATTAGTCTAGACGGGGTTGTCTCAGCAGTGCCAGTGCTAATCCAGGAGGTGTTATTCGACTCAACACAAAGCTATCATGTGACTTAAGGATGCTTGAATATTGTGCACAAGTCGTACAGATGTAAGTCAGGGTAGCACCGTATTTCATTGCTGACAGGAGAGAACACGAGACTGTAAGGGACAGATGTACAGCGTGTTCAATGGATTCTTCTGTTGTTTAGCACCGTGTCAGTTATTCAGCAACACCTTACGTATAGAAAGTTGCGACCACCATTCACACGTTCCCATGCTGTGAGGTGTTAGAGTGTGCTGTCTCTCAGCGCGGCGTGTGTACTGACCTCTCTCCTGTGTATCCCGCGCCACACACACACTGTCCGGTGGACGGAGAACAGCTTCCTCCATTATGACACTGACACTCCTGTGAGCAGTTCTTCCCAAAGCGTCCCGCCGGACACGGCTGCCCACACACCGTTCCCTGAAAACAACACCAACACACTTCCATCACAACACAGCAAAGACAAACAATGTGTACAAATTAGATAAAACCTTTCAAAGCGGCCATGAACTGAGAAACCAAAATTCCCTTGAGCTTGACATATAAGAGTTCATTGTTCTATAAAAACATCCTGTAAGTTTCAGAACTCAAAACTTTAGTTTGTCTAAAAACAGCTTATATCGAAGGCAGTCTGCCAAAACAACAGCTTGTGTGGAGTGCTCTACTCTATGATGTAATAGGGTGGATAAGCACCGCCTCCACAGAAGATCAATGCCTGCTTCTACATCACTGCCTGTTTAGCCCCGCCCATGGATTTTACAGCACTGCCTGTTTAGCTCCGCCCACCGATTATACATCACTGCCTGTTTAGCCCCGCCCACCGATTATACATCACTGCCTGTTTAGCCCCGCCCACTGATTCTTTGTCACTCTGTGTTTAGCCCCGCCCACCAATTCTACTTCACTGTCTGTTTAGCCCCACCCACCGTTTCTACATCGATGCCTGTTTAGCTCCGCCCACCATTTCTTGCTTGTAGTGTAAATAATGAGAGAGGCAAACATGCAGGTCTACGCAGAAACCAAACGATAAAGATGCTCTGAAGACAACAAGACGCTCTGCAGTGCCAAGTTGTGGAAAAACGGTGTTTGCGTTGCCTTCCTTCTGATCCCAACGTTAGGAAAGAGTGAATAAACTTTATTTTTAATGAAGATCCAGACCGCGTCAGTAAGAACTCAGTCCTTTGTTCACTTCATTTTACCGCGGATTCATTTATTATAATTTATTCACAATTCGAGGTGGGTTTTTCAGAAATATTGAAACTAAAAGACGATGTATGCTGTGTGACTATATTGGATGTGTGAGTGTGAGTAACTGTTTTCATAACGTATTCACTATTGCTTTGTCTGCTAAACAGATGGTTTGATATATTCAGTATTTATGCGTTTTTGGCCTGAATCACAGCAGCGTCCATCTGTGAGGAATGTCACTGTCAAATATACGTAACTATCAGCCAATCACAGCAGTGGGCGTTTACTTCTGAGTCTACAATCCTCCACAGCTATTCAGACAGAGCGTTCTGATGAGGGGGGTCAAAACACGACAGAAAATAGCATATTGCTTCTCAATTATGAGTTTTTTGGTGTAAAAATCTTGATAAGATTATAAGTGGACCTCAGAGAACAGTACAACATAAAAAACAGAGGCAGTTCATGACCCCTTTAAAACAAATCCAAATCCAAATAAAATAACAACACTGCAGACTCCCACACATGAGGAATCAGAATTATTTATCACTTCCAGACTTGTGTTACGTGCAGACGTACCATCCAGCCGGCCGGGCAGGAGCATTCTCCAGTCACGTGATGACACACGCCGCCGTTCTGACAGGGACAGCGCTCCTCACACTGCCGGCCGTGTTTCCCCGGAGGACACAGCTCCTCGCAGCTGCAGCACACAGCACACAGCGTCAGACGCACACCGCTGCTTCTGACGGGGCCTAAGCAGAGCTGCATTGCTGCGCCCCTCCCCCAAATATTATGGAAGTAAAAAAAACACCTACTATAGGGGTCAAAATAGAACTTTAATAAAATATAAGAGTAAATAAATAAATAAATTGTAATTAAATTGTATTATTTACAAATTACAATTGTAGCTCTAGACAGTCACCTGTGGCTAAGATGAGTCACAAATTACTCACCCTAATGTTGTTCCAAACAAAAATCATCATTGTTGCCTCATTGTGTTATATAATGCATTTTAAGTCATTTTAAAGGCTGTTGTTCGCTTTAAGTGTGTTTTTATTACTTTACTCTTTGTAAAGTTTTATTTGAAGTAACAAAACCATGGTTAATTTATGGTTACCATCCATGGCTTTAAGAACCATGTTTTTTGGTTTTATTCGTAGTAAAACCATTGTTAATTTTCATAAGGGAAAGCTCAGAGAGAATATTAAGGCAGATACGTTGGTGGTGGTAAAATTATTACCAACAGTAAAACCCAGCCAAAAAATGTTCACATATGAATGTACCTGAAAATGATGCATATGCACAGGCTTTTTTTTGTGTGTGTTGATGTGTCAGGGGCGCTGTAAGGGGGGGGGGGGGGGGAGGTTAGGACGATTCCAAGGGCCCGGCATCGGAGGGGCCCCCAGCGGGGGAACATGATTTCTAAGAGGAGGAACTCCCCCGGAATGCAATTTTTACTGAGGGGGGCCCGAATAAATATGCTGTTCAGGGGGTCCACAAACCATAGTGGCGCCCCTGTCATGTGTTCAGTGTGTTCATGTTTATATTTTTATTTATGCATGTTAATATAGAATGAAAGTTTTCTTTGTTGAACAACTACTGCGTACAGTCAGACAAACGGCGTACTCTGCGCACAGGGAGCGTATATTGAGCATGCAAGTGAACTCACAAGGCTCCCGTGTATCCCGGGCTGCACACACACTCTCCGGTGACGTGGTGGCACGTGGCATTGTTCTGGCACAGGCACTTCTGCTGGCAGCCGTGTCCGTAGCTGGAGCGCTCACAGAGGTCCTCGCAGCGCCAGCCACGGTATCCGGCCGCACAGAGGCAGGCTCCGGTGATGGGGTTACACAGCGCCCCGTTCTGACACTGACAGCGGCTGCTGCAGTGAGGACCCCAGTGATCCCCGTCACAGGCTGCGGAAACACACAGAGCTGCTGTTCACTTCCACACTGAGGACAGCCACGAGAGGCACTGCTTTACTGCAGTTTCACCATGGTTAAAGATAAGTCCACTTCCAGAATAAACAGTTCCTGATGATTTATTCACCCCCATGTCATCCAAGAGGTTCATGTCTTTCTTTCTTCAGTCACAAAGAAATTAAGTATTTTTTGAGGAAAACATTCCAGGATTTTTCTCCACATAGTGGACTTCAGTGGTGGCCAACGATTTAAAGGACAAAAATGCAGTTTCAGTGCAGCTTTAGAGAGCTCTACACGATCCCAGCCGAGGAATAAGGGCCTTATCTAGCGAAATGATCGCTCATTTTCTGAGAAAAATAAATAATAATTTACACCCTTTTCAACCACAAATGCCGGGCTAGCTCCAGCTCCAGCTCCAGCTCTGCGATGCGCATGCATGTCTTCCTGTTGGAAAGGTCATGCGCGGTTAGTTCTTCATCTTTGTACTTCAGTTAAAAACTCCATCTCATTTTCTCCTCCGAATCATCCAACTTCATTGTTTTACCTTTTTTGTAAAGGGCAATGACATTTTTTGCATGTTGGCTTTGTAAACACTAGCTCGGTACTTTCCAATATCACCTAATAAAGATGCGCACGTGCATCGCAGAGCTAACGCTAGCCAAGCATTTGTGGTTAAAAAGTGTATAAATTACTGCATTTTTGACCTTGAAATCACCGAAAAGTTTTCCTCAAAAAAACTGAATTTCTTTGTGACTGAAGAAAGAAAGACCTGAACCTCTTGGATGACAAGGGGGTGATTAAATGATCAGGAATGTTTTATTCTGGAAATGAATATCTCTTAAGCACAGTAATATGTGAGTGTTCTGAGGTAAGTTCAGCTTCTGGTCTTTGGTTCAGTGTGAAGGAAATGCTGTTTTAGTGTGAGAGAGAGATCAACACAACACTGTTTCCACACTGTAAAGCACAGCTACAAACACTGCTTCAGTGCAGTGCGGGTACAGGACACCAGGGTTCAGTAATTGTGTTCATTTTAATAACTGGAATAAGCAGTTCTTCTGTCAAGTAATGCAACTCAGTAGTGTAAGTAAGCTGTTAAGATAATCTATCTTATGAAATGTTTAAACTAATGCAATATATCACACCAAAATACAACACAACATCATAATGCATTTCTAATAACACATCCTCTGGCACCACACAGATTATGACTGTACTGATGATAGACAGCAGATCATCAAACCCCGAGGTGAGGTTTGTTCAGAAACAGAGGCTGATATTTGAATGACAATGTTTTCATTGAAATTTTAATGTAGAAATTTGTATAACAGGGTTAGGAAAAGCAAAGAAAAAATGTTTAAACTGACTGTTTTTAACAATTAATGTTTTTAACAATTAACTTACTGAAATGTATTTATATAATTTACAGCGTTGGGAGGGTTACTTTGGAAACGTAATCAGTTACAGATTATAAGTACCCTATTTAAAATATAATAAATGGTTTATTAAAGCAATGTAACTGATTACATTTGATTACTTTTCTGCATTTCTAACGAATGTTACTTTGAGATTGTTCTGGGGTTAAATACAGATTTAAAATCATATTATACCAAGATATACTGTAGTTTAATAGCTATGATACTGTTTTTGAAATCAAATCTTTAGACAGACACAAGAGGAAACACTGGCATCTTTTTGTTCCTTGAGAAAAATTGACATGTACATATATCCAAATGAATCAAATCAAGAATGGAACTGAATCCAGTCACAAGCTTGTGAATCAAAACTGAATCATGAAATTAGTTTGAATACCCAACAATACCCAGATTTTGTACATTGAGCTACTGCTGTCTTTTGTGCTGTTGAGCATCTGTTATAAGTTGCAGTGTTGCACGTGTTTTCTAGGCTGCTTGCAATGCTAAACATAAAATCTGCCTGGTTTATCAGCACTTCATCAGCGCTTTCGTCTGCAGCCGCCGGCTCTCGTAATCCCACAGCTGTGTATTAGTGCTCAGAGAAACACATCTACTGTATTGTGTCAGGTGTATGATGTGCATTATCAGGCTGTGCTTCATACATTAAACTATCCACTCACTCTACTATCACGTCCCAGGCTTTTTAAGACTGTCATGTCCGAGCATTCTCAGGATAATCTGAGACATTATTTGCACTGATCAGGGCTTACCTAATTCACCATGAAGCTGTGAATCAGTCGTCTCTGTGTGATTTTAACGTGAGTATATTAGTGTTTCATCTTTTATATGTCAGACTGTGGTTTGTGATGTCTTCCACACGACTTCATTGAAACCTCTGTAATGTTTCTTCAGGCTAAGAAGAGCTAAAGTAAGCAGAGAGTGCTTTAGTGATCGTGACCTGGTTCAGCGAGCAGACATGCAGGTCGTCCATCACCAGCTCACCAAATACACAAGAAACATTGCTTTCACTGGCTCGAATGCAGAACCTTCATGTCTGAACCGAACACGATCAGAACAAAGCTGCAGTCAGCGGGGATTGAAGCAGACGAGCAGCACATCACAGCACACGGGTCTCGTCATCTCAGCTGACTGAGATGACGAGACAGCGACAACAACACAACACAGATATGGGAGTGTGTGTGTGTGTGTGTGTGTGTGTGTGTGTGTGTGTGTGTGTGTGTGTGTGTGTGTGTGTGGTAATGGGATGTTATGGGACAAAACTCAAGAGACAAACATGGAGACAAAATATCTTATATCCAAAATCAGTTTTGATTCACAAGCTTGTGATCTTGATTTGATTCATTTGGATATATGTACATGTCAATTTTTCTCAAGGAAAAAATAAACTCTCAACTAATGTGGTAAACTATACAGGAAACCCTGACAGCTGATATATTACTATAATATGTGACCCTGGACCACAAAACCAAAACCAAAAAGTCTTGAGTCGCTGGGGTATATTTGTAGCAATAGCCAAAAATACATTGTATGGATCAAAATTACTGATTTTTCTTTTATGCCAAAAATTATTAGGATATTAAGTAAAGATCATGTTCCATGAAGATATTTTGTAAATTTACTACCGTAAATATATCAAAACTTCATGTTTGATTAGTAATATGTATTGCTAAGAACTTCATTTGAACAACTTTAAAGGTGATTTTCTCAATATTTAGATTTTTTTGCTCCCTCAGATTCCAGATTTTCAAATAGTTGCATTTCAGCCAAATATTGTCCAACAAACCATACATCAATGGAGAGATTATTTATTCAGCTTTCAGATTATGTATAAATCTCAATTTCGGTTTTGTGGTCCAGGGTCACATATGATTAATATAATACTAGGTAACACTTTATTTTAAGGTGTCCTTGTTACACATGTTACATGTACTTACTATTATAATAACAATAAATTATGCATAATTACATGCAAGTAACACTAAACCAAACCCTAATCATAACCGTATAGTAAGTACAAGTAGTTAATTAATATTACTCAACACTAATATTACACTGTAATTGAAATTGCAAGAACCCCTTAAAATAAAGTGTAACCTAATACTATAAGGCTAAACCTAACAACCGAGTAGTATACAGTTTTTTATAATAAATAATAATTTAGTTTCTACTTTCTTTTATAAATATAAACACTTAAACAGTGGCTGTCATAATATATTTTGCCTACTGTATATATATATATATATATATATATATATATATATATATATATATATATATAAAATATGATCTGCAATAAGGTCTGTTTGAGCATGTTGTGTTATTGTACTGCCCCGGCCTACATCTGACATCACATGAGTTCAGCCCTGAGGTCATTTCCTGTGTTTCTGGCCAATCAGTGGCTTCTCTTTGTTTTGCTCTCAGCGGATGAAGAAAGGGCCTTTTTTCCTTCAGCCTTAATTCAGCACAGGGTGTTTTGTTGGCGTCTTGTGGCCTGGAAAGGCCAGATACAATGAGTCTTCAGACGAATTAAAGTCATATCACAGCTGACTGCAGCCGTGCTGCCAAATCCTTCTCCATAAGCCACTATAATAAAACCAGGAGCAGGACTAGCAGCGGTTAACTAATGCTGAGAGACTCCAGACTCCTGACAACACCTCCAGAAAAACTGCCATTCAAGATCCACAGCTTACTACGGATCAAATGAACAGCGTAGTGAAATTACTCGCTTTATCTGATAGACTGAACTGTTTAGTATGCAATGTAAAAAGCTTGTAATAGGAGTTGATCTGCGAGTCCTCGTTCATTATGTGTTTTCAGTATCATAGCCCTGTTATGCTGTTTCCTCCTCTACATGTAATATGATGATCTGTCTGATATCACATTTAACAGCGTGATGTTACACAAGTCTTCCTGACCACATGGCTGAAACATAGCTATGTTTCTATGGTAGTCTTTGTAAGTATTTCATTGTGTTACATCAGGGGTGTCCTGCAGAGTTCAGCGCTAACCCTAATCAAACACAGCTGAAGCAGCTAATTAAGGTCTTCAGGATCACTTGAAAATTAAAGGCAGGTGTGTTTGATTAGGGTTAGAGCTGAACTCTGCAGGACAGTCCTGAATGCAACATGGCTGTCACAAAACACACTCTGATGAAGAAATGTCATAGATTATGTGTGATTTATGAAGGCACATCAAATGACCTGACCTTTGGCCTACATGTATTCAAAACGTACTGTATCAGGGATGAAATACTCTAGCACTTTACTGTTAGTAATAAGTAACTACAAATGCAAAACTGTTATACTGTAACCAAATATTGTAACAAAAATAATTATTGTCACGTTATATTTTTACACTGTTGAAAAGTGGTTATTTTTTTAGGTTTGGGGATAGGCTTAAGGGATCTAAAATATTTCTATAAATGGTAAAAATGTAACAAAATAAACAGAATTTGCAGATTAACCTATTGGTTAATGTTGATAAAGCACTAATCGTCGGAGACTTTAACATTCACATTGATAATACAATTGATGTGTTAGGACTAGCGTTTATAGACTTATTAAGCTATTTGGAGTCAAGCAAATCATCACCGGGCCCACTCATCGTTTTAATCATACACTAGATTTAATCATATCACATGGAATTGATCTTACTGATATAGATATCGTACCTCAAAGTGATGATGTTACTCACCATTTCCTTGTATTGTGCATGCATTAACTATACGGCTCCGCGTTATCGTCTGAGCAGAACTACTGTTCCAGCCACTAAAGACAGATTCACAAATAACCTGCCTGATTTATCTCAACTGCTCTGTGTACCCATAAATACACATGAACTAGACGAAATGACTAGCATCATGGCACTATCTTCTCTAATACATTAGAAGCTGTTGCCCCCATCAAATTAAAAAAGCTTAGAGACAAATTTACTGTGCCATGGTACAACAGTAATACCCATTCTCTCAAGAAAGAAACCCGTAAACTTGAACGCAAATGGAGAAAAACTAACTTGTTTTTAGAATTGTGTGGAAAAACAGTATGTCCAGCTACAGACAGGCTGTAAAAGCTGCCAAGGCAGAGCATGTCCACAAACTCATAGAAAATAACCAAA
Organism: Acrossocheilus fasciatus; assembly: GCA_036784905.1. Taxonomy (NCBI): domain Eukaryota; kingdom Metazoa; phylum Chordata; class Actinopteri; order Cypriniformes; family Cyprinidae; genus Acrossocheilus; species Acrossocheilus fasciatus. The sequence continues at coordinate 25,147,374 of CM071947.1, read as the reverse complement.
ACAAAGGTTTTTATTTAGCACAGTGGCTAGATTAACAAATAACCAGACGTCGCCCGATCTAAATATTCCTTCACAGTTTAATAGTAATGACTTTATTCACTGATAAAATAGATAGCACCAGAAATACAAAAACAAATGTAGAATCGACACTGTCTTGTAATACAGTTTCATTCGTCGCAACCAAAGAAAAACTGCAGTGCTTTACAACTATAGGACTAAGAGCTAAATGAACTTATCACTGCATCTAAACCAACAATATGTCTATTAGATCCTGTACCCACTAAATTACTGAAAGAGCTGTTACTGTCACGGAAACACCAGGCTCTTCCACCAATCAGCGATCCCAATCACCGGAGTTCTGATCACACGCACCTGACCGTCATTCACTAATCACCAGCACCACAGTATAAGAGCACGCAGTTCACACAAGCACGTTGTCTGGTCTCCATTGTGAAAAAGGAATCAACTCAAGTTTCCCGATCGCCTTCATCGGCGCCTTGTGTTTGCTACCATTACCTACCTGCATCCGATTCTTGATACCAGCTCCTGGAAACATACTCCGTCATCCCACAATCTCTCAAAATATGGTAACAGAATATCTCCATCAGTATCATCTCCATTCAAGTTAAAGATTCTATATCTGCCACTACTCACCTGCTTCCACTGTTCACTTACATCAATACAATAAACCCATCTGTGTCTTGAGTCTGACTACACGTTACAGAAGACCAGACCATACCACCATGAGTCAAACAGACCTGGATCCATTCCAGGGGCTGGTGGATTCACTTCACCGTGTGCTCTCTCTCCTCCTATCACAACTATATCATCAGAAACAAGGCAAAACCTCCGTGCAAGATTATGCTCTCGGTTTCTGCACTCTAGCAGTCTCAAGTGATTGGAACGAGTGCTCCCTGTTAACAACCTACCGCCAAGGAACCTAGAGCCCTCTCTGCAGCTGCATCTCTCTGCCTATGATGACACCATGGGGCTCGGGTGCTTTATCCAACTCTCTATCCGGGTGGAAAATTGGATTCACAGCTGTATGGAGGCAAATCGATGCCAAAATTCACCCATTTTGATCCACCAACCAGAGTTTCCCAGAACCACAGTATGAACCTATGCAAGTTGACAATACCCGGCTGTCCTCGGCCGAAGGTCTACGTCGTCTGATCCAGGGATTATTTCTATACTGTGGCCAAAATGGACATCTAATACAGACCTGTCCCGTCCGTCCCCAACGACCCGTGGTGAGTGTGGTTTCCTCTCCCTCCATTAATGTACATCCACTGACTACAATAGTGCAACTCCCTACTCCTCTCACTGTATTTCATTCCATGCCCTCCTCAACTCTGGGTCAGCCGGCAACTTCATATCCGCTGACTTATGCCATCAGCTCAAGAAAAGACTCAATGATATCCCGTATAAGATCCAGTCAATAACTGGGAGTCCCCTTGGCTTATGACAGGTCAGACACTGCATGGGTCCAATTCAACGATGGGTCAGCCAGTTACACATGCAAAGCATTTGTCTGTTGGTTCTGAAGGAATCCACCTCTGGGATCGTCCTAGGGCACCCCTGGCTCGTTTTCCACAATCCCTCCATCTCATGGTCAACTGGAGAAGTCCAGAAGTGAGGCAGTGAACGTTATCCTAACCTTCCAAAATCCATCTTGTTGGTTACAACGAGACCAGTCAACTCCATGTCCATAGAGAGCCCCCTTGAGAATCGTTCCATCGACATTCCAAAGGAATATGCCCACTTCAGTGATTGTTTTCTGCCTGAAACGAGCCTCCAGACCATGGGACTGTGCCCTCGATCTCCTACCTGATGAACCAGTGCCCAGAGGTAAAATGCACTCCCTTTCCATGCCCAAACAGAAGGCCATGGAGGAGTACATCGAGGAGGTGTTCCAGCATGGCTACATTTGTCCGTCTACTTCCCCTGCTGCTTCTTGGCCACGAAGAAAAAGCTAGAAGGACAGAGGCTTGCGGCCTTGCATAGATTACCGGTCTCTAAACAAATCACCATCAAATACAGGTATCCACTTCCCCTCGTCCCATCGGCACTAAACAGCTATGCGGAGCCAGGATCTTCACTAATCTGGACCTCAGAAGTGCATAACTTCATTCGGATAAGTGAGGAGGACGAGTGGAAGACTGCCTTTGTGACACCTACTGGTCATTATGAATATCTCATGCTGTATGGATTGGTCAATGCCCCCTCCGTGTTCCAGGGTTATATGAATGAGGTAATACAGGAATACATCGCTTCCTGTACTGACATCCTTGTGTACTCCCGGAATGAGGCCGAACATCGCCTGCACATCTCTGAGATCCTCCAACAACTCCGAGAACACCAGCTGTATCTAAAACCTGAGACGTGCGTGTTCCACCAGGCTTCAATCCAGTCCACTGGTATCAGATCAGCTCCAAGGTATCAAGATGGACGAGGGGAAGGTTGAAGCCATCAAGATCTGGCCCAAACCCACTACTATCAAATAACTTCAGTTCACCCCCCCCCTTCATTGGTCCCTTCCCCATCATCCGTCAAGTCAATCAGTTCATGTATGAACTCAAGTATAGAATTCACCCTAAATTCCATGTCTCTCTGCTTAAAGGAACACTCCACTTTTTTTGGAAATAGGCTCATTCTCCAACTCCCCCAGAGTTAATAAGTTGAGTTTTACCGTTTTTGAATCCATTCAGCCGATCTCCGGGTCTGGCGATAGCACTTTTAGCTTAGCCTAGATCATTGAATCCGATTAGACCAGTAGCATCGCGTTCAAAAATGACCAAAGAGTTTTGATAGTTTTCCTATTTAAAACTTGACTCTTCTGTAGTTATATCCTGTACTAAGACCGGCGGAAAATGAAAAGTTGCTTTTTTTTTTTTTTTTTTTTCTAGGCCATTGTGATTTAGGAACTATACTCCCAGTCCGGCGTAATAATCAAGGAACTTTGCTGCCGTAACATGGCCGCAGCAGGCATAGTGATATTACGCAGCGCCTGAAAGTAGTCCCCAGCTAGGTAACTAGTTATAATATAGCTGGGGACTACTTTCAGGTGCTGCGTAATATCACTGCGCCTGCTGCCGCAGCAAAGTTCCTTGATTATTACACCGGACTAGGAGTATAGTTCCTAAATCATATTGGCCTAGAAAATCGCAACTTTTCATTTTCCGCCGGTATTAGTACACGATATAACTACAGAAGAGTCAAGTTTTAAATGGGGAAAACTATCAAAACTCTTTGGTCATTTTTGAAAGCGAGGCTACTGGTCTAATCGGATTCAATGATCTATGCTAAAAGTGTTTTCACCAGACCTAGAGATCGGCTGAATGGATTCAAAAACGGTAAAACTCAACTTATTAACTCTGGGGGAGTTGGAGACTGAGCCTATTTCCAAAAAAAGTGGAGTGTTCCTTTTAAGCCCTACCACTCACCAGTTTCTCCTGTTTCCACAGAGCATGGTCCCGTAGATGAACCCCCTCTCCCGATAGTGCTGGAGGATGGAACAGTCTACTCCATAAAGGAGATCCTGAGTTCCCGACATTGTGGGGGTAAATTGGAATATCTGGTGGACTGGGAGGGGTATGTCGCCGAGGAAAGATCATGGGTCCCAAGAGATGACCTACTGTATCCCAATCTCCTGGCAGAGTTCCATGCTTATCCTCAAAATCCAGCACCTCGAGGTTGCCCTCCACAACGTTGGGGGTTTTCGGCCCTCAGGAATGGGCCATGGAGAATGGGGTTCTTTCTCAAACACCAGGCTCTTCTACCAATCGGCGACCCCAATCACTGGAGTTCTGATTACACGCACCTGACCGTCATTCATTAATCACCAGCACTACAGTATAAGAGCACGCAGTTCATGCAAGCACTTTGTCTGGTTTCCATTGTGGAAAAGCACTTAACTTGTATGTCAAGCTACCTACCTGAATTCCAGCCCCAAGTTTCCCGATCTACTTTGTCTGCTCCTGGTGTTCGCTACAATTACCTACCTGCATCCGATTCCCGATACCAGCTCCTGGAAACACTCCATCCCACGATCTCTCAAAACCTGGTAACAGAATCTCCATCAGTATCATCTCCATTCAAGTTTTCCATTCATGATTCTATATCTGCCACTACTCACCTGCTTCCGCTGTTCACTTGCATCAATACAGGTGCTGGTCATATAATTAGAATATCATCAAAAAGTTGATTTTATTTCACTAATTCCATTCAAAAAGTGAAACTTGTATATTATATTCATTCATTACACACAGACTGATATATTTCTGACTGAAAGGAAGAATTTGGGTAGGAAAAGGTGCACAAGCAACAGGGATGACCGCAAGCTTGAGAATACAGTCAAGCAAAGCTGATTCAAACACTTGGGAGAGCTTCACAAGGAGAGAACTGAAGCTGGAGTCAGTGCATCAAGAGTCACCACACTCAGACGTCTTCAGGAAAAGGGCTACCAAGCCACTTCTGAACCAGAGACAACATCAGAAGCATCTTACCTGGGCTGTGGAGAGAAATAACTGGACTGTTGCTCAGTGGTCCAAAGTCCTCTTTTCAGATGAAAGTAAATTTTACATTTCATTTGGAAATCAAGGTCCCAGAGTCTGAAGGAAGAGTGGAGAGGCACAGAATCCATGTTGCTTGAAGTCCAGTGTGAAGTTTCCACAGTCTGTGATTTGGGCTGCCATGTCATCTGCTGGTGTTGGTCCAGTGTGTTTTCTGAAGTCCACAGTCAACGCAGCCATCTACCAGGAAATTTTAGTGCACTTCATGCTTCCTTCTGTTGACAAGCTTTATGGAGATGCTGATTTCATTTTCCAGCAGGACTTGGCACCTGCCCACACTGCCAAAGGTACCAAAAGCTGGTTCAATGACCATAGTGTTACTGTGCTTGATTGGCCAGCAAACTCGCCTGACCTTAACCCCATAGAGAATCTATGGGGTATTGTCAAGAGGAAGATGAGAGACACCAGACCCAACAATGCAGATGAGCTGAAGGCCACTATCAGAGCAACCTGGGCTCTCATAACACCTGAGCAGTGCCACAGATTGATCGACTCCATGCCACACCGCATTGCTGCAGTAATTCAGGCAAAAGGAGCTCCAACTAAGTATTGAGTGCTGTACATGCTCATACTTTTCAGTTGGCCAAGATTTCTAAAAATCCTTTCTTTGTATTGGTCTTAAGTAATATTCTAATATTTTGAGATACCGATTTTTGACTTTCATGAGCTGTAAGCTCTAATCATCAAAATTAAAAGAAATAAACATTTGAAATATATCAGACTGTGTGTGATGAATGAATATAATATACAAGTTTCACTTTTTGAATGGAATTAGTGAAATAAATCAACTTTTTGATGATATTCTAATTATATGACCAGCACCTGTACAATAAATCCGTCTGCTTGATTCTAACCTGTCTGTGTCTTGAGTCTGACTACACTAGTTACCTTTAGCAGAAGAACCGCTTCTCAATATTAACTCATCATTATCTTTAGGTCCCATCCCAAAACATTCAAGCTGGCAGTTAAGCCTCTTAAACTACAACTAGATCCTAGTGAACTGGCAAATTACAGACCCATTTCAAATCTTCCGTTTATGTCTAAAATTTTAGAAAGTTGTCTGCTCAATTGTGGTCCTTCCTGCAAAAATATCTATGAAGAGTTTCAGGCCCCACCACAGCACAGAAACTGCACTTGTTAAAATTACAAATGACTTGCTTCTTGCGTCAGACCAAGCCTGCATCTCATTGCTAGTTTTACTTGACCTTAGTGCTGCATTGGACACTGTAGATCATGACATACTCATAGATTGATTGCAAAACTATACGGGTATTCACTTTGTCCATTTTAAATGGGGAATCATCTCAATTAAATCCAGTAAAGTATGGTGTGCCACAGGGATCTGTTCTAGGCTCTCTGCTATTTTCAATATGTTGCCCCTGGTAATATTATTAGAAAATATGGGATTAGTTTCCATTGTTATGCTGATGATACTCAACTATATTTTTCTATAAGACCAGATGACACTTCTAAATTATCTAAGCAAATTGTGGAACAGACTAAGTCTAGTGCTCAAGCAATGCCCAAGTGTGATCCAGTTTAAAAAGCAGTATAAACGTATGGTTCTCAGAATTTATCAGGAGGAAGAACAGATCTGATTAGGTGTTCATACAGATTATTTTGTCATAGTTTTTATTTAGGTTTTGTTTGTATATTTAATGTAAATATGTGTAGGAAAGTTAAAAGAGTGTATTAAGACAAGGATGAGATGACAGAGTTATGAAGTTAAGTTGATGATTATTGTTATTGATTGCTATTATCAACGTGGAGTGGAGAAGGGGTAGAATTAAATAAGCTTATGCTTCCTCCTATTCCTTTTTGGACATGTATAAGTTGAAATTGTTTTGTATTGTGTTCTTTTGTTTTGTTTTTACTATGTTTATTTACATGTTCGAAATAAACATTTCAATCAATCATAATTATTTGTTCTTTACATTTCACATTTCTCTGTGGACTCTTTTATGGACCAGTCAACACTTTTCAAACACACTTTTAGTGAAAGATCCAGTCCGTATCAAGATCAGATGGTGGATCAGCACCTAGAGATGTCCTCTACAGCCCTGAACATCAGCGGAGGTCAGGACACCTAGATGAGCCCCAGAGCCTGATCCCCAGTGAAGAGCTTGTCTCCTAGACGGCCATCGGGACAAGACCACAGGAACCAGATGAGTCCTCTGCACAAACTGACTTTGCTGCAGCCTAAAATTAAACTGCTGATTTCATCTGGCCAGAGGAGAACAGAACACTATTTCGACTATTTCCCTGTTTTATACTGTAAATCTGCTTTGACACAATCTGTACTGTAGCGTTATATAAAGCGGAGCTACATAAATAACGGTGACTTTGAGTTGACTTGACTTGAATCAGGTATGAGAGATGAGACGACGTACCAAATGAGCACAGAAGAAGCCAACAAAATCAGACCGATATTCCTACTAAAGCTGATATGGGTATAAACTGATGTCCAAATAAACTGAGATATGTTCTTTTTTTTTAAAAAATCAGAAAAAGTACAGGGCAATATATTTCTTGTTAGTGTGTTGAGGAACTACTGAAATGATCTCTACAGAGCAGCAAAAGCTGTTTCTGGATGTGGTCTGTCACAGATTGAAGGCAGTTGTAGACTCAGGAAGAGACTGTAAGAGAGAGACAGATGAGGGCAGCTGCAGCACTCACCGCTGGAGCAGTCGGGCCCTCCCCAGCCCGGCTCACACTGACAGGTGCTGGGGGCCACACAGCGGCCGTGCACACACTTCTCAGCACAGTGTGCTGCAGAGAAAACAAGAGAGAGAGAGCGCTCAGATTACACCAGCACCCAACAAACACATACAACCCCCAACCCTGCTCCTCACAACTCTACATTCAGCATCAAATATCTCTGTGATTATCATGTTTTACATGTGTGTTGTGTTATCACATCAGCTTCAGTGCTGAGGAGTTTTGAGGGCGCATCAAGAGAAGATTTCAGGAACCCCAGCAGAAAGTTAAAGATGAATAGTAACTCAGTGATGTGGAGAGACAGCATGTGATTGCAGTCATTATAAACACAAAAGAGCCTTTCAGACCCAATGACTGCACACTATCTATCTATCTATCTATCTATCTATCTATCTATCTATCTATCTATCTATCTATCTATCTATCTATCTATCTCTCTCTCTCTCTGTCTGTCTGCAGTAGTAACACTCACGGACACATCTGTCTCTGCTCTGGTAGAATCCCGGGCAGCACTGAGACTTGCGGCGGTGCATGGTCTTCTCTCCTCTGCGGTAGGCCGTTCTGTAGCTCACCCTAAACACAGCAGAAAAATCACACCTACGGGTTATTCAATATCCTATTATACCTCAATTTGATAGAACAAAATATAAAAAATATGAAAATATGAAAAAATAAGCTTCCATGACAAATTTTGAAAAGCACTGTAAAGCGCACACACCTGTGTTGAGTGCATTTGAACCAGTTGAGGATATCTGTGCAGCTGGTGTAGTAAATCTGATCGAACGGGTGAGCAAACGACTCCTGAACCGTCACCGAGTAACTGCAGAACACACACACACACACACACACACACACACACACACAAACGTGAATGTTTTTTGAGGGACTCTACACAGACATAATGATTTCTATACTGTACAAACTGTATTTTCTATCCCCCAAACTGAAAGCTCACCCTCACTAAAAACATTTAGTGTTTTTACATTTTCAAAAAATACCTGGACCACACACACACACACACACACACACACACACACAGACACACGCACACACACACACACACGCACGCACGCACGCACACACACACACACACACACACACACACAGTCTGGTTTGCTATCCTTGTGGGGACTCTCCATAGGTGTAATGGTTTTTATACTGTACTTACTGTATGTGTTATTGTCCTACACCAACCCTACACCTAAACCTACCCCTTACAGGAGACTACAGGCATTTTTAGATTTTCAAAAAACACCATTTAGTATGTTTTTTAAGTCTTTTGAATTACGGGGACATAGGCAGTGTCCTCATAAACCACCTTCACATTGTAATACCTCTGTCATACCCATGTCATTATACAAATTTTGTCCCCGTAAACCACAAAAACCAGTACACACGCACACACACTCACACACACACATACACATACATGAGGACCGTGTCTCTGTCATACGTGTGTGTGGTCTCATTACTCCAGCACTAATGGCAAATGAGAGCAGCAGTTATCTGTGTATGTCATATGTTCGCTGTGTGTGGCCACTGCTGCAACACAATACACGAGGAAAACAAATCAGAAAAGCAAAGTGTTTTGTTGAAAGCAGCTCTGCTCCAGTTCTCCAGACACCTGTCTGCGGGTATCTGTGTGGCGTCGTTCAGATATTCATAAACTCACGCTCCTTCAGTAAAACGGCTCACAGTGACAGAAGCGCTTTTGTTTCTCGGGAACAGTTGTGCCTGTCGGCTGTGTTTAGAGCCGCTCATGTGCAGGACACATTCATGAGTAAAAAGAGCACTTCTCGTCTGTAAACGAGGAACATCATTATAAATAGCAGCAGCTGGATCAAATATTGCTTTATGATGATGTAGAGACAGGCGTTTCATGTGCGTCTGTGGAAGCAGAGCTCTTGTCTGAATCTGCTGTGAGCGCTAGTAACGCAGGAATAAACTCCTAATGCACTGTGAGAGCAGAGCGAAGCGCTGGGAAATCTTGCACACAGATATTAGACACACTGTGGCGTACGGTCACACATTCTCTGCTTTAGGAAACTCTTGCGCAGCGCACAGCTGTTCCCACACATTACTGAGTGAAAGTGAATCTAGCTGGGAAAGAAAACTCCATCTTTGTTCTCTTCAATCTGCTTTAATGGATTTCCGAGCCGGTCCTTAATTTGGCCATGGACATCTCCTGCCTGTTAACACCGAGAGTGTGTGTGTGTGTGTGTGTGTGTGTGTGTGTGTTTACTCCTCTGAGCTAAAGGAACTCGCCTATTGAAAACTACAAAGGACAAGATCCTCTACAATACGCAGTTATTGCGAAATGCTGAGAAACGGAAGAGTGTCAGAGCAACAGTCCATCAGTCTTCATCGGCATTTCATGTTCACTCACAGGGGAAGTGACCCAAATCTAGCTCCCACGTCTTCTCAAACATATGTCAACAGAATTCCTAAATAAAGGGGTATTAGACTGAAGATGCACATCTTTTACTCCTGCTTTGTCATAAACTGTCAAAATTCTTTATTATTAACTCAAACGCTCAACTCCAAATGAAAAGTGAAATGAAAGTGACGAGCATGTGCATCTGCTGTGAAACAAATCATCTCTCTCATACTTTCTGTGTGAAATACAGCATGCTGGCTTATTAGGGTCACTTCCTGTTAGACGCGACAGTTTGAACTCTGCCATGGGAAACAATAAGATGTTTTACAGAAAGCAAAGAGCATGAGAACAGTGAAGTAAATAATGGGCTGAGATTGTTTTTTTATTAATTAAGCATGCAACACCAAATGTGTGAGCAACACACCCACCTCTCCCAGTGACTGCAGACATTCGGGTCGTCCAGGTTGAGTGATGATGTCAGAGCGATCAAACAGCACGAGACGGCCAATAGCAGAGGACTCCAGGGTGACATCATTACAGGAAACACCTTCACACACACACACACACACACACACACACACACACACTCATCAGTCAGCGCATACACATGCTGCAATCGTGATTCATGACCTGCATCACATACATGAGATATAACAGACGCTTCATCAAGACGCTACGTCAAGCGCAGCTTCAAACGTGCTTTGGGTAACTGGATCGAGGACTGATGGCATCCCACCCCACGTCCAAGACAATGTGTGATCTTCTCATCAGCAGCACTAGTCGATCCCTCGTGTGTAACCCGGCTCATAGTCCAGATGGGCATACTCTGCATTTCTCAGCAGACTCGGGGTCCGTGGGAGATCCGGCACAGACGAGGCGCTCAGTGAGGCTTCAGATCACGCTGTGCTGGTGTTGATGTGCACTAGGGGTGGGCGGATCAACCCTAATATCCATAATATCCATACCAACGTTGGTATCGGTATCGGATCGATACTAACCTGATTAGATCGATACTTTAGGTTAATTTTCTTCTTAATACATTCAACAAAAAAAACACATATCTGTGTGTTTATATACCGCTCTTTTCACGTCTCCTATGCAAACATTACTGTTCCTCCCCTGCTTTAGTGTTTTGTTATGCCATCACGTGACTCAGCGGCTCCAAGCGCAAGCAGATATTATTGGCTACAGCAAGAGATGGAACGGTAGAAATTCGCTACTGTGGCAACAGCACCAAACTTATTCACCTTTTTCAATGTGGAAGTAAGCTTTTTCATAGACCTGAATGTGCGAGACTTCCACTTCATTAGGCATGTTAGGGAAATCATGAGAAAAATACAATTCATTAAAATAATACGGTAAGAAACACCAGTTTGCAATATAAGCAAGCAGCAAAATAAGCTGTTTTGTACAGTTAAAAATTGCTGGAAGTGGATGAGACTGGAAGCCAGACCCATTAAATTTACCGAATTTGGCCTTTTTATTCAGTATGTCTTCAACTATTAAGCCACGTTGTTGTTTCTCTTTATAAAGGTTTTCTATCAGAGGAAAACGCTTAACATGCATGCACTTTGTGTTCATATCCTGGGCTGCTTGCCTGCATATAGTTTGCATCATCAGTATACTGAGTTGGCCTTTCAATATCACTTTCTTTAGGCCATGCATTAGGCCATGTTAAGTTTGTTTTTTTCGTTATAACTCTTTTCTATGGGAGGAAAATGATTAACACGAAACTTTATGCATTGCTTTCATATTCTGGGCTCCTCTGCTTGCAAACTCCTTTCAGAAAGGCAAATAATATCCACATAGCTTTAAGGTGAATGTAATATTTTAGTCATATCAACATAAGTTATTTTTAATTTTCAAAGTGTAATTGGTCATTTAAATGTATGTTATTAAAAAGGGGAAAGTATCGGTATCGGTATCAGTATCGGTGATACTTGCCCTGTATTTACTTGGTATCGGATCGATACCAAAATTTGCAGTATCGCACACCCCTAATGTGCACTCACACAGAGCAGACCCTCTGATGCAGGAGCTCGGTCTGTGTGCTTGAGATAAGGGACTCTGCCCAGCGGCATGCTCATTACCTGATGACAAGAATTTGGCGCTGATAACTTGAGGGGTGACGGGATGAAATATTTGATTCACCCTATAGAGAACACTTGAAGAAGTTACTTTGCGTGTTTGTGAAAGTTAGTTTGCCTCATACAGGAGCTGTGTGCATTTGAAGGCCTCATGGCCTGCGAGACGGCGCTAATGAACCGAGCGTACAGAAGGAAGTACTGGAGATGGGAGATGCCACAGGGTGAGATAGATAACGAGTGTACAACTCATTCAAAACCTAAAATGCAACCTTAGGTATCCGGGAAGTGGTAGATAAGTGAAGCAGGTGGTTTTCTACAATGAAAGCAAGCATTGTGAAAACTAATAAACAAGTGCAGCATTATTTTCCAAGACACTATTTTTCAAGATTTTCTCCACAACAATCGCTCTATCAGATGGCCTGCAGAAAACTGACACAGCTGTATCACATCTGGAGACATGAGGAAACTGCCCTATATTCACTACCGGACGTTATAATATTTTAATGTTAATGTCTATAATATACTTCCATTCAAATGTTTGGGGCAAGAATTTAGTTTAAATAATAATAATAATAATACTTTTATTCATCAACGACACATTAAATTAATAAAAAGAAAATTTGTAACGTTACAAAATATTTTTATTTCAAATACTTGCTGTTCATTGAACTTTCTTTTCATCAAAGAATTCTGAAAAAATGCTTTTTTTCCACAAAAATATTACACCACGGGAATAAATGACATTTTAAACATATTTGTAATAATATTACACAGTAGTACTGTTTTTGCTGCATTTTAAATCAAATAAATGCTGTTTTGTGAGCAGAAGAGACTTCTTTCAGAAACAGTAAAAGACTGTTAATTACTCAGTTGTTTGTCTGGTAGTGAATGGCCAGTAACAGAGTCTGCTGCAGATGAGATGAACACCTGTCAGAGACGCTGTGTCTGAGTCAAACAGCAGCTAGAGGAGAGTTCCTGAGAGTTCAGAGCCATTAAAGCCACGCCAGACCAACATCGGTCTCTCAGAGAGCGGCAGCGCAGAAGAGCAAAGACTGGAGGGACTGCAGCGTGACGCACACAGAAGCGTCTCTAGTGGAACCACATGAGTCCTCTGCACAATCTGACTCTGCTGCAGACCAGATTTAAACTGCTGGTTTTGTCTGGCCAGAGGAGAATGACACTATTTCCCCGTCTAAATACTGTAAAGCTGATATAAAGCCACCCAGCTGATGTAAAGCTGCTTTGACACAATTTGCATTGTTAAAAGCGCTGTACAAATAATAGTGACTTGACTGGTGTTCATCTGACCGCTGAGAGCATCACTTTCACCGAGCTAAAGTGACACAGCTGCACTCACACAGCTCTCCACAAACACCAGACGGCCGTATGCCTCTGAACTCCTCATAAACTCATCCTCCGCTCCGACACAAGCTCGCTCTCAGCCAGCACTGCTCACAGCAAGAGCTAAAGTACAACACAGATCTGAGGTCATGTTTCTCGGTTTCCCCTTTTTTATTGATGATGTATTTCATTAGGTGCATCACAGTAACAGTAAAAAAAAGGTTGGACACCTCATGTTGCAGCTTTATTATGTAGCGGTCAGACTCTGATGTTGAGTGACAACATAACCTTATAAAATTCATACAACAGCTGGCAGAGCACACAGTGTACGTGTGTGTTATCTGAGACAGGTTTACAGCACTGGTCATGTTTGGTCTGGTCATCCGCACCAGATTCTAGCATCATCTAGCCTTTAAAACATTAGATTCATCCTCTGCGTGACATTTCCCAAACATCCAGACCAATCAAACAAACAGCTGAACTCTGTGTGAAGTGACATGCACTGACTCTACAGTAACTGGCAGCTCCAGGACGGTCACTGTAGTCCATAATCCACTTCCCAGTCTGGTCTTTATTATTCAGCATTTGATATTACGGTAAATTATGCCTTCTCAAGAGCTTCAACACACTTAATTAGTTAAATACACTTTCAAATTAACTAGTGAATAATTTCTTCCATGTGTCTTTAGCGGCTACTAAAAACTTTTAATAATTTCTTGAGTTATTTTGTAGCAAAACAACATGCGACAGCTGTGTGTCTGCACTGCTGCTCTTACAGGAGATGCTCTGACAGCGCTGACATGAACGCTGTGCTAGAGCAGAATCACACAAAACCCGCTGAACATTTACTGCGGTCGTTTCTGGAGCTGAGAGCCAGCGGTCAGTGAGGTCAGAGAGGCTCCAGCACAGCGCGCTGTCTGTAAAGCAGCACAGTTGATGGGAACAGGTGTTGATCGGAGCAGTGTTTGAGTGAAAGTGAGCACAGGTGCAGCGCTCTGATGCTCCACACACATGTTCTGTCCATCAGACGTGTGGGGAAACACTGTTGTGTCTACCAGATACACGTCTAGTGCCACTTTAAGAGCCCTGCAGCACTCCAGGGAGAAATATAACATTACACTCTTAATCTGAGAGAGGAACGACGAAACTCACACACACACACACACACACACACACACACACTACACTGCGACTGTAAAGCACACGAGCGGTTGCTATGTTCCCCGCTGAATTGTGATAGTGTGACTACATCTGAAAGCTTTATTTGAAATGTTAATGTATAGACACGTCTGTGATCTGGATGAAGACTAAGAATATGTACACCAATACTACTGTAACTTGTTGACTGTAAAAATAGATTGTAAATAAAACAAAGATGAGAGCCTGTTTTACAAGAAAATACTATTTCAGTCATCAACTTTAACATTTTTGTTTAATTCAATGTGTCCCTAGTGAAAAATAAATACACTAAAAAGTACATTTCTTTCATGCTAAGTGCAATAATAAAAACACCCTGCAGTTGGTATACTTAAAAGTCTGTTAAACTGGAACAACTCATTTTGTACTTCATGCACTTTAACTGTGCAGAAGCAGTGCTGAAGTCCAACTAAAGACACACTGGAGTCTATGTGATTCTGCTAAAGACGAACTACTGCAACTTTACTTTAAGTACACTTTAAACATCTCGCATTTAAACAGCAATATTATTCAGAGATCATACAATCCTCATCAACAGTGATTTTAAAACAAATTTTAGGCTTAATATTGAAAAATGTGCGTTGTGCAGTTTAATTATAATTTTTATATCAGTAAGTTTCTAGCGATATGTCATTAAATAACTATACTTAGTATGAAATAAATGTATTTTAAATATATTACTTTTTTACTAGGGTTCACTTGTCGATTCTTTGTAATATTTAGCGAAACTAGTTATTTCTGAATGGAAGCTAATCCTACACAGAGTTACTGGAAGTACCTGATTCATCGCGCAGTGAACAATATGTATCGTATGAGAAATAATCCACGGCTAGCTGTGCATTACACAGTTTAATTCATGATGTGGAGGCAGATAACTTGCCGTCATCCTCCGGACAGATGAGCTGCTAGTTAGTGCCCTATGTAGTCAGCACAGTGTGCACAAGTGCGTCTTTGTGTGAGAGTAACAGGGCTGATCACACTGGAGTCAGAGCACGCAAACGCTTCTTTACACACTGCAGAGCTTCTGAATGAAAGGAAAACTCCTACAAATGCATAAAACCACTGCATCCACGCCTTTTAATCTCTACTGTTCAGAAAGCATCATGAAGCAGTCGGAGGTCACGGCAGCGTCACAGCTTTCTCTCAAACGAGCCAATAAACACACATGTGTCGCTGTCAATCAACACACATCTCTGCTGCGCTCCCTTTCAGCTTCTGCAGTCACTCTCTTCCTCACCAGACTAATGCCACGCTCCTGAACAAACACAACAGCAGATAAACCCATCTGGATCTTTCCGGACAGATTCTGGAGAAGAGCTCGAGGCACACGGGGGTCTTCAGTGTTTTCACTTCAGGTTTCAGACACTCAAATCCATATCACATTCATAGTTTGTAAAAAAATAAAAAACACACACTGGTGTCTTTGGAAGCGGCAGTAATGTGCAAAAAATAGCCCTTCAAACTCGGTTTAATGACGTGTTTTACTGACGTTAATCAAACATTCTGTAGGTCACTAAAATGACTCTGTTCTTCTCATGTCGTTTGGGGAAAAGTGCAGAAATGGCTTTGGAGCCGCCCATCGCCCACCAGACTGTACAACCAACTAACATGATCATTAGAGAAGTTTTTAAAACACAAGTCACATTACACTTCACATCTAGTTCAGAATGTCTTGAATAGCAGGACGGTGATCAGTCACCCAGCGTCACATGTCCATGCGTTATATCTGTAATGCTGCTTTCAGACCAGTTCCCAGAAAACAACAGTCTGTCCAAAACTAGAAGCAGACTTCTGAGGCATAAAGTCATGGAGCTTGTTAATGTCATCGACCGAACCCTGACGAGATTTAACAGCAGCTATAGGCAGGTTAACGGCTCAGAAGCAACCTCAAGCCTCAGTGTTTCTGGAGATCATCAGATCATCAGCTGAGAGGAAGACGAGGTCTGCTGCGCCGCCGAAGCATGTCAGACTTTCTCAGCTACTTATTTTTGTCTCTCAGAAACATTGGTCTGTGACAAACCCTGTAATTATGATGGGAATAATGCTGTTTTTATTGCTAGCAGATGGAGCATCAGACCACTCGTCTTAACAAACAGAAGCATAATACCATAATCATACAGGAACAGGATTCATACAAGAGACACACTGCTGCATAAGAGCGGCCAATAAAATCACTGCACACACACACACACACACATACACACACACACACACACACACATGTTTGTCTATTTTACACTCTTAAACATAAAGGTGTTTAAAAGGTTCTTCACAGCGATGCCATAGAAGAACCATTCAGTCGAAGGTTCTTTAAAGAATATCTCTTTCTTACCTTTTTATAATCTGAAGAACCTTCTTTCGTCACAAACAACCTTTTGTGAAGCAGAGAGGTTCTTTATGGAACCATTTAGACGAAACGGTTCTTCTATGGCATCGTGAAGCATCTTTATTTTTAAGTGTAGTGTGGCCATTGCATAGACTTCCACTGATTTTCTGTCAGGTTAATGATATTTTCTGTCAGCCCTCACACAAACCTCTGCAGAACACTAGATCTACATCAGCAACCGCGTCTGATTGATGTGTAAGCGTTTAACCAGTCAGATGTGCTCACACTACAGTTTCTGAACAATAAGACTTTTCATGTTTTTTAAAGAAGTCTCTTCTGCTCACCAAGCCTGCATTTATTTGATCCAGCAAATACAGTAAAATTTTGAAATATTTTTTACTATTTAAAATAACTGTTTAATGTGAATATCTATTAAAGTGTAATTTATTTCTGTGATGTGCAGCTGTATTTTCAGCATCATTACTGCAGTCTTCAGTGTCACATGATCTTCAGAAATCATAATAATATACTGATTTGCTGCTCAACAAACATTTCTGATTATTATTATTATGTTGAAAACAGCTGAGTAGAATTTTTCAGGTTTTATTGATGAAGAACAGTATTTATCTGAAATAGAAATCATTTGTAACATAAATGTCTTTCTCATTGCTTTTGATCAATTTAAAGCAACTTTTTTCTAATTAAAATTGTTAATTTCTATAACCCCCCCCCCCACTCCCAAAACAAAAATTATACTGACTCCAAGCTTTTGAATGGTATAGTGTATAATGTTGCAAAAGCTTTTAAATATTGATAATAATAATAATAATAAATGTTTCTTGAGCAGCAAATCAGCATATTATAATGATTTCTGAAGATCATGTGACTCTGAAGACTGGAGGAATGATTACTGCTTTTGCTGTATTTTAGAACAAATAAATGCAGGTTTGGTGAGCAGAAGAAACTTCTTTAAAAAACATTAAAAATCTTACTGTTCAGAGAATTTTGACTGGTAGTGAAAGTGAGGACATTTGGTCATCGCAATAGTCAAAACAACACACACACACGTTTGTTTTGTGAAAAGTGGGGACTCTCCATAGGCGTAATGGTTTTTATACTGTACTTACTGTATGTGCTATTGCCCTACACCAACCCTACACCTAAACCTACCCCTTACAGGAGACTGTCTGCTATTTCAGATTCTCAATACACTCCATTCTGTCTGATTTATAAGCGTTTTGAAAAGTGGGGACATGGAGTAATGTCCTGAAAAGTCATCATCTCCTTGTAATACCTGTCATACCCTCGTCATTATACACATCTATGTCCTCATTTGTCACAAAAACGCACGCGCGCGCGCACACACACACACACACACACTTTCTCTCTCCAGCAGCACCATGGACTGATGTATAGAGTGTGTGTAAGTCTGAGACGAACGCATCAGCCCCACAATAATAAAGACATTCATCATAAAACACACATAAATAACTGTTTTATCATGTTTTAAAATGTATCAACAGAAAAAAAAAATCTATTTAATCAAATGCATTGACCTTATTAAATTAGGACCTAAAGTAAAGTAGGTGTCGCTTTAGTCCGTGTAACAGAATGTACAGAATAGTTATATTGTTTCAGTTTATATAATGCAGAGTGACTTACCACTTCTAAACAACAGCGTGCGCTCGGTCCAGACGCGTGGGTCCGCTTGAGGAGCGTCTCTCTCAGAAGCGCGCACACAACCCACTGAGACGCGACGCGACAGAAACGCGACGGCGCCGTGACGTCAGAGGTCAAGCAGCCAATAGGAGCAGCGGCTCTGTGTGGAGCATCTTGAGTGCTTTACTCTGGAGACTGATCAGAGATCAGCTTGACATGAGCCGAGTGTTAATGCTCTTAAACTGTGGAGCTCATTCATAGGCGGAAATCCCGGGGTGGGGGTGGGGGGAGGACCCCCCTAACAGAGGATTGCCCCCCTAAAAATATGATAAAAAACCACGCTGTGTATTGTAAATAACAATGTTTTATACTTTAAATAATTGTGTAAGTAGTAAAACAACACAAATGGGGCAAAATGCGTTTTAAGTTTAGAAACATTAGTTTCCCCCTCCCTTGCCTCACAGTGCTTTGGTCCAAATGCCTGCTTTCCTCTTTTACATCACCTACACACACACACACACACACACACACACACCTACACACACCTACACACACACACACACACACACACACTCATACACACCTACACACACCTACACACACACACACACCTACACACACACACACACACACACACACACACCTACACACACACACACACACACACACACACACACACACACACACACACTCACACACACACACACACACACACACACACACACACACACACACACACACTCACAGACACACACACACACACACACACACACACACACACACACACTCACAAAGTCCGGTGAGAGAGAACAAAGTCAATAGTTGTGGAGCTCCAGTAAGGCTGTCAAGACTATTTTATTCACTTTAAACATGGATGAAGTGATTATTTTCTCTTTAATGCAAATGATGCCAATGTACTTTTTGAGGAGTCCGCTATGTTAGCAATAATAATGTTACCTGCTTTCACAACCTGCCCCCCCCCCCCCACCCCACCCATGGGTCATGACTATTATATGTTGTGTGTGTGTTCGTGTGGATGTGCGAAGCGACCTGGAGCTAGAAATGATGAGTTTGTTCCTGATGAGAGGAAGTGGCGCCATCTCGAGTTCAGAGGCGGGAAACTGCTCCAGTCCTGATCTACATCTACTTCCGCTGAATACACAAATAAACCACTGAAAGATGGAAGAGGATCATTCTTACAAATAAATGAAATTGCTGAATGATGCTGAATTATTTGCAGTATGTGCTGTGTTGAACATATATAACTCATCCAGCATAGAAAGACCTCTTCAGCACTCACTCTGGACATGGATGATGTTATATTTGATGGAAAGTTCAGTCACTAATGCTGCCTTCACGTGCTATCGGAATGATCGTAAATGAGTTTCTTAATCTGAAATTGGATGTGAACGGCCTCTCAAGTCGTATTTACTACTGGGAAATTCAGAAATAATTTTAATACCCAGTTTCTACGACGGCGTTTTAGTGCCTCGTTAAAAAAAACTAAGATTACGAGATTAAAGTCGTAATATTTCGAGAATAAAGTCGAAACTACGAGAATAAAGTCGAAATGTTACGAGAATAAAGTCGAAACACTACGAGAATAAAGTCGAAACACTACGAGAATAAAGTCGAAATGTTACGAGAATAAAGTCGAAACACTACGAGAATAAAGTCGAAATATATCGAGAATAAAGTCGAAATTACGAGAATAAAGTCGTAATATTACGAGAATAAAGTCGAAATGTTTTGAGAATAAAGATTATAGTTATAATATTTTGCGATAGGCTATTCTTTTGCGCACGCACGCAAATGGCCCGGATTTGGAGCACCGGGAGATATTCCAAATCTCAGTTTTCAAAATCTGTCAGTTTTATATCGAAATAAAAACAATATGTAGGCTATATATTGCAATAATGTGTTTGTTAAGCGGCATGTGAGTCAATCATCTTTCCGATTACATAACGAACGACGAGACATTTTCATTATAAATTAGGCTAAACTTTTTTTATGCCTTATGATGTTCCTTCACTTTATATCTTGCCAATAAACTTGAAATAAAGAGCAAAACACATTTATAATGTGTATTTCGTTATAAAACTGGCAGAATTTGAAAGCTGAGCTGTGTGTAAAAGCAACAAAGCACAAAATTGTCGTGATTACTGGTTGGCTGGCGCGCTACAAATAATGAATGGAAGACGTTAAATATTATGTCCTCATATACAGTATACCATGAATAAAACAGTTTGTGAATAGTCACTTAAAGAAAAGGCAACAATATAATGTATGTTAACAAATTTGAGTCCACTTCAACCTTTAGAACGTATTATTGCTGTTTAATTAAACAGGCTGTGTGAGGAATGAAAGTTCGGAGCAGGTGGTGGAATTTTCACAATAATTTAATTAATTTATTCACATAAATACAGCGATCCGTCATGCCACATTAAAGATCTTGAAAATCACATTATTGTAAGACACATAATTTGTGTTTCGTTATAAAACTGATTTTGAAAGCTGAGACTTTGTTTTATATTAAAAACACTAAAAACACAAAGCATGGGTGGCTGGCACTACAAATAATGAATGCAATGGAATGCATGAAATATTATTTCCAAGCATACTGTCCCCGCGAGTATGACACATGGTATGATTTCTGCTAATAATTCCACACATATTTGTAGTGTATTAAAAAGGGATAAATAAGAGAGCTACAGCGCCCCTCAAAGGAATGTCGATTGAGTGTCTGAGCTGATGTTAAAATAAACAGTTGTTCCTGTTCAGTCTGTAAATAAATATCATATTCTTGATATTAAGCTGTTTCCGCGAGTCCTTAAAATTGACATCCCAGAAGATGATGCGGCCGCTTGGACGCAACAATATTCAGATCAATTCTGGTGGCCTGGCAACTTCTCCCGGTGCTCTCAATACGGGTCATTTGCATGAGTAATATAGGCTATACTCTCAAAATATTATAACTTTAATTTCTACGATTTAAATTATTGAAACATTTCGACTTTATTCTCGTAACATTTCAACTTTATTCTCGAAACATTTCGACTTTATTCTCGAAACATTTCGACTTTATTCTCGAAGTATTTCGATTTTATTCTCGAAACATTTCGACTTTATTCTCGTAATATTTCGACTTTATTCTCGAAATATTACGACTTTAATCTCGTAATTTTAGATTTTTTTTTTTTTTTAATGAGGCACTAAAACGCCGTCGTAAGTTTCCGAGTTGGGCGGGTCATAAACTTTAAACATGTAGGGGACAACCATTGCTGCTGTCAATGCTGTTCCCACAACAACTACATCCCTTAGTCTTGCATATGATATGTTTTATAAGGAGTGAAATAAGCATGTATTTGGCCGAAATTGTCAGCAAACTGCATGTATAGCGCGGTAAATGTTTATATGATTGTCAACCAATGGGATGCTACATTTTATTCTTTCTGACTACGACAAGCTCGTAATCACGATTTCATAAGTGGGAAATAGGACATTTCCGATAGCTCGTGAAGGCAGCAATAGCTCCGCCCACAGCAGTTCGAACTCATTAGGAGTCACACTCTGAAATATAATATTGGTTTGGGTAAGAGCTTATTAGATAATAAATAACTTGAATCCTTATATTAAGTAGAGCATGATGTGTGATGAGAACTTTTTAAATATTTTCTAAAAATGTGTGGTGATGGAAATGACAATGAATTAATGTGAATGTAGAGAAACAGCAGAGATATTTATTAGAAACAGTCTTAAACTCATTAAACTCAATTCACAAAGTCATTAAACATATCGGCTGTGCTTTGTGACCATAAATGTCATCTCCAGCACAGAGGCAGTGTGTGAGAGACTGTGGTGGAGATGACATTTCTGTAGTTTTTTTGTGAAAAAATGGAAGATAGCTTCACTGATTAGCTTTGAATTAATACTTAGCATTTCATGTAAAATACTCTTATTTAACTTAAAATTTTTAGCTTTTTAAAAACACCCTTGGTACAGCATGTTTGGGAATGACGTAGAATAAATGCTTTATATTTATTAGTACTATTATTTACTAGTATTATACGGGTCTTTCGGTTCGGTGCGCTTGTGTACCGAACGAATACAGTATTTTTATTTTTTCCCAGGAAGTAAATAATAAATGGCGTTTTGACAGTATTTGATGTGGCATGACAGATCGCTGTGTAAACGCCTTGGAGAGCGCTTCCGGGCCGGTTCTGGTATAAACCCAACACAAGCATTGACTCCAGCGGCCGAGATCAGCTCCGGGTCCGTGTCTGAACCGTGACGCGCCGCAGACTTTAATTTTGAAATATTTTTAGATTTAATTTAGTAACTGCATTTTCTGTAAATATATTCAGTCAACACAGACTTGTTACTGTTGTAGTTTTGCTACTCTAAATTTAGCCTGAATCACTTAATGCACAGCAATATTTTGACATTGGCTTGTCTTCCATTATTACTGTTAATCATAGCAATGAGTCGCTGAACAATTGAGCAGATTTACCCGCGTAATATTTAACACCCGCGTTTGTCATTCCTGAAATGGTATACGTGGACGTTTGGTCCTCTTAGATAAACAAAAATGTTCTTCAAATTGTGAATGGATCTATAAACTAAGCAAAGAGCGCTCCTCTTACAGCACAGCTGACCGGAAATGACTGAGCTGGCTCATCTGAAACCAGGAAGTAATCCAGAGCATTAGTGATTGCTTTGAAATAAATTGGATACAATATTTTTCATACTTTTTCCTGGTTTTCCCTTAACTGAATTGGATGTGGGGGGGTTCTCTCTCTTTTTACATTACACACAAACTGAACTTTATGGCATGGTATGGCATGAAACGAACAGTATTATATACCTCAAAGGGAAATTAAACTGATTTATGATGTTTTATTGCTCTGTGTTGTGATGTGATTGTATTTGCTATTATTATTATTATTATTACAGTAAAGTGTCAACTTCTGGTCTCCTGGTATAAGCTTTATATCTTCCTCCCCAATTCTTTGAGAGTCTAGAGCGGGTCCAGAGGATATTTCCATTGGAGGACGCAAGTGCTACATACTGTGTCTGTGTGTGTGTGTGTGTGTGTGTGTGTGTGTGTGTGTGTGTGTGTGTGTGTGTGTGTGTGTGTGTGTCATCAATCCATTATCAGTGCCTTTGTTTTGCACTAATGCTGTGTGCTGCACTAATCGCCTCCTCTGTTGACTACAATGTTACTGCAGGTAGTGCAACATGCAATGAACAATGTCTACATCAGGGTGAGTTTACAAACTACAAGGACTATTTCTCAGTAAAACAAATACAGTGCAAAACTGCACCTTTAGAATAAAAAATAAAAAATAAAAAAATTTATAATGCTATAGGAACAATCCTACAGGATATTTATGTCTTGTCCTATAAGAATCCTATAGGAATGCTTCCAAAATATGATAGAAATTCCTATTAGAATCCTGCTCAAGTTTGCTATTGGAATCCTTTAGGATTTTTTGACCAGAGGAAATCATACCGAACCGTTAAAACCGAGGTACGTACCGAACCGTCGTATTTGTGTACCGTTACACCCCAAAAACATAACAGTAAAAATACCTGTATATTCTATAATCCTACCCCTAAACACGCATCACTCGAAACTTTCTGCATTTTTACATTTTCAATCATTCTGTATGATGGGGACCTAAAAATATTCCCATATAAGGTTAGAATATACTGGTATTACTGTACTTGTGGAGACATGGTAATACCAGTACACACACACACACACACACACACACACACACACACACACACACACACACACACACACACACACACACACACACACACACAGCCTCTGCATTTTATTTTCTATGATTGAACTGTTACTGTATACAGTAAAGAGTGTCTCCACTGTACCCACTTTACCACCCTGTATATTTCTTTAAATGCTATGTAATCATTCATGTTAGAAAATATGTCCATTAATAATAGACAGTTGAAATATCACAAATATAATTTTTTGAACAGAATTTGCGTAGCATATGTGACTTTTATCCTATCATCATAACACTGTAGGACTGAACAGCATGTGAAGCACTGGAGATACACTGACGCACGCGCCCTTCTCTCGACCTGCATGCCACAGTGTCATAAAGTACGTCTATTTTTAGAGCACAGAGTAACGTTTGCAATGATATATGTTAAGATTAACAATCATAGAATAATAATAAGCTATTCATTGTGGAAGGGACATGGTGAAATAAAAAAACAACAACTTTTGCCGCTATCTTCGAGTGGAAAGAGCACACATCGAGTCTCTCAGGATCAGACACACACACACACACACACACACACACACACACACACGAGGGGAGCAAACACGCTCACAGCTGTACACGTCTCAATGTACTCAGTCTATTCATTTATTTAGCGTTTATCTTCATGTATTTTATTGCATCTCTTGTACTGTTAATTTGCCATGTTCATGGTAAATAAGTAAATAATAATAAATAAATAAAGGGATCAGTGTTCAATCCACTGATCTATAATATAGAATATTATATTTGAATCCCTTTCTAAAATGAGATCACAAAGCTTTTCAAATTTGTGTAACTGCCCTAATATTATATCACTTTTTGCCATGGTAATTTATTTTATTATTGATTCCCCCCCCCCCCCCATATTTATGTTTATGTTTATGTTCATTTTGTTATTCTGTCTTACACGCTTTATTTATCTATTTATTTATCTGCCTTGTACTCTTTGTCTTGTATTACGTGATACGCTTACTTCCGGTGAGTAACTTCCGGCGCGTGATAATTTTCACTGGTAAGAGTCTAGTTTGTCTTCTTACTAAAATGACTAAAATATTAACAAAAGTAATACAGCAGAAGATGTATCAAAGAGAATGAGGACAGTGTTTATCATCGGAGCTGGTCAGAGATAACGCTCACATTAGCCGTCTGAAGCGCTAACACGACGGTGTCTAGATAGTCCTCTTACTAGAGATTGTGTGTGTGTGTGTGTGTGTGTGTGTGTGTGTGTGTGTGTGTGTGTGTGTGTGTGTGTGTTAGTCATGCTGCTGTCCGGTGTGGTTCGAGCGGTCAGACAGCACTGCCGCAGGACTCCTGTCCTCACGCTCTTCACCAAGGTAACACACACACACACACTTACACTTACACACACAGCAGATTAATCAGAAGTGAATGAATGGAGCAGCACTGAGGAAACGCATGGCATCACTGCTTCATGTGTTGTTTGTGTTCCAGGAGCCGTGTCCTCTGTGTGATGAAGCCAAAGCAGCGCTGGAGCCCTACAGACACAGAGTAAGACCCGCTCACACTCCTGCAGCTCCACTGATCAGCTCTGTGTGTGTGTGTGTGTGAGAGAGAGAGAGAGAGTGAGCGTGTGTGTGTGTGTGAGCTGCAGGTTTGATCAGGTGTGTGTGTGTGAGCTGCAGGTTTGATCAGGTGTGTGTGTGTGAGCTGCAGGTTTGATCAGGTGTGTGTGTGTGAGCTGCAGGTTTGATCAGGTGTGTGTGTGTGAGCTGCAGGTTTGATCGTGTGTGTGTGAGCTGCAGGTTTGATCAGGTGTGTGTGTGTGAGCTGCAGGTTTGATCAGGTGTGTGTGTGTGAGCTGCAGGTTTGATCGTGTGTGTGTGAGCTGCAGGTTTGATCAGGTGTGTGTGTGTGAGCTGCAGGTTTGATCAGGTGTGTGTGTGTGTGAGCTGCAGGTTTGATCAGGTGTGTGTGAGCTGCAGGTTTGATCAGGTGTGTGTGTGTGTGAGCTGCAGGTTTGATCAGGTGTGTGTGTGTGTGAGCTGCAGGTTTGATCAGGTGTGTGTGTGTGTGAGCTGCAGGTTTGATCAGGTGTGTGTGTGTGAGCTGCAGGTTTGATCGTGTGTGTGTGAGCTGCAGGTTTGATCAGGTGTGTGTGTGTGCGCACGCTGCAGGTTTGATCAGGTGTGTGTGTGTGCGCGCGCTGCAGGTTTGATCAGGTGTGTGTGTGCGCGCGCTGCAGGTTTGATCAGGTGTGCGCGCGCTGCAGGTTTGATCAGGTGTGTGTGTGTGTGCGCGCGCTGCAGGTTTGATCAGGTGTGTGTGTGTGTGTGTGTGTCAGTTTGAGCTGCAGGAGGTGGACATCTCTCGGCCGGAGAACAGGGTCTGGTTGGACAGATACGGTCAGCACATCCCCGTGTTTCACCTGAACGGTCAGTTTCTGATGCAGCACCGTGTGAACGCAGCGCTGCTGGAGAAGCGTCTGGAGGAAGCTCAGTAACGTCCTTCAGCTGCACCTGATCCTGCCTCGTCTCCTCCTGAAGCATCCAATCACCCACAATCCTTTGCACTCACACCGTTCACAGAAAACAATCAGCACAGAGCTCAACCCATTTCATTATGCAATGTGGGATAAATGTTGGAGATGTTTTGTGGTGACCGAGTCAGGTTTAACTGCGTGATGGTTGTCGTTACCTGTACTGAATTAATGGAAAGATCTCTAATATAAAGTATTTTTCTATAATTCATTTGTGTTGTGACTGCAGTGCGTTCTCCACATCAATAAGATGTGTTCCATCGATTGCTATGGAAATACTGGTCTCTGAATTAGGAACCGTTTTTACCATGATATTATGTTGTTAGTGTAGTCGGGCACGTAACTGATGTGTGAAGATACGGCAGCCATCGCCACGCAGAGTTAATGCAGATACACCACTTTTTGTGACGTTGGTTCAACTTTGCGTTTTGAACTGGAAGAATGAAAGGGCTCCAAAAAAGAAAAAAAACACTTAATAGACATAATTAGTGCTATTATGGTTTTCACTGACGTGCAACCCGTCTCACATGTTCTAGGGTTTCATGACCCTTTAAATATGAAGAGCTACACCCGCTCACGGCCTGTGCTTCTAACTCATACACCACTCACGCAGCTCTTCTGCTCCAGAAAGCATTAGCTGGACAAAGATACGGTAAGAAGGCAGATGTCAGCTGAAGCAGCAAACCATGACCGCATCTTCAGAGACCGACACATTACTGAATCAAGCTCATCCGACACCTTCCTCCTTCACGAGGAGCTGCTGAGGGCTCGTCTAAAACCTCTCCCAATGTTCACAAATCAGACGTGCACGTTAAGATACATTCAATCAACACTTTATTTGATCATTTGAAGTATAAAGGCTGCAGCAAAATAAAGCATGCATGTGGCAATTCTTAAAATATAAGGTTAAAAATCAAAATCAACAGTGTATGCGTAAGGCTAGTGTTTGTTAGATAGTACAGGCAAAAGCAGTACAAAACACTTCAGCTCTGACAATCGGATCTGTAAAAAACATACAGTACTGAATATCTTGAGGTTTAATGGCTTCCACACCGTTAGCGGCAGTGTTTTCACTGATCACACACACACACGGCACACAGCCGAAGAGACGCGCTTCAGACCAACGCTGCATCTCTTCAGCAGGAACGCCGACAGACGCGCTCATCGTCCGGCTCTGTGCTACATGTTCCTGAGCTCGGAGGACGAGTGAGGTCCGTCTGCAGAAGAGATGCGTCCGGCCCGACATCATGTAGTGGATTACTTCTGAACAGCTGCTTTAAATACAACACTTCAATATTCAAACTAGCATGCTACTGTCTGGAATAACCTCACTAAAAACTATGAGCCAGTATAAAAACTCTGTCTATAAAAGAGACCTAAAATGCAGTCTTATAAAATTAATATAAACATGATTTAAAAAAAAAAAAAAAAAGGTTAGTCACAGAGTCTGACGTGGACGAGTCTAGAAAAGAGTCCTCACAGTTACAACTTGCAAATGAAGAGAAAAACATTTGGTTCATTCAATTTAAGCTGATAAACCGGTCACAAAACCTGAAACAAAATGAAGTGAAAAAGACTTTAAAAAGCATAATTCAAAACAAACAGAAAAGATTCACTCAGAAAATAAGACCACACAGGAAGGTGGTCCAGCTGGCAGCTCTGATTGGCTGTAGTGCTGGTCACATGATCGCACAACCCCTCTTAGCGGTACGAGGATCTCCCTGTGGACACAGAGCAGAGCACTGAGCCAGTGACACACACACGTTCGTTTTAGTGAAAAGTGGGGACTCTCCATAGGCGTAATGGTTTTTATACTGTACTTACTGTATGTGCTATCGCCCTACACCAACCCTACACCTAAACCTGCCCCTTACAGGAGACTACAGGCATTTTTACAATTTCAAAAAAACTGTTTACTTTATTTTTAAACCAGTTTTACAAATGGGGACATCCCCAAAGGGAGGTTTTTGGAGATTTTGTCAGGTTTAGCTCACTTTTGGGTACAAATTTGTCCCCAAAATATGGTTAAGTAGGCACACACACACACACACACACACACACACACACACACACGATATGTGCTTTGACATCAGACCTGCTGGTGAAAGAAACGCTCCTCAATGACTTCAGCTTCCTGTTCCTCATCCTCCTCCTCCTCCTCCACGGCAGTCTTGAATACGGTGCTCCTCACAGCTACTTCCTGCAGGGACAGGGACACTTCAGAGCAGAGCCGATGCTGCCCTCTACTGGCCACGTGAAGACCAGCGTCTCTATAATAAGGGATGATAAACAGGCCTCACCTCTCCTTCTGGGCTCAGCAGAAGCACTTTAATGTCCTCGCCGCTCCCCCATGAGCTCTGGTTCTTCCAGATCAGGTCCGTCGGAGGGTTGGAGCTCACGCCCGCATTAGACGCCCAGATCTGACAGAAATCAACAGCGTTCACTCAACACAGACTACAGGTGACAGACTCGTGCTGTTGAGTATGAATAGAATACTACGAGGAAGTGTCAGTATGTACCGTGACTTTCTGCCCAGCCTTCAGGACGTATTTGGCAGTGAATTTATACGTAGCAGAAGCATCACCGATTGTTCTAGTCAGCTGAAACCCGGCCATGGGTTGATCCTGAAACATTATTCAGAATAGAGTTTCCTTCAATTCATTTCTACAACAACAGATTGATAGATAGAATAGAATCAGGGAAAAAAGCTTTGTCAAATCAACACACAAGTGATCGGTTGTGGCCTACAGCATCTGAACTGAAGAGGTGACTGATATTTAAGTGCACGCGTTCTGCTGCTTGCTGAATCCCCTTTATTAAATCAGCTAAAGCACCCATTCTTGAACATTAGGTCAGAAGCAGCCTTGGTCAAGCGCACCAGTGACTCGTCTCTTGATCATCGTTTACTCACCCATCTTAAAGTGTTCTTCGGTGTTTCTGGGACAGCTTTACAGTGGTTTAGATCTTTCTGATCGTATCCGGGTTATTTCCATGGGTGGGTACAGGATTGAGGTGGGCACCGTTTCATACTGGTGTCCCCCAAGGTTCAATTTTAGGTCCTTTACATCTTAGCATCTATTCATCTCCCCTTGCAAAGCTTTTGAGGTCATTCTGCCTAAGATTTTTTTTTTTTTGCACGGCAGTGCTTAAAAAGGTACAATACATGTAAGAATTTCGTGATACAATATTCAAAAACTACTTGCACAGTATGATACATTTCATTCACTTATGTACTAACGTTATCCCAAAAGTTCCCAAGGATTTGTAAATCCAGAGAAATTCCAGTTTTAAATGACTCATCCCTGGTCATTGTTGCCCATCAATGAGTAATCATTGTGTCATGTAGGAATGTGGATATTATCTCCTATTCCTATGGAATATATTGTTTTGAAAATGTGACCTCTAGTGGCAAAAACTTACATATTGTGGGATTTAATCAATGATTACTTACTGGTGTGCTTAAGAACCGCGTGCGCACGTTTGATAAATACAGATTTTTTGCACTTGCACACATTCTAAATTTAATTCGTAGGACAAAAAAATAAATAATAATAATAATAATAATAATGAAGACACCTCTACGCAGTGCTGATAAACGCACGCTCTGAGTGCCGTGATGAGTGTGTGCCTGCGGTCAGAAAGACGCACCTGCTCAGAGCTGTTGTGCAAGCGGATGAACTTCCCGTCCACGTCCAGCTCGTCGATGCAGATGTTTCCAGTGGCAGAGGCAGAGTGAGCGATGCTGACGCTGCTGCTGGCCTCAGACTCCTCCACGTCCACACGCTTCCTCTTCCCTCGCGCGGTGCGGACGCTGCGGCTGGAGGACGCCCGGGACACCGTCACACGAGCCGAGGGGCTGGGAGACAGCTTCAGCCTGAGACAGGAGCAGCGTTACACCACCAGCCCCCAAACGCACCGCACACACACCACACAGAGCCAGCCTCACCTCTCCTCCTCTCCCTCCAGCAGCTTCCGGTAGGCGTTGATCTCCATGTCCAGCGCCAGCTTCACGTCCAGCAGCTGCTCGTACTCGTCCAGCTGCTGCTGCATCTTGGCTCTGATCTCTGCGATCTCTCGCTCCTTCTCCGCCAGTAACCTGCGGCTCAGATCCTTCTCGCGGCTCAGAGCCGCTTCCAGCTCACTGATCTGATCCTGCCACGCACGCGCCTGAGGAACAAACAACCACGCAATCAGATACCACTCAGCTATTACTGGACTTCACTACTTCAAGGGAAAGTCCACCCAAAAATGAAAGTTCAGTTTCAGTTCCCATCACTCTTCAAAATGTCTTCATGGTCAACAGAAGAAGTTCAGTCACAGGTTTGAAACGACGTGAGGGAAAGTGAGTTTTTTCATTTTTGCAAATTCAGTATATAAGAGAGCTCCCCTGCCAAGACATGCTGTGACTTCAGGAGGGAGCAGACACAGGAGTTTGACCCTCATAATGCCTTTAAAATCAGTGCACCATCTTCACATTCTGAATCGGTCAGAACTTCACATCTCAACTAAAACCATATCCGATCAGCAGCTTCATTAATGAGTGAAAGATTTAAATGTTATTACTGCATTTACCCCTTTTTCAAAATTTCAGTTTTGATCAGTTTAATTACACATGAACCCACACGCACTTTGTTTTTGAGCAATCATAAATTCAGTCTACATTTATGAAACCGGCATAATTATTTCTAACAAAAATATTACTCTTAATTTTCAAACTAAAATTCATTTTACTTGCATAAACTTTCATTAAGATAAGTGTTGAGTTGTTCATCATGAAGTGACTGCTGCTCAGTAAGTTTATCCACAACTTCAGTCACTGTTTCAGGCTAAATACAGCGTCGATAGAACCTTATACAAAGTATCCTGACACCTAATGAAAAATTCACATAGATGAAAACCATTAAAAATAAAAAATAAATGTTAACTGAAAATAAAAAAATAAACTTATTTCAGCTAGTTGCCAAGGCAACATTTCTTGTTTAAATTTAGTTTACTAAAATAACTAAAAATTGAACTATTATTAATGTCCATATAGTTTATAACGTCAGGTAACGCTGTGCGCATGCACCAGCTGGAAGTGCACATAAAAGCCCTGTCATTTGGTGTTTAGTAGCAGTTTCTGTGGTTTTTCAGGCAGCAGGACAAGCCTGGGCCAAACCTCAAGAGTTTTACGCATCGGACAACCAATACCCTTCAGATCAAAAACACTGGTTAGAGGCACAAGACCTGCTAGCTTTAGGTAAGTGCTATTAGCAACAGAATCCTATCAGAATTTAATAAATCGTTCAGTGTGGCGCACACACACGACAACATAAACAGTTACCCTCCCACTTCTGGTAGTTTTGCTGAAGTGAACTGCGCATTAGTATTACAGACATCCTGTGGTAAAAGTGCGTTTCTCCATCTAGAACAGGGCTGGATCCCTGCAGAGTGACTGCTTTCAGAAGACCCTCGAGGCAGCTCACCAACAACCTCTGGATGCGTTAGAATACTTTATAATGAATCGATTAAATCCGGTTCAGAGTCAAACCCTGTAGTGTTCAGAGCTGCTGAAGACGGCCCCGAGGAGGACCCGGTCAGCGTGTGGAAGCGGGTCAGGGGTCGGCGGTGTACCTCTTTCTGCAGGCTGGTGAGCTGAGCGGCCAGGCTCTCGACTCTCAGCGAGGACTCACGCAGCTCCTCACGGGCCATGCTCGCTGAAGAGCTGTTCATCTCCGAGGACAGACGCACGTTCTCCAGCTGAAACACACACAGACGTCTTAGAGGAACACAAAGAGGAACTGAAGCCGCTCTGAGAGGAAGGAAGCTCTTCACACACACAGAGACGTGTGAATCTGCGGCTGCGCTCACCTTGGCTGTGTAGGTCTGCTCCATCTCGTCCTTGTAGAGCCGGACCTGCTCGTCGTGCTGCTGCCTCATATCAGCCAGCGCCGCGGCCAGCTTGAACTCAAAGTCCATCTGATGACCTGAGTCCACCTCCACCAGACGCGTCTCCAGCCTGCGCCGCGTGTCCTTGACCTCCTGTCCACCACACGCAGACACACGCTCATTAATAACCAACCACACGCAGACGCGCTCACATTAATACTCCTTACTCGCTCCTCACTGTAAGAACGCAACAGGTCTCGAAGAATTGCTTTGTATTAACCATCATCAACAAGAGATCAAGTGATGTTTACAAAAAGGTTAAAAACAAACAAAAAAACAAACACAGATTTTGTATGAACGCGGTGACATGGCCAGACATCCATGATATTAAAGTGAATGTGTTCAGCTCGGTGTTGAGCGGTGACCGGATCACAGAGCACCGGAGAGGAAGAGAGACTGCTGTCACTCGGAGCACATACACTGCTTTCACTTAACTCAAAAAAACCCTGTAGAAATCATTTTTATAATATTAAATACGCAAACGTACCTTTTTTTTTTTTTTTTAAAGTGTATACATATACACTCTACACTTCTATATACACAGTACACACACATAGGCACACATATTTTTATATATTTGATCAAATAATGCAGTCTTGCTGCAAAAAAATGCTTTTTTCAATTAAAAAAAAATAAAAATCCCATTGAAATGACCGGACCGGTTCACGTTCCTCGTGTGAGGAGTCCTGATACAGCGGCGCAGCAGTTGTTAGGAGTCTGAATGAATCACAGTTAGTTTGGCGCAGCTGAACAGAACTGACCTCCTCAAACATGTTCTTCCTGAAGTCCAGCTCCTCCACGAGGCTCTGGCAGCGGTTCTCCAGATCCACGCGCAGCAGCGTCTCGTCTGACAGCTGCTTCCTCGCCGAGCTCAGGCCTCCCTCCAGCTGCAGCACAAACACACACCGTCAGACCGAGACACACACACACACGTTCCTGTGCTAGAGTCTGATGACCCCAGATGACCCAGAGACTTACATACTGTGGTGACGTTCACTGCTCCATTAGGAGGTGATATCTGTCTGCTTATACAGTACACTTACATAAACTCACATTTACCATGTGACCCTGCAGCACAGAAGCAGTCATAAGCAGCACAGCTATATTTGTAGAAACAGCCAACAATACGTTGTATGGGTCAAAATTACACATTTTTTCTTTTATAAGAACAGACAATGCTGAGTGCAAAATTTCTCTCAATTGTTAACTTATTTATAGAACTAATGTGTGATCAGCATGGCATCTGTAATCGTGCGGATACGAGAATAACAGCACTCTTGCTCAACGCAACAGCTTCACTGTATCATAGTACACAAACTTAAGCCAAACTCACACAGGAGCAGTTTTGCCCCATGTGTTGATTTCTGCATGAAAAACATGAGCTCAAGGCTGGTTTCTCTTTGGATTTTGCAAATGGAGTGAAATACTCAATGCTGCACATCATTAAAGCAATTAAGATCATATTTCCCCTCTTCTCATACTCTGCATGATCACCGTTCATCACATCTAACCACTTCAGTACAACGGTAAGTGTCCCCTTGTGTTAACACGGAGCAGGCCTGAGCGCAAGGGCTGTCAGCTACACGAGTGTTTGAGGATCAGTGAGCGACTCTCAGCGGTGCGAGTCTCCGTCCGGACCTCCTCGGGCGCCTCTACATGCACTCGTTCAGAATAAATCCTGATTTCACATTCTGAGGGACTGTTTATATGAACGCTAAACGCTGCTCGGCTACATGTGCGCCGCATGTTCTAGCAGCACTAGTGTTCAGTGTACTCCAGAAGTCAGGTTATCAGACGCTCTCGGACTGGTTTACCGATCAACTCAACTTCTGGTCCCACAAACTTTCAGGGCAAGTAATCACAGCAACGTATGCTCCGAATACAAGATGCTCCAGAGCAGGTTATATTTCAGGATTATTTTACCTCACAGGTGTCAGCGCATGTGACTGAGATGTGTGTGAATATGATCGTGGCCTCATCAGTGTTTACTGTACTAGGAGTTTGATCCACTGGGAGAACTTTTTTCTTTGGACACAACAGGACTTCTAATTACAGAAATCCATCTCACCTCATCTCAGATGTATACAGACATCTCGGCAGTTTTTAGCTCAATTAATCCTTTTAATATACATTTAGCTTAAAAACAATTCAATTCTTGTGTGCAGTAATAAAAACTGATTAAAGATTCAGATGTAACATTTTAAATAATTGATTGCACTACCTCCCATTAGGTGGCGATATTCACCAAGAGTGCAACTCCCTATTAATCAAACATCATTGAGCCATGTTTCTGTAGTGTTCTCAGTGCTCGAGAGTCTCGTGTTCACCGTGAACACGCTGAGCTCTGAACTCATTCACAGCTCTGGATCCGGCTGACCTCCACAGCTCAGTGTGTGACCGTAAGCTCACACAGGTCCAGTGAACCCCGCGTGACTGACTGACGGTGGGTGTTTGGGTGCGTGTGAAGCTGTACCTCCTGAAGCTGGAGCTCCAGGTCTGTGACGCTGATCTCCAGAGCCTTCCTCTCCGACTCGGCCGTGTTCAGAGCCGCTTCTCTAGAGTTCAGCAGGGCTTCAGCTTCTCTGAGCCGGGCCTGAGCGCTCGCCAGCTCCGCGTCCTTCTTCACACACCTGTCACACACACACACACACGAGATCAGATGCCGGACAGAGCTACTGGATGTGCCAAATCAATCCTTCAGCATTATTAACTACTGTAGCTCTTCATTTATTTGTGTTCATCTACATGTTCTAGAAGCAAAAACACGCATGAAGACACAGCAGACTCATTTCACTGAATCATGACGCGAAACAACCTGCGTATCGCATCACGAGACTCACACATATATAAACCAATAATACATTGTATGGGTCAAAATTATAGATTTTTCTCTTATGCCAAAAATCATGTTCCATGAAGATATTTAATAGACTTCCTACCGTAAATCTCAATTTCATTTTTGATCAGTAATATGCATTGCTCAGAACTTCATCTGAACAACTTTAAAGGTGATTTTCTCAATATTTAGATTTTTTTTTGCACCCTCAGATTCCAGATTTTCAAATAGTTGTATCTCCAAACCATACATCAATGGAAAGCTTATTTATTCAGCTTTCAGATCATCTATAAATCTCAATTTCAAATAGATTGACCCTTACGACTGGTTTTGTGGTCCACAGTCATAAGTGCAGATCAAACCTTGTTGTTTCCAAGAGGAACTGTTTGGAAAGAGGTTACTGTGAACACCGGTTTCTGTTAGGATTGTTTTTTTCTTTATATTTAGGATTATTATTTTTCATATTATGAATGCATGCTATGCTATAAACGCTAAGAATAAGCGGTGGGTTTATGAAGGCGAGTAAAGGACTGAATACTCCCTGAAACGAAGCTGATTGTAGAAGCGTGTGTGTTCATGGACAGAGTTCAGAGCATTACTGTGCTCTCAGCTCGAGGACGCGAACACGACTGACTGCGAGTCTGAGGAATGTGAGGAATGTCTCACACTCAGCCCAGAGTTCCTCCTCGACAGTCTGATCGAACTCAGCTAACGCTAGAAACAAGTGTTCGACGCATCTGAGCATCTGAAACAAAGAGCTGCTTCACACGGGGACTCTGCAGCAGCTGAGGAGCGTTCACATCCTCCAGCTGCTGCGCACCGCTGAACCACTGCTCCTGTCAATCAGCCCGGCAGGACTCATCCGGGTTACACCGACAGCACTGCACTGGAAGTGCTCCATAAGAGGAGCATGTGACGGGCTCCACAAACACAACCCTCACTGAAGTGTGAGACTGATTCAACACACACCGACACTACAGCGAGAGCGCAGACAATTAAAAGGTTAACAATTAAAACAATTAAAAACCCAAGAGTCCTCCTGGGTGCAGAAGTCTTTAATCAGAAAACACTCACAGCACGCATAATCCACCAGCTGTAAAAACAGAGAAAAGCAGACGTTAAAAGCCCATGATCCCTCTCTCGGGCCGGTGCAGAACTTCAGTAACTACGGACCTCCATCACACTGACGCTCTGGACCACAACAGGTACTCACAACACAACTAATTAGATTTAACCAGCTACAGCACAAACGAAACACCTCTCCACCTGGGGCTGTTTGTTTCAGTCAGTCTGACTTCTTGTCAGTTGATCAGGTTCAGAATAAGTCACACTGACTGAAATAAACCTGGCTTATTTGGTAAACTTGTTTTAAGGAACAGGCCCCAGGGCCCTCGTGAGCCCATTGCACCTCAACTTAGGCTCCTGATGCTTTTGAGAAGCGCAGCCCTGGTCAGGAGTCAGTGGACACGACCGGCCTGCTAACAATCTTAACGTGTGTTTTAGTTAAAGGGGTCATGACAAGCGGAATTAAATTTGCCTTGATCTCTTGGCATATAAGAGGTCTATGAGTCACACAGAAACATTTATCTGCAGCACAAACCGCCAGCACATGATTTCACAATGCTTTATCTGTAAATGACCGGTTTAATTTGTTTATGTTACAGTAGTGAGGGGGCGTTGATAGTGTCCCCATGTAGTGATGTTAGCCAATCAGAACAGGGCTGATTACTGAGGAGCCTTAAAGGACCCGCTCCTTAAAAACAGCTCGTTTTAGACCGAGGGCTACTTTTTGTTTGTTTGTTTTTTTTGTGCATGTGCAAAAAACTTTTAATATTATAAGTGAACATTAAGAAACTTTAAAATAACAAAATGAGCCCTTCAAGACCCCTCGAACTACTTTAAATTCGCACCATTTATGTGAATGAGTAAACCACGCAGAGACCGTGAGTGAGTGATGAAGAGTCTCACGTGTGCTGCAGCTGCTCGTGCTCGCTCTTCATCTTGCCCAGCTCGAGCTGCAGGCGTGCGCGCTCTCGCGCCGTCTCGTCCAGCGCCGTGCGCGTGTCCGCCAGCTCGGTCTCGTAGAGCGCTTTGAGGCCGGTGATCTCGCGGCTGCGCGTCTCCTCGCGCTCGCTGACCTGCAGCTGCAGCGAGCTGTTCTCCGACTCCAGGCGGCGCACCACGTCGATGTAGGCGGCTAGCCGGTCGTTGAGCTGCTGCAGCTCCTGCTTCTCCTGCAGGCGGGAGATCCGCGCGGGGCTCAGAGGAGAACTGCTGCCGCGGGGCAGCGACTGCTGGCCGGCCGGGGTCCGCGCCGCGCTCGCCATCTGCCGCGAGACACACGGTTAGCCACAAACACCTGATCGCCTCACAATCAAACACCTGATCGACTCATAATCACAGCCTCAATCAGCGCATCGATTAGGAGCAGGAGAAACTTACCTTCCCACTGATGAAGTATAGAAACGCCGCACCGAGCGAACAGAGCGTCCTACATCAACAGTAAACTGTAGAGTACAGCGCGAGTGTTACTCTGAGAGTAAGGAGCGTTACTCCGAGTGCAGCCGCGTGAAAGAATGAACTGATCTAATATGGCCGCTCTTCAGAACCACGCTTACACGTGACCGCGGACAGCCAATCAGCCGCCGCCACGTCATCAGACGCTAAACGGAGCGCTGGAGACAAAATTCAAACTGCACAAAACGCGCTGAAAGCACGTGCTGTAAACACACACACAATCAGTAACCGCGTCGACTTCTTACAGTCATCAGTGTGAACCGTCTCAGACGGGCAGTAGTACACACTCGATGAAGGATGAAGGCTTGTTATGACTGAGACAGAAAGCAGTTCTGCTGATATCAGTGGAATAACAGATCATACAGCTGCACGTGCTACATATCAGAATACTACTGCTCCTGTGAATGCCATACTGCTGATTTAGGTTTCATCTCATTATGATCAGAAGTTTCATGACTTTTCAGTTTAGGATTTATAGAGATTCAAATTTATATTTGTTTTTCAGGTGCCAGTCTTTGCGTTTGAACAGTTTTTACCCAAACACAACTGTTAGCATGCATTTGATGTGTTAAAGAAGGTCAGGTTTATCCTGAAACTTTAAAGTGACACACTGGGAAGTGCTAAATATAAGAAACATAGCAGCTGTATCAGCCCTTCAATAATAAAATAAAGGATATTTGTGTAATTTAACATTTAATTACTGCAGGTTTGAATCATATTCTGAGTTTGTGTTTCACTGTTTCTGTTTGAGTAACGTATAATCACATTCAGTCTGGAGCTACAGTAACATCACGCTCACACGGCCGTCAATAAATGGGAACACAAAGTAACTTGCATTACTTATTTGAAATAGTAACTCATATTTTCTAGTAAATTAAAAAGAAATGCATTACTAGTTACTTGGAAAAAGTAATCTGATTACATAACTCGTTACTTGTAATGCATTGTTTATGGATGTGTTTGTATTTCTTGCAGATTCCCAGATGAAGCACTTGTATGAGAATCTAGCAGAATACATCTGTAGTATATTCAGCCATGTGCTGCGAGAGTGACCCTGATCACAGAAGCTACCATTAAGATTGCTTTTTACTGAAACTTATCAGTTCAGCTCAACTGCACCATGCAGTGACAGCAAAAATACAGCAAAAAAAGCAAACCACAGCCATATTTGAGAGCAATATGAGAAATGACACGCACCAAAAGCTGAGCTCAACTTTTATACATCAAGCATGTACTGCTTTATTGTGCAACGCACCTTTAACAAACGTTTAGAGCATCTCCGATGACTAAAACACAAGCTGTATTCTTCTGAAATAAGTGAATGTATATTTTCTTGCTGCAATTAATTTTCCATGAATGCAGTAATGTATCAAAAGCTTGCAAAATATCCAAACGTAAAGATCACAATTTATGAACAACATTTTAACCAGGCAAGAATTCCTGCAGAAGATCTGTACAAGCTTTGGCTGCTGCTTACAGTCTTTCAACAGCCAGCAGAGAGCTTAAAGTGCTATCCGTCAGGACTTTCATCTTTAGTCAATCCGAGCTGTTTTAGGCTACAACTAGAAGGGACCGTGAAGCATGAAACCGCAGGCGTTAGAAAACCTCCAGGTCGGTTGAGTTGTACACGACAGGGTTGTCCTCTGTGCCCACCGCAGACTCCGGCGGGCCCTCGGGGGCCTCCTCCAGCGAGCCCAGAGCCTCTTCAGTGTCACTGGCAAACGTTTCTCGTGAGACGTCGTCATGTTCCTGGAGGTCGAGCGTGCTGATGGCCTGCTTCATCTTCTTTGCTACTATTCGCTTCCGTCGCTTCTTAGCTGCCTTTTTGTTGTTGTATTCTTTCTGGTTCTCCTCATGAAAGATCTCCTGTATGAAGAGAACATGCAAAAGCGGTTTTTCTTTCAAGACCGTGTCAGAGCCAGTAAACCACAGTGAGCCGATAAGCTCCGCCCAACAAATGCTTAAAGGGCTAGTTCACCCAACAATGAACATCAGCCTGTGATTTACTCGCCCTCAAAGCATCCTAGGTGCATAGGAGTTTATCTCAGATGAATCCTGGCTCTTCTAAGCTCTATCATGGCAGTCAGCGGGTGTTTCTGTTCAACGGTCCAAAACACGTCAAGTAAAATATCCATATTTCAAACGTAATAAACACTTTTCTCTCACGTGTGTCTCCTCTGAGAATGCTAGTCTCACGAGTATGTTCACAG
Source organism: Acrossocheilus fasciatus (assembly GCA_036784905.1). Lineage (NCBI taxonomy): Eukaryota > Metazoa > Chordata > Actinopteri > Cypriniformes > Cyprinidae > Acrossocheilus > Acrossocheilus fasciatus. The sequence continues at coordinate 25,107,312 of CM071947.1, read as the reverse complement.
GAGCAAAGAAAGCAAAGTTTCCTTACTTTACCAAAGACAAACCAGTCTCCTTTTGGCTTATATCCAAATCCTCCAACATTTTTCTTTACAAATCCTCAGTTTGTGCTTCTAATTTGTGACCAGCATTTTGTTTTGTTCCCTCTCCGTGTTCGTCACTAATCACGCAACACATACGTCCCACATCCTCCACCGGAACGACTTCTGCGTGCGACAGTTAGATGAAGCGAGGGAGATGTGTTTATTATGTTTGAAATATGGATATTTTTCTTACAAAAAAATAAATAAAATAAATAATAAAATCGCATGGATTCGCTACAGGAGGCCTTTAATCACCCCTCGGAGCCGTGTGAGGCATGCTTTATTATGGATGCGCGCGCTTTATTTGACGTGTTTTGGACTGTTGAACAGAAACACCCGCTGACTGCCATGATAGAGCTTAGAAGAGCCAGGATTCGTCTGAGAGAAGAAAGCTGTGAGGTTGAGTAAACCAGAGGCTAATTTTCATCGTTGGGTGAACTAGCCCTTTAACCCCACCCACCACTGATCTCATTCAGCCGATAAGCTCCGCCCTAATTTTCATTGTGAGGCTGCTGGTGGCTCTGCAGTTGGATGTTTGTGTTCTTGAGGACATGTTGATGAAAACCCCTCGGTGTTGACGCACCTTCACCTGTCCGTCAGAGATGCTGGGCGTGTTCTTCAGTAAGTTCAGATACACTCCACCCGGTGTCCGTCTCCTGCTGCCGTCCTGCAGGTAAGACAAACATATATGCTAGCACATTTGATTCATTTTTTGTAAAACAACACTGATAACAGCAAAGCATTTTTTAATGATGTGCAATGATTGTTTTGATACGCATAGGACTCATGCACAGTCAGCCGTTCTTTCGCAAAATCATTTGTTGTGTTTGGTTATGCAACAGTAAGTCAAGCCAGCGAACATCACATTATTATTCAAATTGGTAATAAATAGTTCATAATCACTGAAGAATACTTCATAAATCACTGAAGTGGTCAATCACTTGAGCTCGGCGAGAGCTGAGGTCGTCTACAATGACGCTCGTAGAGTTTACACCTCAGGATCAGAGCAGAGTTAGACTGCGATCTCATTTACACTGATAGATGCATACGTGTTCCAGATGAAATAACACAATCAATGGTCTGTTTGTTACTTCAGACAAGAACGCCTGCACATTCGATCAGAATCAGCGTAAGCACTTCCTACGGATGCAGTGATCATGATCTATTATGGCCGATTCCACTGGGCTGATTTTGGTTGCCAATTATAATTATTTTGTTCTTTAGAGACAAGAAGGAATGGCAATGAATCACAGGTAATATTATGCATAATATTTGACCATGGACCACAAAACCAGTCTGAAGTGTCAATTTTTTTAAACTGAGATTTATACGAGCTGAATAAATAAGCTTTCCATTGATGTATGGTTTGTTGTACAATATTTGTCTGAGATACAACTATTTGAAAATCTGGAATCTGAGGGTGCAAAAAAAATCTAAATATTGAGAAAATCACCTTTAAAGTTGTTCAGATGAAGTTCTTAGCAATGCATATTACTAATCAAACATGAAGTTTATACATTTACGGTAAGAAATTTACAAAATTTCTTCATGGAACATGATCTTTACTTAATATCCTAATGATTTTTTACATAAAAGAAAAATGTATAATTTTGACGCAAACAATGTATTGTTGGCTATTGCTACAAATATATGCTGCTTATGACTGCTGCTGTGCTGCAGGGTCACATATACTCAGTTTCTCACACAGTGAGAACATTTTACTTCATAAGAGCTCACAAGATATTGTCAATAGCCCCAAGTATCAATTTAGTATTAATGTATTAAATTGCCGTTGTAGCGCCAGCAAGCTTTATTCGCTGTGATATTTCCATCTAGTGCAAACTGTCCCTCCATTTATGTGTCTACAGATGTATTTAGCAGAGTAATGATCAAATATTATTAAATAGTAAGCACATGTTAAAAGCGTCAGAATATGGCTCTCTATGCACACATTAGTGTGTTTATTTATTGTTTTTGGCAAACAGAAGCAGTTCTGAATAGCCTATCCTCAGTTCCACACTCGTTCACCTGCACTGAACTCTGGGTGGTTTTGGACGTACCACAGTGTAGAGACCTCCAGTCTGCTCGATGGTTGCCGTCTCTGACAGCAGCTCGATGGCTTTCTTCTTTCCTATCACTCTCACCACTCGCTCGATCAGGTCCTTCTTCGGCTCCATCAGTCTGTAACAGAGCAAACACACGCACCATTATATAACAGCTGTGCAGTAACCCACACAACTACCTTACTTTACTGTAGAGCTGATGTATACATTTACACATACAGATGTTCAGAAGTTTGTACTGATGTTTTTAAAAAAAGTCTTTTATACTCGAGGCTGATTTGATCAATTTTTTTAAATATGTGTTAAACTAATTTATTTCTGTGATGCGCAGCTGTATTTTCAGCATCATTACTTCAGTGTCACATGATCTTCAGAAATCATTCTAATATACTGATTTACTGCTCAACAAACATTTCTGATTATTATCAATGTTGAAAACAGTTGTGCTGCTTTTTTTGGAAACTTTTTTTTTTTAAAGATTCTTTGATGGAAAAAAAAAAAGTTAAAGAACAGCATTTACTCAAAATGGAAATCTTTTTCTAAATAAATGCAGGCTTGATGAGCGTAAGAGACCAAACTTTTGTTCGTCAGTGTGTCTGTTTGCACACACACACACACACACACACGTGTTTACTTTTTAAAATGAGGAACATAAAAATGGCATTTATCTTTTTAATTTATGTCTTCCCTGCCTAAGGTATTTCACACAGCATATCATATACACAGCATGTAATTTTTTATTTTATATATATATATATATATATACACACACACACACACACACACATATAAACACACCCTCTCAAAAGTTTGGGATCAGTAGGATTTTTTTTTTTTTTTTTTTTTTAAAGACGTTTCTTCTGCTCATCAATGCTGAATTTATTTGATCAAAAATGTGAAATATTATTGCAATTTAAAATAACGGATTTCTATCTTAATATACTTTAAAATATAATATATTTCTGTGATGCGCAGCTGTATTTCCAGCATCATTACTCCAGTCTTCAGGGTCACATGATCTTCAGAAATCACTCTAATATGCTGATTATTATCAATGTTGGAAACAGTTGTGCTGCTTCATATTGTTTTTTGGAACATGTGATACTTTTGTCAGGATTTGTTTGATGAATATAAAGTTTTTTTAACAGCATTAAAAAAAAAAAACTTTTCTAACAATCTAAGTCTTTACTATCACTTTGTGTCAATTTAGCACATCCTTGTTGAATAAAAGTATTCATTTCTTTTAAAAAGGAATTTTGTTTTTTAACTGACCACAAACATTTGATCAGTAGTGTATATAACATTTCATCTTTTATATCTGTATACATTCTGCAAGCGGTTTATAAATGTAAACCCAGTTTTGCATGTGCGTAAGAGTTCTCCTGACCTGTGAGCGATCTCATCCACCACTCTCTCTTCAGGGTCGTCCTCTCGGAGCTGGTACCGGCCCTTCAGGTCCATCTCGGCCCGCGGGCCCAGCCTCTCCTTGGCCGGCCGCTTTCTCTTCAGACAGCTCTCCTGCTGCATGTATCCCTCCAGCTCCCCGTCCAGCGCGCTCCTCAAGCCCTGCTCCTCCTCCTCGCGCTCCTTCTCCATCAGCTTACGGGCCAGGACGTAGTTATAGGTCTCGCTCTGGCGACTGCTCATGCTGACGCTCCCCTCCATTCCCATGATGCCCAGCTCCGCGGCCACAGACTCCTGGCTCTGCTCCTGCACCACGGAGCCCCAGATGTTGTTGACCCTGCGTCCGGAGGGAGCGCTGGAGCTGCGGAGCCGCTTGTGTCTCCAGGGCACGGCCTCGTCTTCAGACGCAGAGCTGTCGCTGGAGTCTGTGTTCCTGCGGCTGCGGTATCCTGAGACGGACGCAGAGCTCAGAGACGGACCTGTGCTCTGAAGACATGACACCAAAAACTGTTGATTTTCTCCATGAATAACTGACTGAATGTACAGTGTTTGCCAAAATCATTAGATCACTAGTATTATCAGCAGCTAAAAGTCAGTTAGTTCTATCTTTTGCTGTAGTGTGTCAGGAGGAAATATCAGTTTACATTTACAAACATTCATTATAATAATCCAGCGAGATTTTTGTGCTCCACACAGAGATGTGGTCTGATCATCATCGCAGGAGGTTTCTTGAAGCGTCTCGAGACACAGTTCTTCTGGATTTAGTCTCAGTTTGTTCTGTTTCTTCATGTCACTCCAGACAGACTGATGAAGATCAGATCAGACAAATCTCACTGGATTACTACAATTAATCAGAATGAGCTTTATTGTCAGGTATGTGTTTTCGTGACAGAAGCTCCACAGTGCGACAGAACAAAAACACAGATAATAAAAGAATAAAAATAGAACAAGTAAATAGGGATTAACAGTATACAAAAACTAAGTATGTGTGTTAGATAAATAAGTGTATAAATAGTGTTGTGTGTTCCTCGTTTATTGTCAAGTGTTCATGAGCTGGATAGCCTGAGGGAACAACGGTTCCTGAGTGAATGTTTGGAAATGTAAACCGATATTTCCTCCGGACACACTCCAGCAAAAGATAGAAATAACTGACTCAAACCCGTGTTTTAGCTGCTGATAATACTAGTGCTCTAATGATTTTGGCCACCGCTGAAAGCTGTCTCTGAGAGCTGGCCTCAAAATAAGAGGTCTTTACGAGATGAAGTAAGCCGACAGTCTCTTCAGAGACGAAGCAAGCTTGTTTACAAAGACCAAGATTGTCCAGGAACGTGTTAATGAAGTGAACGGGGCTCAGTCGTCTTTTGAAGCGGTTTAAACAACAGCAGCACGCATGCTAGCAGCCGACAAGTAAGCTTTATAAACCTAACACATGATGTGCGCAGCAGACAGGTCTCTGTTCACCTGAACTCGCTCCTCCTGATCAGACTCCAGCTCTCCATCCTCCAGCGCCGCCATTCCGTCTCCGCCGCCCGCCATTTCTCACAGCCGGAAGTGACGCGCGCAGATTTACCGTCGCTCTCATTGGTCGCGTTCTCTTCTTCTTCGCATACTACACAGCGCTTTCCCGCCGCCTGCTGGGAGCCAGGCATCTCAACCCTGTTCACACTTTTTCTAATTCTTCATTAGGTTTTTCCTCTGTTCTTCAAATTATCTGCAAACAATAAGCATATGTTCCATAGTTTCAAAAACATGACAATAATCACAAAAAACGCTGCTTGCCTCCCTGTAATATAGTGTACTATTCAAATGACGGTGTCCTATTCTTAACCTGCTCGTGTATTTCTTCTCGTCTGTTCCTCTGCTATTCTGCACAGAAACAGCTTCATTCTGAATAGTACATCAATGCACCAAAACTATGCATTGATGTACTATTATAACGAAGGTTATTTCCTTCTGATATTGACAATTTAATATTTATTTACGTCTTCTTTCCTCCGTTGTTTTTGGTGTTTTAGTAGTTGACATCCAAAATGTTGCATTGCTGCCATCTGCTGTCTAATTTTAATTACCACTTCTTAATGAAATTCATCCAGTCTCAGCCCTCATTATGAAACTAATCAAATATTTCTTCCTTGGTCATTATTCCCACATTCTACCGTATTTTTTACTTGTAGCTGATTCTTCATCTCTTGCCTTTCTTGTGTAAATGCGTGACATCCACCATATAGTCCTGTAGGATGTTTTCCTGAGATATGAAGGGTTTATTTAGGTTTTAATGCAGTTGTTGCGGCCGAGGGTGGCACAACCAGTTATTAGGTTTAGGGGGCAAGCACTTTTTCACACAGGGCCATGATTTTGTTTTCCCTTCATAATAATAAAAAAAAAAAACTTAATTTAAAAACTGCATGTTGTGTTTACTTGTGTTATCTTGGATTAATATTTAAATTTGTTTGATGATCTGAAACATTAAAATGTGACAAACATGCAAAAAAATAAAAAATCAGGAAGGGGGCCAACACTTTTTCACACCACTGTATATTTCAGAGCTGTAACACTTGCTCCCCGTTCCAAACCTGCAATACACCTCAGGACATGAAGCACTTTTACATTTATTAACTGTGTTTTGAATCGACTCTATTGTGCCTTGCTTCATTGTGTTGTCTGATATTTGGAATATTTTTGGAACATTCATTCCAAACATAATTTGACTGTGGTATCCATCATTTTTCTCCCGGTATTATTCCAATGCACTTTTCCCAGTTCCATTTCTCACTTGTTCTGCAGTTCTCTGCACTCAGTGCTAGCTCTAGCTCTATAACGATCACTGTCTTGATACGCTGTCCAGTCACATATTGCTGCAGTGGTGTTTGATACGATCTTTTCCCGTGTTAACTTCTGTTCCTGTGCATTCACCCTTATTAAGGCACACTATTGATGTTGTGGTACTAGCATGCATCCTTCAAGTTGAGAAGCACCTATTAAGTCCCAGGTGTGGTTTGAATGCAGGTGTTCAGTGTACAAGTGTGCATGCAGTAGTTTTAATGCAATTGTGGTTAAATAAGATAAAGTACGCATCTAATATAACCAAATTATGTTCGCTGCAATGTTTAATATGACAATAAACATGCATCACTCAGTTTAGCACTTTTAAATAAAACAGTTTATATGAATTAAATAAATAACAACTTATCACTTACATAAATACACTTGGATGTATTACATACACACGTGTATTTGTTATTGTTATTTACTGGGTGCGTGTACCCTTTAAGCCCACCTTCAACTTTGACATCATATTAAAAAAAGATAAAATCATATTTTATGTTGATCATTATTTTAACCAATCCAGTAATTTGTTAGTTCCCAGACATGTTTATTGCACACCGTCACATCTGGCCATGTGCGTGCTGCCTCAAACACAATACAATGCCTCAATACACACATTTCTGCAGTGTTCAGACAGTTCTTAGGTAAATACACTAATATTATGCCAAATAAGAGACAAATGTATTGTTCCTTTTTTTGTGAATGAACAAATATTACTTTATCATTTATGTCATTTTTCTTTAAATGTAAAGATGAGTTTTATTAGCTTGCACACAAAGCTGATCTCAATGTCAAACCATTAGCCTTACTGAAAGAGACAACGAATCAAACACGTGAACTACAAACAATAAGTGTTTTTTATTCATTTTATTTTAATTTACAAATAAATGCATCATACGTTATGTAGAGCATATTATTTTAATAAATGAACTATTTTTAAAGATGGGCTTAAATGGTACAGTGCCACAAAACACATGCAAACTATGCCAACACAATCTCACCTTCAATGAAAAAAACACAACATTTCTTAATGTGCGCACAATGAAAATGACTATGATGTGTAGTCCACAGTGTATTTAAGTTCCATGCATGTTTTTGTAAACATATCTTACATTTATTAAGGAAAACATTGTCTTTTTTCACCATTACTCACTGTGGTACCATTTAAGCCCACTTCATGTTTTTCAATGAGATAATTACAAACTTTCCTGAGTGAAAGTGTTTAATAACAGTTCTCTGTGTGCTTTTACCTTGCTAACCATTTTAACTTACTTATTACCGAGAGGCCTCCACATTACACACTGTTTAGCACCATTAATAAAAAACCGACCCTTAAGACTGGTTTGGGGCTCCTGGGTCACAAATATGTGTTTCTACAGTCTTTGAAGGGGGTGAGTCTCTGGCTGACCAATCAGAAGCGCCGTACGCACGTGACCGCGGACGGCATGCGCGTGGCGCTCGGCTGCGTGCGTCAGTTCAGGATGCAGCGCGTGCTGACGCAGCGAGCGGCGCGGTTCTTCGCTCTGAGGACTAGTCTGTCGCTGAGCGTCGGAGCTGGAGCGGTGAAGATGTCGACGCTGCTCGTTAACCGGCCGCAGTACAGCTGGCTGAGAGAGCTGGGCCTCAGCGAGGACAACGCCGGCGTGTATAACGGCTCCTGGGGCGGTCAGGGCCAGGTAAGAGGATCACAGACGCGACGCGACGCGCGCTAAATATAGCCAAACCGCAGCGAACTCGCTGTTTCACGGTCAAATACACCTTTGTTCACTTGTGTTAGTTTATAGGCCTGTGAACTCCGAGGAAAGTTCACAGCTACTGGTTAAAGCGTGTTAACCTGCTTCATTCTCACTCATGACTTCTGTCTGTTATTTCCAGTGTTGGGCACGTTACTTTAAAAAAGTAATTAGTTATAGTTACTAGTTACTTCTCACAAATAGTAACTGAGTTAGTAATTGCGTTACATCATTATAAAAGTAACTAATTACCAGGGAAAGTAATTATTGTTACTTTTTTACAAAATGTTCAAATGTCAAATAATTTTGGATGCCCCCAATATTAAATATGTTAAATTAATGAAATGGACACTAAAAAGAATAAATTATTATTATAAAACATTGTACATTAATCTACACTATTTATCTACTGACAATTATTATCAGTCAGTCAAGCATTATAATATAATAATATGATAATTTTATATTATATGATAGAACTTTAGTAATTAGAATAACCAAGTATGATTGCATATTTGTCATCAATATAAAACGCACTAAGGATTAATGAGCTGCTGGGTTCATGAATATTAATCACGTTGTCTGAGTTCGCTCGAATTGATTTGCTGAAATCAAAATAACAGGTGAGCGCCAGCCAATGAGATTGTCGTTTGCGCATTAGTTCCGCCCACAACCAGAGAAACTGGCAGTTCTTAAAAGCTGAAGAATTCCAAAGGAACTCCGTTATTTTGACAGGAAAATACAACACAGAATATCGTTTACATGTAGCGCGTCAATTCTGTATGTTATGAAAGACTCTCTTGCTCTGTATCTTTCTTTGCGTGCGTGTATGAGAGAAAGTGACGGCGAGGCGTGCTTCACACTAGAGTTTACGGCACGTCAACACTGCGCATCCATTCAGATGAACTGAAAAATTAAATTCTAATAATATAATATAGTAACGCCACATTTTATTGTCAGTAACGGTAACGGCGTTGTAACGGGGGAAACAGTAATTCGTTTGATTACTCGTTACTGAAAAAAATAACGCCGTTAGTAACGCCGTTATTCCCATTTCTGACTGAAATTAAACATCAGCTAATCTAGTAAAACATTTGCAGTCTGTGAAAAAATGCTGATAGTAACAAGTGGTAACACTTTATATTTTAAGGTGTCCTTGTTACACGTTGCATGTACGTTACTTACTATTATAACAACAATATATTATGCATAATTACATGCAAGTAAACTAACCCTAACCATATAGTAAGTACATGTACTTAAATATGATTATTTAGTACTTAAATGTATAATTACACTGAATAAATCTATAAACTTGTTAGGTTGCACTTTATTTTACAATCACATGTTTTCCAGCAGTGTGAGAATGATGTGCTGCTCATGTTTCGGCTGTAGCTCTGTCCGACACTGATGACCCTTTAAACGGTGGTCGTTTTTTATTACACAAGTGGAGAAATTGACATGACACATTAACAACTATCAAATTAAATCTTATTTTAAAAAGAATATATCTACTTACTGTTGTTTTTACTGGAGCAATCTGTTCAATAAAGTAAACTGGATTCAAGTTTGGTCAGTTTCTTATGAATAGGCTGGTGCAGGTGAGGAGAAGAGAGGCGAGGTGTCTTCATTAAACTAAGGCTATGTCTGCCTGAACCTGGAGACTATTAAAAACAGCATTTTCATTTTAAATCGCTCTCTGTCCGCACTAACGTTTTCCAAATATTTCTCATCCACACTGAAACGTCAGATAACAGAAAGTGGATGGCACAATACTGGTATTCCATGGTCTGTCTGAATACTGGATTCTGATTGGCTGGCAGGTATAACCATATATCTATTAGTACAATATTTGTCACATGGCTAAACATGCATCATTGTCTTCACAGTCCACAGTACAACACGAAAACGGCATTTTCAAATGTATCCACTTTGGAGAGCATTTCACAAAAACACCGTCTCAGTGTGGACAGAAGGCCGAAATGATTGGCGCACAGCAGCTAAAATGGGTTTAAGTCAGTTATTTCTATCTTTTGCTGTAGTGTGTCAGTAGGAAATATCAGTTTTAAGGATGGGACGGTTTGACGATAAATCATGATATAATTCCCCACGGTTGGTATTACCGATTCATATTTTAATTATTATTAAAACTGTATCCGATAACAGTGATTTGAACAACTCTACTACTATCCAGAATAAAGCAAAGTTTTGAATAACAGTGTCACGGGTGCACAGCATGTTAGTTTTGTTTTGTGTGAAAAACATGGTGGAAAGCCGGGAGGATTGAAAAGAGTGCTTGGGGAATTATGCAAATGAAGCCTAATTATATGAATGTCCCTCTCTCTGAAGGCTCTGACTGTCTTCAGAAAAGATTCGATGGATTTTGTTTTCATCTCCACTCCATGTAATACCTAATAAAGTAATGCTGCTTTGTTCTCGGAGGCTACGGGAAACGGCTGTAATTCTGCTGCTCCATCAGCGCCACCTGCTGTCAGAGAGTGCTTTACAGAGACTCACGTTCAGCCGGTGTGCGGTTTCTGTCTGGACTAAAATCAGACCGGATCTGCATGCCCTGCAGGTTTTGACCTGCTGATGTAAAACAAGCTTATGTGGATTCTACACATTTAAACAATCCCGATAAGGTGTCTAGAATTATTTATGGAGCAGATAAAATACATATAACCAATAACTGCTACTGCATGGTGTCTCTATTAAATGCATTTTCCCTATTAATTATAGCCATTCAACGTTACAGTATAATTAAAATCCATTATTTTTACATAGGCTCTGAAATATTAAGTGATTTTAAAACAATCTTCACATAAACTAGAAATTGCATATGCGTAAGCTATACAGATGAATCTTTATTGATCAGCGACTAGAGCAGTCGAGTGATTTCTCTTTTTCTTTTGTCCCTTGATTTACATCAATGACAGACTTCAGCAGGTTTCACTTTAAAAGCAGCGCTGTCTCTTTAAAACCTGATGCACATGATGCGAATCTGACACATATCCTGTTTTCTCCAAACTCTTTACGGTCATTTAAGACTTTATAACTCATTTAAGACTAGACTGTGTTTGAGGTAACTGGCCAGAACCGTGTATTTTGGTATAAGCGTGTGTTTTCGTCAGCGGCTCGGTGTATGTGTTGTGTTCAGACCGTGGTTCAGACGAACGTAGCCTACTTCACTGCACCGCTTCTGCGGCGTAACCCCGGGTAGGAGTCGCCACATTCTTGAGTTATGAAGAATAAAGAAGGGAAAAGTTAATCTTCCGAAATGAAGCAGCAATATCTTCTCAGGTAAATCAGAACCAGGGACAAGCGGGCGTCACACTGCTCTGAGCGCATCAGCCCGTTTGTATCTGTTATTTGATTCGCTCTGGTCGTTTATGACAGAACAGCTAACCAATCACGATGAGCTCGTCTTGGGGAAAGATTATTTTATTCGCTTACGTCAGAAACAGCGGATCCCATTTAAACCTGGCTATTGTTTTCACTACATTGCTAGGGCTGTAACGTCCCAGTCGATTAGTCGATTAATTGGTCGATACGGTCTGGTTCGACCAAAATTCTGATTGGTCGATTTTTTGCCGCGCTCATTTCATCAGGTGGAAAGAACTAATTGCTAATGGGGGTGTTTTCAGAGCACCCCTGTTTCACAGGTAACAGTCTGTTTTCAGAACACCCCCATTGTTTTCACTTTTTTTTGGATTAGCCCAACCCACTGGAGAAGAGAGACAGATAAGTAGGCTTTAGAAGGTTTGATGCTGAATATTATTTATTTAATAATAAGCTAGTGGACTCAGCGGTTTGGAACACATATCAATATACATCAGTCCTATTCTAACATGTCAACAACAAAAAAAATCGACAGTGTGGCAGCATTTTGTTAAAATTAATAACAGGAAAAAGGTTGAATGCAAAGTTTGCAAGCAACAGTTTGCCTTCCACAGCTCGACGACAAACATGACGTATCATCTGAAAGCGGTAAGCTAACTTGTCTGCGTTAGGTTGCCCTGTCTGTTTTTGAGTAGGCTACATGAACATATCAGAATTGGCATATTTCAATATTTTAGTGTAATAATCGTTTTATAACTGCAGGCGCACACATCCATAATGAGTCATTTATTAAGAGTAGAAGCTTTAAGTCTATTCGTGTCTCAGCCGCGAAGCTGAGCTCTTATGTTCAGCCTGAACTGAAATGATAGTGTCTGACAGTTATAACATGACAAAAATAATTTTCTAAATTGTTGCACATTCCTCAAAAGTTCTTGTGATATCACTAGTTGACAACATAGTACTGTTTTCAGAAATCACAGGCTATGATATTGCGCAGGTGCACGTGATGCACCGCTGTCAGAGACGACAGACTCGTGTGTCAGACTCATTTCAGTGCAAAATAATTAGGTCAAAAACAATTTAATATACTGCAAATAGCCTATTAGTTTTTTTGTTTATTTATAATTAATTTAGGCAGACAACAAGGCTACCAAGTACTGAGCACAGTGCGCATCTAATTAATGTAACGTACGTTTTTTTTTTTCTCCACAACGTCATTTTTAGTCGATTTTTAGTTGAAAGTTTCAGGACTTCATTCGACCAAGATTTTCTTTGGTTGATTACAGCCCTATAGATTGCATTGTTATATTTCAGGAAAGTTTTACCCGCCAGCTGGCGACTGACACATTACATTTGCTCGCCAACGTAGATTTTTACTCGCATTTGGCGCTTGGCGAGTGTTAATTTTAGGCCCTGGCTGATCATGTACTTGTTTAATTAGCGACTCCTATCCTGCATTTTAAAATCTTTATTTGAATATGGCAACATAATATCACGCTCTACAATATTGCTATGAATAATTCTCTGACAGAGACTATCAGCCAATCACTGTGTGCGTAGTTAATAAGCATGCTGACATCACCCATAGCAACGAGGTAAACCCCGCCCCTCACTCTGAGTTCAAGACTTCTCTCTGTTCCTCAGTGAAAGTGTGTCTCAGCAGCTTTGTGAACAGGTTTTTAAGAGAAAAGTCTTCGCTAAACCCTTTTACTGCTATTTAGGAGAACTCTTAGAGGTGAGATGAAATGGTTTGTGAATACGGCCCTGGTGTATCCAGGCCTGCAAGTGTCAAATAATTCTAGATGCCTAATTTTCTGAATTGTTCTTATTTTCCATCAAATGGTTAAAATTTATAACACTGACCGTTATAAACGTCCCTGAAATTTACAAAAGGACCTGAGGCATGCCGATCTCATCCATAGCTCACCGACTGCAGACTCATCCTATTTGCTTTCCCCACTTTTTTTTTAAGTGTTTTATTTATGAAGCTCTACAATAATTTTCATTTATTGAAGTGCTACCATTATGATAAGGTTTAGGATTAAGGATGGATTTGGTATGATTACAATACAGTAAGAATGCAGGGCTCGACAAGAGAATTTTACTTGTAACCAAAAGATAACTAGCAAAGCACTGAAACTTTGGCGAGAATCATTCTAGTTTTAGTATGTTGAGTGTAAACGGTGACTGATAATGGACAATGTATTGACAGTAACAAGGTCACGTTAGTTGAGGCTCATGCAACCCGTCTGAGTATGACAGAGACCTGCAGAGACATCTAAACAAAAGAGCACAGCAGCACAAAGAAACACAAGCAACGCAACACAGGAAGAGTGCTGGTTTTACCAGACATCTTTGATTTTATACAACAGCTCAATAAACATAGTTTATATGAAGTGACTTACATTTTAGACACAGTATTGACTAACAATAGTTCCAAAGATCACAGCTGAGCAACACGGTGGTGTTGTTACTGAATAAGTGTTTTTGAATGAATCAAAGTGAGTCAGTGACCAGTTCATAAACACATTATCAACCATTAATCAGCGGTTTGAACAAATTTGGTTGAATGAATGACTCAACTTAAGACTACTTGTGGTTTCATGTGTAAAAGTACCATTGCTTTTTAGCATTGCACATTTGAATATTCAACAACATACAGTCATGGCCAAAAAATATCGGCACCCTTGGTAAATATGGTCAACGAAGGCTGTGAAAATTAATCTGCATTGTTAATCCTTTTGATCTTTTATTTAAAAAAATCACAAAAATCTAACCTTTCATTGGATAATAAGAATTTAAAACGGGGGGAAATCATTATGAAATGTTTTTCTCTAATACACATTGGCCACAATTAATGGGACCCTTTTATTCAATGCTTCTTGAAACCTCCGTTTGCCAGTTTAATTGGACATGAAAGATGATGCAAACATTTAGTAAGTTTAGGAAAAAATTATATTTGCAAAGGCAAAAATTTGCTACACCTGCTGTTAATAATTCATGAAGCAGGATAATAAAGCATTGTTTGCAGAGTTGTCTTTCGTATGTCAGTAGTTGTTTTTTACTGGAAGGATGTTCTGTGTACAAGACGCTGTTTAATGCATTCTCTCTTTTGTACAGGTGGTCACTTCATACTGTCCAGCCAACAATGAGCCCATTGCCCGAGTGCGCCAGGTAAGCCGAACTGTGCTTTAGTTCATAAAACACAATAAATGAATAAACGCACATTAAAAGACGTGACTCTTTCCCTGAATGAATGTTGTCTTTAAACAGGCAACCATGGCAGAATACGAGGAAACTGTACAGAAAGCACAAGACGCATGGAAAGTGTGGGCAGATGTAAGCTTTTATATTAAGTACTGAGTAAGCTACAACTGACACAAATCATGTCATTTCATTACTGGATTTCCATATTTTATTTGTAACCTTCTCAATCCAGTTTATGTAACCATGCAACTTCTGATTAACTGGTTGGGGAAAAAGGTAAAACAAAGCCTTTAAAGTATAGCAAAAAATGTGTATGCAGTTTAGCATTGTCAATAGTCTGACATCATACTGACCAAGTTTGACCATATTTCATGAAATTTTAAGCATGTTAAGAGCCTCAATGGCTATGTTTACATGCACAATTTTTGTTTCCCGCTGTTTGCGTTAGGGTTAGGGTTAGGTTAGGGTGCGTGTAAACGTAGAAAAAAAGAGGCAGCATTGCTGAAGATATCCAGAATCTTTTCGCAGTTTAACATCAGCCCTTTACATCTGTGTTTTGACATCATTCTGACACTGAGATTCTGGTAAATAAGAGGATTTTCAAAGTGTGTTCTTGCAACCAGCTGAAGCTGTGACTCTCAGTATATGATCAGCCTCCTTCAGCAGACATACTGCTCTAGTGTGATCTAAAGCGCTGGCTCTCAGCTCCAGGCCTGGGGACCCATTGCTCTGCTCATTTAGTGTGTCTTTCTTATTTAACACCCCTGATTCACATAAAGATGGATAAGAGAGCCGGTGAGTACCCAGAAGTGTAGTTGAGATCCTGGACCCTAATAAATCCTCTTTCAGTGTTTTTTATTTAACCCTAATTAAATAATTGAGGAAAACAATAACCATAATTCCTCCTGCACACTTCTTCACACGTCATCCAGATTCCTGCTCCAAAGAGAGGTGAAATCGTCCGACAGATCGGAGAGGCTTTAAGGGGGAAGATCAAAGCTCTCGGCAGCTTGGTAAGATTGCTTTGAGACTGCTGTGAATCGTCAGGTGTGAGCGACGGCGCAGCGGCGTGACAGCGGTGTGCTGTGTGCAGGTGTCTCTGGAGATGGGCAAGATCTATGTGGAGGGTGTTGGTGAGGTGCAGGAGTATGTTGACGTCTGCGACTATGCTGTAGGACTGTCCCGTATGATCGGCGGACCCATTTTACCCTCAGAAAGTGAGTTCCGGTTACGCTTGTAATATGCTTGCAGATATACAGGGCTGTGGTGAGATGAATGCAGACGCTGAGTGTTGTTTCTGTGTGCTTTGAGGACCGGGGCATGCACTCATCGAGCAGTGGAATCCTGTGGGTTTGGTAGGAATCATCACTGCCTTTAACTTTCCCGTGGCTGTATACGGCTGGAACAACGCCATTGCTCTCATCTGCGGCAACGTCTGTCTCTGGTTAGACCTCAGTTCTCTCAGTGCAGGATGTATAGTTACAGCATTCAGTGTGCAGTCAATGACTTGTATTTCTTTGCTGGTCAGGAAAGGAGCGCCGACGACACCCCTCACGAGCGTCGCTGTTACCAGGTACGGTTTTCTGTCATCTGACATGGATCCGTTTCCCCCCAAATTCTCATTTCACAAGTATTTCAGAGTGAAACCGCTTATCGGATAAAAAAAAAAAAAAAAACATGGGGAGGGTGACTTGACTTGTTTGTTATATTTTATTGGTTAGAATTTATTGGATTGTGAAAGTCATGGAGGCAGAACTGAATGCACTTGGCTGAACTGCGCTGCATATGTCAGCGTATCACAGGGAAGAGCATGTTATGACATTTTTGATTCAAGATATCATGTCAAAAAAGTTGAATAATAACAATGCTTGGATGAATCGTTTGCCATAAGACCAATAACCGAAAATTATGGACACACTTGACTGAAAACCAAAAATGCTTTTTAATAATTATTTATCATTTTATTAAATATAAAATAATTTTGTAAGATTTTGTTTAATTGAACTCTATAATTTTAATAATACTGCATTTAAAAAATACAAGCCAATAAAATAGCCACACTTTTATTGAAAGTAAAATTGGACTGAAAATATATTAATATTAAATATCAATATTTTATTTTTATTCAGTTCTATGGAAAAGAATCAGATATAACAGATTTTTTTGTTCGATTATACAAATAATTTATAGTCTTACAAAGATATTATTATCAGAGCATGTGAGCAGAGCATAGCGTCACAAGAGGGTAACAACATTTTACCAGCCGTGGCATGTTACAGCACTGTAGCGCTAGTGCAACAGGAGCAAGTATACTACATAGAAATATTGTCTATTTGAGTGGACTTTGCCTTTCCTGTGAGAATGAGGGGTACATGAGCGTACGCATGGGCCTTAATTAACTCAACAGAACGCACATTCATAGAGCAGAGCGTAACACTGCGACAATGCCATTTTCGGCAGCCAATATTTCAGTGCATCCCTAGTAAAAATATACTATGTGTAAATCAAGCCAATGGCTAAATGGTCAACTTCTAAGTTCTTAGTTTTAGTAGCATGAACTAAATTAAATTACAGAATGCATTAAAAGAATATTTCTTTTACAACCCGAATTTCGGAAATGTTGGGACGCTTTTTAAATTTGAATAAAATGAAAACTAAAAGACTTTCAAATCACATGAGCCAATGTTTCATTCACAATAGAACATAGAGAACACAAATGTTTAAACGGAGAAAGTTTACGGTTTTATCCACTACATGAGCTCATTTCAAATTTGATGCCTGCTACAGGTCTCAAAAAAGTTGGCACGGGGGCAACAAAGGGCTGAAAAAGCAAGAAATTTTGAAAAGATTCAGCTGGGAGAACATCTAGCAACTAATTAAGTTAATTGACATCAGGTCTGTGACACGATTAGCTTTAAAAGGGATGTCTTAGAGAGGCAGAGTCTCTTAGAAGTAAAGATGGGCAGAGGCTCTCCGATTTGTGAAAGAGTGCGTAAAAAGTTTGTGGAATACTTTAAAAACAACGTTCCTCAACGTCAAATTGCAAAGGCTTTGCAAATCTCATCATCTACAGTGCATAACATCATCAAAAGATTCAGAGAAACTGGAGAAATCTCTGTGCATAAGGGATAAGGCCGAAGACCTTTGTTGAATGCCCGTGGTCTTCAGGCCCTCAGACGACACTGCGTCACTCATCGGGATGATTCTGTCATTGACATTACTAAATGGGCCCAGGAATACTTCCAGAAACCACTGTCGGTAAACACAATCTGCCATGCCATCTGATGTCAGATGCCAACTAAATCTCTATCATGCAAAAAGGAAGCCATATGTGAACATGGTCCAGAAGCGCCGTCGTGTCCTGTGGGCCAAGGCTCATTTAAAATGGACTGTTTCAAAGTGGAAAAGTGTTCTATGGTCAGACGAGTCCAAATTCGATATTCTTGTTGGAAATCACAGACACCGTGTCCTCTGGGCTAAAGAGGAGGGAGACCTTCCAGCATGTTATCAGCATTCAGTTTAAAAGCCAGCACCTCTGATGGTATGGGGGTGCATAAGTGCATACGGTATGGGCAGCTTGCATGTTTTGGAGGGCACTATGAATGCTGAAAGGTATATAAAGGTTTTAGAGCTGCATATGCTCCCCTCCAGATTATGTGTATTTCAGCAGGACAATGCAAAATCACATACTGCAGCTATGTCAAGTCAAGTCACCTTTATTTATATAGAGCTTTTAACAATACAGATTGTGTCAAAGCACTTAACCGTATCAAATTAGAGGATAAAGTGTCAGTAATGTATAATGATAAGATTAAACACTCAATTTTCAGTTTAAGGCATTTCATTATTGAATTCAGAGATGTCATTGTCTAGCTCAGTTTAGTTTAAATGGTATCTGTGCAATCAAATCGGCGATAATCGCTAGAAATGAAGTGTCCCCAACTGAGCAAGCCAGAGGCGACAGCGGCAAGGAACCAAAACTCCCTCTGAGACAGAATGGAGAAAAAGCATGGCTTCATGGTAGAAGAGTCCGGGTGCTGAATTGTTCTGCCTGCAGTCCAGGTCTTTCACCTATTGAGAACAAAAATGACCACAAACTCTTCAGCAGCTGGAAACCGATATCAGGCAAGAATGGGACCAAATTCCAGCACCAAAACTCCAGAAACTCATAACCTCTGCCCAGAAGATGAAATGCTACTCCATGGTAAACATGCCCCCATCCCAACTATTTTGAGACCTGTAGCAGGCATCACATTTTTCAAAAATGAGCTCATTTTTGCATAAAGCTGTAAAATTTATCAGTTTAAACATTTATGTTCTCTTATGTTCTATTGTGAACAAAATATTGGCTCATGTGATTTGAAAGTCTTTTAGTTTTCATTTCATTCAAATTTAATAAACATCCCAACATCTCCAGAATTCGTGTTGTATAATCACTGAGGCTGTCAGTCCCTTCAGTTCAGTGTTCCTGTCTCCTTAAATATCACGGCTCACCATCTCAAACGCTGTCATTCTCAAACGCTGAGCCAGCGTCTGCCATCAGAATGATTTGGTATAATTATCTCCCATAACTCTCTCGCACCATTGCATTCCCAAATGTCAGGCGTTTAAAAAGCAATGATTTTGGACTGATAATGTATTGTGTGCCCTAGTTGTAATTGCTAGTTTCTAAAGGTCTTTAGCTGTGCTGTTTTTCATGTTTGTGTGTAGGATTGTAGCTGAGGTGCTGGAGCGCAATCATCTTCCTGGAGCGATCTGTTCTATGACGTGCGGTGGTGCTGATATTGGGTATGACACGAGTACACAACTGATATAAAGCACATTTGTGCTCTCCTCCGTTTAACCCTTCACAATCACATGAGACCGTTAGTACATCAAGAACCCAAACCAAACTCTTTACTGTACAGAGAAAAGCATTCAGTCATGTGTGTGTGTGTGTGTGTGTGTGTGTGTGTGTGTGTGTGCGCGCAGCACGGCCATGGCTAAAGATGAGCGAGTGGGTCTGCTGTCCTTCACAGGCAGCACGCAGGTGGGCAAACAGGTGGCCATGATGGTACAAGAACGGTTCGGTGAGTTTAATGATTCATATTTACATTTACTTTTACATGTAGCCATTTAGCAGACTCTTTTATCCAAAGCGACTTACAAATGAGGACAATAGAAGCAAACAAACCAACAAAAGACCAAGTGCTGTGACGAGTCCCAGTTACTCTAACAGTACACATTATTATTTTTTTTTTTTTTGTTAATAAATAAAAGTATAATAGAATAAAGAGAGCTAGTATCAGAGGGCAGTTATTATAATAATGTTTTTTTTATATAATAAATAAAAACAAGTTAGAGGGTCAAGCTTTTTTTATATATAATTTAAAAAAATATGATTAATAACATCACATTAATATCAAATCATACATCAACATGATGCACTCACGTTACATGCCTTTAGCTTTGATAGCAAAGCCAAACCCATCCTTCATCACAACTTTTCTGTGTATTAGGCTTCTGGCCATACCTTAATTATGTCTCATTATCGTGATGCTTCAGCTGGTATCATACCATAAGTAATGTTGTTAGGGGCCAAGCACCGAAGGTGCGTAGGCACCTATTGAAATCGTTAGATTTATTATTATTAGGGGCCAAGCACCGAAGGTGCGTAGGCACCTATTGTGTTTGTTAGGGTTATTAGGGGCCAAGCACCGAAGGTGCGTAGGCACCTATTGTGTTTGTTAGGGTTATTAGGGGCCAAGCACCGAAGGTGCGTAGGCACCTATTGTGTTTGTTAGGGTTATTATTATTCTTTTTCTTCTTCTTCTTCTTCTTCTTCTTCTTCTTCCGCCGCAAAGTCAATGGCAGCCCATAGAACCGCTGGCGGGAAAGTTGTGAAATTTGGCACACTGATAAAGGACAGTCTGAGTTTTCGCCATAGCAAATTTGGATTCTCTAAATCAATTTCTCTAGCGCCACCAACTGCCCAAAGTTGCACTCATGTTTATGTTAATAACTTTTGAAATGTAAGCCACAAAATTACAATTATTTTTTCTCTGAATCCTTGGTTCATGCCGAGTCGAATGAAGTCCAAAATTCAAAAATCGTAAGGTTTAGTTTTTTTACTATTTTTAATTGTTTGTAAAACCTACTTTGTCGAACTCGTCCTAGACGGTTTGTACGATTCTCACCAAAATTGGCTCAGATCATCTACAGACCATGGTGGCAAAAAGTTATGGAATTCAAGCCGATTAGTCCAAGCGTTCTCGAATAACACACTAGCGAATTCTACGAAAAGAATGCAAAAATGGATCTGAGGCTATATCTCCGCAATGGTTAGGTGTATTGAGACCAAACTAGGTGTGTGTGTTATAACAAGCATGACTTGAGGCTACCTACAGTGTTTTGGCGCTGTGCCACCTAGTGGTCAGGAGATACGAAAAATGCATATTTTTGCTTATAACTTGTGAATGGTTTGGCCAAAAATCACGAAACCTGTCTCTTCAGATTCGGTGTGTCATGCCGAGTCCAGCCATATCTGATTTTCCCGTTTCGGCCATTTTGGGAGTCGGCCATGTTGAATTTTGTCGTAAAATGCTATATTTTACGAACTCATTAACGTATCGTTATGAAAATTGGTATGGGTCATCAGCACGGTGCCCTGACGGAGCCTGAGAAGTTTCGAGGCAGTGCCACCTTGTGGTCAAAAGTTATAAGGAAATTTTTAAAAATGCTAATAACTTTTGCTTACATTAGCCTATTGTAATCCAACTGATGTTGATAGATTCCGTGGGTCATGCCGAGGACATCGATACCAATTTTGCAATAATTGCATAAACTTCCTGTTCGCCATTTTGATTCATGTTGAAAACCTACTTTTTCGAACTCCTCCTTGTCCGTTAATCCGATTTTCACGAAATTTGACTCGGATCATCTTCAGACTGTGCTGACAAAAAGTTATGGATTTTGTGTCGATATATTACACGGTTTTCGTTTAGCACATCAACGAATTTGCTGGAAAGAGGCCAAACTGCATCTGAGGCTGTATCTTAGCGAAACTTTGAGATATTCGCACCAAATTTTGTACGTGACATTGTCACCTCACACTGACCACGCTACATGAATTTGGTAATGGCGCCACCTATTGGTCAAGAGTAATAAACCATTCATTAATCATTAATAATGAAATTTCCAAACATGCTAATAACTTTTGACTGCATTAGCCTATTGTAATAAAACTGGGCTCAAATTATTCCTTGGGTCATGCCGACAACATTCATACCAAATATGTCATAATAAGCCAAACTTCCTGTCCGCCATTTTGATTTATGTTGAAAACCTACTTTTTCGAACTCCTCCTAAACCATTTGTCCAATTTTCACCAAATTTGAATCATATCATCTTCAGACCATGCTGACAAAAAGTTATGGATTTCGTGTCGATAGACAAAACCGTTTTCGCATACCACAGCAACGAATTTGAGGCATGATGCCAAAATCACAGTTGAGACTGTATCTCTGCAATGCTTTGGCATATTGACACCAAAATTTGTGTGTGCCATTGTCACCTCACACAGAACACTCCACATCGATTTGATAACAGCGCCACCTATCGATCAAACATGATAAGCCAATAAATCATATTTCTATAGGTTTATATATGATTTTTCAGCCGTTTTGACTAAAAACATCCTAAAATGGCTTCAATTACCAATTTCTGCAGTTGGTCTGTTGCTTGCTTCTGGAGTGCTTGGCCCCGTCATTGCTGCTTGCAGCTATATTTAGGGGCCAAGCACCGAAGGTGCGTAGGCACCTATTGTGTTTGTTAGGGTTATTAGGGGCCAAGCACCGAAGGTGCGTAGGCACCTATTGTGTTTGTTAGGGTTATTATTATTCTTTTTCTTCTTCTTCTTCTTCTTCTTCTTCTTCTTCTTCCGCCGCAAAGTCAATGGCAGCCCATAGAACCGCTGGCGGGAAAGTTGTGAAATTTGGCACACTGATAAAGGACAGTCTGAGTTTTCGCCATAGCAAATTTGGATTCTCTAAATCAATTTCTCTAGCGCCACCAACTGCCCAAAGTTGCACTCATGTTTATGTTAATAACTTTTGAAATGTAAGCCACAAAATTACAATTATTTTTTCTCTGAATCCTTGGTTCATGCCGAGTCGAATGAAGTCCAAAATTCAAAAATCGTAAGGTTTAGTTTTTTTACTATTTTTAATTGTTTGTAAAACCTACTTTGTCGAACTCGTCCTAGACGGTTTGTACGATTCTCACCAAAATTGGCTCAGATCATCTACAGACCATGGTGGCAAAAAGTTATGGAATTCAAGCCGATTAGTCCAAGCGTTCTCGAATAACACACTAGCGAATTCTACGAAAAGAATGCAAAAATGGATCTGAGGCTATATCTCCGCAACGGTTTGGCGTATTGAGACCAAACTTGGTGTGTGTTATAACAAGCATGACCTGAGGCTACCTGCAGTGTTTTGGCGCTTTGCCACCTAGTGGTCAGGAGATACGAAAAATGGATATTTTTGCTTATTACTTGTGAATGGTTCGGCTAAAAATCACAAAACTGGTTTCTTTAGATTCGGTGTGTCATGCCGAGTCCAGCCATGTCTGATTTTCCCATGTCGGCCATTTTGGGAGTCGGCCATGTTGAATTTTGTCGTAAAATGGTATATTTTACGAACTCATTAACGTATCGTTATGAAAGTTGGTATGGGTCATCAGCACGATGCCCTGAAGGAGCCTGAGAAGTTTCGAGGCAGTGCCACCTTGTGGTCAAAAGTTATAATGAAATTTCTAAAAATGCTAAGAACTTTTGCTTACATTAGCCTATTGTAATCAAACCAATGTTGTTAGATTCCTTGGGTCATGCCGAGAACATCGATACCAATTTTGCAATAATTGGCACAACTTCCTGTCCGCCATTTTGATTCATGTTGAAAAGCTACTTTTTCGAACTCCTCCTAGACCGTTAGTTTGATTTTCACTAAATTTGACTCGGATCATCTACAGACCATGCTGACCAAAAGTTATGGATTCTGTGTTGATATATTACACGGTTTTCGTCTAGCGCATCAACGAATTTGCTGGAAAGAGACCAAACTGCATCTGATGCCGTATCTTAACGAAACTTTGAGATATTCGCACCAAATTTTGTACGTGACATTATCACCTCACACTGACCACGCTACATGAATTTGGTAACGGTGCCACCTATTGGTCAAGAGAAATAAACCATTCATTAATCATTAATAATGACATTTCCATACATGCTAATAACTTTGGACTGCATTAGCCGATTGTAATGAAACTGGTCTCAAATTATTCCTTGGGTCATGCCGACAACATACATACCAATTATGTCATAATAAGCCTCACTTCCTGTCCGCCATTTTGATTTATGTTGAAAACATACTTTTTCGAACTCCTCCTAAACCGTGTGTCCGATTTCCACCAAATTTTAATCATATCATCTTCAGCCCATACTGACCAAAAGTTATGGATTTCGTGTCAATAGACAAAACCGTTTTTGCATACCACAGCAACGAAGTTGAGGCATGATGCCAATATCACAGTTGAGACTGTATCTCTGCAATGCTTTGGCCTATTGACACCAAACTGTGTGTGTGCCATTGTCACCTCACACAGAACACACCACATCGATTTAATAACAGCGCCACCTATTAGTCAAACATGACAAGCCAATAAATCATATTGCTATAGATTTATATATGATTTTTCAGCCGTTTTGACTAAAAACATCCTAAAATGGCTTCAATTACCAATTTCTGCAGTTGGTCTGTTGCTTGCTTCTGGAGTGCTTGGCCCCGTCATTGCTGCTTGCAGCTATATTTATTATTCTTTTTCTTCTTCTTCTTCTTCTTCTTCTTCTTCTTCTTCTTCCGCCGCAAAGTCAATGGCAGCCCATAGAACCGCTGGCGGGAAAGTTGTGAAATTTGGCACACTGATAAAGGACAGTCTGAGTTTTCGCCATAGCAAATTTGGATTCTCTAAATCAATTTCTCTAGCGCCACCAACTGCCCAAAGTTGCACTCATGTTTATGTTAATAACTTTTGAAATGTAAGCCACAAAATTACAATTATTTTTTCTCTGAATCCTTGGTTCATGCCGAGTCGAATGAAGTCCAAAATTCAAAAATCGTAAGGTTTAGTTTTTTTACTATTTTTAATTGTTTGTAAAACCTACTTTGTCGAACTCGTCCTAGACGGTTTGTACGATTCTCACCAAAATTGGCTCAGATCATCTACAGACCATGGTGGCAAAAAGTTATGGAATTCAAGCCGATTAGTCCAAGCGTTCTCGAATAACACACTAGCGAATTCTACGAAAAGAATGCAAAAATGGATCTGAGGCTATATCTCCGCAACGGTTTGGCGTATTGAGACCAAACTTGGTGTGTGTTATAACAAGCATGACCTGAGGCTACCTGCAGTGTTTTGGCGCTTTGCCACCTAGTGGTCAGGAGATACGAAAAATGGATATTTTTGCTTATTACTTGTGAATGGTTCGGCTAAAAATCACAAAACTGGTTTCTTTAGATTCGGTGTGTCATGCCGAGTCCAGCCATGTCTGATTTACCCATGTCGGCCATTTTGGGAGTCGGCCATGTTGAATTTTGTCGTAAAATGGTATATTTTACGAACTCATTAACGTATCATTATGAAAGTTGGTATGGGTCATCAGCACGATGCCCTGAAGGAGCCTGAGAAGTTTCGAGGCAGTGCCACCTTGTGGTCAAAAGTTATAATGAAATTTCTAAAAATGCTAAGAACTTTTGCTTACATTAGCCTATTGTAATCAAACCAATGTTGTTAGATTCCTTGGGTCATGCCGAGAACATCGATACCAATTTTGCAATAATTGGCACAACTTCCTGTCCGCCATTTTGATTCATGTTGAAAAGCTACTTTTTCGAACTCCTCCTAGACCGTTAGTTTGATTTTCACTAAATTTGACTCGGATCATCTACAGACCATGCTGACCAAAAGTTATGGATTCTGTGTTGATATATTACACGGTTTTTGTCTAGCGCATCAACGAATTTGCTGGAAAGAGACCAAACTGCATCTGATGCCGTATCTTAACGAAACTTTGAGATATTCGCACCAAATTTTGTACGTGACATTATCACCTCACACTGACCACGCTACATGAATTTGGTAACGGTGCCACCTATTGGTCAAGAGAAATAAACCATTCATTAATCATTAATAATGACATTTCCATACATGCTAATAACTTTGGACTGCATTAGCCGATTGTAATGAAACTGGTCTCAAATTATTCCTTGGGTCATGCCGACAACATACATACCAATTATGTCATAATAAGCCTCACTTCCTGTCCGCCATTTTGATTTATGTTGAAAACATACTTTTTCGAACTCCTCCTAAACCGTGTGTCCGATTTCCACCAAATTTTAATCATATCATCTTCAGCCCATACTGACCAAAAGTTATGGATTTCGTGTCAATAGACAAAACCGTTTTTGCATACCACAGCAACGAAGTTGAGGCATGATGCCAATATCACAGTTGAGACTGTATCTCTGCAATGCTTTGGCCTATTGACACCAAACTGTGTGTGTGCCATTGTCACCTCACACAGAACACACCACATCGATTTAATAACAGCGCCACCTATTAGTCAAACATGACAAGCCAATAAATCATATTGCTATAGATTTATATATGATTTTTCAGCCGTTTTGACTAAAAACATCCTAAAATGGCTTCAATTACCAATTTCTGCAGTTGGTCTGTTGCTTGCTTTTGGAGTGCTTGGCCCCGTCATTGCTGCTTGCAGCTATATTTATTATTCTTTTTCTTCTTCTTCTTCTTCTTCTTCTTCTTCCGCCGCAAAGTCAATGGCAGCCCATAGAACCGCTGGCGGGAAAGTTGTGAAATTTGGCACACTGATAAAGGACAGTCTGAGTTTTCGCCATAGCAAATTTGGATTCTCTAAATCAATTTCTCTAGCGCCACCAACTGCCCAAAGTTGCACTCATGTTTATGTTAATAACTTTTGAAATGTAAGCCACAAAATTACAATTATTTTTTCTCTGAATCCTTGGTTCATGCCGAGTCGAATGAAGTCCAAAATTCAAAAATCGTAAGGTTTGGTTTTTTTACTATTTTTAATTGTTTGTAAAACCTACTTTGTCGAACTCGTCCTAGACGGTTTGTACGATTCTCACCAAAATTGGCTCAGATCATCTACAGACCATGGAGGCAAAAAGTTATGGAATTCAAGTCGATTCGTCCAAGTGTTTTCGAATACCACGCTAACGAATTCTTCGAAAAGCACGCAAAAATGGATCTGATGCTATATCTCCGCAACGGTTTGCCGTATTGAGACCAAACTTGGTGAGTTTTATAACAAGCATGACTTGAGGCTACCTGCAGTGTTTCGGCGCTGTGCCCCCTAGTGGTCAGGAGATACGAAAAATGGCTATTTTTGCTTTTAACTTGTGAATGGTTTGGCCAAAAATCACAAAACTGGTCTCATTGGATTCGGTGCATCATGCCGAGTCAGACCATATCCGATTTTCCCATATCGGCCATTTTGGGCGTCGGCCATGTTGAATTTTGTAGTAAAATGCTATATTTTACGAACACATTAACGTATCGTTACGAAACTCGGTGTGGTTCTTCGGCACCATGCCCTGATGGTACTCAAAAAGTTTGGGAACAGCGCCACCTTTTGGTCAAAAGTTATAATGAAATTTCTAAAAATGCTAATAACTTTTGCTTACATTAGTCTTTTGTAATCAAACTGATGTTGATAGATTCCTTGGGTCATGCCAAGAACATCGATACCAATTTTGCAATAATTGGATAAACTTCCTGTCCGCCATTTTGATTCATGTTGAAAACCTACTTTTTCGAACTCCTCCTAGACGGTAAGTCCGATTTTCACGAAATTTAACTCGGATCATCTTCAGACCATGCTGGCAAAAAGTTATGGATTTCGTGTCGATATATTACACTGTTTTCGTTGAGCGCATCAACGAACTTGCTGGAAAGATGCCAAACTGCATCTGAGGCTGTATCTCAGCGAAACTTTCACATATTAGCACCAAATTTTGTACGTGACATTGTCACCTCACACTGACCACGCTACTTCAGTTTGGTAACGGCGCCAACTATTGGTCAAGAGTAATAAACCATTCATTAATCATTAATAATGAAATTTCTATAAAGGCTAATAACTTTTGACTGCATTCGCCGATTGTAATGAAACTGGTCTCAAATTATTCCTTAGGTCATGCCGACAACATACATACCAATTATGTCATAATAAGCCGAATTTTCTTTCCGCCATTTTGATTTATGTTAAAAACATACTTTTTCAAACTCCTCCTAAACCATTTCTCCGATTTTCACCAAATTTGAATCATATCATCTTCAGACCATAATGACCAAAAGTTATGGATTTCGTGTCGATAGACAGAACCATTTTCGCATACCACAGCAACGAATTTGAGGCATGATGCCAAAATCACAGTTGAGAGTGTATCTCTGCAATGCTTTGGCATATTGACACCAAACTTTGTGTGTGCCATTGTCACCTCACACAGAACACTCCACATCGATTTGATAACAGCGCCACCTATTAGTCAAACATGATAAGCCAATAAATCATATTGCTGTAGGTTTATATATGATTTTTCAGCCGTTTTGACTAAAAACATCCTAAAATGGCTTCAATTACTAATTTCTGCAGTTGGTCTGTTGCTTGCTTCTGGAGTGCTTGGCCCCGTCATTGCTGCTTGCAGCTATATTTCTTTTTCTTCTTCTTCTTTTTCTTCTTCTTCTTCTTCTTCCGCCGCAAAGTCAATGGCAGCCCATAGAACCGCTTGCGGGAAAGTTGTGAAATTTGGCACACTGATAAAGGACAGTATGAGATTTCACCATAGCAAATTTGGAGTCTCTAAGTCAATTTCTCTAGCGCCACCAACTGTCCAAAGTTGCACTCATGTTTATGTTAATAACTTTTGAAATGTAAGCCACAAAATGAAAATTCTTTTTTCCTCTTATTCCTTGGCTCAAGCTGAGTCGAATCCAGTCCAAAATTCAAAAATCGTAAGGTTTAGTTTTTTCGCTATATTCAATTGTTCGTAAAACCTACTTTGTCGAACTCGTCCTAGACGGTTCATCCGATTCTCACCAAAATTGGCTCAGATCATCTACAGACCATGGAGGCAAAAAGTTATGGAATTCAAGTCGATTCGTCCAAGTGTTTTCGAATACCACGCTAACAAATTCTTCGAAAAGCACGCAAAAATGGATCTGATGCTATATCTCCGCAACGGTTTGCCGTATTGAGACCAAACTTGGTGAGTTTTATAACAAGCATGACTTGAGGCTACCTGCAGTGTTTCGGCGCTGTGCCCCCTAGTGGTCAGGAGATACGAAAAATGGCTATTTTTGCTTTTAACTTGTGAATGGTTTGGCCAAAAATCACAAAACTGGTCTCATTGGATTCGGTGCATCATGCCGAGTCAGACCATATCCGATTTTCCCATATCGGCCATTTTGGGCGTCGGCCATGTTGAATTTTGTAGTAAAATGCTATATTTTACGAACGCATTAACGTATCGTTACGAAACTCGGTGTGGTTCTTCGGCACCATGCCCTGATGGTACTCAAAAAGTTTGGGAACAGCGCCACCTTTTGGTCAAAAGTTATAATGAAATTTCTAAAAATGCTAATAACTTTTGCTTACATTAGTCTTTTGTAATCAAACTGATGTTGATAGATTCCTTGGGTCATGCCAAGAACATCGATACCAATTTTGCAATAATTGGATAAACTTCCTGTCCGCCATTTTGATTCATGTTGAAAACCTACTTTTTCGAACTCCTCCTAGACGGTAAGTCCGATTTTCACGAAATTTAACTCGGATCATCTTCAGACCATGCTGGCAAAAAGTTATGGATTTCGTGTCGATATATTACACTGTTTTCGTTGAGCGCATCAACGAACTTGCTGGAAAGATGCCAAACTGCATCTGAGGCTGTATCTCAGCGAAACTTTCACATATTAGCACCAAATTTTGTACGTGACATTGTCACCTCACACTGACCACGCTACTTCAGTTTGGTAACGGCGCCAACTATTGGTCAAGAGTAATAAACCATTCATTAATCATTAATAATGAAATTTCTATAAAGGCTAATAACTTTTGACTGCATTAGCCGATTGTAATGAAACTGGTCTCAAATTATTCCTTAGGTCATGCCGACAACATACATACCAATTATGTCATAATAAGCCGAATTTTCTTTCCGCCATTTTGATTTATGTTAAAAACATACTTTTTCAAACTCCTCCTAAACCATTTCTCCGATTTTCACCAAATTTGAATCATATCATCTTCAGACCATAATGACCAAAAGTTATGGATTTCGTGTCGATAGACAGAACCATTTTCGCATACCACAGCAACGAATTTGAGGCATGATGCCAAAATCACAGTTGAGAGTGTATCTCTGCAATGCTTTGGCATATTGACACCAAACTTTGTGTGTGCCATTGTCACCTCACACAGAACACTCCACATCGATTTGATAACAGCGCCACCTATTAGTCAAACGTGATAAGCCAATAAATCATATTGCTGTAGGTTTATATATGATTTTTCAGCCGTTTTGACTAAAAACATCCTAAAATGGCTTCAATTACTAATTTCTGCAGTTGGTCTGTTGCTTGCTTCTGGAGTGCTTGGCCCCGTCATTGCTGCTTGCAGCTATATTTAGGGGCCAAGCACCGAAGGTGCGTAGGCACCTATTGTGTTTGTTAGGGTTATTATTATTCTTTTTCTTCTTCTTCTTCTTCTTCTTCTTCTTCCGCCGCAAAGTCAATGGCAGCCCATAGAACCGCTGGCGGGAAAGTTGTGAAATTTGGCACACTGATAAAGGACAGTCTGAGTTTTCGCCATAGCAAATTTGGATTCTCTAAATCAATTTCTCTAGCGCCACCAACTGCCCAAAGTTGCACTCATGTTTATGTTAATAACTTTTGAAATGTAAGCCACAAAATTACAATTATTTTTTCTCTGAATCCTTGGTTCATGCCGAGTCGAATGAAGTCCAAAATTCAAAAATCGTAAGGTTTAGTTTTTTTACTATTTTTAATTGTTTGTAAAACCTACTTTGTCGAACTCGTCCTAGACGGTTTGTACGATTCTCACCAAAATTGGCTCAGATCATCTACAGACCATGGTGGCAAAAAGTTATGGAATTCAAGCCGATTAGTCCAAGCGTTCTCGAATAACACACTAGCGAATTCTACGAAAAGAATGCAAAAATGGATCTGAGGCTATATCTCCGCAACGGTTTGGCGTATTGAGACCAAACTTGGTGTGTGTTATAACAAGCATGACCTGAGGCTACCTGCAGTGTTTTGGCGCTTTGCCACCTAGTGGTCAGGAGATACGAAAAATGGATATTTTTGCTTATTACTTGTGAATGGTTCGGCTAAAAATCACAAAACTGGTTTCTTTAGATTCGGTGTGTCATGCCGAGTCCAGCCATGTCTGATTTACCCATGTCGGCCATTTTGGGAGTCGGCCATGTTGAATTTTGTCGTAAAATGGTATATTTTACGAACTCATTAACGTATCATTATGAAAGTTGGTATGGGTCATCAGCACGATGCCCTGAAGGAGCCTGAGAAGTTTCGAGGCAGTGCCACCTTGTGGTCAAAAGTTATAATGAAATTTCTAAAAATGCTAAGAACTTTTGCTTACATTAGCCTATTGTAATCAAACCAATGTTGTTAGATTCCTTGGGTCATGCCGAGAACATCGATACCAATTTTGCAATAATTGGCACAACTTCCTGTCCGCCATTTTGATTCATGTTGAAAAGCTACTTTTTCGAACTCCTCCTAGACCGTTAGTTTGATTTTCACTAAATTTGACTCGGATCATCTACAGACCATGCTGACCAAAAGTTATGGATTCTGTGTTGATATATTACACGGTTTTCGTCTAGCGCATCAACGAATTTGCTGGAAAGAGACCAAACTGCATCTGATGCCGTATCTTAACGAAACTTTGAGATATTCGCACCAAATTTTGTACGTGACATTATCACCTCACACTGACCACGCTACATGAATTTGGTAACGGTGCCACCTATTGGTCAAGAGAAATAAACCATTCATTAATCATTAATAATGACATTTCCATACATGCTAATAACTTTGGACTGCATTAGCCGATTGTAATGAAACTGGTCTCAAATTATTCCTTGGGTCATGCCGACAACATACATACCAATTATGTCATAATAAGCCTCACTTCCTGTCCGCCATTTTGATTTATGTTGAAAACATACTTTTTCGAACTCCTCCTAAACCGTGTGTCCGATTTCCACCAAATTTTAATCATATCATCTTCAGCCCATACTGACCAAAAGTTATGGATTTCGTGTCAATAGACAAAACCGTTTTTGCATACCACAGCAACGAAGTTGAGGCATGATGCCAATATCACAGTTGAGACTGTATCTCTGCAATGCTTTGGCCTATTGACACCAAACTGTGTGTGTGCCATTGTCACCTCACACAGAACACACCACATCGATTTAATAACAGCGCCACCTATTAGTCAAACATGACAAGCCAATAAATCATATTGCTATAGATTTATATATGATTTTTCAGCCGTTTTGACTAAAAACATCCTAAAATGGCTTCAATTACCAATTTCTGCAGTTGGTCTGTTGCTTGCTTCTGGAGTGCTTGGCCCCGTCATTGCTGCTTGCAGCTATATTTATTATTCTTTTTCTTCTTCTTCTTCTTCTTCTTCTTCTTCCGCCGCAAAGTCAATGGCAGCCCATAGAACCGCTGGCGGGAAAGTTGTGAAATTTGGCACACTGATAAAGGACAGTCTGAGTTTTCGCCATAGCAAATTTGGATTCTCTAAATCAATTTCTCTAGCGCCACCAACTGCCCAAAGTTGCACTCATGTTTATGTTAATAACTTTTGAAATGTAAGCCACAAAATTACAATTATTTTTTCTCTGAATCCTTGGTTCATGCCGAGTCGAATGAAGTCCAAAATTCAAAAATCGTAAGGTTTAGTTTTTTTACTATTTTTAATTGTTTGTAAAACCTACTTTGTCGAACTCGTCCTAGACGGTTTGTACGATTCTCACCAAAATTGGCTCAGATCATCTACAGACCATGGTGGCAAAAAGTTATGGAATTCAAGCCGATTAGTCCAAGCGTTCTCGAATAACACACTAGCGAATTCTACGAAAAGAATGCAAAAATGGATCTGAGGCTATATCTCCGCAACGGTTTGGCGTATTGAGACCAAACTTGGTGTGTGTTATAACAAGCATGACCTGAGGCTACCTGCAGTGTTTTGGCGCTTTGCCACCTAGTGGTCAGGAGATACGAAAAATGGATATTTTTGCTTATTACTTGTGAATGGTTCGGCTAAAAATCACAAAACTGGTTTCTTTAGATTCGGTGTGTCATGCCGAGTCCAGCCATGTCTGATTTTCCCATGTCGGCCATTTTGGGAGTCGGGCATGTTGAATTTTGACGTAAAATGGTATATTTTACGAACTCATTAACGTATCGTTATGAAAGTTGGTATGGGTCATCAGCACGATGCCCTGAAGGAGCCTGAGAAGTTTCGAGGCAGTGCCACCTTGTGGTCAAAAGTTATAATGAAATTTCTAAAAATGCTAAGAACTTTTGCTTACATTAGCCTATTGTAATCAAACCAATGTTGTTAGATTCCTTGGGTCATGCCGAGAACATCGATACCAATTTTGCAATAATTGGCACAACTTCCTGTCCGCCATTTTGATTCATGTTGAAAAGCTACTTTTTCGAACTCCTCCTAGACCGTTAGTTTGATTTTCACTAAATTTGACTCGGATCATCTACAGACCATGCTGACCAAAAGTTATGGATTCTGTGTTGATATATTACACGGTTTTCGTCTAGCGCATCAACGAATTTGCTGGAAAGAGACCAAACTGCATCTGATGCCGTATCTTAACGAAACTTTGAGATATTCGCACCAAATTTTGTACGTGACATTATCACCTCACACTGACCACGCTACATGAATTTGGTAACGGTGCCACCTATTGGTCAAGAGAAATAAACCATTCATTAATCATTAATAATGACATTTCCATACATGCTAATAACTTTGGACTGCATTAGCCGATTGTAATGAAACTGGTCTCAAATTATTCCTTGGGTCATGCCGACAACATACATACCAATTATGTCATAATAAGCCTCACTTCCTGTCCGCCATTTTGATTTATGTTGAAAACATACTTTTTCGAACTCCTCCTAAACCGTGTGTCCGATTTCCACCAAATTTTAATCATATCATCTTCAGCCCATACTGACCAAAAGTTATGGATTTCGTGTCAATAGACAAAACCGTTTTTGCATACCACAGCAACGAAGTTGAGGCATGATGCCAATATCACAGTTGAGACTGTATCTCTGCAATGCTTTGGCCTATTGACACCAAACTGTGTGTGTGCCATTGTCACCTCACACAGAACACACCACATCGATTTAATAACAGCGCCACCTATTAGTCAAACATGACAAGCCAATAAATCATATTGCTATAGATTTATATATGATTTTTCAGCCGTTTTGACTAAAAACATCCTAAAATGGCTTCAATTACCAATTTCTGCAGTTGGTCTGTTGCTTGCTTCTGGAGTGCTTGGCCCCGTCATTGCTGCTTGCAGCTATATTTCTCCTTCTTCTTCTTCTTCTTCTTCTTCCGCCGCAAAGTCAATGGCAGCCCATAGAACCGATTGCGGGAAAGTTGTATAATTTGGCACACTGATAGAGGACAGTGTCAATAGTAACCACAGCAAAATTTGAGTCTCTAGCTCAAACTCTCTAGCGCCACCACTTGTCCAAATTTGCACTTTTTAAATGCTAATAACTGTTGAACCGTAAGCCACAAAATTACAATTATTTTTTCTCTGAATCCTTGGTTCATACCGAGTCGAATGAAGTCCAGAATTCAAAAATCGTAAGGTTTAGTTTTTTTACTATTTTTAATTGTTTGTAAAACCTACTTTGTCGAACTCGTCCTAGACGGTTTGTACGATTCTCACCAAAATTGGCTCACATCATCTACAGACCATGGAGGCAAAAAGTTATGGAATTCAAGTCGATTCGTACAAGCGTTCTCGAATAGCACATTAATGAATTAGTCGAAAAGCACGCAAAAATGGATCTGATGCTATATCTCCGCAACGGTTTGGCGTATTGAGAAGAAACTTGGTGTGTGTTATAACAAGCATGACCTAAGGCGACCTGCAATGTTTCGGCACTGTGCCCCCTATTGGTCAGGAGATATGAAAAATGCATATTTTTGCTTATAACTTGTGAGTGATTTGGCTAAAAATCACAAAAATGGCCTCATTGGATTCGGTGCATCATGCCGAGTCCAACCATGTCCAATATTCCCATGTCAGTCATTTTGGGCGTCGGCCATGTTGAATTCTGTCGAAAAATGCTATATTTTACGAACGCATTAACCTATCGTTACGAAACTCGTTGTGGTTCTTCGGCACCATGCCCTGATGGTACTCAAAAAGTTTGGGGACAGCGCCACCTTTTGGTCAAAAGTTATAATGAAATTTCTAAAAATGCTAATAACTTTTGCTTACATTAGCCTATTGTAATCAAACTGATGTTGATAGATTCCTTCGGTCATGCCGAGAACATCGATACCAATTTTAAAATAATTGGCTGAACTTCCTGTCCGCCATTTTGATTCATGTTGAAAACCTACTTTTTCGAACTCCTCCTAGACCGTAAGTCCGATTTTCACCAAATTTGACTCGGATCATCTTCAGACCTTGCTGGCAAAAAGTTATGGATTTTGTGTCGATATTTGAAATGGTTTTCGTTTAGCGCATCAACGAATTTGCCGGAAAGATGCCAAACTGCATCTGAGGCTGTATCTCAGCAAAACTTTGACATATTCGCACCAAATTTTGTACGTGACATTGTCACCTCACACTGACCAAGCACCGTCAGTTTGGTAACGCCGCCACCTATCGGTCAAGAGTAATAAACCATCCATTAATCATTAATAATTACATTTCCATAAATGCTAATAACTTTTGACTGCATTAGCCGATTGTAATGAAACTGGTCTCAAATTATTCCTTAGGTCATGCCGACAACATACATACCAATTATGTCATAATAAGCCAAACTTTCTTTCCGCCATTTTGATTTATGTTGAAAACATACTTTTTCAAACTCCTCCTAAACCATTTCTCCGATTTTCACCAAATTTGAATCATATCATCTTCAGACCATAATGACCAAAAGTTATGGATTTCGAGTCGATAGACAGAACCGTTTTCGCATACCACAGCAACGAATTTGAGGCATGATGCCAAAATCACAGTTGAGACTGTATCTCTGCAATGCTTTGGCATATTGACACCAAACTTTGTGTGTGCCATTGTCACCTCACACAGAACACTCCACATCGATTTGATAACAGCGCCACCTATTAGTCAAACGTGATAAGCCAATAAATCATATTGCTGTAGGTTTATATATGATTTTTCAGCCGTTTTGACTAAAAACATCCTAAAATGGCTTCAATTACTAATTTCTGCAGTTGGTCTGTTGCTTGCTTCTGGAGTGCTTGGCCCCGTCATTGCTGCTTGCAGCTATATTTGTTATTATTATTATTAAAAGTTTACAATGGGAAAGTGAAAGAGGACATTGTGCATACACAATAACTAAAAATATAATTTATGGTAGACTTGCCTGTTGCACCATGGTCTGTTCAACATCTGAGCCAACATACAATATAACGGTTACACAGATTCTTTCACTCACTCGTGGGTGCTAATTACCAGATGTCAGACATTGTATTCATGGATTTAAACTAAAGGTAATATTACTCTGAGATGAATATCTTGGTACTGGTGTGGTACTGGTATGATACTGGTATGATACTTAGTTTTTGTGCTAAAATTTTCATTGATAAAATGATAAAGTTCAATAAATGCTTGATATGTTTCTGCACTATGCAGATAATGCTGTGCATACATGTTGCAGACCATTGCACTGATGCTAATACCAAATTTACTGAAACCAACTGATAAGTGCTGCCATTTCTTTTGCATATGAGAAACATTAAACAGCAAATGTGCCAAAAGTGGAACAAAACAGAGCTACTTGTTTGAACTGCGCCCAAAAGACACCAGCGTGAGTTCAGAGCAAATGTGTTTGCTGGCTGGCTTCTCAGTCACACTGTGATTTAAAAAGTGCCATGAGATCCAGTGAGAAGCGTTCGAGTTCGGTGCAGACGTCTCAGACACAAACCACCATTGTCTTTAACAGCGCTGATTCTCAACAACACTGATGCAGAAGAACAGTGTGC
Organism: Acrossocheilus fasciatus; assembly: GCA_036784905.1. Taxonomy (NCBI): domain Eukaryota; kingdom Metazoa; phylum Chordata; class Actinopteri; order Cypriniformes; family Cyprinidae; genus Acrossocheilus; species Acrossocheilus fasciatus. The sequence continues at coordinate 25,070,218 of CM071947.1, read as the reverse complement.
CGAGGTTTAATTAGAAGGCTTTTCAGTCCGCAAATCCTCAACATTCACCACTGATTTGTTTGTCTTGTTCTGATAAAACCACAATTAACTACATGCTTTAATTAACTGCCTTTTAAACTTGAAAGAAAAACAGATTTGACATTAATCATGATAATTATCTTTGTCAACTGATATGAACAATTTTTGGCCATATTGCCAGCCCTAGGTCTGAGAATTGAATCCTGAAATGTTGTCATCAGGACAACCATAGAATTTTGGTGTCTAATTTAACTTAAGAATGATGATTTTTAGAGTAAATATTTTGATTTTATACAGGTCGTCAGCTGCTGGAGTTGGGAGGAAATAATGCCATCATAGGTTTGTTGCATTTTATTTATTGAAAGGGTCTTCTCTTTGAATTAATTGTTTTTTGAGTTTTTGTAACTGAATAAACTGTAGGGCTGCAACAGCTAGTTGATGTAATGGAAATAATCCACAAGTCTTTCCATGTTTAATATAGAACACAGTCATTGCATAATGTTTTTTCCCCAGTGTTTGAGGATGCTGATCTGAATCTGGTTGTGCCGTCTGCTGTCTTCGCCTCTGTGGGAACGGCTGGCCAGCGCTGCACTACTACCAGACGACTGGTCAGTACAGTGTGCTAAAGAGAAGATTAACCAGACAGGTTTCAGTCTGATTGTTGTTCATGTGTTTTCCTGCTGGAATAGATACTGCATGAAACTGTACATGACGTTGTTGTGGAGAGGATCGCTAAAGCTTACAAGCAGATCCGCATCGGTGACCCCTGGGACCGTAAGTTCAGTGGAGAATCATGGGTCTCAATCCCTAATAATTGCATGGACAGTTTGTATTTATATGCACAGGAGCATTATTTTTATTTTTGCACAAATTTGTACGTGCATGTGTGTGTGCATTAATAATTAGCTGTGCAGACACACAAAATACATTTTAGATTTTTGAGGTGCAAATAACTAGAGGTATAAACAGATCAGTCATTGTCTAGTAATTGATATCCAAAAAAAGCCCCCTAAAAACCAAGAACAAGTTCTGACAGATTTTTGACTATGAAATTCAAGTAGATAAGCATAATTCAGAAAACAAATCTCCCTGACAACCCTGGCAATGATGATCGCGGAAACCAACAAAATTCAAGCATCTTGTCATACAAACCTATTTTCCAAGCATTAGTAGACCCTGGTAGTAACCTCAATATCTTTACCTAGCTATAGGCCTGAACGATAAAACGGTATCAGTATTTATCGATGGACGGTACACCTTCATCGATAACGATAGAAAAAATGTTGTATGTAGCGCATGCATGCTGAGACGAGCAGACAGCACACACGAACACATGCTGAAATGAGTGCTGAGCCTGGCTGTGGTGGGGATATTGTGAATAAAAAATGAATTAGTTGAATTTAAAATAAAAATTTACATTTGAATGCAAAAACGTTGCAATCGAATGGTAGGTGTGCGTCAGGGAGCCTCGTCAGAGGCGCTCGAGATGCAGTGACGAGGATGTAAGTGGTGTTGTATCTTATTGTTTTGTTAGCCTGTCAAGTCGAACCCACAAGATCTGCCACTGCTGCATTATTCATTCAAAATATTAGAGAAATGTAGAAGCTCAAAGCGGACAAGATTAGGTTAAATCCCAAACCAAGCCATTCACATAGAACGCATATTTAGCACATTTTTTTAGACGGGCATGCATAGAAACCGTGCAAAATTAAGAGTTTAAACTTTTAGAAAGCACATCACAAATTTGTGGAGGTTTATTCCATTTCATTGTGCCTCATGTTTTTAAATGCAATCTGTGTGACTGACACTTTGACTCTTTGTATTAAGCTATGCATAAATACATGATGCTGTTTTGTTCATAATTATGCAATATACAAAGTTAGGTTTGATTTATGTTAATTTAGACATTATGCACACACAGTAGGTCATAGTCACACGCAGTAGGTTTCAGTCTGAAATGGTTGCACTGTAGAGCCCTGAGTATGCATATTTAGTAAATGAGATGCAATGTGTTATATGTCTGTTGCATTAATTCTTCTGCATTTGTTAACAGCAAACACTCTTTATGGACCTCTGCACACCAAACAGGCTGTTGAACAGTATCTGGCGGCCATAGAGCAAGCAAAGCAGCAGGGTGGCACTCTTGTGTGTGGGGGAAAGGTAACACACTTCATTCACTTTGATAGTTGCAGTATGTTGTCGTTATTACACTAGAAACAGGGCATCTTCTGACTGTTACTGCTCTATATTTGTGACTGTGATTTTCCTCTAAATCAGTGCTTCTCATTGAAGGGTTAGTTCACCCAAAAATGAAAATTAGACCATGATTTTCTCACCTTCAAGCCATTCTGGGTGTATATGACTTTCTTCTTTCAGACAAATCCAATTGGAGTTATATTAAAATTGTCCTGGCTCTTCCAAGCTTTTAATGGCAGTGGGCGGGTGTTAGAGGTCTGAGCGGGACTGTTCTTTAAGTCCCGCTCCCGCAAGGTTATATCCCGCACCCGCCCGCTCACGCGATATTTACTCTTTGTTCACCCGCTGTCCGCTTTGAATAATTTTCTTCCCGACCCGACCGTTCCCGCTAAATTTAGATCTCGTTTCCAGAATCACACATTTAAATTTCCTCTATTAAAAGAAAGAGAGATAGGCTAACATATAAACGTGTAGTCTGCACAAAATTATATTTATTTTATTTGTCTTGTCAAGAGTCTTGAAGTTATTGACAGCAAAATGTTAAACGAATTTTGTGTCTTAAGACAACACAGTAGGAAAAAAAAGTGTCAGAGAAAATAAAAATGTACAAAAATTGTATTCCTTATTTTTATTCGTCTTGTCAGGATACAATTCCTTTAACCTTTACAACACAATAAGAACAAGTGTTGCAGAGAAAAAAAAAAAGTAGGTTGTACAAAAATGGCCTATTATAATTTTATTCGTCTTGTCAAAATACTAAATTCGTTTAACATTTTGCTGTAAACACAGTAGCCTAGGACAAGTGTCACGGAAGAAAAATAAATAAATAAATTCGACATCTGTCATTTAAAATTATAGACTAAGCAAAATATAAACAAAACCGAGTTGAGCGCTCTTCAAGGACAGCGCATCCACACTTTGCTCCATCTTTATTCTGCTGTCACTCATCGACAACCTGGCTGTTCTGTCTGCGGGCCGTATATTCACCACTGATAGCCTGCTCTGAGCATCGTTATGCACATGCTGCACACAGACCTCGCAAATAAAACGAAGCACTGTTTCATGCGTGCAGCGCGTGCATAACAGTCGTGTGCAGGCTGTACCGGTGCTTGAATAAAGCGCAGATATGTTGTTCTGAAAAGACGTCAGGAACGGGATATTGCTAGACTGCCCGCTCCCGTTCAGATTGCACCAGAGTTACCGACTGCAACCGTGTTTTATTTGGGAATTTAATCCCACGTCGCAAGAAATCTGGTCAGGTCCCGCGGGACAGCCGCGGGAATGCAGACCTCTAGCGGGTGTTTCTGTTTAGCAGTCCAAAAGACGTGCAATAAAGCACATCCATCCATATTAAAACATGCCTCACACGGCTCTGGGGGTAATTAAAGGCCTCCTGTAGCGATTTGATGCGTTTTTGTAAAAAAAAATGTAATGTTATAAAAATTTTAAACCTTATAGACTCTTTAATCTAACTTCCACTAACTGTCATATGTGCAAGCCGTTCAGGCGGGTGACGTAGGACATAGGCGTAGGCGTAGCGCAGCCCGGAAAATGGAGCACAGCTGGAAAAAACAAAACTGGAAGTATTTTGTATTGCATGGCTGGAAAGTACCTTCTCCTATTGAAAAGCCTTAAAAACTGCTACATCTGATTACTTTTCGTCCAAAAGAGGTTAAAAAGCAAACAAACACAACCCTAGGTATATGACTTTATGAACTACTTTACTTCCAAGATCGATGTTGAGCACGTGAACACAATGGCCAGTCAGCTGTGATTTTAAAGGGATAGTTCACCCAAAAATGAAAATTCTGTCATTAATTACTCACCCTCATGTCTATCCTAACCTGTAAGACCTTCGTTCATCTTCAGAACACTAATTAAGATACTTCTGATGGAATCTGAGAGCTCTCTGCCCCTCCATAGACCGCAATGATATTACTACGATCAACATACAGAAACGTAGCAAGGACATCGGTAAAATAGTCCATGTGACATCAGGGGTTCAGCCGTAATTTTATGAAGCTACGAGAATACTTTTTGTTTGCAAACAAAATAACACAATTTATTCAGCAATTCTTCTCCCCGAGTTACCATCTTCCTCCATTTTGGAGAGTACCCCAGAACGTAATCAGTGCTCATGCGGTTGAAGCCCTGATGTCACACGGACTATTTTACTGACGTCCTTCCTACGTTTCTGTGTGGTGTTCGTGGTAATATCCTTGCTGTCTATGGAGGGTCAGAGAGCTCCCAGATTCCATCAAAAATATCTTAAATTGTGTTCTGAAGATGAACGAAGGTCTTATGGGTTTGGAATGACATGAAGCCGAGTAATTAATGACAGAATTATTATTTTTGGGTGAACTATCCCTTTAAGAATCAGCTCAACAGCCCTTAAATTCTAGCGGAAAATGCTAGTATCATCACATTTTTAAAATGCCAGTACTGACTGGTACCGAACACTAGTCATAATATTATGTTATGTATCTGTATGTATGAAGCAAAAACATTTCTCAGAAACATTCTTTAAAAAATTCCTGGGACAGAGTAGATATAGACAGATCATATATTGTCTTGTATTTACTTGATTCATCTGAATTTAATTGTTTCTGTTAAAGGGGTGATGTGTAGAATTCAGAAACCCTCGTTATTAGCAGCACCGGTGGCCATTAAGTGATCTGCGGTCAGCAGCATGTGCTCACGCTCACAGTCGTGCACATTTAACGTCCGAGAGACTGAACGTGATTCAGTGCCCTGTTTACTCATGGCAAAGTGCTTTTTTGGTTTTTGCTTAGAAGTAAAAAGAAGTTTGAAATGCCTTTGCACCAATATACTATTAATGAAAACCCAAACACCGTCCACGCTGCTGAGAGTGACGTTTAGATGAATATTTAAATATGTGCTGTACACTTTCCTCTCAATAACAAAATAAGCAACAAACATGACCGCAGTTAAGAAAACATCTGACTTGAAGCATTCTTTGTTTCATTGGTGAACTTTTTAATGTTTAAAAACTTTTTTTTTAGTTCAAAAATGTTAATGTTAATTGTGTAATGAAACGGCAGGCTGCTGTCATCCACATGCACCGCTGCAGCATGAACTCGGTCGTTTCATTTTGCTGCTTTGAAAAATATCAGTTTTGTCTCTTGTATTCATAGCATGTTTGTGAAATGTAAGCTTTTGCCTTTTTTAACTTCATTACCGAGATGATGCATTGAGTTCTGATTCAGATTATGGATCGTCCGGGTAACTATGTGGAGCCTACCATTATCACTGGACTGCCACACGACGCTCCCATAGTTCACACAGAGACCTTCGTGCCCATCCTTTACGTGCTTAAATTCAAGGTGGGCTTCTTTACTGCATTCTGGTTTTGCATACTTGGTTATATTATATAATTATAATTTTGCTGGTAATAACTGGTTTCAGACAGAGGATGAAGCATTTGCCTGGAATAATGAAGTGAAACAAGGGCTCTCCAGCAGCATCTTCACTAAAGACATGGGTCGAGTGTTCCGCTGGTTAGGGTAAGTGTGCAGGAGCGCTAGCTGTTTGCAAATCTGTTTAATTGTGAGCTGAATAGAGTGTAAGCGTTGTGTGTCTATAGCCCCAAAGGCTCCGACTGTGGCATCGTGAACGTCAACATTCCAACCAGCGGCGCAGAGATCGGAGGAGCGTTCGGTGCGTATCTACACCTCATTTATTAGACCGCAACAAAAACCATTGAGGACGCTTCAGTGTCCCTGGGTCTGTCAGTCCGTTAGCCGTTCTGAATGGAGCTTAGAAGTTTGGAAACACTGCCACAAAGTGAAAGAAATAGAGACCAAAATAAGGGTTAAAGTTATCCTTTTCATTCCTTGAGTCCAGCAATATCCCATTTGTCAGGGTCAGACAAATTACTTGTGCTATTCTGAAGACAGAACAAAATTCATAGAACAAGCAGCTAAAAACAGCCTTCATCCAAGTTTAGCACTCGATTATCTTTAAACCAAGCTACACAAGCTATCAAAAGAAGAAGAAAAACAGTTTTCTGGGTAAATCCAATTAATCCCATGCAGGAATTGAGTCTGAGTTTCAGTGTCCTCCGGGTGTTGTCCCATGTCATGACTGCTAGATTGTGCTTTATTTGGCTGAGCAGTCATAAAATAAGTAAGCTTGACCAGAGTTCTTGTGTCTGTGAGACAGAACGTTATACCTGAGGAAGAAGGGCTACAAACAGTAGATGCAGTTAGGCCCTTCCACTGGAGATCCTGCGATCGACAAGAAGTTCCTGAGGAATACTGTGCCTTTTAATTCTTCTTGTATGGACCATTACGTTCACACCTTTACAGACACCGTTTCAGTTGACTGCATCTGAAGCACAATCTGACTAAAGATGCATGTAATCTTTCTAGATTCCTCTGGCCATAAGATACCCATTTTTGAGTTTTGTCATTTTGAGTTTGTTTTTCAAACTTCCACAGCAATCATGTGATCTTCATTAAATTTGAATCAGTCCATATCAGGGCTGCACGGTATTGGGGGGGAAAACCTCACATTGCGATATTTTGTGTTACTGCAATATGAAAAGAAAAGAAAAAAATCACCAGATGACTTGAATAGCTGTATTTGGAGAACAGGAATCCATGATTGGGGTGATTTTGTAGGCGAGTAAGTTATCATAGGAAACAAACAAATTACAAGCACAGATAAATATAATAGAACAAAGATACAAATGAAATAAACACTGCTTTATATTGTTCTGGTAAGTCTAACAGTACTCAGGGACAGAAATGAATAATCAAAAGTAAAATAACACCGTCTTCATTGTATAAATGAAATCTAATAAATCTGTTAAAGATTAACATTCATGACAGAAAGCAGCAGGAATCTTATCGTGCAGCCCTAGTCCATATTTAGAGCAGTCTAGTCTAAATGAATTAAACGCTGTTGATTTTTCCAGGCCGTTCATGATTGAGATCTGCATAGTGACGAGGCTGTCTTACAGGAAGTGCTTTGCAGCGCTTGCGCAGATTTACTCGAATTCCCTGACACAGAGTTATTACATTGAAATTCTTATCATGGCTCCTAAACCGATTCTTTAAATCATCACTAGAATGTTACGTCAAATTAATGTCCAATTCCCTATATAAAATAAAAAAACTGTCATTATCATGCTTCACTCGGGTCTGAATCAGTGCAGAAAGACCGGTTCTGAGAGCGGTTCGTAGGTCAGGAATATCTCCGTCTGAAAGCTTTGTCTGTCAACCTGTGTGTGGTTTATGCTGTGTTTGCACAGGAGGTGAGAAGCACACAGGCGGCGGGCGCGAGTCGGGCAGTGACTCCTGGAAGCAGTACATGAGAAGATCCACATGGTGAGTGTCTACATCAGATCCTCAGGAAATTATCCTGCATACTGAAGTAATAAAACATGGAGTTTACTGTCCACCTTCTTCCTGCGCCCCGTGACGCTTTGCACAAATTATGGGAGTCACTTCCGTTTACACTAAACAGTCAGCAAAAGGTTGGCTCTGGGAACGCAATAATAATCATGTTCAAAAACATCCCTTCAGCCATCATTCATTAAAAGGAAATTTAAAAGTGTAAAAGCATTAACAAATTCATTTCAACTAACCGTGAATTACTCCTAAAGATCCTCCTCCTATCCGCAGCAATATTACGGGTGTGTTAAATATCATTATAGTAATATGTGTCTATATTTCGTGACAATTACATTTTACAGCATCCGTGTGAAAACAAACCTGAAAGAGACGTGAGGATTTGGGGAGAAAATGAAAGATTCTGAGTGCGTTCCAGGGAATTATTCATGGTTTATATCGTAAAATCAGTCGGGAGAGCAGACCACAGATGCACAGTACACGTCTTTTTTCATTTGCTTACAGCGGAATATAAAGGAAACATGAAAATAATGCAGCAGGCTGAAAAGTGCTGTTCTGTAGATATTGTTTTATATATCATGTCATATTAAAATACAAAGTGCAATGTTATTCTCTTGACTTCTGAAAATAGAAAATTCACAGCCCATCCAGTCAGAATGACGGATAAGGATTATTTGTAGCACAATCTTATGATTTGTTGCAGTCTTTTTGGGTGGATCTTCTTTAAACCGGATCGTTTAAAACTCAGTAGGCTCGTTAGGGAAAAGGTGGAGATAAAATGGATGCAGTACCTCTCCTGTGTACAAACTAAACCATCGAGGCACTCTTTTCTTGCAGCACTATCAACTACAGCAAAGACCTGCCGTTGGCCCAGGGGATCAAGTTTGAATGAACCGCAGCGGAGCGGATAGCATTGATGATGTTTCCATGTTGGTTTCATGTTGATCTGTTTGTATTACCACATGAAGTATTCTCAGACAGCTCATCATGTAATGCCTTGTTTGATAGCACTTACCATAGCTTCAAGTCTTGATACTGTTTCTTACCAATAAACCATGAATGACTACGCCGGTTTCTGTCCACTGTCTGAACATATTTTCATCCAAGCATATTACTAAATCATTTCACGAGTTCACACTTGCACATCTGCCGAGGAACAGGTCTGCTGTGTGGATACCTCTTATCTTGGTAACTGGGTTGATTACTGAATGTGCTCCTCTCGTGTTAATTATCTGAACTGGCTTCCTCTGAACTTTAATAAAATATTATTCTGTAATATCATTCTGTGCTTCATTTCAGAAATACAGAAACGATCACTTATGATTTTTTTTTTTTTTTTTTGTGTGTGTGTGTGTGTAACAGCCTCGGTCTGCTACATGTGTGTAACAGTAGCTGCCCATTACATCTACATGATTACAAACTGTAAGTACAGGCTGTTTTTTAACTTAGTAGTAGCTGTTGTACTTACATGAAACAATGTTCTTACCATGTAACTAAGTACTTAACGAGGTAATTATTCTGTATTATGACACCTTAAAATAAAGTGTTATCAACTGAACACCTCAAAATTGCAAAAACAAAAAAAACCCAAAAAACAACAACAATATCCTTCAAAAAGATCTCTTCAGTATAAGGGATAAATAAAATAATGTTAAGTAAAATGAAGTCAGTGTTCTTGCAGTGATGTGCTGGTTTGGGCCTCGTTGCCAGCTGCAGTCATATAAAACACCTGTGATTCACAACTACTGGCTAAGGAGCTCGTAGTAAGAGCAAAAAACACAAGATATAGTGCTTTCAGTGCTCTGTAGCTGCCAATATCACATCCTTTGTAGCAGAAATACACTGCTGCAGAAAAGCTAGGTCCATGCAAAATGTCATGTGTAACAGCAGCACTCGTTACAAGTGTAGCGGAGTAAAGAGTGCCGATACTCACTCAGAAATGTAGTGAAGTAGAGAGCAAAAGTTGCTATTGTCTTTGTAGTACTGAGTACGGGTACTGAGTATCAAAGTACCCAAAAAGATACTTAAGGACAGTAATTAGTTACTCAAGTACTTAACACCTCTGGTCCTGAGATTGAATATGTAGTATCAAGAGACCTGGGGAAAAATGTAAAGGAAAACAAGTACATTCAAGTGTTTGGTGAGTTCAGTTCATTTTTCTCTAATCCTAAGCAGTTGAGTTAATTAAGCTTTACCAGTTTACTTTACCAATTCTTTAAAGACGGCAACCCAAATGTTTTCCTTTAAACGTGGTTTGCTGTCTTTAAAGAATGGGCTCAATTCTGTTTTATTTGTATAGTGCTTTTTACAGTACACCTTGTTCCAAAGCAAGGTTTACAGGAAATAATGGTGAAAACAGTGCCTTGCAAACCCGCAGTGATCAAATGTGTTTATGGAGTTTTTCCTTGCCATTACTGCTTCAGTAAATGGTGAAGAAACCCTGAGAGAAATGAAGACCTTCCTCCTTGATCTGACACAAGAGGTTATGTATTGTCTGTTATCAGTTTCACATTTCAAAAGAAAATTACAAATACATAAGAAAGAGGTGCAGTACTCTACGACAGTGACGGGAAGATTGGATTATTTTACTAATTAGATTTTTCATCAGACAGAACTAATCTTTATTCATGTCATTTTGTTAAATGTTATATTTTCTACAAGCAAAATCTCCAAACATGTCCAACTACATAATATGGATTATATTCTGAATTAAGAAAATAATTCTAATGCAGCCAAAGATAATTTGAGGAATGGAAATGATTACCTCACGAGTCTTTGGCTCATTTGTCCCACGACAGATGCAATGAACAAATCATTCTGAAATGTGACCCTGGTCCACAAAACCAGTCTGAAGTGTCAATTTTTTGAAATTGAGATTTATACATAATCTGAAAGTTGAATAAATAATCTTTCCATTGATGTATGGGTTGTTAGGATCGGACAATATTTATCTGAGATACAACTATTTGAAAATCTGGAATCTGAGGGAGCAAAAAAATCTAAATATTGAGAAAATCACCTTTAAAGTTGTCCAAATGAAGTTCTTAGCAATGCATATTACTAATCAAACATGAAGTTTTGATATATTTATGTTAAGAAATTTACAAAATATCTTCATGAAACATGATCTTTACTTAATATCCTAATGATTTTTGGCATAAAAGAAAAATGTATAATTTTGACCCATACAGTGTATTGTTGGCTATTGCTACAGATATACCCCAGAGACTCAAGACTGGTTTTGTGCTGCAGGGTCACATATGACCCTCACTACACTCACAACAGATAAAAACAGTGTGACAGAAAATTTACAGCCTGTCGAGGTGACAATGTGTTAACATAAACATTATTAACCTGATTATAATTAGGTAGTTATGTGAACACGTTCGCCTGTTTTATCGGAGTAAGGTCATGGAAGTGTAAGCTGTCTGAACCGGTGGATGTTTGCCTGTAGACGTGTTTCCAGTGTTTTAGTCTGTCACGCGGTGAGTGGTTTCTGATCTTACTATCACTCTCTTTTGTTTGAACCGCTAAAATATAACTTAATTATCACCATATTTCAGATATTATCTATCAAACGCTGCAGTTCCTGGTGTAAACTCGGTTCCCTGAGATTAGGGAATAAGTGTTGCTGTGCATATGGAGAAACTCCTGTTTACTCTGAATATTGACGCCTGACTCGGTCACAGAATGAGGACGAGGCTCCCCTCAGAAACCTAATGCCAAGCTTGATTTGCGGACTGACAGCCAGCCACGAGAACATGATCCACCACTATGACTAACACATATAGTTTGAGCGCACCTCTTATCCAGCAGCTCATGCAGGAAAGTTAACACGGATGACACGTCACAAGAGGATAGGTCCTCGTTCTGTGCTGACCATCAGTCAGAAAAGACTGACCATTTGAGGGCGTCTCGTAGACGGGGCCTTAGTTAGTCACTCTTGCAGGAGGTGAAAATCAACTCGGAGAACCACGTCTGATTCCTCCAGAGCGCGGCCACCGGGAGGACCGACCCGTCTGATGACCCGTCTGATGACCCGTCTGATGACCCGAGGAGCCATACAAGCGAAAACATGCAGCTGCACATCTTCCGGTTTACACAATCTTTTGAGTCTCATATACTAAAAAATGCCATTTTCTTGAAACTACATAAAAACCCTTGTCAGACCAACAAAATCACCCCAAATGTTGTCCCAACTAGTCAAACAGTTGTCCGAACAAAGAATTTCATATTGTTGCAATGTTAAGGCTTTGTGAGTTCCCAGCATGCATTGCAGCATGAATAAATTGCAGTTGCTGTTACAGGATTAATGTTTCATTTCAACTTTTTTTGTTGTTGTTGTTTTATCATTATTGTCAGTTATTTGTTGTACTGTGATGTAAAGTGCTTATCTTTTTAACATTTGTTGATTGCCTCCGTTCTTGAGGTTAGTGTCTAGTTTTGAGGCCTAAAGTATGTTCAACCACTTTTGTCCGTTTTCTGGATATCTTAGCCTTGTAAGTTGTCTAACAAACAAAAACAATATTGTCTACTTATTAGACTAACTTATCCATTAATGTTTGTCATTTGTAAACAAGTAAAAAAGTTCACTTAACGCTTTTCCAACACTGTAAAAACTGATAAGTTGACTTAACAAAATTGAGGAAACCCGTTGCCTTAAAATTTTTAAGTAAATGATAATTTAAAAAATAACTTATTTGAATTGTCAAGTTCACTTAACTTTTTTTTTTTTTTTTTTTTTTTTTTAATTATGTACTTAAAAAAAAATTGAGGAAACCCATTAGCTTAAAATTATTAAGTTAAGTCAACTTTCACTTTTTACAGTGAATGTGTTTCAAATTACGCTGAACCAATAAAGAGACGCGACTTTACTCAGAGACTTGGGTTGAGTGAACAACTCGGTCCAAAGTTGAGTGAACTCAAAAAAGCTGTGCAGCAAGTTGCCTTGAAATTTTAAGTTAAGTCAACTTTTCATTTTTTTTACAGTGTATCTCGCTGCTTCGAGAAGTAAAGTAGGCAGTGAAAGTTGTCTTCTGAGGCAAAGAGGTCCTCCTCTGCCCTCCTGAAGACAGACCAGATAGTTTGAACCGTTTAGGGGATGTAGTCTCCATTCTCCTGGTATGAGACCGCCTTTGTGACGTGAAGACCCGAATCTGAGTGACGCTGCTTGCTGCTGAATTATCAGGTGGCGTTCAGTGTAATCCATGGCTTTCATAAGCGTACGGTTCAGATTCCTGAGATTGAGAACGGGCCTGAGCCTGCCATCAGAGCTGGACAGTAACTACGTGCATTTGATTTGCGTGCATTTTTTGGTATCTGTACTTTACTTGAGTCTTATTTTTTTCTGGAAATGTATGACTTTATGATATTTTTCTTTCAAATGTAGTAAAGTTAGTTTTCACTCCACTACATTTCTATCAAGGTCCTCGAAATAGAAAGTTGTTACTACTGTATGTAGCAGATTTGAAAGTCAGTGTGTGAACAGCCTATTGATAAAACAGAATTACAGACCAAACATAGCCAGAGTCAGTGAAAGACTGGTTTATTCTCTTCTATGTCCTCATAGATTACGTGAACTAGCGAGCTGGATGAGAGTCTCTGTAAGTAAGAAAAACTGATCTCCAGTTGTGGCCTAATGGTTAGAGAGTTGGACTTGTATCCCAAAGGTTGTGGGTTTGAGTCTCAGCACTGGCAGCAATGACCAGCGCTCTCTTCAACACTCAATGCCACGGCTGACGTGAGACACTGTTCCCGGGCACCGCCGCGAGGAAGGCTGCCCACTGCTCTGTGTGTGAGATCTAGAGCCCAGATTCTGAGTATGGGACACATCACATCCTTTCCTTCCTTTTTTTCTTGTCGGCTCCTTACCTGCTCTTCCTTTCTGTCTACCCAGGCCCGGTTCTATGGGGTACTAAGCACCCTCAACCAAATCAATAGCATTTTATTGCAAATTTGGCAAACTGTCCAGTTCATTATGGTTTGCGTCCTGGAGATCGGTTTCTATTTCAACGTGTTTTTGCAGCGTTAAGCAGTGTAGCCAATCACAGGCATATCTGTTGATTTCTCGGACGCAACAGCCAATCAGAGGCGTTTAAGTTATAATCCACTCACCGCAGAGTTTGTATTCAGGTGTTGTGTTCATCTTATTATAACAAAGCGTGGACTCAATGCAAATAAGAGACTGATTGTGCTGCACAGTGAAGTTGATGAGTGACAGCTTTATAGTGATTATAAACCTGCGATGTATTATATGTGATATATTACCTGTGACTGTTTTGCCAGGCTGTATTTGGGCTGTTTTTTTCTTAATATTGCCTTTTTCAAATAAACATTTACTTTCAATCCAATCTTATTTATTTGATTAATTTTTTTTTTTAAAGATATTTGTTTTACATGTTCATTTGTAGTTACTTTAAGGTATTTTTAAGAGTAATTTTTATTACCTAATTTCGTTACCTAACAAAAATAGACTATACACTCATATTTTACTTTACATGTTAATGATGTCTTAACTTGTTTCATGACAGATGTATTGAAACACATTAAATAATTATGACAGCCATTGTGTAAATGTATATTTTAACTAACTTCTAAATGATAAAATGATTCTGTTTATTTAAAAACTTGATTATATTTAAAAATAAATAGTCATTGAATTTAAGTTGTTAATTGTAACCTTACAGTAATGTTAAAAGCCTATAGTTTAGAGCATAACCATACTGAACCGTCATGTTTGTGTACTATACTGTTCCAGTACTTATGGAGGGCACTGTATAAAGACAAGATTGCTCTGTTGACTGGAGTCAAGAAATCTGTAAATATGATTAAAAGATGAATATGAGACAAAACTACAGAATGTCATTGTATTATTGGGTGATTCAACACATAGGTGTTTTAGCAGCTCAGAAGTTCAGCACTTTTAGAGTTCATCCCTCGATCTGATGTGAGATAAGTATTGAGCAGTTCCCTCGCAGGTGTTTCTGAGTGATCAGCTGTGTCCCGTTGCATTAATTCCTCAGATATTAAAAGCAGGGAATGTGTCGTATCAGTTATATCCATTACTTCTGTATTCTGAGTCTTGCATTTGATGATGACGCACACAAACCAGGATGAAGATGAGGGAGCTGACTGAGAGAAAAGCAAGCAATTTTGATGCTAAAAGAAAAGAGGAAGTCAATTAGAGCTCCAGCAAAAACAAAGGGATGGAGAAATCAAGAGTTTGGAAACCACCAGCAACACCAGCAACCAACAACTACCTGATCAGCTGAGAAAACAACAGTAGCTGATGACAGACAAATCATAAGAGCTGTGAAAATGAATCCTAAAAGACGTGTCTGTAAAATCACCAACAACTTCCAGAAAGCTGAGGTGATGCTCTGACCATCTGCTGTCCTCAGGAGACTCTGACACAGAATTACAGACGCTACACAGTGAGATACAATCCTCCGACCAGGGGCCCGTTCTCCGTGCGTCGCTAACTCAGTTAGCTGGATTTGATTGTTGGTGATTTGGCTGGATCTTGGATTGGTTGGTTCTTCAAAGCTCATCCCGGAGTTGCGGTCAAAGCTTAAACCTGCTCGAGAGCAGCTTATTTCATGTAAACCGGATTAGATTGCATCTTTTTAAGTGGAACTGATTTAAGTGGAACAGCTACAGCTACTTTATTATAAGATTACCCTACTGGTCCAGGGACAATAGTTTAAAATGATCATAATTGAAAAATAATATAATAATGTTGTGTAGTCTATAATACTATAGACACAGTCAGTTTTACTCATTGAAAGATGTATTAGTGATGAAATAATTACTTTATAATTGAATTGGAGTCTTACACACATGCTGTACAGTTAATCTGAGCCGTGCATTGATCTGAGTGATGACAGATATTATGGGAGGGGCTTGATGATGCAGATAACTGGATCTCTAAAATCTGCTTATAAGGTAAAAATTAAATGAATTGCTAATTACAACATTCTAGAAATCGTGAATCTAAATAACTGGAAATCATGCAAAAATAAATGAATAAATAAATAAAATAAAATAAAAACAGTGCACATCTCATTTATCTATTATAACATTGATGTAGTTTTGTTCGCTCGGCTGTTTCCTTATAAAAGTCCAGAAACTTGTCAGGTTTTTCTTCAGGTGTCTTTTCTAATGATATGATGTCATTACGTTGCTGTCTTACCGCCAGCCAATCACTGCACTGCGGATCGTGATTTTGAGTATCAATACATCTGCCCTTTTAGAGGAACACGAGAACACGCAGTAATCCTAGACAAATTAATACAGATATTTTAATCTAATCCGCAAATTCATTTGAAGAACCAAATTAGCCAGAGATCAGTTATCAGGATTAGAAGATCTGGACTCTTTCAAATCGTCTCAGATGTAATAAACGAGGTACGAAGAACAGGCCCCAGCACCAAAAATAGAAGCAAGATTAAGGTTAGCAAAAAAGCACAAAGGTGAGCATGCAGAGTTTTGAAACTGAGTTTTATGGACAGATGAGACAAAGATGAACCTTTATCTAAGTCAGGGGTGTTAAACTCAGTTCCTGGAGGGCCGCAGCCCTGCAGAGTTCAGGTCCAACACACACACCATGCAGTTCTCAACCGAGCCTGAAGCTGGATCAGGTGTGTTTAATTAGGGTTGGAGCTAAACTCAGCAGGGCTGTGGCCCTCCGGGGACTGAGTTCGACACCCCTGATCTGAGTGATGGGAAAGGAAAAGTGTGGAGAGAAAGGGAACGGCAATGATCCCAAGCACACAGCCTCATCTGTGAAGCGTGCTGGAGGTGGTCACGGCTGTCTCTGGAACAGGCCTCTCAACTTTACTGATGACTTAATGTATGATGGCAGCAGCAGAATGAATTTGGAAGGGTACAAAACCAATATTCAAGAAAATGCCTCCAGATTCATTGGGAAGTGCTTCATATTGCATCAGGACAATGACCCAAAACACCTGCCAGTTCAGTCAAGGAGTTTATCAGGGCAGAGACATGGAAAGTCTTGTATTTAAATCTGGGGATCGATTTGGGCAATCTGACTGATCATGAATTTCAGCAGCTGAAGAGGAGAGTAACGGCAGAAACTCCCCAAAACAAGCTACAGTTGGAGTTGGCCGCATTAAAGGCTGGGAAAGTATTTGAAAGCACGAGAGCAAGAGTCTGGTGATGTCTACGGGTCCCAGACTCACTGCTGTGATTGAGCGCAAGAGATCTGCAACTAAATAATAGCTTTTAATCTCTTATATCTGCCTTATGACTGTCCCAATACTTCTGCTCACATCAATGAGTGATGAACTCTAAAAGTGCTGTTCTTTTTATTTGGTAAAACATGTTTAAACAGCTAATAATAAAATGTGATATTCTGTAGTTTTGTCTCATATTCATCTTTTCATCATATTTGCAGATGTCTTGACTCCACAGCCAACAAAGTAATTTTGTCATTAATGTCCCAATACTTATGAAGGGCAGTGTATATATTCAGACCAACACAAAATACTATAACAGCTGTTGAAGCTACTTTCTCCAAATCACGAAAAAAAAAGAGCTTTAAATGCATTTTCAACTTTTTATTCCATCCAGTCACATTATATGCATCTATAGAACATCCAATTTACATGTTAAGAAACCACTTCTCAACTCTCCTTAAAAATGTGATGACAAAAACATCCTACATCAGTCATAATGTTTATAGGAGTGAATCTTAAATTTTCAGAATATCATAGCTAAAATTTTGCCTTATTTTGAAAAGCAAATGTACTTTTATCTACTATTTTACCAATCTGTGAATATTTCTGCATAAGCAAGTAACATTTCAAGCTTGTGTTTTTATAGCTGTGCTTTTTGGCACACAAACATAAAGTACCCTCATGGTATTTCATTGAAAAAAGGACATTTTCTTTGCTACCATTTCTGGATGTAATGCAGAATATTTACATGTACATGAATGCTTATTCTTCAATAAAGGTTTTCTAGAGTGTTACCAACAGCACTGCATTTTAAGCATCACATTACATTATCTAGAGCTACACACGAATATTAGAGTAAACAGGGCCAAGATGAAGCATTCAGATACACGAGAAGGATAAAAAAAAATAAAATCAAGCGCATTCAAAAATTCCCTTTAACGACAGGTGTAATTAGACATGAAAATGGGTCAGAAAATTAATGAAAAATTAAGTTGTCTTGCACTATTAGTGTTTTAACTTCAGTATGTACATTAACTGGAATAATCAAAGAACATGATATTTATGAATTTGACATTCTTAAAAGTTTAAGACATGGCAATATGTTACAATGTTGTATTTGAAGAAAAAAAAAAGAAATCTATATACAGCAAGACATCCATCGTTGCAAAGAATTTAAGATACATTTCCAAAGAATTTTTCCCCCCAATGTGTAAATATGTGCAGATAATCAGCTGACTTCAATGTACAATTTAAAAGAGGGACCAAAAAAACAAAAACAAACATTTTTAGTGACGAAGCAGTATGTACAAACTGGACAGGAACAAGCGCAGAGCACCCTCTAGACAATCAGCGTATGTCACTATCTTTGTTAAACACACTATGCTGATGTTAAGTTTGTGTTTTTGATCATAATCAAAAATATTTTTTTTTCATCAAGATAAAGCCATCCAACATATTAAACACACAAAAATGTAAAAGAAATAAAAATAATAATTAAAAAAAAGTGCTCATTTAAAGCGGGGCTTTCTTAATGAGCAAATACACTTTGGAAGACTAGGATATGTTAATGCTATTTTACAAATTAATAAAATAGTCTAATTAAGTTCACAAACGGGCAGAGTGGGTAAATGTACAGTGATGTATAATATAAGTTTAACAAACATCAACATCAAATATAATGGAAGAAATGAAAAGGCTTTGTGACTTGCAGTTAGCAAGGCAAGTCGAATATATGTGGAACTGCACCTTTTTTCATAAAGTCAGAGTTTTGGAACGTACGCAGGTCTGGAACATGAGCGTGAGTGAATGATGATTTGATGTTTTGGGGTAAACAGCATACAGATGTTACTAACTCTGGGTTTGCTACTGATTTCAGTCACGGTTCGCATCTACGCTGAGTTTGGGGAAGAGTCATCAATTCTTCAGAAGAACAGAGAAGCAGTCAAAGCACAGTATGTGTCACAATGCAAAGCCAGAGGAAAAACAACAAATAATAATTAAAAAAAGCACATTGCATAGTATATAAGCTCATTTTAGTGTTTTTTGATAGCATGCGTAATGTTTAGTGTCATTAGAGAGTGTAGTCCACATAACATCGAATACACTGAAAATCCAATCCAGGTAAATCACATTCATACCCAGTAGTGCTAAACCACTTCTACAGTACATCTGCTAATGTAAACAAACACAGAAAAAGCAACAGAAAATGTAATGCGTAACGATGGAATATCTGGCAATGTGTCCTCTGTCCTCCTGCGGTTAGCGTGCAGCAGGAACCAGTCGCAGTGGTGGGAAAGGCCCATAAAACACACAAACACACACAGAACAAAACATATTTGTGGAAGTGTTTTCCTTTTCAGGGAGTCTGAGATCCAGATCTCTTGAAGCTACCCAGCAGACTCTGAACACCCTTCTTCACGCTGGATCCGACCCTGCGGGCGACAGAGTCAGCAGGCGGGCCGGGCAGACAAGAGCTGCCACTGCTGGGAGGCCGCGCGTCCAAACACTTCTGATACCTCAGCTGTGAAAGATGGAACGCATCAACAAACTTCAGCTTGAACCGGGGCTGTCAGACTATACTCTGTAATCTTATTTACTCTGTTCGACTGACCGGGGTGTTTTAACAGTCCCCAAACACTAGCAAAACAGAAATGTTTTACGTTTGGGAGTTTACTGCAAGATCAATTAATTCTTCACTGCACATGGAGTTCATGGCTAGTGCGGCACACTTTTTTATATTTATTATTGGTGTTCTTTGCCTTTAGTATATGTAGTACAGTAGAGAGCAAAGAGGAAGCAAACAACCAACAGTGTTTGGCATTACTTTAACCCATGGGCGTCAGAAGCAGAATAAATGTGGGTGGGTCCCACAGGTGGTAAAGCGCATAGTGTGTTTGAAGCGAGCGACCCGAGTTCACAAACGCCTTTTGCCGAAATCGTTCTTGAAATCGATATTACATCGGGAAGGAATTTGTTTTCAATTAAAAGAAAAATTAAGGAAATAATCGAAAAGTTGAAATAAAGTACCGGGTAGGGTTAGGTGTCCATTCACCACGGGGACCCCTAACCGCACCAGTTGCACCGCCCAAAGGACGGCCCTGGACACGCTAAGATGCTTTGTTTACTTTGCAGCGCCGCGGGAGTGCAGCAGGCGCGAGTAACTAGTGAAAACACAGAATAGAGTTATACGGACTCTGAATGAGCCAAGCGGACTG
This sequence comes from Acrossocheilus fasciatus, assembly GCA_036784905.1. Lineage (NCBI taxonomy): Eukaryota > Metazoa > Chordata > Actinopteri > Cypriniformes > Cyprinidae > Acrossocheilus > Acrossocheilus fasciatus. Next base: position 25,050,217 of record CM071947.1, on the reverse strand, counting down.
GATTTGAGGAAGCAGCAGGCTGTAGCTAAATGGAGTTTAATCTATTAGGACATTCGTCATGTGGAATGGATTTGACTGACGGCGCTCTGAAAAGTGCACAGACATAATCGCCGAATTAGAGACGGTAAAAGTGGGTGGGTCCTGTGCACACACACACATACAATGGTTCCGATGCCCATGCTTTAACCTTTAAAAAAAATAAGTGCATACACAATTGGGATTTGAGCGCTGTAGCAGAGGAGCCAGCGGTTAATGACTCAAAAATCAGTGTTCATGCTCTTCACTCTTTGCACTGGCTGCTGATTTGTTATAGAATTGATTTCAAAAGTTAGCTTTTTGTTTTTTAAGCTCTGTCATTAAGGTCATCTCAACAAAGACTGCAGATAGGTTCTGAGATTCAGGGCCTCGTTTATAAAGAGCGCGTCGCTCAGATTTGATCGTAGAATGTGTGTGCGCTTAAGTCCACGCCGGAGCTCATATTTGTAAAAACTGTCTTTGACGTAGAAAAGTGCTTGGCGTCATGTCAGGGTCTGAGCAGACGTACACACTTTTGTACTGCAGGATTTTGGAAATGTAAGCTGTTCTAAATTAAAAAATTTGATGATGACTGGTGATCTTTTATGTTAATGACATTAATTAGGAGTCGTTTACAAGGCAGAGAGCTGAAACCATTCAAGTTCAAGATAATTTATGATCCACAGATTTCACATCGGAGACACGTGCGTGCGTTTTCTGTGCGTACATTCATTCTATGAATCACACGTATGAGAGAGATGATCGTAAGATCAAATTTAGCATGGTTTCTGTGCAACATTTTATAAATGAGGCCCCTAGACTCAAGTCGAGGGGTGACCAAGCTTTTTCTATCGTTGGTCCAAAATTGTGGAATAGTCTCCCTTTATTTTTGAGATTAACCTCCACAGAGTCTGAATTTAAATCCAAGTTCAAAACGTACCTTTTCTCTCAGGCTTACAACTGCTTTTGATTTTTAAAGTGTTCTTGATGAAAACTCCCTTTGTGCTCTTTTTATTCTCTCTTTTTTTAGGTTTTTATCCTTTGTCTTTTTGTACAGCACAATGGTCAACTACTGTTATTATTATTGCATACGACTTATTATTTGTGCTATACGACTAAAATTTGATCATTTAGCTCAAACGCATCCTTACTCACCATACAGGCGGCCTGTACGGCCTCACTTAGACTTGCTGCGTTTGGATCACACCAGAACATGTGGCAGATGAAGTCTCCAGGTCCCTCAGCCATTATGAATGCAAACGTGTGCACATCCTTGCCAACTCCCATAAATGACAGGAAACGCACACGACATTCAGAAAGAACTTCCTCTGCCTGAGACAAAGAGACAAGAAATATTAGTGTGGTTATCCAATAAAAATTTTTATGATAAAGCATGACATATAATACTCAAGTAGCGCATAATGTCAACAAATAGAAACCTGACCTCAGAAGTCAGAATCGTGAGTGTAGCGGATGCCACGTTCACAGTCACAGGTGTCCAATCCTCCTCGTCTTTGTTAAGAGCCGTCTCCAGTGCTACATTAATCACATCCATGCCTTCAAGAGACAGATACAGACACGACTCAACTTCAATTTCAGGCAGCTAACTTTGATTTAAACATGAAATACACACATGATATTTTACGTGCTTACAGGTTATGACATAGCTACACAAATATGGGGAAAATGAAGGTAAAACTTGTACTTTGTGCATAACAGTATAATGGTAAGTAATAGCAGTTAATGAGGACTTCCTACCAACTGGCTTTGCCACCAGCACACGACCCAAGTACCGCACCTGGAAGCGCTGGACCAGCTCATTCTTGGGAGCTGGGAACTCTGAAGGAAGAAAGATCTGATTCAGTCATAATGGTATAATTTCTTTATTATCCATTACAGTACTCACTTGAGAAGGTGAGAGAGAAATATCTGATGCACACATTAAAAAAACGTGTAGTCAAACCCAACACTGTCAACAGTTACATACTGTTCTGCAGACCGTCCACAAACAAAAGCTAAATTCATGTCATACGTTACCCTGGAAAGGGATGTCCCTAAGTCTTGAGGGGTCAGTGTTCAGTCTGCTGGATGACTTCCTCTGGGCCATTATCTAGGGAAATACACAGACAGAACAATATAAAACAAAACACAAGGACATAACTGCATGGGCTGTTGGGTAGGATGCTCACATTGTGTTCTCTATCTGGTTACCTGGCTGGTCCAAACTGATCTAAAAGGTGTTAACTACAAATAGAAATACTGATACTTGTGTGCACAGATAGTAAAAATAAATGTCTAAAAAAACATCTAGTATTGGTTTGATCAATTATTTAGCATAAAAAGAGGGGATGCACCAATAATAAATTTCGTTGGCCAGATGCTGGACGTGACGGTCTGTAGTGATCAGAGTCGTCACACTGGCCTGGACGTACAGTATGTGCACCAACCTTAAACAAAAGGAACTCGTTTTTAATGTTAATGCATTTAACTGAGGTTAACTAATGATATCTTATCGTAAAGTGTTACTTGGCCTTATAACTCTTTTGCACTTTAATCTGCAAAAGAATATATATATTTTTTTACTTTGAACATATTTTGTATATTACTTTGTGTGTAAATGTTCAGTTCTTTTTGTTATAAGAAAAAAGTTATTAAACCTGTTTTACTTTGACAACACTTTTTTTGCAACTAAGTTTCAATACTGTGATAATACCGTACACCGTGATAAAAGCATTAACAATTAATCGCAACATGAAAATTTGTTACTGTCATATGCCTATACCCAGATGGATGATATCTCTGCCAAGCAACAGGAAAATCTCTGCAGAATGGTCAAGACGTGGGATCTTGTCAGCTATAGCTTTAAAGGGGTCATGAACTGAGAAATCAAAATTCCCTTGATCTTTTGACATATAAGAGGTCATTGTTCTATAAAAACATCCTGTAAGTTTCAGAACTCAAATCTTCCTCATTAGTCTAAAAACAGCTTATATTGAAGCCAGTCTGGCAAAATGACAGCTTGTGGAATGTACGACTATGATGTAACAGTGTGGATAAGCACCGCCTCCACAGAAGATCAAGGCCTGCTTCTACATCGCTGCCTGTTTAGCCCCGCCCACACATTCTACATCGCTGCCTGTTTAGCCCCGCCCACACATTCTACATCGCTGCCTGTTTAGCCCCGCCCACACATTCTACATCGCTGCCTGTTTAGCCCCGCCCACACATTCTACATCGCTGCCTGTTTAGCCCCGCCCACACATTCTACATTGATGCCTGTTGAGCCACTGCCTGTTTAACACAGGTTGACGCAGAAACCAAACGACAAAGATGTTTCGAAAACAACAAGCTGAGCGCTCACACAGAGGCACATAGTAGCGTTTGAAAGCCACGTCTATCAGCGCGGATCCGTCTATGTGCAAATATATTAGGGATCCACTGATAGTTTTCAAACGCTCCCGTGTGCTTCTGTGTGAGCGCTCTGTGAAGAGCGTGAAGCGATGATCATTTTGAAGCCAATCACAGTTATATCTGTTGAGCACGTGAACACTATGGCCAATCAGTGGTGTTTAAGATTCCGCTCAGCAGCGGGAAATGGACGTTTTTAAAATTGTAGTACCGAATGGTACCGAAGTCAGTACTTTTGACAACACTAGTACCCATGTTTATTTCACATCTCATTTTTGTATATGTTGGTTTGTCAGCTACATTGTATACTATTATTTGCCTCATTTTGAATACATTTTCTGATTAGCCTCCAGTTATCAACCCTCCTTTCTCTCAAAAATGAAAATTCTGTCATTTACTCTCAAGTTGTTCTAAACCCGTGTAAGTTTTGGTAACATTTTTTTTTTTTATAGTCCACATTAGACATTGCAACTACATGTCAACTAGCAGTCATTACTCTTAGTACAAAGTTACTTATAGTTAGTAAAATGTCTAAAGTGGACTGTCAAAATAAAGTGTAACCTTAAGTTTCTTCTGTTGAGCACAAAACAAGATATTTTGAAGAATGTTGGTAACCAAACAGTTGACAGTAGCCAATGACATACACAGAATTGAAAAAAATACAAGGAAATTCAGTGGCTACGATCAGCTGTTTGGCATCAAAATCTCTCAAAATATTTTACAATTTTGAAAAATAGAAACTCATACAGGTTTGGACAGAATTTTCAATTTCCCTTCAAACACTCAACACATCGCTGTTTCAATAAATGTTGAATATTTTGGACACTACAGCAGAGTGCACAATGTCTTTGATATTTAACCAAGAATATGAGTATTTTCAGCCAGCAGCTATGATGTCCTCACCTTTGAGCAGATGTCATGCAGGCTTGTGGCAATGTGCTTTGCAGGGGTGTCACACCGAAATACATGACACTTGAGCACATGAGTCAACTTGTCTCGTGCCACATATGCAAAGTCCCTGTTGTAAGAGACAAGAGACAAACATAAACATATGCATGTTGCCATATCACTTCAATTTATCCACACACCCATAAATTTATGCATGCACAGTAACAAACGTCTTATATGTGAAACCTTGGTTCCCTGCATAGGAAACAAGATGCAACATTATGGCTGATGCTATGGGAACATGGCTCTGGTGTGACGATTGAGCCCATAAAGAGTCACGCCATGTTATTGGCAGATAGTACTAACTCCGCTCACTGAGGCATTGCTTCTCTGACGCCTCTTAAGTATGTGGACTCTATTTCATTGAATGATTTCATATGAAGGAAACCAAGCAGATATGGAGCCAGCTACACAGAATTTTGTTCTTGATTCAGGGAACCAAGGTTACATATGTAACCAAGACATTCCCTTTCAAAGGTATACTTTGACACTGCATCAGTAGCCGACACTATACCATCACACCGCCACACAGATATCTTCCAACGATACTCCTCAGGCCAAAATAGGGCTGCACGATTAACTGAAATTAAACTGGAATCGCGATTTGGCAAAGGCTGCATTTTTTTTTTTTCAAGCGCAGCTTGTCGGTTCTGTGATCAGTAGTAAATACTGCTCCACCCAAAGGCCAGAGGGCGCTCTTGTGCTGAAACTCCAAATATGCCCAACAGAAGAAAGATAATGCAAGTCGTCCCAGGAAATCATTGATTCAACGTGACTAACAAAACACACACCAACGGCAGTATATGATTTTTTCAGAGTTCTTCAAGCCTAATCGACAGTCTTTATCACTGCGTAGAATACTATGAAAAAATATCTTGCTCTTCCAAGTTTTATAATGGCAGTGAACAGTGGTCAGGATTATTAGAAAACACGCCCACCTCCTGCACCATCCGCTGGAACGCCACTCTCCATTTGGGAGTATGGATATCATTCTTACACAAATGCATCGATTCAGGACGTCTTTATTAACCGTGTGGAGCACTTTGTATAATGGATTTATGAACTTTATGGAGCACTTTTAATGATCCTGGAAGAACGACAGTGGCCCGTGGAGTGAATGTGCACTACAGTCGTAAGAACACGCTCAAACAACATGTCTCCGGCTGGACGGATATCATTGCATCCAAAAGATTAACGCTTTGAGAGCTTCTGAACTTGGGCACAAATGCCAACATATCCACTCTGTGGAGCGAGGACCTTTCAGTGTGAGCCACTTAACACAAGAAAACTCCCAAAATCCATATTCAGAAATATAATGCTGCATCCATTGACAGATGAATGGTCTTCCTGAAGAGAAATCAGCTCAGGCTCTTCATTATGAGGTGTCAGAGAAGCAAAGCCTCGGTGAGTGGTGCTAGTATTATCTGCCAGTAAATAGGCATGATTCTATATAGGCTTCGGACTATCGTCAAATCCAAGGGACTGTTAGCGTCTGCTGCCGATGCAGTGCCGAAGTAAACCTATGAAAGGGAACATCTTGTGTTTGCACTAATTCTTGTTTGTAGAATTTTGGGAAATTATTCCAAAAATGTGGAGTAAGACAAATACCTCTAAGTGAATTTGACATTAATCATATTTTTCACTGTAAATATATTGTTATATAAAAATAGTGAAGAACTTCTATAAGTTAATATATTTCAATAATTATTAGTTTATGTCAACTAGGGTTGGACAATTAATACAAATAGAAATTACAATATGGCTTAGCCTTAGTGCGATTACCAAATGACAAAAGCAAGTGATTTAATTAAATATATAGTCTGATGCGCTCTGCACTACTGATTTTACATCTAGCCATGTAAGTATATCACAGCACTACCGGTGTCTTTAACATGTGTAATTTTGTCAGAAAAAACACAAATTTGTATTTTAGTAGTACAGAGCAGAAACTTGTAAATGACCTGGAAGTGACTGCTGGTTAATGGACCAGGATTCAGTCACTATATCATACTAACAGTATGTTATACACAGAGTAGAAAAGAAGCAGAGAGATGTAAAGGACTGACAATACGCAGAATGCAAATACAATACAATGATGTCATGAATATGCTAATGAATGCGCAATGTCATCTAGTGACACTCTGAAACTTCTTAACAGATCTTTTCCAGACAACAGTAGTTCACAGTCACCACAACTGTCAAGTTCCAATAAATAAATAAATAAACAAAATTAAGTACCAAACTTGTCCAAAAGACTCGTGTTATATCATCCAAAATCTTATTTTTTCCTGAAGCCCTCAAACTAATTCAGCTTAGACATGGAGAACAGAAAATAATATTTGAGAGCTGCACTAGAGGGGAAGATTTTCAGTGAATAACTTCTGCTCCTCACACAAATCCATCAGATGCATTGAGAAGAAAGAGAATATAGTGCATGATACATTTACACTGTTTTTAGAAGCTTAACAGCTGTGGTATGAATGAACAGTTGTTGAATGTAAAAGAGTGACTTAAACATTCCTCCAAAATTGTCCTTTTTTGTTAGACAGAGGAAAGTCTAATCGATGCTTGGGTGTGAAAATTATGAAACTTCATTTTTGGGTGCATTACGCTTGGTACTGTACACAAAATCTAACAAACAACACAATACAGTAACACACTACCTCTCCCTGGGATCCAGGATGCAGCAGGACAGGCAGAACAAAAACACAACATAATAATTCAGCAAAATCTAAATTATGTAAACATAAGCAGCTTCAGACAGTGTTGCAGTTGCTACAAAAGTGATGAAACAACATAAAAGCCAATTTATTTCCTCTAGCATCTGTCAGTCTGCGGTCATATACATGCTATTAATCTCTGATTCCAAAGCAAAAATGAGTCAAAAGATTCAGATTCAGTCACTCTTTAACCTTTAAAGATCACTTATGCTGGCAACTCACGGACTTACCTGCCATCATCACGTCCAACTCCCCACACACGAATGCTGATGATCGGCTGAGAGTGCAGCAGCGTTCGACCGTGAGGCTCGATCAGGTTCAGAGTCTCGTTCTCCAGCACCAGAAGCATTTCCTTCCCCTACACAGCAACACACAAAGGCATACTAAGTATCCAAAATTTAATGTTAAAATCAGTCAAAACATGTAACGTCATAAATTGCCATCTTGTTTGATTGAATAAACTGATCTTTTGGTTTGTCTCCATCAAATTTGAAGTAAAATTAGACAATGAAAGATTTAATTCACGGGAGTATCCACAAACAGACATTACACTATGTAATGCAAACTGTAAATCATTTGAATTTCCAGCAGAAATAACTATAATAACAGTAATCCCCCTAATCCAAGGTACTTACTTACAGATTTTTTTTAAAATCATATTTAAGACCCTTTTTAAGAGCTGCACAAATAAAATGATGCACGTCCATACAAAGAGGACTTTTAAAATACTTAAAACATTTTATTCATTATATACATACGTATCAAAACTGTCAATATACATACAAATTAAAGGCAGATACTGGATTTTGCTATGATAATGCAGTTAAAGCAGGGTAATAAACAGACTATGCCAATACTAGTAAAATTAATATACTGAAAGCGTTAACATTCTTGATTTGTTGCTCTTGTATGTTAGATAGTTTGTGTAACCTACATGCCAAGAATACCCAGAAAAGTAGATTTTAATCAAAACGCAGGACTTAACAGAGCTAAAATACCTGAGAAAGTGCAACAGTACAGCATTTTTACTTTTAAAGTCGGCATGAAATGGAAATTGAAATTGTCGTGATGCACACAGAAAAATCATTTATAATAAACATATTATGATAAAGATATTCCAATGAAAGAATTAAAAACTGTCAAAAAAACTGGGGGGGGGGGGGGGGGGGTGTTTGGGGGCTTCGCACTGCCCTCACGATGGTTGTGTGTGCAGTGCTCACATTTATTTAATTAAATCACAGGATTTTGAAATTTCTTATTACATTAAGGCCATATTGTAATTCTTGTTTCTCTTTCATAGGTTAACTCAACACTGCGTAGCAATGATGCAATGGGAACACCCCTCGGGTGTGCGATTGTTCTGAAGCCCACACAGAATCACGCTCATTCATTGGCTGATGGTGTGGGAACTGCCTCGGCGATGCAACATCACTTACTCTAATACTAGTGAACTAGGAACGATTTCCTTCCTTCAGAAGCGGTTCATTTAGCTCTGAAGCGGTTCATCTGGCCCAGGCTTTCTGGAAAATTTGACCAAATTGCTTATTTGTATTTCTGTGACTGCATTCAGTGGAACTTTGTTCTCCTCGCGGTGAAGTACAATGGATCTCTTTGCTGCCAGCTGCTGTCCTCTCACTTTATTGCGAATGACGATCCGCACAGCAAGTGTGTGAAATGTCTTGGTATTCCTCACATGTGCGAGGCTATTTAAAGTGCTTCTGGTTGCAAGTTTTGTGAGAATTTTTAGACTGTCCACGTTGCTGCGTTTGATAGAATGTCATCCGCTATGCCCTGTCGCGTTGCTTCAAAGGTGGCTGAGGCCTTCCCGAATCCACGACCTGGGGTTCGTATGTTGAGCTCGAGGCTATGGAGAGCGAGCACACGGGCCTCCTGGTTTCTCTTCCTCTCTCGCCCGAACGATCTCGTCATGCGGATTTGCCGGTGGAATTGGTCAATGATTATTTGTGTCCTAGCCAGGAGGCACACATAGCAGTTTTCTTTTGGGATAGATGGCATTTTGTATGCTGCGGCGGCGGACTCAGGACTTTGGGCCTGCTTCGGTTGAAGCTCTACTGCCTAGCGGCCAGGTGGCACGGCCTTATAGAAATTAACTACGGTTTACTACAAATAAAACCAAAAAACCATGGCTACTATAGTTAAACAGTGGTAACCACAAATTAACTATGGTTAAACTGTGATAAAACTGTGGTTATACAAATGGTAATCAATACACTAAAAAAAAAAAGGTTACTACACTGTAATAAATCCATGGTTAAATTTCGTAAGGGGTTCTGTGGCCTACTCAGAGCTCAAGGATGTATTGAGAAGCTTCACATTGAGTGACTGGATGAGCCTTGTGAGTGCCAGTCCTCTATGCTTTCTGAGCCTTTCCCGAGTGGCCTTAATTCTCATCCTGCTCGGAGAAAGGAGACATTTTTCAGGGATCGCGCCTAGGGACCAGTCCGCACTCGGGAAAGAGCTCGTTGGGAGGAGTGACGAGCTGGTGCATCCCCCACCTCACATGGTTTGGGGAGCTCATGGTCGTCCCTTGACCCGTCAGCACCTGTGTAAGCGGATTGCGCTGAAGCATTCAGATGAACCCAGTCTTCAGAAGTGACTTCGCTCCTTCTCAAAGGAGCAATAGAGGGGATACCTCCTTCGGACATGAATCGTGGCTTTTTCAGTAAGTATTTTCTTGTCCTGAAGAAAGACGGAGGTCTGCACCCCATCCTGGATCTGTGTCACTTGAATTTTTACCTTTACAAAGTTCATCACTGTAGACCTGAAGGATGCTTATTTTCATATTCCGGTGAATTCATATTCAGTGACACAGAAGGTTCCTCAGGTTTGCCTCTGGGGGAGTGGCGTACCAATATCAGGTTATCCCTTTTGGTCTGCCTTTGGCTTCACAGACTTTCACAAAGTGCATGGATGCTGCTGGGGCCTTGCTGAGGCTGGATGATTAGCTCATCCTGGCCCAACCCCGGGAATTGGTGTGTCGTCACAGGGACATTCTTCCTCACCACCTTTTGTCTCTTGGCCTCAGGCTTAACACCCTGCTGTCCCAGCTCCAGGGCAGGATCTGGCACCCTTGGCCTGAGATGTGGAGGCTGTGGGTGTGGTCGATTAAGGGTGATCAGTAGTAACCTTTCAATAGGAGGCTTTCTTTTTTCAAGTGGAATGTTTTTGGGTCTTGGTGTTTGGCTCATGTAGTAGATTCAGTCAACTGCCCGATTGGTTCAGTGCTAAAAGTTTTCACCTCTTTGAGGGTTTATGTCAGAGCTATCGCTGCTTGTCTGGATTCGGACAGAGCCACCTTAGGTAGGCATCATCTGGTCCCTTTGTTTATGCATGGAGTTATCCTTTTTAATCCTGCACACCCTTGTCAGTGTTCCTTGCTGGGACTTGTCTATTGTCCTGGAGGGCTTATCAGAGTTTCCTTTTGAGCTTTTGGAGTCAGAATTAATATAATAAGTGAGTACATCATGAATACATTTTCCTGAATCTTATCCTGAATCTCTACGGTACACCTGTAATAAGTTTTTATACTCTGACTATTTCAGACTGGTACTGGTGGAACCGCTGCAGAGTAGCCCAGTACCTGCGTGATTCATCATAGACATAAACAGAGAGAAGTAGCTCCGGCTACAATGTTTATTAACCGCTAGACCGCCAAAAAGTTACAGACTGCAGCTTTATTGTCCTCGAGGGCTTATCAGAGTTGCCTTTTGAGCTTTTGGAGTGAGCTTCCGACCAGATTCTAACCCTTAAGGCAACGCTTGTTGGCACTGGCTTCTCCTAAGTGTGTAGGGGATTTGCAGGCTCTCTCTGTGAGTGAGTCATGCATGGAGTTTGCTCTTGGCCTTGTTAAAGGGGTCATCGGATACCCAAGTTGATATGATCCTTTAGGGTCTAAATGAAAAGTCTATAACATACATTGGTTAAATTTGCTCAATGGTAGTGTAAAGCAACACCCTTTTTACCTTGTCAAAATCAGCTCTGTTTTCAGCAAGCCATTTTACGGCATGTTCCTTTAAATGCTGATGAGCTCTGCTGACCCCGCCCCTCTCTTCCGTGGGGTGACGAGCCGTTCTCATGAGACCGTTTACTTTAGCTGCGGAACTTGCTAACTAGCATATTATTAGAAAAGGCGATTTGCAAAGATTCATAAAAGAACCTCATACTCCCTTGTTCTGTAGGTGAAGCTGGATCACGAATGATTCACGCATTTAGGTAGATCGGGGGCGCATTCCCTTCAAAAACAAAGGTAATCCACTGCGTCTTCAGTGGCTCAGATGTCAGGGGTAAATGATGACTGCTATGTTCATTATTACATCCAACAACAAAACACCTCAATCGCTTAGGAGTCATTCTTGTCTACATCTGCTCTGGCGGTGAAAAACTGATGACAGCTCACTCAGGGCGGGTCTAAGGTAAAACACTAGGGTCAATCAACAATCGTGGGAGGGGCCTGGGTCTACGTGACGTCACACAGACAGGCATCTGAGAATGGCTTTATATGAGAAAGGGGAAATGATTTAACGAGATAAAAAATAAAAATAAAAACACTGGGTGGATCTTTATCATTATAGGGTGGTTGTGTACACACACTGTCAACACACATTACAGTTCAAACAACCTTTAAGGTATTTTTACAGCCCAGGCCCGTTTATGTAGAGATGCTATCTTGCTTGCATATGAGGTACGATGTCTCTCTTCACCTTTAGGCCTTTTGGCTAACTCTCCAGGAGTGTTGCTTCCTCTCAAGCTCTTTTCAGACGAGTTCCCCTGGAGGATCTGTGTGGCGGCAGGATGGTCCTTTTCTCACGCATTTATCAGTTTTACAACCTGGATTTAGATGCAGCTCCTGGTTCCTGGGTTTTTTCAGCTGGAATTAGCCATTTGGTTTTAGCCTGGCCAAATTTCTTTCGGGCCAGATATGGCAGTGCTTAGCTTGTAGCTTATATCGTTCTCATTGCATCATCACTATGCAGCATTGACTGAACCTATGAAAGAGAACATCTCGGGTTACCCACGTTCTCTGAATAGGGAAAAAGACGCTGCATTCACTCCCAAGCTCCTCGCGCTGCAGACTGAACTTCTATGGTTTGAAAACTGAGGAGTGGATGGCACATTCACTAGTATTAGATTGAGTGATGTAGCGTCATCAAGGCGGCGCCCGTGCCATCAGCCAATGTACTGGCGTGATTCTATACGGGCTTCAGACAACTGGCACACCCAAGGGGCATTCCCCTTGCATCATCGCTAGGGATGCATTGCACGCTATTATTAGACCTATATATGAATCAGCCGATAATGGCTTTAAATGTACATATTGGCATTGGCCCGATATGAAAAATTATGCCGATATGTCTTGCCGATAAGAGGAATAACATTAACTCACGTGCTCAGGGTGTGCTAGCGATTAGATCACATCAGCAGTGTGGCTCATTCTTGAAGCAAAGTTTTACCTGAATGGTGATTAGATGGACTGTTTTGGATCGCTGCATTTAATCTGAGAATACATGTACAGAATGACGCGTTCGGTCTAATAGAGTCAACAGTAATAGCACATGCAGTGGCAGCCTCCCGGGTCCTGATGCCCATTCTGTAAGGTGTTTTAATTCTGTAGGGCGCGCTGTTACCCAAATAACATTTAGACTGTTTCTGATTAAGTAAAGCAGTAATCGATGTCATAAAATCATGAGTATGTTTTGATTTAAAAGGTCAGAAGCTATAGCTTACATGAATAAAAAAAAAAAAAAAATCACAAACATGACACTTGCAAATTAAATAATTTTATATATACTGCTATACTGCTACATACAATTTATATATATATATATATATATATATATATATATATATATATATATATATATATTGCTTTAGACATCTATAAATGTTAAATTTTAAAATAAAATGTTAATGTTACTACTGCATCTTTCTGGGGAAAAAAATGCAGAGATTGATATATAGTTTATTTGTAGTTATTTTCAATTATAAAAGATCTTCATTATTGTTTATTTAATTCTAACAAATAAGTTCTTGTTAAAAACTAACCAAAATTAAAAATACTTTGCTTATAATTTCCACACAGGAGAGACTTGGGTGTTGTTTCCAAACCAAAAGAAAATATATAGGTATCGGCATTGGTTATTGGCCAAAATGAGTTGAAAAATAATCGCCATATCGGATATCGGCAAAAATCCAATATTGTGCATCCCTAATCATCGCTACACAGCGTCTCGTTCCCTGCGTAACATTGGTTAAGCAAGTAACCGGAGACTTTTTCCATCCCCAAATTTAAACGTGAACGATAACTGTTCTTACACTCCCAGCTCTTAATGCATCATTTCGCCTTCTTGAGCATTAGTGAATGTTTTGCAGCTTTTGCGATAGTTGTGTATGAGCTCTCAATTGTCCTCGGTGTGAAAAGATCATCATAGTCTGTTATTGTTGGCAAGGGGACAAATATGCAGAAGATGCTGGAAAACCAAAGAACGTGCAGGAGGACTTTTCTGAAGAACAGTGTTAGACTTGCATTGCGGTTTCTTTTGCTAAAGATAGTTATTTCATTTATCTTACGTTTTAGAAAATTATGCTAATTATGTTCTTAAATTGTTTCATATATATATTTTGTTTTTGGTGAAAACAAAAACAAAAACAAAAAAAAAACACTGATAAAAATTGTGTTGAAGTACATTCATTCATTCAAATTCTAACAATTTCCACACATATGCACAAACCTCGCCCCAGATGCCAGCCGTGTCATCTAGATTGTGTTTCTGGTAGGACAGCTGTCGGATACAGTTATTAACGGCAACACTACTCCTGCCAGGAGCCATTTCCTCTTCTGATATCTCCACCCAGCCCAGAGAACGCACTGCAAAGCACTGCATAACACACAAACATTGAGAAAACAAGCATCTTGATGCAGTGTATGTGGTCAGTCACCAGTGTGCTTACCTTCGCCCCCTCATTACTGCTGAAATAAGTCTGTTCTTCTTCCTCCTCAGACTGAGAAAAACTGCACACAACAGGAAGATGACACAGAGAGAGGGATCAATGCTCCTTTTGCTCAAACAATAAAGCCTGGCACTAACAAGGCCAAGATCATGGCCTCGATTACTAAGAACTTAAGTTGAACGCAACATAAGTGACTTTAGATAAAAAGTGTGTGCCAAATTCATAAATGCAATAAAATGTACATGCTCATATGACATAATACTGTGTAACGCTCAGCTTCAGGAGTCTGTGTTGTTTAACTGATCATATACCTGAGATTGATGGAGGCATAACGTAGAGTCGCTCCTTCAAACTCCTTCAGACTTTCATCAGAAGCCGCGTCCTCCTTCTAAACAATAAATATGCATTATATGGACTTACAAAAACAGAATGAGATTGTCTGTGACTCCATTATGAACCTACCTGCCAGTGCTCTTCCTCAATGAATGTGTTTGGATGAGAAACACCACTCCATGTAATCTAAATACAAATGTGTTCATGTTTAAAGACACGAGACTAATGTCGGGCAACTTGAGAGCTATAATGTTATATTGATGGAATATTATTAACAGCACACAATTTTTGATCAGTTGAAATGTTTATGATGATGTATAGTAGGTGTGTGCACCTGTGGCTCATCAGCGGGTGTGACCGCAGGTGACGTGCTGGCTGGTCTCTCCTCTAGGGGCCCAGGTGGCTCCCACTGCGTGGTACCTGTGGGAATGTGCCAGTAGTAGGTGCCTGATGTGTCCTGCACTCGCATCCATCCAGCGGGCAGGTCTGTGTCTGTTTCAAATGCACTGCCATCCCAGTAGGACTCTACAACCAAAAATGAAACGAGATATTCTTTATCAACATATCAAAATCACTGTAAGTCACAGGCAGCATAGCATGTACACAACAGAAAACATCCTCCTTTATTTTACAGCAGGGATCCTCAAATTCCTACAGTGTTTAGCTCCAACCTTGATCAAACTATCCTGTGATTTTCTAATGATCCTGAAGACAATGATTAGCATGCTCAGGTGTGTTTGATTAGGGTTAGAGCTAAACTCTGCAGGAAAGTGGGTCTCGTGGCGATTTGTCTTCGATTATGAATGTGATATTGCGTAGCTTGTCAGTGAACTACGGCTCTGTGTATTAACTGCCGCTCCATCTGAAAGCAGGTGATGGCGATTTACTGCCGAAACCGGCTTTACTGACGAGATGTGCATGATAATCGAATTCGATTGATTGCACAGCCCTATCAGAATATAATCAGCGTTGTTTACGTTCAGTAGACAGCGCCTGCATGCTGAAAGTAAACAACGCTGATTACGTTCTGAGATACTCTGTATGCAAAAAGTATTCTTATAGCTTCGTCAAATTCTGGTTGACGAATTTGACGAAAGTAGTCCCCAGCTAGGTAACTAGTTATAATATAGCTGGGGACTACTTTCAGGCGCTGCGTAATATCACTGCGCCTGCTGCGGCCATGTTACGGCAGCAAAGTTCCTTGATTATTACTCCGGAATGAGAGTATAGTTCCTAGCCAAATCGGACTAGAAAAATCGCAACTTTTCATTTTCCGCCGGTCTTAGTACACGATATAACTACAGAAGAGTAAACTATCGAAAACTATCGAAACTCTTTGGTCATTTTTGAACGCGATGCTACTGGTCTAATAGGATTCAATGATCTATGCTAAGCTATGCTAAAAGTGCTATCGCCAGATCCGGAGATCGGCTGAATGGATTCAAAAACGGTAAAACTCTACTTATTAACTCTGGGGGAGTTGGAGAATGAGCCTATTTGAGTTGGAGAATGAGCCAAAAAAGTGGAGTGTTCCTTTGATATGAAACATTTTTAATGGATTAGAAATCTTGAATACAAGGAGCTCTAAACGATTTACAGAATTACAGTTCTTTTGCTTTAGTCCATCTATTGATGTTAAATCCACAAATAAAATGTTAAGGTTTCAACTGCATCTTTAAAAATGCAGAGCTTGATTTCATTATCAATAGTTATTTTCAAAGCTTTCAATGCTCTATCGTTAAAAAAGATCTTTAATAATGTTTATTTGTTCTAACAAATACGTTTTTGCTCAAAACTAACCCAAGTTAAAAATAATTTGTCTCTAATTCCTACACAGGAGAGACTCGGGGTTATTTCAAAACAAAAGGAAATATCAGTATCGGCATTTCCTATCCGCCAAAACGATTTGCACAATATCGGCAAAAATCTAATATCGCGCATCCCTACTTCAATTTATTCCTCAAATGATCTTTACTTGGTCTCGAAAAGAGTCTTTAATTGACCTTCGTAAAAACGGCAACAATTCTTTTTTGTAACAGCTTACTCAAGATGGACATGCAGTGTAAGCAGGGTGCCATGTTGCGTGACCTTACCTGGCTCTCCATCTGGGGTGCTGCTTGCAGTGCTTCCCTGTGACAGCGACATGCAGCTGGAGTCCTCGTCGCTGGGAATGCCGTTCTTACCGAACAGCAAACAAGCATTTCTGCCGCCACCTTCACCTCCTTTCTTCTGAATCTCAGAAGAATCGGTGTTCTCGCCTCCACTGGGATTTACATCTTCCTCTTTCTCTCTTTCTACTTCCTCGTCTCTCGTCTGCTCTTGGTTTTCTTGATTCTTCTCCATCAGAGTGTTGGAAGAGTAAATCAGAAGAGGTTCATCGGCTGCCCAACTGTGCTGGTCAGAGCAGAGCGCTTTCAGGGTCTTGTTCTTCTCTTCATGGCGCCGCTGTGAGTTCTGGTTTGGGTTTCTGTCAGTGGATTCATTCTTGTTTTCAACCAGGTTGAGATTCTGGTCTTGCTGCTGCTGCTCTGCTAACTTGCATATTTGATTCTGATCTTCCTTCATCCACTTGGCATTGCTCTCAGAGCCTGGAAGACCGTGCTCATTCTCCTGATTTCTGCTCCATTCATCTTCCTGGTGCCGGAGGGATACATCATCATCATCATCTAGTCCTCCCATAATGCCTTTGAGAAGCTGGAGAGAGTTTGTGCTGCCGTAATTAAGTTGACTCTTCAGAGAGAAAGGATTTGACCCATTAGTCTCTGTCAGGCCCAACTTTCTTTCATGCGATAAGCAGAGGTGGTCAAGGGTCAGTGAAGGTGGGATGTATGTGTTTTCATTGAGCAGGTCTGATGGGCTCTTCACAGACATGGCACAGAGCTGGAACATACATGCACATTTAGAAGTCACACTTACACTTGTAACAGCATTAAAAATATGACATTTCACACATAAACTCACTGTCATAAACACGATAATCCTGGCCATTAAAATTGGGGTTAATAACTTTACATTTCAATATTACTACTCACATCTAAGGATCGCTTCCTGTACATTTGTGAATGGCTTTCTGCGCATTTGTGGATCCTGAAACATTTCTAGCATCAAGACGTGCTGACAAATCCGCAAATAGTTAGACTCCACCAAACCGTGTACTCAAGCCAATCAGATAACAGCCACATTTCGCTGACCAATCGTAGCACGTTCACGCTATAGCCAATCACGTTTTCAAAATCCACGAATTCATGCAGATTTTGGAGAGTATCACGATGCATGCACGTGATTTTCCTGCATGTAAACAACGCATGCATGTGGTGAAGCGGACGTTGAACACACATGCGCCGCGACTTGTTTACAGAGGAGAGCACGCGCATACGTCGTGATACTCTCCAAAATGGCACCCTGGGGTGACATGGAGGATAAGAATTGTTGAATAAAGTTATTATTTTAGTTTTCACACACAAAAAGTATTCTTGTAGCTTCATAAAATTACAGTTGAACTACTGATGTCACATACCATTTTAATGATTTTACTGTTTCTGTGCCTTGATCGTGGTAGTACCCTTGCTGTCAGACATCTCTCGGATTTCATTAAAAATATCTTAATTTGTGTAGGGCTGCCACTAACGAATATTTATTTCGATTAATCTATTGACTAATTTATCGATTAATCGGAACGATTTATTTCCCACAAAAAAATCTACAAATTTACTTAAAAATATTTTATTAAACTATATTTTACTAAACTAAAGGAAATCCAAATTTCTACGAAATCTTTTTTTTTAAAGCAAAAGTAAAGTGCAACATAGAGTGCAAGAACCAAGTGTCCATCTCATAGTCCACATCACTGAAATCAAAGTTCAGTCTTAGTGTAAGAATGACAACATATCCACGTGTCCTAATACTATATATATATATATATATATATATATATATATATATATATATATATATATATATATATATATATATTAGGCTTGGGCGGTAATACGGTAATATGGTATACCGCGGGATCTAAAAATAGCAACGGTATCAGTTTCAATATCGTTATACCGTCATAAAAACAATGCACTTATATAGGAGACGAGGATTAAATATTAAATATAATTTATTTAATGCCTAAAAATGCGTATGCTTGGTTGTCATCACGTGACAGCGTGGAGGAGAAAGAGAGAGAGGGGGAAAGATGGCGAGTCGCGCACCAAGTGGGTTGCACCAGCCATTCGTAAGTTCTTACTTAAATTAGAATGTTAAGTTCACACTAGAGGCTAGTAACTACTTGCTAGTTTGTAACTACATTTGTACTTCGGTTGCACCAGCTGTTCGTTAAGCAGAACGTAGCTAGTTCTTAAGCTCTCCGTAAAGTAATGCGTAGTCGCATAAAATGACGTTTACCCCTAAATCATCCAATAGAAACCTTCAAATACGCGAGCAGAACTTGTTTAAATGTTATTGATTTGAATTAATCCTTCATTCTAACTTCTTTCGCCTCACGTATACTAACGGTAAAAACAAGTTTCCATTAAAAACGATACATTAATAACATTAGTCTATATGTAAGATATTTTTATATGTAAATAACATTCAGAAACTGTAATTGAAATAAATAAGGATCAATAAATACTGAAAGAAAAAAAACAACAACATAAGAAATGCCATTTATTTATTATTTCATCTAACATGCGCAAACATGGACCGAAGTGCACAGAGTGCATCTCGCTGTAGATGTGTTGAAGACGGGCTAAAAAAGAAACAAAGTACTTTTATTCACATATTGTTCTCTCTCTTAATATGTACGTGAGTGTAAATGTCAGCAGCATCATATATGCCTAAAGGATTGGAGGTTGTCAGGTAAAAGAAGAGCATATTGATGCAATTCACTCAGTCTGCTATTTTATTCCAACCGTTACTCCTGACCAGACGCGTCCGTAAATATTTAGTTTATACGTAGAGTTACACTTCAACTAAGTGTAATGGTGCAACGAAAAAATATTTAGTAGTGCGTAAGTTGTAACTTAGTGCCCATTTACGTCAAAACTAGGCTAGGTTGTAACTTACATTCAGCTCGTGCAACCGGCCCCAGGGTCTCGAAAAAGAACACAACTTCTGCAGTTTGGCAGTATTTCGGGTTTCGACCGAACGAGAAGGGAGAGGCGGTAATTACGGACGAGGCAATTTGCAAATTGTGCAACAAAAAGGTGACCGCGAGAGATGGAAATACCTCGAACCTAAGGTGACACTGTCTGAGCCTTATGTCATAATTTTTTTATTATTCACGGTAATACCGTATACCGAGGTAAAATAGGGAGGAGGTTTAACGGTATCAAAATTTGGATACCGCCCAAGCCTAATATATATATATATATATATATATATATACACACACACCTTTTAAAGGAGAATTCACCAGAAATATTATTTACCAGAATTTATTTAGGAGAAAAATGTAAATGTGCAGTATTTCTGGAAAAATAAATAAATAAATAAATTAATTAATTGGAGATGCTTTTGATTATTAAAAATTAATGGAACCATTAAAATGGAATCTGGAAAATAATGGAAAACAGAATTTAGTAGAGATAAAACTGTAAGACTCAATTAATTAGACAGGATTTTTGATTAATAAAATTTAATTTAACCATTAAAACAGAGTCTAGAAAAATGAAAATGGAAAAAACTAAATTTGGAAATAAAACGAATTTCACAGGGCCCTACAATTATAATGAATTCTTTTGTGGTAATAAAAATAGATGTAAGTGAACAATAGCCTTTAAAATGTCTTAAAATACATATATAATAGCAATAAGGCAATAATAATTCAAATAAAGTATCAAAAGCAAGAAATCATATGGTTTTATTGAACAAAACTTTTAAAATACATAATGTATTAAAAACAATAGAGCATTACAACAAAGGTTTGCAGGGGGCTCCAATGGCCTGACGATTGTTTTTACACATTACTGTGCGATCTAATCCTTGTTTAATATTGACCAAGCACCATTTAATTCAAATGTTCACTTAATCTTTAATATTTGGTAATTTCTTTAGGACAGAAATGCTATAGCCACTGTATTTAAATGAATATGTGGACATCAAGACGTGTAAACTCAGAGTGTGGGTTTGAGCTTTTATTTTGAAACCGCGATGTATTCTCCTGTGTTTGCGTAGATTTATAAATGATTTACCTTACCAATCTGATGAAATGGCATACGTTGCGTTCCCAGATGAACGTTATAATAAACCCAAACTCACAACAACACGCAGAGATGAAGTTTGAGCCGCTCCACACATGTAAATGATAATAGTTTCTGTGAAGCTACTGTGAACTGAGACGCACCTAAATGCTTGTAAATAATTAAAGTGCATATACTCTATCAGAACTGCATCGCATATACTTATTTAATTAAATAGTAGCGTTTGTGAATTCACAATTATGCTTAATTATGACTTTAAACTGGGTTTAATATTATCATGCAGCTTTGGAAAACAGTCTAATGATGTGTTTTATGGATTCTCGTCCGTGAAATGCGCCACTTCCGGTATTTTGCCAGTAAGTCGACATGAGCAAAATGAAATTGAGGATTTTTAAAAATTGAATAAAATCGACGAATTGAGACAGCCCTAAATTTGTGTTCTGAAGATCTTACACGTTTGGAACGACATGAGGGTGAGTAATTAATGACATTATAGGACTGACAGACTGCAACGGTTTGAGTTAAAAATCTTCATTTGTGTTCTACTGAAGAAACAAAGTCACCTACATCTTGGATGCCCTGGGGTAAGCAGATAAACATCACATTTTCATTTTTGGGTGAACTATCCCTTTAAGGTATCTGCACAATAACACACTCAGCAAAATATTGTCCGATTATCATTATCGATAAAATCCTAGAAAATATTTGATTAAATATTAATAAGATAATTATTTTTTGTCAATAATCGCACACCCCCACATCAAGTGTCAAATACAAAAGTTGCCATGCCAACCTGCTAATGTAAAGAAAAGCTAGCAAAGCTTGCCCCGCCTCCGGGGTCTTCTGATTGGTCCACTGTTTTGGAACTGACATTGATGAGCGGCTCTGCTGCGTGTAAAGTTTACGCAAGGAATAACTGACAGCATTATAGTGATTCATAAAGTTCGAAAAGGTTGAAGCGAATTGCAAGTGTGTTCAAAGTAGGCTGTGTGTACATTAACCTTGCATCTTTAAAGCATAAAAGCCAAGGTGCAAGTACATTTAACACCATTCCAGTGAGAATCGCGACGCATTCAAAAAAATCTCAGAATCAATCCACGAATCGTGATGCATCATTTTATCGTCCCAGCCCTATAATGTATATTGAAATATCAGAAATGTATTTAAAAATCATATCAACGTTATTGGAAAAAATATATATTGCGATATTGATATCGAATTGTCCATCCCTACATGTATTGATCTACAAATGCACAGGATGCGATTCTCAAATGAATGCCATGCAACGTTGTGTTTGTGACATAAAATATATTTGTGAATATGTTTTTTATTTGCAAATCTCATTTTATTTATTTGTGAAATTAGCCTAATTCTAAATGCGTTTCTTTTGTATGTGCAGACACGCACATTTTGGCCGTGTTAAGCCTGTGTTATACTTTCTGCGTGCGCGAGTCCGCTAGGGTCCGCTATGGTATGCGTGACGTAAAAATCGGCACCAGCTGCGCATGCGCAGGCTGTGTGAAGCAGCTCGTTGCTACCCGCACTTCTACAATCCGTTGATAAAACAATACAAAGACAGCCAGCTGTGCAATAACTCTGGGCAATTGTTTGTTCACATGTTTGTTTACTGTTCAAGCCGATCTACTGTGCTTGTATGGAACACGTCCGCGGAACGGACCAATAGCGTACACTTTTGGTAGTATAAATACAAGCAGTCCGCACTGTCCGTGTACGCTTCCGGATTGCCCACGTGGAAAGTATAACAGGCTTTAAGGTGTCGATTTTTGCCGCGTTTATTTGGTACGTGTAAAGATGCAGTTTGACAACATATTTGAACGTGTTTCTCAACGTGCACATTCTGGCCGTCTTATGTGGCAATTTTGAACGCGTAATATTTTTAAGGCATTGCAATATATATTACCCTCATATTAATGCTTTCTTTAGTTTGTGGTGTCATTAAGTAGGTCTAATAAATGTAATGAGATGTAAAGAGTTTTGTTGTTTATTTTATTTTTAGATCCTCTTACTCCCAGGTCCATGTACCTTCTGGTCATTTGAACAGAAATTAAGCTATATTTGTCTCTTTTTTCATGGGTTAAAAATTATTAAGAAAAATAAATATTAGTTATTCTCACGTGGGGTTTGGTTTTTCCCATAAAACACAAACTGTTATTATGCAAACCTTTTTTACATAATAACAGTATTATGAAAAATGTCCAAAAATGTCCATGTTATTAGATTTTCAGCAAAAATTTTGTGTGCGCCAAGGGGGTGTTTTACGTGCTATCGGAAATTTTCTATTTCCCACTTATGAAATCGTGATTACGAGCTTGTCGTATTCAAGTGCTTTAAGTCAGAAAGAATAAAATGTAGCATCCCATTGGTTGACAATCATATAAACATTTACCGCGCTATACATGCAGTTTGCTGACAATTCTGGAATTTTGGCCAAATCCATGCTTATTTCACTGCTTATAAAACATATCATATGCTTTGAATGATAGCTCATATCTAGCCTATAAATACACTACTTTAGCGACAAGACAAAGGGATGTAGTTGTGGGAACAGCATTGACAGCAGCAATGGTTGTCCACTCCATGTTTAAAGTTTATGACCCGCCCAACTCGGAAACTCGGGTATCAAAATTATTTCCAAATTTCCCAGTAGTAAATACGACTTGAGAGGCTGTTCACGTCCAATTTCAGATTAGGAAACTCATATTTACGATAATTCCGATAGCACGTGAAGGCAGCACACACTCTTTGTTGTATTTTCCTGTCAAAATAACGGAGTTCCTAACGGAGTTCCTTCAATAACGGAATTATTCAGCTTTTAAGAACTGATGGTTTCTCTGGTAGTGGGCGGAACTAATGTGCAAACAACAATCTCATTGGCTGGTGCTCACCTATTATCTTCCTTGTTTTGATTTCAGCAAAACAATTCGAGCGAATGCACACAACCTGATTAATATTCATGAATCCAGCAGCTCTTTAATCCTTACTGCATTTTATATTGTTCTTATTAGTAGAATTCATAGCATTATTATATTACCAGTATTATTTAGTTTTTCCCCCATTTTTTTACAGAAACACAGGACTGGTGGTGGTGCTTTTTTTTTTTTTTTTGGTCATTCTAAGTTTAGTTAAAATGACTAATATGCATTCATATATGGTTACCATATGAATGATACCACATATGATACCATATAAGTTTTAATTCAAATTACTGAAGTTTTATTAAATGATACTTGATTATCACAATATCATATTATAATGTTTGACTGACTGATGTTAAGAGTGTAGTTTCAGATATTTAAAAAGCTGTGCCATTTTACAAACACATAAACATACAAAAAAAAAAACACGACACTCTTCGTGTGATTTTAAGTAACTATATGAAATGAAATAAATATGTACATTTTCTGTCACCATATCTTGAATTTTGTGATCTTTCTTAAGGCATTTTAATAGACTTCAATAGGCAGTGAAAACACACTCTAAATGCACACGTGCCCACTA
Source organism: Acrossocheilus fasciatus (assembly GCA_036784905.1). NCBI lineage: Eukaryota > Metazoa > Chordata > Actinopteri > Cypriniformes > Cyprinidae > Acrossocheilus > Acrossocheilus fasciatus. Next base: position 25,026,111 of record CM071947.1, on the reverse strand, counting down.
GACTTCATCACAATGTAAAATTTACTAGCAAATGGCGATTCAATTGCCAAGATGTCCGTAGATGGTTGATAATAATAATCATAGACGTAATTTGCGGGTGGTACGTCCCCCACCAAAGTCAATTCTGTCCCCCCACTGCTTTTTCAAGAAGGCTTATGAGGCGAGGTAAAGTAAAAGTAAAAGCATCTCCAATCAGTGGTTCTTCATAATTTAGTTGATCTATAAACCTTGTCATGCACCTAACAGGATTTAACAGTAAATGGCGTAATTAGACTATGAGCGCAGCAGCACTCTTTTACTGTGTAATAGATAAAGTAAACAATGCTTTATATTTACACATTTAGATTAAATATAGCACTTTTAACTAAAACAGACTTACATGATAACAGTTTGTTTCATGGGAAAAACCAAACCTCACATAAAAATAACTATATTCATTTTTATTAATAATTTATAATAAAACATTAGGCCTACTTAAGTTTTCACAGTAATAATTAGTCTACTGCAATGTCTTAAGGCCCAATTATAGGCTATACTTATAAAATAGAGTCGTCCATTGATAGTTCATGTTAGTTCACAGTGCATTAACTAATGTTAACAAACACAACTTTTGAATTTACAGTTTTTCTCAGTCACTTTGGTGCACTTCTCGAAAAATCTTTAGTTCATCTCTCAAAAGTAAATATTTATGTCAATGAACATATAAGTGCCATCAGAATGAAAAGTCCTTGTGTCATTATTCACAAACAAGACAGTCAAAATGCTTAGTCATGTTGTCAATATAACACTGCTCTCTGTTAGTGTTACCTGATGTAAAGTATGACAACAGTTTGGATCACAGTTACTGTACTGAAATGCAGAAGGCTGCACTTCTTATGTATGCCATTATATATCCATTTCAAAGTACAAATTTACACATTACTGTATGTGCGGATTCAGAGTTCCACTTTTACTAGTGATCTGACAAAAAAAAAACATTACAACATCATTGCGATATAGAGAAGAAAAAGAAATATGGCCACAAAGGCGAAAATACAAAATTAGAAAGGCAAACAGACAGAGCTTTGCTTTTGCATGCAGCACTGTATGAGGGATTTCAGAGAACTGGCTGATCTTCATTCCCTTCATTAGTCAAACTCAAGATTCACCTGCACAATCCATGGCAAATTTACAAAAAGACTAATAGAAATGCGTATGTGCTTGACAGTTTATGACAACTAGATCAATTTTGCATTTAATGACTTATACGTTGGACTAATGACTAGATGTTTTGAGGGTAAGACTATTGCACAGACAACTGTATAATACATTTTGAGCAACATGACATGAAGGAAACCGCAGACAAATGTACATAATCAGTTGCATGAATGTAGCAAAGCAATTGCAACTTGTTCAAAACTAAGAATGAGAAACTGCTTTTATGATGTGCACAAGCGACAGATGATGTGGAGGTTGAACAAGTAGTTTTGAGAATTTCATTTCAGATCTGAGAAATGCACCAAAGCCACTGAGAAAAACTGTAATAATGCATTAGTAAATGTTGAAATTAATAAATGCTGCAGAAGTATTGTTCATTCATAGTTCATATTAACTACACTAGTTAACTAATGAACCTTATTGTGAAGTGTTACAATTTATATAAATGTATCTGTATACAATAAAGCCACAATACCATTAACAGGAGGTTTTCGGCTGACAGCCAAAATGTATTTTTCCTATGTCACAATTTAAGGTAAATCCGGCCCTGTACATGACACTGATTTTTGTTGCCAAATTGGTTTGGAACAGTACTTGATTAAACAATTAAACTGAACTATTATGCCTCTCTATCTGCTTGACTGACAGTTTTATTGATCACTGAGAGAGCACTGATTAGTATGATGTTGGTTCAATATAAAAATTATTATATATATATATTTTTTAAATAGCTTAGAAATAGCGTAGTAAACTACTTTTGTCTTAGCATGCTACATTTCCCAGGGCTGTAGCTTTAGTGTAGTGAAGCTTTCCACTTAATGAGGAGTAACTGTTAGCTTACCTCACTACATTTTCCAAGTAGCTTGCCCAACACTGTCCATATAATATCATATCGACATATTAGTGTATGTCACTAATAAGTCTGCATGTTTCTGCGTGAATGAGTGGCGTAGTTTCATTTATTACACAAACTCAAACGTGTGTGACACACCTGCTGTGTTTTCAGCGTCTGCGTCTCACTATATGAGGACATGAACACAAAGTCCATCTCCAGAGCTGCTCTGAGGGTCACTTCACAAGCTTTTCTTTTGAGAAAAACTACTGAAACTAAAAAAATAAAAGACCTTGATAAATGGTCAAAATAAGTCTGGTCGAACTTGATGAAATTATGACTGAAATATATTACTACTACTACTAAAATGTCATTCCTAAAGTAATAATAATATTACTATTAAAAAAAAAAACAACCAAGATCTTTTTCACCCATGTTTAAGTTTACACAGCTCTGTTCTGAAACATCCTGTTTGACAAAAATAAAAGTTAAATATTTTCTAATAAATTAATTTATTCAATGAAAAACTTTTATTAATAAATTTAATTGACACCATTTTGATGATAAATTTGTATTTGATCAGGAAAATAAATAAATAAAACAAAATTGAAAACATTAAAAGGTATCTTACTCTGTAGAGTTTAATTGTGAAAGGAAAGCATTTTATTCCACATCAGTGGCAAATGAGTATCACGACTGATAGTGTACGATATGGAAACAAATAAAGCCTATAAAGCTCCCTTATCTGAACTGATTTATGATATAGGACTATTCCATCAGACGGTAATTTAATAAATCAAACAGGCTTTATTCATGTTTCATGAATACTGCTACTACTACAACTAGCTAACAATAATAAAAGAGAGATTTAGCTTTAGCAAATGCGTTTGATTTAAACAGTGGTTTAACACAATTGTATCTGTTACTTTATTAACGTCTGACTAATTAAAAGCATTTTTAAAGCTGTCATTTAATGCATTTTAAATAAAGCTGATTTGTGATGTATTTGATCAAATAGTGATTTAATAAATAAGAGAGGCCTCATTCGTTACTCCTGTATTATTATTATATCATCATCACTTACATCATAACACTGGGGTTAACAGATTACAGCAGGACTTTATAAATAGTAGATGTCTGTCTCTCCCTGTTGATCTGTTTATCTGTCGTTCACTCAATCACATTCACACATTCATCGCGCCATCTATGCCATAAACGCCGCGTTACACAACGCGCTCATTGTGCGTAATAAAACATTCACTCACCATTAATAAAATCCTCTCATCAATGTCGATCTGCGTCGATATTTTGGAAATCCTCAGACACCCTCTACATTACAACATCACCGTTACACAGCTAACGCTGCTATAGCTAGCCCACGCAACGCATTACGTCACACTGACGTAGGTAGAGCGATGCTGCCTTATTGGTCGCGAATGTCCAAAACTCCTCCTTTGTTTCGGAGTGGGCTGCGTTTAGCATTTAGCATCTCGGTCCTGGTGCCCCTACACTCCTGCTTTGGTTATGTTAGATCTGTATTTTATCGGATGTAATGCCAGTATCACCAAATTACGTTTATATAAACGTATTAAACACCAAAGGAGTCATTTATCCCACAGTTTACGCTTTAAAAATTTCAATTTATATTAATTAACTTAGAAATGCACTTTGATGTATTAAATACAATTTCAGAATAAGATAGAGCTTTATTGCCAAGTGTTTACACACACAAGGAATTAGTCTTGTTGACAGAAGATCTAGTGCAGACATACAGTATGTAACGGGGTTAAAAAGAACATTTAATTTAAAGAGTAGAGATGTGTGAATTTCATAAAATATTTACGTATTAAAAAAAAAGTGAAGTGAAGTGACATACGGCCAAGTATGGTGCCCCATGCACAACCTGATATTGCCAAGTGCGACGTGTCCCAGGGTCAACATATTTTGTTGACCCTGGAACAACATTTTAATCCAAAAATATAATCTTAACCATATTCCTACACCTAAACCTAACCTTACCCATAAGTAATCCCTAAAATCAGAGGAACTGATAGATGAATTACAGTGATGTACAGGCACCAAACACTGATTGTAATCCTAAACTTCACAAAAATTATAAACTGATTCTTGAAATCTGATTGGTTAATCACAATGTTGTACCATGTTGCACTTGGCAATATCAGGTTGTGCGTGACATGACCCATACTCGGAATTTGTGCTCTGCATTTAACCCATCCAACGTGCACACACACAGCAGTGAACACACACCTGGAGCAGTGGGCAGCCATTTATACTGCGGCGCCCGGGGAGCAGTTGGGGGTTCGGTGCCTTGCTCAAGGGCACCTCAGTCGTGGTATTGAGGGTAGAGAGAGCGCTGGACAGTCACTCCCCCCACCTACAATCCCTGCCGGCCCGAGACTCAAACTCGCAACCTTTGGATTATGAGTCCGACTCGCTAACCATTAGGCCACGACTTCCCCATTAACTATGGAAATAATATGTTTTGTGAATATTTTCGACGCAATTGATTGAATTGACCTATAATGTATTTAACACCGTGGTTGAGGTCATTTTAAATGTATTGAATTTCCTCGTGCATTCAGGAGCTGGAACGAGTGCATTTCATGTGCATTCATGTCATCGTGTCTGTCTTAAAATTTCTGATAATTGTAATGTGAGTCGAGTGAAAGTGTCATTTCTATTTTTCTAGTCATATGTATATGTAACGAGATAAATGTCATATAAATATAAATATCAGTTCCTAGGTTCTTTAAGTAAATCCTGCATTAATGAGATCGCGCTTCCTATTGGTTGCGCCGGTGGCGCTATTGCCCGATGAGTTCGAGGAGTCTGCAGCAGAGTTATGGAGAACTGCTGTGGGTGAGTCGTTTTTGTTGTAGCTCCACACTAAAAGTTAAAAATATCATTTCATGTGGCATGTTAGACACTGGCTGAAAGGTATTGAACATTGTAGACATTGATTGATTTATGGAGTGTGTTTTCTTTTTATAAGTGCGTTATTTTGGTACTTTTATTTCGGTTTTGATGTACTCTTTTCCACGTGCGCCATTTTGCCATGTGCTAATTAAGTGAAACGTATTCTGAATAGGTGGAACTATAACGTGCCTGAACTCTTCCATTTGTCTCCTACTGCTCTGTGTGCAGGTAATTATTTTGTTATCGTATAAAGTTTACGGATTTACTCTGTTTATTCAGTTGTGCATTTTTTGTATTGTGTTTTGTGCTAACTGTGTTTTGTAAAGCACTTAATTCATAGTTGCATTAACTTCTTGTACATACAGAGTTCCCATAAAATGGATGCTGTAAGTTGTGTAATTTATGTACCTCATATTATCCATTACTTTATATTTAGTTTTTCTATTCATGTTATTCCGGCTTGATTTAAAATGTCTTATACGATCACAACGTAATAAGTTTAATAAGAAAAAGACAGAAGGAAAAGACAACATTGAATTGTTTAGAAAAAATGTCTGTTTCATTGTCATGGAGAAATTTACTTATTTCAGATTCCTGTAGTATTTTTGTCTGTTTTGTTTAGAACACCATACTGTTTACTGTTATATTAAGTGCAGCAGAGTTATGGAGAACTGCTGTGGGTGGAACTATAACGTGACTGAACTCTTCCATTTGTCTCCTACTGCTCTGTGTGCAGGCATCAAATAAATTCTAACATCATCCATGTCCAGAGTGTGAGTGCTGATGAAGGGTGGGACAAACCGGGTCAGATAAAAAAAACAAGAAGGTCACATTGGTGCAGTGACTCAGGACTTCAGTCAAGGTGGTCGAAGATCATCCAAACATCGAACCGGCGGGCCTGTCTTCATTCTTCACTGCACAGGACCTTCAGCTAAGCTCTTATTAGTTATTCCAGGACTTTAAACATACATCAGGAAAAGACTCTTGAATAGACACTCTGAAGTGGTTTGACAATATTATTGAATTTGGGTTTCTCAGCGTTTATAGAACATAGTGTATGCTTCTTTCTTCTTTTCACACTTGTATACCTTTATTACTTGATGATGGAAAATGCAAGTTTGAACAAATCACATTATGTGGACACTCCTGTTAGTGCTGGTCGAGGGAGAGGTCTGTTAGTGACACCAATTCCCTTCCCAGACATTAGTCCTAGTTCTACTAGGTGTAGCGTAAACAATGGTATGGGCAGAGAAGCAAATGCAGTTCCAGGTCTAAATGCTAAAGTGAGTCCTATTCATGTGAATCACACCAGTTCTGAAACTGCTCAGCCAATTAACACATCGACTCCAGTCTATACCAGTGATGTAATGAGTCAGATGGGTAACATAGTGCAACAAGTAGGTCTGCAGCTAGAAGATAGTATCCTTGCACAGTGCAAATTCAAATGTCAAACAGAAGCAGCGTCTAAATATATTCTGAATCATCATGATAGTAGATGCAAACCTGACCAAAGCTCCATGTCAAGTACCTCACAAATCCAAGTTGTGCGTCAGAGGGAAGTTAAAGATTCTCAGATTTTCAGAGGTGATGCATCAGACGCTGTTACACTCGATGAGTGGGTGGAGCTCATGAAAAACTTCATAAGGAAGGGGTTTCTGCCTACTGAAGAGCAAGGTGAAGAGATTTTAATACACCTGAGAGGCAAAGCCAAAGATGTTGTTAAAGTGGGGATGCTGTCAAGCGGTTTAGATATCAGAACAAATCCTGACGCAATCTACACCCTATTACAGAAGCATTTCAGCTGCCAACAGTATTCTCCTATTCCATTGCAAGATTTCTACACTACTCTTCCAGTACCTCAGGAGGATCCTTCGATTAGTGGTTGCGCTTGAACCGTACTGTGGACGTCACAGCTGAGTGTCTAAAGCAACAGGGAAAGGTGCTGGATAATCAACTGATTGAAGTCACACGCATGTTCATCAGGAATTGTCCAGACTCAGATCAAGCACTGACATTTCGCTCAAAAACCATTGACAAATGGACAGCTTATGAAGTGCATGAGATCCTGAATGAGTATCATTCCGAAAAAAATCTCAGAGCCACAGGTAAAGGACATGACCACATGAATGTGAAAATAAATTTTCTGTGAATGAGATGCATGTAAGTCCTAGCACGTGCCCAGTGAAAGTTGAACAGGAATCACTTCAGTCAAAACAGTCGGAGAATATGGTTCTGGAAAAGGTGATTGATATGCTGGAGAGAGTTCTGATGAATAATAGTGGTAATGCACAAGCGACTAAGGAGAACAGGAAAAGAAGTAACTTGCCCAGAATTCCAGGCTTGAATGATGCACCGTGCTTGGTGTAGCATATTTGCTTTATGAGATGAACATAATAAATCATAACGGGTTATCAATTATATATCCATCTTCAGGAATTAGCTGTAGTATTAATAGTACAATAGAATGATTAGTTCGTCCACAGTACGGACCCTTCTATTGACTTTAAGGAAAATTATTCCTCTGGCCACGACAAATAATTTTCTTAACGAAGCAGTGCTCCGAGCATTGTAGCAAGATCGGACGTTAAAGTGACTTAGTTCTGAGAGCAGCAGACACAGACAACCAAGTGTGAATACATATGGATGTTTATTAAACTACACTACAGGGGAACATGTAACATAGAACTAGACACAGACATACACACATTAAACATGGATGCCAACGCAAGGAAGGCACAGAGAGAGAGAGGGAGAGTGAGAGAGTGAGAGTGAGAGTATATAGTTATATAGTTCAGATATAATTATATTACTTGAGACATGGAGTCGTTTAGACTCCAAACCCTACACCCCTCCAAACTACAGAGAGCTACGCATCCCCTCAATCAAACAGCCTAATGTTAAAAACGGGAGAGATTCAGGAGGAATCATAGTTTGGTTCAAAGACCATCTGTGGCAGTATATTCAGCCTGTGAAAAAAGGAAAAACACATATTTGGATAAAACTTAAAAAAGAGATTTTGTGTTTAGATGAGGACCTGTACCTCTGTGCCACATATATCCCCCCACATGAGTCGCCTTATTATAATGAAGACATCTTCTCAACCCTACAGTCAGAGATCATATACTTTCAGTCACTAGGCCCAGTTCTGTTAATGGGGGATCTGAACGCTAGAACAGGGAGAGAAGCGGAATACATTAGTTCAGATGGAGACAAATATATTAACGGTTCACATACGTACCAACAACAACGTTTCACTAAAGCACGATAGAATTATGACAACACAGTAAACAGACATGGAAAACAGGTCCTGCAGCTCTGCAAAAGCCTGGGTCTATACATAGTTAACGGCAGAATGAAGGGTGATTCTCTGGGTCGACTCACCTACTGCTCCTGTCTGGGCAGCAGCACAGTAGATTACGCCATTACAGATCTAGACCAAAGCAAAATCAACTATTTCACAGTGATGCCACAGCTACCGTTATCAGACCACAGTCACATAGTCCTCAGTCTGAACACGTCAGTGAATCTTCTGCCATCTTCAGAGCAGAAGGTTAAACTGTACCCCCTTCCCTCCAGATTTATATGGAGTAAAGACAGTCCTGCCCAGTACGAAGCTGCGCTCCACAGCACTCATGTGCAGAACATGATAGACTCATTTCTACTGACTTCATTTGGTGAAGAGAAGAAAATTATCAATTTAGCAACAGAACAATTAACTTCAATTTTCTCTACAGTGGTCAGAAAAGCCCTGAGAAAAAGAAAACATTACAGATGTAAAAAAGAAATTGCTAAAACTGGTTGGTTTGATAAAGAATGCCAAAAACTAAGAAAAGAATTGCGATCATTATCAAATAAAAAACACAGAGACCCTGCAAACCAACAAACACGAGCCACATATCAACAAACCCTTAAGATATACAAGTCACTGCTAATACAGAAAAAAGCTGATCACATGAAAATAAAGCTAAACAAGATCGAGGAGGCAGTCGATCAAAATTCTTTTTGGGAATTATGGAATAATTTAGATAAATCCAAAGAAGCTAAACACATTCCCATCCACGACCCAAACATCTGGACTGAACATTTCGAAAAACTCTATTCACAAAATCAACCAACCCTTACCCAAAAACATCTGACCTCCAAATTACACGACCTAGAATTCACTGTTAAAGAGCAGCTAAACCATTTAGACAAACCCATAGCAGTAAATGAACTAACAGGTAAAATGAAATCCCTAAAAAATAAAAAATCCTGTGGCTTGGATGGAATATCTAATGAGATGCTGAAACACAGCAGCTCCAAACTGAAAGATGCTATTCTGAAATTATTCAATCTCGCACTAAAATCAGGACACTTTCCCGAAATCTGGAAAGAAAATCTAATAACTCCAATATTTAAACAAGGTGAGAAGTACGACCCAAATAATTATAGAGGCATCACAGTCAGCAGCAACCTCGGAAAACTATTCTGCTCTATTATTAATGACAGATTAGTTCAGTTCATTCAAGAACACACAATTATAAACAACTGTCAAATTGGATTTATGCCAAAACGGAGAACATCAGATCACATTTACACACTCCACACACTCATACAAAAATACGTTCAGCAGACAAAACAAGGAAAAATATTTGGTTGCTTCATTGATTTCCAAAAAGCCTTCGATTCGGTATGGCACGATGGACTTTTCCTAAAACTTATCCAGAGTGGAATAGGAGGAAGGACATATGACATCATAAAGGACATATACAACGGGAACAAATGCTGTGTCAAAATCAACGACAAACAAACTGATTATTTCAGTCAAACGAAAGGAGTCCGTCAAGGCTGCAGCCTCAGCCCGACTCTATTTAATATCTATATTAATGAACTGGCATCAGCACTTGATAAGTCCTCTGGTCCTGGTCTGACCCTCGAGGGCAGAGATATTAAATGCCTCCTGTATGCAGACGATCTCCTGCTCTTGTCTCCTCATGAAGAGGGGCTGCACCAAAGCCTCTCCATTCTGGAGAAGTACAGTAACGATTGGGCCTTACCGATAAACATGGAGAAGTCTAAAATCATGATCTTTCAGAAGAAGCCTCGTCTCGCTGACAAAAAATATGAGTTCACAATTGGTGGAACAATTCTTAATCATGTCACCAGTTATAATTATTTGGGTCTGACGATCTCAGCCTCTGGACAGCTCAATACTGCAATCAAAGATCTGACGGATAAGGCACGCATGGCTTTTTACAGTATAAGACGACCCCTGTTCAAATTCAACCCACCCATTAAACTGTGGCTGAAAATCTTCGATAGCATCATCAAACCCATTCTTCTCTATGGCTGTGAAATCTGGGGCCCCAAATTTAAATTAAACTATGAATCATGGGACAAAAACCCTGTTGAAACTTTCCACCTTGAATTCTGCAAAAACATCCTGGGAATTCACAGAAACGCCCCGAATCTCGGCTGCAGGGCAGAACTGGGCAGATTCCCTCTGCTCTCTGAGATCCAGAAGAGAGCGGCGAAGTTCTGGATCCATCTCTCAGACGCGCCGACAGACAGCTACCACCACAGTGCTCTCACTTATCGGCAGAAACACCCAGAGAGTGACCCCTTACACTATTTAGTAGAAAAACATCAACTCAATTCCACAATTCAGTTAAAGTATTCAAAAATTAAAGAAACTGAAAAAATAACCCAGGAAGAATACATTCATGATTGGCAGCAAAAAGTAACTCAAGTAAAGAAATTAACTTACTTCCACAGTATAAAATCTGATTATAAATTAGCGCCATACCTGAGCAGTATTAAAGACTACGGTCAGAGAAAGCTGCTGACGAAGTATCGTCTGAGTGACCACAGTCTGTGTGTGGAGACGGCCGACACAAGCAGAGCTGGAGAGCCAGAGAGCTGCGACTGTGTGTGTGTGTGTGTGTGTGTGTGTGTGTGTGTGTGTGGAGACGGGCCGACACAAGCAGAGCTGGAGAGCCAGAGAGCTGCGACTGTGTGTGTGTGTGTGTGTGTGTGTGTGTGTGTGTGTAAGAGAGAGAGCCAGAGAGCTGCGACTGTGTTCTCACTGCACTGAGGGACTCGTAGAGGACGAGCTGCACTTCCTCACGGAGTGCAGCAAATATAAACACATCAGAGATGCCTATTTCAGACAAATAGCTCTAGTTTCACCTGAATTTAACCATAAAAGCAACTTAGACAAACTCTGTTATATTCTGGGAGAAAAGGAAAAGTGTATCCACCTGGCAGCGCAGTATGTGTCCTCCTGCCATCAAATGAGGGACAAAGGCTGATCCCTCCTTTACATTTATAACTGCTCTCTGTATTCATTTAATCATTTATTTATTTTTATTTTTTTTTACCTACATGTATAATATGGACATGTATACGTGTTTCCCCATGATTTTATTTATCTGTATAATATATGAATTGCTTTGGCAACATTGTGATGTTACACAGTCATGCCAATAAAGCTGAATTGAATTGAATTGAATTGAGAGAGAGAGAGAGAGAGAGAGAGAGAGAGAGAGAGAGAGCGCTCTGCCGAGGACTGGCTCTGTACATCGTCAACGGAAGACTGCGAGGAGACTCGCTCGGCCGATACACCTACAGCTCAGCTCTCGGTAACAGCACCGTAGATTACACCATCACAGATCTCCACCTTTCCTCTTTGAGAGCATTCACAGTCAAACCCCTGAAACCCTTCTCAGACCACAGCCAAATCACACTCTATATAAAGCCATCTGAAACATCACCCACACCAATCAGGACACCGTATCAAATGATCAAAATTATGTCACTCAGATGGACAGAAGACAGCGCCACTAATTACATCAATGCTGTTGAATCTCCAGAAATACAGTCCCTCTTACACTCATTCCAAACACAGGCGTACCCTAAAAACCAACTCGGCATCAATCAGGAAGTACAAGACCTAAACAACATATTATACAAAACAGCACAAAAAAGTAATTTGACCATTGTTAAACCAAAGAAAAAATGTTTAGACACTGACAAATGGTTTGATTTGGACTGTAAGGCTCTGAGAAAAAAACTCAGAAATTTATCCAATCAAAAACACCGACAACCAGATAATCCGGACCTCCGCCTTCATTACTGCGAGACACTAAAACAATATAAAGCCACACTGCGGCGGAAAAAAGCACAGTTTTTGCAAAACCAGTTTGAAGAAATTGAAAAATCTATAAATTCACACAAATTTTGGGATAAATGGAAATTACTATACAAACCAAATCAAGAAATTCTGGCCATCCAAGATGGGGAGAAGTGGAAAACTCATTTCCAAGAATTATATAGCCCAACCGAAATTCAAAATTCTAATCAAAATGAAATAATTAATAAACTAGACAATTTAGAAAGATCGATTAAAGCGAATCAAAACCCATTAGATTTCCCCATAACAATGAAAGAATTAGAAGACAAATTACGGATCCTCGAGCCCAAGAAAGCCTGCGGTGTCGACAGCATCCTGAACGAGATGCCGAAACACACTGACCAAAGCTTCAAACTGGCCATGCTGAAACTGTTCAATGATGTTCTGTGTGTCGGGTTCTTCCCTGAGATCTGGAACCAGGGCCTCATCAGCCCCATTCACAAGAACGGAGACAAACTAGACCCCAACAACTCCCGAGGCATCTGTGTGAACAGTAACCTGGGGAAGGTTCTCTGCAGCATCTTAAACACCAGACTGTTAGACTTCCTTACGAAGCACAGTGCCTTGAGTAAATGCCAAATTGGCTTTCTTCAAAAATGTCGCACATCCGATCACATTTTTACACTACAAACACTAATTGACAAATATGTACATCAAAACAAAGGAAAAATCTTTGCTTGTTTCGTTGATTTCAAGAAAGCATTCGATTCAATCTGGCACGAAGGATTATACCTAAAACTTATCGACAGTGGAATAGGGGGAAAATTCTACGATTTGATAAAATCGATGTACACAGCCAGCCATTGTGCGGTTAAAATTGGAAACCAAAGAACCGAATTCTTCCCCCAGGGGCGCGGAGTGAGACAGGGATGCAGTTTAAGCCCCACCCTCTTCAACATTTACATCAACCAATTGGCCAACATATTAGAACATGCCCCCATTCAAGGTCTCGCTCTACACGACACAGAGATCAAGTGTCTTCTCTACGCAGATGACCTGGTCCTCCTGTCGCCCACAGAAGAGGGGCTTCAGGACAGCCTGAATCTGCTGGAGGGTTACTGTCAGACCTGGGCCCTGACGGTCAACCTCCAAAAAACTAGAGTAATGAAGTTCCAGAAACGCTCCAGATCTCAGGGATCAACACACACATTCACGCTATCACACAGAACCATTGAAACCACAAAAACATACACTTACCTCGGCCTGAAAATAACTCCAACTGGTAACTTTACTTTGGCTGTGAATGAACTCAAAGAGAAAGCTCAAAGGGCTTTCTATGCCATAAAAAGATCCATTAAAATTGACATCCCAATCCAAATCTGGCTCAAACTTTTCAAATCTATAATTGAACCAATTGTTTTATATGGCAGTGAAGTGTGGGGTCCTTCTATAAAATTTGACTTCTTAAATTGGGAAAAACACCCGATCGAAACTCTACATTTAGATTTCTGTAAAAGAATACTCAAAGTCCAAAGAAAAACTCCAAACAACGGATGCAGGGCAGAATTAGGCCAATACCCTCTCCTTCTAAATATCCAAAAAAGAGCCCTGAAATTCTGGAAACACCTAAAAACAAGCGACCCCAACACATACCATTACAAAGCCCTAAAACACCAAGAGCTGAGCGTAAGTAAGAGTCCCCTGTGCCAGCTGGTGCTGAGACTGACTGAGCTCACACACACCGAGATCAGCCAGCCTCAGGACACACACACACTCACACACATTCGGCCCACACACATTATAAACACAGAAAAAGACAAGTACATCACCCATTGGACAAACACCATTAAAAACCAGCACAAACTGGAATGTTATTCGGCCCTAAATCGAGAATACACTGTTGCGATCTACCTGAGCGCCGTGAGTGATGTGAGACTCAGGAAAACACTGACGATGTACAGACTCAGTGAACACAGTCTGGCCGTAGAGACGGGCCGGCGCAGACAGACCTGGCTCTCTCGTGAGGACAGACTCTGCTCGCACTGCATCCTGGGAGTGACGGAGACGGAGCTGCACTTCCTCACAGAATGCACAAAATATAAAGACATCAGAGACCACTACTACCCCAAAATTAATAAAATATTCCCCCAATTTAACACCTGTAATCCAACTCAAAAACTCCGTTTCATTCTCGGCGAAGAAGCCAAATGTTGTAATATAGCTACAAGATTTGTAGCATCTTGTCATCTCCTGAGGGACGGCCAGAGAGAAACACACAGCCAATAAACACACACTCACACTCACACACACACACTCACACACACACACACACACACACACACACACACACACACACAGTCAGAGAGAAACACACCGCCAATAAACACACACTCACAGCCCAAACACACACATCTATATAATGTATACAATGTTCAAATTTTCTAAGTTCAGTTGTTACATGACTTCTGTAGTACAATCCTCTATTTATTATTATAATTCTTTATTTATTTTACTAATATTATTTTATTAATACTATTCTTTTATTTATTTTTTGCTATATCTAGCCATGTGTTTATATAATATTGTGTCTTTATTTTATATTATTTTCTCTAGGCTTTACTAAATGTTCAGATATTCTAAATAATTTTCTATGTTGTTCTAATGCTTTGGCAATACAAAATGTATGTTTTTGTCATGCCAATAAAGCTTTCTGAATTGAATTGAATTGAGAGAGAGAGAGAGAGAGAGAGAGAGAGAGAGAGAGCATGGCAGGATTTTAACATCAGCTAACTAAAATCTGCTATGAACCATTAGAAAATCACATCACCTTAATTAAAAGGGGTCGAAGCCTAGAAGCGCATCTAGATAGTTAACAAGCGGTTACTTGCATGGTTTTGTGGGTGCTGAGTAAAGTATCCTGGTGCATGTATAATGCGTAGATTCCCGGGGGGATTCCTTTAGGAGTAAAAGCTTCGTCCTTCCAGCCATGGGTTGATTAGTTCGAAGTGAGTTGCCAAAGTTACCGAACTTAAAATTGCCAGAAAATCGGGCTCCCCCCGGAAGGGGAGCCGCGAGGTTTCCCAGGTGATAAGTGTGTCTCCAGGGCACTTTTGGTAGAAGAGAGAGAGAGAGAGAGAGAACTGTGCGTGGGCTCTTTAAAGTCTGCGAAGAGTCACGCCTCTCAGGATGGGCTTGACCAATGAGAAAGGCTGAATTTCCAAGCGGGAGTTTGGAAATACTGGGGGTTTTATGGCCCTTTGTCTGAGAGCATGGTAATTTGCAAAAGGGGTTGGACTGAAAGTTATTATACAAACTATTAAAGATTCTTAGGACACTGATATGTTGCATAGGTATCAACATGTAATATTCACTCTCAGTTAGATCATCCGAAGACGGATTGATAGAGACCAAACATGTTACAGTCAGAGTGATATTAACTATTGATCTATTATAAGCATGCATAAAACAGTATAAAATACACAAAAACAGTAATAATATACACAATGACTTAATGATATGTGTGCTCATTCAAAGAAAGGTTTTCCTATGAATTAATTAGAGAAGAGTCCATTTTATGGCATAATGTCCTTTTCCTAAAGTGGATATGAAGTGAGTGTTGCTTGACCATTTTGCATTCCTTTGCGCAATAAAACTAATGTTATCTGATGGGTTGCCATGGCACCGGGGGTGGTCTGGAGGCGTCTGCAGACATAGGGGCACCCAAGAATGTGTATTGGGTGAGGGGTCTGTGATTATTTGTTAATCTAATAACTAGTTTCATTTGTTAAATCAAATGAGAAATTGTGTCTGATTGGTCCAAATGCTACATTGGTATGCAAGGACACCTCGCATTCTGCTTTTACTCACTGCAAAAAATCATAGGCTCTGTTTCCAATGTTTTTCGCCTGATCATCTAAGAAACCGCTGTCCAAAGGAAAGGAAGGATGCTTCCTCAATCAACCAGCAGTCAAACTAAGTGATCTACGTGTGAGGGAGGATCACATAGATCTTGAGAGTGAATCTCCCATATTCAGTTTTGATGATTTAATGGATTATGAGTCGTGTCAAATCTTCAGTGATGTATCATCAGACAAAACAATCATCTTTCAAGGAGTACAAAGAGTCCCAAAAGCTGATAGCTTGTTTTATACGTCTGTTTCAGTTGAGAAGGATCTCATCCTTAAAGCTTTAATCGATAGTGGATCAATGGCGTGTACTATCGGTAGGTCTGCTGAAGTAAATTTGCTGAAAAGTAACCCAGATATGACAAGTCAGTCAGCACAAGATATTGTCATTGTTGGTTGTGGTGGCCATCAAGTTACCCCTACCGCAGTCTATGATCTTAAAGCTACAGTGTACGGCTGTTCCATGATAATTCCTGCTTTGGTTGTGCCTGGGCAGAATGAAGAGATGATTTTGGGCACAAACGTCATAAAGAGACTTCTGATGAACGGTTACTGGAAGCTCATGGCTAAGTCAAGTAACAATGAGAGTGATGAATGCTCTTTGTTTCTATCTCTTTTCTCTAATACAGAAAGATGGAGAGGTGAATCCATACCTGAGAAAATCGGTACCGTTAAATTACAAAGGAGTGTGACGTTAGAGCCACAAACTGAACATCTGGTTTGGGGTAAGCTACCACAGTCTTCTGTCTTGTCAGTAGGCAGTACCGTTATTGTGGAACCAACAGAATCCAGAGCGAGACCAAGACAAATATTGGTTGGAAGGGTCCTAACACCACTATGGGGAGATAGTTCTATCCCCCTGAAAGTCATCAACCCCACTAATCACAGAGTTGTGTTGAAGAGAAATGCAAAAATAGCCAACGTGTCACCTTGTATTTCTGTTCAAGATTTACCGCTGCCAAAACAGCTTCAGTCAAATCTGCAGTGTACTGAGGAACCCTTACCTCTTAGATCCAGTGATGAGATGAAGCAGGTCTTGAGTGACTTGAAACTTGACGATCTTGATTTGGAGTCATGTGAAGTGTCACCCTGCTGGAGAGACAAGTTGTTACACATTATTGAGAAGTATGAGTCAGTTTTCTCAAGAGACAAAATGGACTGTGGAGAGGCTAAAGGCTTTGTCCATCGGATTAACCTCACTGATGACAGACCTTTCCGTTTTCCATACAGGCGTATACCACCAAGCCAGTATGCCAAACTGAGAACAGTGTTGGAGGAAAAAGGAATCATCCGCAAGTCACATAGTGACTATGCCTACGCCTATCCTTTGCCACACCAGTCCGACATGTTAGCTGCATTGGGTGGCAACGCGTTCTTCTCAACCATGGATCTTACCTCAGGGTATTATAACGTCCCCCTAGAGGAAGAACACAAAAAGTACACTGCCTTCACTTCCCCATTTGGCCTTCATGAGTATAATAGGCTTCCTCAAGGTCTCTCCAATAGCCCAGACACTTTCATGAGAATGATGATGTCTGTCTTTGGAGATGAGAATTTCAGCAGTGTCCTCTGTTACCTTGATGATTTGATGGTCTTTGCCCCTTCTGAGTCCGTAGCCCTTCAACGTCTTGAAATGGTTCTCTCGCGGTTGTCACATCACAATCTGAAGTTGGCTCCAAAGAAGTGTTGTTTCCTGAGACGATCGGTGAAATTTCTTGGACACATCATAAGCGAAGAAGGGATTAACACTGATCCAGGGAAAGTTGAAGCAATTAACCAGATTCAAGCTTCTGACTTGATGGAACCTGATGGAAAAACACCATGTCAGAAAAAGGTCAGGTTCTTTCTTGGAATGGTTCTGTATTATCAACATTTTATTGAAGGATGCTCAGCAAAAGCCTCTATTCAAGCTGACATCAGGTGCAGTCAAACAGACTCCTGTCACGAAAGGACGCAAACCAAGAAAGAAAGTTAGTTACCTCAAACTATCCCCAGCTGACTGGACAACAGATTGTGAAGAAGCTTTGCACACACTAAAACTGGAACTGACCAAAAATGTAACACTGGCTCACCCAGACTTTGACCAACCTTTCATTTTGGCTGTCGATGCATCTTTCGATGGAGTTGGATCTGTATTGTCGCAAGTTATGCCAGGTGAAGAGATTGCCAGACCCGTAGCCTTTGCAAGTAGAACTCTGTCTCGCTCACAAATGAACTATCCAGCTCACAGATTGGAATTCTTTGCCTTAAAGTGGGCTATCTGTGAGAAGTTTAGCCATTGGCTGAGAGGACTGCACTTTACGGCATGGACTGACAATAATCCTCTCACATATATTCTGACTAAACCTCGACTTGATGCATGTGAGCAGCGATGGGTGGCAAAACTTGCTTCTTACAGTTTTGATCTGAAGTATGTCCCGGGAACAAAAAACGTTGCCTGCTCTGAGCCGTGAGCCATTTGTCCAGTCTTGCATAGGACATCGCCTTATTACTGAACCATATTTATCTCTCTTGAAGGATGTCGGTGGTGTTATTGACAACTCTGTTCAAGAGGCTTTCAAGTGTGCAAGTAACCATCAGGTGGTGCAGGGAGTTGTTGAAGGTTCTCGTGACACAACCAGTGATGGACTCTCACCTTCTGGGAGCCAGGAAGTTTCTGCGTTGTTGACAGCACACGCTACAGGGGGTTTGAGTGAAGTTCTGGGGACAGTACCATCCATCCCGCAACCGCAACCGTTTGACCCTCCTTTGCAGCACAGCAACATTGTAAATGCACAGGGGCAGGACAGAACCTTGTGTCGGATTCTGTATTATATTGAGAGATGTCGGAAACCTTCTAAAAGAGAACAAGCAAAGTAATCCACAAGTGTGCGGAGACTGTTGAAGCACCATGACAAACTTGTTGTCTCTAATGGAGTACAGTGAAAAGGGTGTCACGGGTCAGGGTGCCTTCCCGGCTCCTCTTGCTGTCTGTGTTGTCCTGTCATGTTCGGCAGCTCGTGGTCTGGGCAATCAGCGCTGATGGTACAGCGGGAGTGCTCGGATCACGAGCTGACTCTTCCCCACCTGTCGCTTATTCCCCCACTCCCTTATATGTCCCTACTTTCCTGCTCTGCGTTGTGAGTAGATTGTTTTGTCCTGGCTAGTATTCTGTGTGCTTTACGTTGCTTTCTCTGACCTTTTGCTCCCTTGCTGCAGGACTAGTAACACGGAGATACAGCAGCTTGTATGGTCCGCAGACGCTGCCGACCAGCTCTGGAATCTCCGCTTTCTTTAGCAGCTGTTAATTATTGTTTATGTTATTTTGTGTTTTGGCGACGAGGAATAAAGTTTCTCTACGTTCTCTACTCTGCATCTGAGTCCTCTTTCACTCACCCCGTGTCAGAATCTACTCACCACTTATGGATTCAGCAGAGGAAACGGAGTTGCGCCGAGCCCTCTCGCAACAAGGCATTCTACTGGGTCGGCAGCAAGAAGAACTTGAGGCTTCTCGTCGTGCCTATGCTGAAGTTTCGCTCCAGCTGAATCAGCTGGCGGAACGGCTGGACCAGCTACAGGTCACCTCTTCTGCAGCTCGAGCGGTAGCACCCGCTCCTCGCCCGGAAGGAGCAGCTCCTCGCCACGCAGAACCGCGGCTTAATCCGCCCGCTCCTTACTCGGGTGAGCCCAACTCATGTCGGTCATTCCTGTCCCAGTGCTCGCTTATTTTCGCTCTCCAACCTTCCTGTTTTCCCACGGAGGTATCCAGGGTAGCGTATGTAATCACGCTATTGGTGGGCCAAGCGAGAGAGTGGGGCACGGCCATGTGGGATGGCGAGCAGGCGTGCTGTGAATCCTTTGACGCGTTCTCGGAGGAGTTGCGCAAAGTCTTCGATCACTCGGCTCGGGGAATTGAGGCGGCACGAGCCTTGTCAGTGCTTCAGCAGGGCCAGCAGTCCGTGTCCGTGTACTCCATTGAGTTCCGCACGCTCGCCGCATCCTGCGGCTGGAATGAGAAGGCACTCTGGGATCACTTCCTCCACGGCCTGGCGGATAACGTGAAGGACGAGATATATTCCCTCGAGCTGCTTAGATGGATTGATCGACCTCGCTATTCGAGTCGACGACCGGATTGCCCTCCGTTCCCGGTATCGAAGAGGGGGAGTTCCCCGCGAGCGCGTCACGGGCGCCGAGTTGGTGACTACCTGTGATACTATGTTTCAACGCCGCGCCCTCCCGGAGGAGGAGCCTATGCAGATCGGAGGAGCACGGCTAACTGCTGGGGAGCGACGCCGTCGCCTGGCCAATCAGCTGTGTCTCTACTGCGGGGAGGCGGGGCATGTGGCAGCTGCGTGCCCTGTAGCGGGACGACGCTCATCACGCAAGGAGGAGCATATGGTGAGCGTTACTATGACTCGACTGCCATCTGGTGGTCGTGCCGAGTTTCTAGCTTCACTACGGTTCGGTGGCGCTGCTTTCCAGGTCTCGGCGTTAATCGACTCTGGAGCGGAAGGCGATTTTATGGACTCTGGATTGGCCACGCGCCTGGGGATTGCGTCCGTTGCCCTGGCCGAACCTATCTCGGCTAGGACTCTTTGTGGCACCCTACTTACTAATATCACTCATATCACTAATTATGTTACATTAACTCTGTCTGGTAATCATGCTGAGGAGATCCGATTCCTTCTTATTCACTTGCCCACCGCTCCAGTGGTGTTAGGTCACACCTGGTTGGTTAAACATAACCCTCACATTGATTGGGCTCGCAGTTCCGTGTTGGCTTGGAGCCCTTTCTGTTTAGCCCAATGTTTGGGTGCTGCTTTTTCCCCGGTTATGTCCCGTTCTGTGTTACAGGAGGAGCCGGTGAGCCTGGCGGGTGTACCGGAGGCTTACCATGACTTGAGAGCGGTGTTCAGTAAGTCCCGAGCTTCATCTCTGCCTCCGCACCGCCCGTATGACTGTGCGATTAACCTGTTGCCTGGCACTTCCCCACCTAGGGGGCGCCTCTACTCTCTGTCCGGCCCAGAGAGGGAGGCCATGGAGAGGTATATTCATGATTCTCTGGTAGCAGGCATTATACGTCCCTCTTCCTCTCCAGCTGGGGCGGGGTTCTTCTTCGTGGAGAAGAAGGATGGTTCGTTGCGTCCCTGTATAGACTATCGGGGGTTGAATGATATCACGGTAAAGAATCGTTATCCTTTGCCGTTGATGTCATCGGCCTTTGAGCTCTTGCAGGGGGCAACCATCTTTACGAAGTTGGACCTCCGCAGTGCTTATCACCTGGTTCGGATTAGGGAGGGGGACGAATGGAAGACTGCCTTTAACACCCATTCTGGGCATTTTGAATACCTGGTCATGCCGTTTGGCCTTTCAAACTCCCCGGCAGTCTTCCAGGCACTCGTCAACGACGTGCTCAGAGACATGGTCGATCGATTTGTTTTTGTGTACATCGACGACATCCTGATCTTCTCCCAGAACGAGCGCGATCATGTCCAGCACGTCAGGCGGGTGCTCCAGCGGCTGCTGGAGAATCGTTTGTTCGCCAAGGTGGAGAAGTGTGAGTTTCATGCACGGTCGGTTCCGTTCCTGGGGTTTATTCTCTCGCCTGAAGGTATCCGAATGGATCTGGCCAAGGTAAAAGCGGTTGCTGATTGGCCCACCCCAGATAGCCGTAGAGCGGTCCAGCGTTTTCTGGGGTTTGCCAATTTTTACAGGCGGTTCATTCGGAACTTTAGTCAAGTCGCCCTTCCTCTGACGGATCTCACCTCCACTAGGAAACGGTTCTGTTGGTCGTCGCAGGCACAAACTGCGTTTGATAATTTGAAGAGTCGATTTATTTCGGCCCCCATTTTAACGACCCCTGACCCGTCCCGGCAGTTCATTGTGGAGGTGGATGCGTCCGAGGTGGGGGTTGGGGCAGTGTTGTCTCAGAGATCACCTTCAGACGAGAAAATACACCCCTGCGCCTTTTTCTCCCATCGTCTAACCCCCACGGAACGGAACTACGACATCGGGAATAGGGAGTTACTAGCTGTCAAGCTGGCGCTGGAGGAATGGCGCCACTGGTTAGAGGGCGCAGAGTTTCCGTTTATTGTTTGGACTGACCATAAAAATCTGGAGTACATCCGCACCGCCAAAAGAATAAATTCTAGGCAGGCTCGCTGGGCGTTATTTTTTGGACGTTTCAGGTTTACCATTTCTTATCGCCCTGGCTCTAAGAATGGTAAACCTGATGCACTGTCGCGTATCTTTGAGGCTGAGGCTAGTCCCACCCCCCCTGTGGCTATTCTTCATCCCGCACGGGTTGTGGCGGCTGTCACCTGGGGAGTGGAGTCCAAGGTCCGCATGGCGCTTGGTGACGCTACGGTTCCCGCGGGGTGCCCAGAGAGTCTGCTGTTCGTGCCCGAGTCAGTCCGAACAAGCGTCCTACAGTGGGGCCATTCTTCTAACCTAGCTTGCCACCCTGGAGCGACTCGTACTTATAGGTTAATCAAGCAGCGGTTCTGGTGGCCGTCCATGTCGCAGGATGCTCGACGGTTCGTGTCGGCCTGTCCGATTTGCGCTGTGGGTAAGGGCTCCAATCGACCCCCAGCAGGGCTACTCCAGCCGCTGTCAGTCCCTTCTCGACCCTGGTCACACATAGCGATGGACTTTGTTACTGGCTTGCCCCCCTCTAATGGCAAGACAGTAGTCCTCACTGTGGTGGACAGGTTCTCGAAGGCGACACACTTTATTCCCCTCCCCAAATTACCTTCAGCGAGGGAGACAGCGACTATTGTCTTGGATCACGTGTTCCGTATTCATGGCCTCCCGGTGGACGTGGTTTCTGACAGGGGTCCCCAGTTTGTGTCTAAATTTTGGACAGAGTTCTGTCGACAGCTGGGGGCGACTGCAAGCCTATCCTCCGGTTATCACCCGCAGACCAACGGTCAGGCTGAGCGTGCCAACCAGGATTTGGAGAGTGTTCTGCGCTGTGTGGCGTCGGCCGAACCGTCATCTTGGAGTTCCAGGTTAACTATGGTCGAGTACGCGCATAACTCCCTCCCTGTGTCGTCTACGGGTTTATCTCCCTTCCAGTGCTGTTTAGGCTACCAGCCACCATTATTCCCCTCTCAAGAATCCGATGCCGTTGTTCCTTCCGCGCATGCGTTTATTCAGAGATGCCTCCGTACTTGGAGGGTCGCCAGAGAAGCCCTCACTCGGACTGGCGAGAGGAACAAGGCGTCGGCGGACCGTCACCGTACCAAGCCCCCACTTTACGTGTGTGGTCAGAAGGTCTGGTTGTCTTCCAAGGACATCAACTTCAGACTTCCCTCACGTAAACTGGGACCCAAATTTGTTGGACCGTTTATGATTACCAAGGTGCTCAGTCCGGTGACGGTGCGGCTCAAATTAACCCCACAATTTAAGAAGATCCACCCGGTTTTCCATGTTTCTAAGATCAAACCCGTCTTTCGCTCCCCCCTCCAACCCCTGACCTCTGCCCCCCCGCCTCCTAGACTCATCGAGGGGTTGCCAGCCTATACGGTGCGGCGGCTCCTTGATGTGAGGCGTAGGGGTAGAGGTCACCAATACCTGGTAGACTGGGAGGGTTATGGTCCGGAGGAGAGATGCTGGATTCCGGCTCGCGACATACTGGACCGCGCTCTCATTGATCAGTTTCATCGGCGTCATGGTGAGTCCTCCGGGGACGCCAGGAGGCGTCCCTGAGGTGGGGGGTACTGTCACGGGTCAGGGTGCCTTCCCGGCTCCTCTTGCTGTCTGTGTTGTCCTGTCATGTTCGGCAGCTCGTGGTCTGGGCAATCAGCGCTGATGGTACAGCGGGAGTGCTCGGATCACGAGCTGACTCTTCCCCACCTGTCGCTTATTCCCCCACTCCCTTATATGTCCCTACTTTCCTGCTCTGCGTTGTGAGTAGATTGTTTTGTCCTGGCTAGTATTCTGTGTGCTTTACGTTGCTTTCTCTGACCTTTTGCTCCCTTGCTGCAGGACTAGTAACACGGAGATACAGCAGCTTGTATGGTCCGCAGACGCTGCCGACCAGCTCTGGAATCTCCGCTTTCTTTAGCAGCTGTTAATTATTGTTTATGTTATTTTGTGTTTTGGCGACGAGGAATAAAGTTTCTCTACGTTCTCTACTCTGCATCTGAGTCCTCTTTCACTCACCCCGTGTCAAAGGGATCCGAAGCTAAACAAGAAACGCTACCTGTTTGTTGTACCTGCTTCTTTGAAATCACAAGTTCTTCATGGAATTCATGATGCAGCAGGACATCAAGAACGTAGTAGAACACTTTCACTTGCAAGACAACGATTTTTCTGGGTTGGAATGCAAAAAGATATTGATGATTATGTGAAGAATTGTCACCGATGTGTGGTTGGTAAAACCTCAGAACCCAATGCTTGTGGTCCGTTAGAAAGTATCCAAACCTCAGAACCCAATGCTTGTGGTCCGTTAGAAAGTATCCAAACCTCAGAACGCCTAGAACTGGTCTGCATTGACTTTTGGTCAGCAGAGATCAGAGAAGGAAAGTCTGTGGATGTGCTGATTGTAACGGATCATTTTACAAAAATGGACCATGCCTTTCCATGCCAGAATCAGTCAGCCAAACAAGTTGCAAAAATACTCTGGAATGATTTCTTTCTAGTCTATGGGTTCCCCAAAAGAATTCATTTTGATCAGGGGGCTAATTTCGAGAGCAAGCTAATCAAGGAACTGTTGACCATGGCAGGTGTAGACAAGTCACATACAACGCCATACCACCCCATGGGTAACGGCATTGCCGAGAGGTTCAACAGGACTCTTGGAAGCATGATCAGGACATTGCCTCCTAAAGCAAAATCAAAATGGCCACAGATGCTACAGCAACTTACCTTCTGTTACAACTGCACAGAACATGAGACAACGGGTTTTGCGCCATTCTTTCTTATGTTTGGCAGAGTACCTCGTCTCCCAATTGACGTCCTGTTTCAAAATGTGCTTCTAAATGAGGATGTGGTGGATTACAAAGATTTTGTGTCCAAGCTGAGGAAAGACTTGCGGGAAGCAGCTCACATAGCATGGATGCACACTCTGAAAGAACAGGAACGACACGGCAGACTCTATAACAGAAAGGTGAAGGGCTGTCCACTGACTGTTGGTGATCGAGTACTGGTTGCGAACAGAGGTGAAAAAGGTAGAAGAAAAGTTGCTGACAAATGGGAGTCATCCCCAAATGAAGTCATGGTTGTGTATTCTGACATCAATGTTTACAGGATTCGGGAAATCAACTCAGACAAAGTGAGGGTAGTTCATAGAAATTTTTTGTTACCTGTGAACTTCCTACCAGTTGATGAACCTCAGGAACAGGATGAAACGGACAATGACGCGAATTATGTAGCTGATGTTCAAGGAAACAAAGTTGATCATGATGAACTTCAAACTGGATTTTAAGTAATCCTAATGGTTTTGATGAGGAGGATGGACGTACAAACGGTACAGACTTACCTGATGTGTCTGATTGTGTGTCAGAGATACTGGACTCTGCAAGTACTGATGCTAGGAACCTGCAGGAGAGAAGTGCCGTCAAAGTGGTAAGTGATGTTAAAAGAAGTGATGTAAATGTGACAAGTGATGTTGATTTGCCTGAAGTAGGAGGTCAAGACTCTACTTCAACTCAAGGAGAACGAGTCACGGATGAGGTCACAAAGGAGTCTGTGGTGTGCACACAGCCAAGGAATGTAAAGCCTGCAGTAACTCGAACTGGACTTGGCAGAGTCATTAAGCCTCCCAAAAGACTGATTTATGAAATGAACAAACAACACAGACAGTTCAGACTCTACAGTGAGTTCTTTCGTTTTAGTTAAAAGCATTTTCACATAAAAAGAAAGTTACATTTGATTTCATGCTTAAAGTTGAGAATACAAAGGAAAAAAGACTGATACAGAGATTATGAATCACATAATGAGTTGGTACATAATGGAATTTTTGAGGTGTAACAGGCATCTCTTTAAGGCCAATTCACACCGCACAGAAAAACGCCAACAAACTCCAACAAACAAGTTGGCTCAAGTTGGCCGTTGAATTTAGAATCTTATGAAAAATAACGGTCATGTTCACACTGCACCAACAGACACTGACCAACTCGCACTGACTGGGGAGAAAATGGATGATCAGTCGGGTCAAAACAAACTCCAACCAACGCCAACAGGGGTAACACACTGATCCAACAAACTCCAACAGACTAGTTTGTTGGAGTTTGTTGGCGTTTGTCTGTGCGGTGTGAATTGGCCTTTAGTCTACTATGAGATTGGGGTTAGGCGCCTCCCTTAGTCTTTATGTACTCCTTATGGGAGAATCTATGATTCATTGTACATGCTACATTGTACTCCATGTGCATTTTTAAAAAAAAAAAAAATTCTCTTCTCTTCCTTGTTGATTGAAAACATGAAGTTGGAGTTGTATATACTGGGTTTTTTTCCCCCTCCCTTTCTTCAATGTTGGTTTTTCTTATGTTTTGTCCCCATTAAGCAGGATTTAAGGGGGGTGTATGTAACGAGATAAATGTTATATAAATATCAGTTCCTAGGTTCTTTAAGTAAATATTGCAATAATGAGATCGCGCTTCCTATTGGTTGCGCCAGTTGCGCTATTGCCCAATGTGTATGTCTGTTTTTATTTTTACATAATTTGCACTTGTCTTGGCATTCAGTATGGACTGCAAAGAAAGAATTTCATTGTACAGGGAAACTTGCTTTTCCTCACTGTGCATATGACAATAAACCTTTTGAATCTTTGAATTCAATGAGTTCAAAGAGTCTGCAGCAGAGCTATGGAGAACTGCTGTGGGCGGAACTATAACGTGACTGAACTCTTCCGTTTGTCTCCTACTGCTCTGTGTGCAGGCATCAAATAAATTCTAACATCATCCATGTCCAGAGTGTGAGTGCTGATGAAGGGTGGGACAAACCGGGTCAGATAAAAAACAAGGTCACATGTTTTTGTGCTTTTCTCAGTTGGACACAGACAAACAAGTCCGATGATTTTTGTCTTTTAAACCAGAAAGACGGCTGACAGATCTAACCGACACTCGCGCCACAGAAACTAACGTAAAGCAACAGTTAAGACAAACCCACCCATTCACTATACTACAATAACTTTAAACTTCGTGTTAATCGTTATTTATGATCAGCTTCGTCAGTTTCATCTAGCATATCCATGTGATGCTAATTAAGTTATGGCGGTAAAGTTGGTTCCTTACCTTTACGTAAATAAACGCGCTAAAAGTGGCCGCCTCTATGTTGTTGTGCATAGATATGTTTTTTTTTTTTTTTTTTTTTTTTTTTATTGCAAAATTTGTAGAAATATACAAGAACAGGGAAACAAGTCATGAATATATTCCAAAGAACAAACATAAAAATAAAGACAAAAAATGAATATTCTTGATTTGCGTACATCAAATTATGGAATTATCTGTACAGAAAAGTGCAAAAATAAAATTACATCATTAAAAAAGCTGTCATAGTACATAAAAAAATTTGGCACTATTTTTGTTATTTGTCAGTCTTAGAGATGAAACAAGAGAATCAAATTCAGAAAGAAAGGGGGAAAGACAAAGGAGATTTAAGCCCCTTTTTTTCTTATGAATGAAGAATTTTGCATTCGGTATAAGAAAATTAATAACATATTCAACAGGTAGCTTTGAGGACGAAGGTATGGGTCACATTTGTAAGGTTAGAAACATAGGTGCTTAAGTCAACCCATAATTTGTTGGTAACACCACAATCAAAAAAAACAAAAAAACAATCAGGTGGCATTCTCCCATGTATGACAAACAAATACAACTCATTATATACACTATAAATACTTTAAAAGACACAGACATGTAGATGTTTGTGGAAGTTGTTTTCTCTGTTTTGGAGGTGGATAATGAGGTGGATAATGTTATCAGTTGTTTATTATTCATGCAACAATGTATTACTGTTATAGTTTTTATTAAAAACAATTGCTATAGCTGATAACTTTGTCTAGTGCTCTTATGAATGTTTATAACATGATTTGTGAACATTCAACTACTATACTGAATGACATAGCATAGACTTCTTCATTATGTAACCTGTTGTACAGATCTGTGTAGTGTTAAATACTGTTTTTGACAGATAATATCATGATATTCCCTTACTGAATGTTGTATCCTGTCAGCAATAACCTGTCCATAGGCTTTGAACATTTCACATGAAATTCTGTCAGTGTGGGGGAGCTGTAGAACGCGCGGCGTAAGGCACGCAAGAAAAATACAGCTGCACTATATCTCTGGGCATTTTAATATGTAACTAATTTAATGTTCAAGCTCATTCTAGTAAGTGTTTTTCCCCCCCTCTGGATTACGTCAATTAATGGGTGTATTATATGTAGTTATTTCATGGGCAAGCTGTATTTTGTCTTTCATGTTTATAACTCCTTTTTGGTTTCTAAGTGGCATGCTAATGCTAGTTTATATGTCTTGTTTATAGAAGGACTCTTTATGTACCATCTTCAATTTTTGTGGTTTTATGTTGCTGTTTTTCCTGGAACCTAAAAGTTCTATACCCTGAGGACAGTGGCATCAAGTCTTTGCTTCTTCACTTTGTTGTCTGGATCATTCACAGGACATTTCTTTAACTAAACTGCATTGCTTCAACGGGTACAACTGACTCTAAGCTCCTGGCAGTTGGAATTACTCTACAGAGAACAATGGTCGGTTAATGTTTTTTTTTATTTATTTTTATTTTTTTTTAACTTCATTACCAAACAGTGTCAGAAGTATATTTGTGTTTGTGGGGTTTATGTTTAAGGTGTTTATGTA
This sequence comes from Acrossocheilus fasciatus, assembly GCA_036784905.1. Taxonomy (NCBI): domain Eukaryota; kingdom Metazoa; phylum Chordata; class Actinopteri; order Cypriniformes; family Cyprinidae; genus Acrossocheilus; species Acrossocheilus fasciatus. The sequence continues at coordinate 24,997,329 of CM071947.1, read as the reverse complement.
CTTTTACCTTTAAGTAAAAGTTTGGCCAGTGAGTCCCTCCCTCAAATTTATTTGTAGCTTTCCTCACTAAGTGTGTCAGGGTTCTGTCACTTCGGTCTAGTTTTTTCGTAGTTTTGTGACGGAGTTCTGACACTCCCTTCTTGTCTTGTTTTCTGGTGAGCGCGCGGCTTCGAGTGTTCTCGGGCTGTGCGCTCTCTTGTCTTCGTGCTCTGTTTCATGTTGGGGCGTGGTGTTCGGATCCCGGCACGCTGGCCTTCTCAGGCTCTGTTCTGGTTTTCGTGTCAGGATTCGGACACTCACGTTCCAGGTCTGTCTTGCTGTGGGAGCGTGCGGTCTCGAGTTCGCTCGGGCCGCGCGCTCCTTTGTCCATGTGTTGTGTTTTGTTCGGCACGCGGTTTGGGTTCGGCCGCGTGCTTTCTCGTATTGTCTTGTTCTGTGTTGCACGCAGCTTGTGTTTTTTTTCACTGGCTGCGTGCTTTCATGTTGTCATGTCTTGTGTGAACACGCGGCTTATGAGTATTCTCATTAGCTGCGTGTTCGTGTCCTGTTTAGCACATGGCTGATGATTGTTATTGCTGGCCATGTGCTTGTGTTTTTGTTTTGTGTGAGCACATGGCTTTTGTCCTAGTTTTCTGTCTGCCATGTGCTCTCATGTCAATTTGTCTTGACCCCACCCACCTTGTTTCCTGATTATTGGTTAATTTGCCCCACCTGTGTTTTACCTCGTCACCCTCCTCATTTGCTCCCCTTATAATCTCCTTGTGTTTGCAGTCCCGTGCGAGTTCGTTAGTTTATAGTTTAGTGAATCTAAATGTGAATGTCAAATGTAGTGTCTGCCTGGTGTCCTGTCCTGTCCTGTCCTGTCCTGTCCTGTCCTGTCCTGTCCTGTCCTGTCCTGTCCTGTCCTGTCCTGTCCTGTCCTGTCCTGTCCTGTCCTGTCCAGCCTTGCCAGTCTGTTTTCCCCTACGGGGTAGTTTTTGTTTGTTTTTTTATTGTTAATAAAGCCCTTTCCTCCAGCATTTGAGTCCTCGCTCGCTTCCCTTCACCCCACCCTGACAAGGTGGTTCTTAGTGGGACGGTTACAAAGTTCACAATCACTGAGCTGTTAATACCTGTATAAAACATGGTTACAGTCTTTATAAATGCTTTACCAAATCCAAATATTTCTAGAGTACGAAAAAGAAATTTGTGTTCTATGGAGTCAAAAGCTTTATTAAAGTCAAGAAAGAGTATGAGACCATCTAAATGAATTAGATCTGAATAATCCAGCAAGTCCAGTACTAATCTTATGTTGTTAGAAATGTGATGGCCTTTCATGAATCCAGATAGAGATTCTGAAATAATATTGCCTAAACCATATAGATATAATGGTATGATGTGATGCTTATGTCGGATGACGTTCTTTCTTGGTAAAACGCCTTTTAAATAAGTGAAGCTTGAAACGGTGATCTTCACCTATTGAACACGTAAGGGATTGTGCCAAAAATACAATACTCTCTGATAGACTTTCGTATTTTGTGACTATGACGGATTTATTTGTTTTTTTTTAGATACAATTTTTTTTTTTTTTTTTTCCCTACAGTTAAAGGAACACTCCACTTTTTTTGGAAATAGGCTCATTCTCCAACTCCCCCAGAGTTAATAAGTAAGTAAAGTTTCACCATTTTTGAATCCATTCAGCCGATCTCCGGGTCTGGCGATAGCACTTTTAGCATAGCTTAGCATAGATCATTGAATCCGATTAGACCAGTAGCATCGCGTTCAAAAATGACCAAAGAGTTTCGATAGTTTTCCTATTTAAAACTATTCTCTTCTGTAGTTATATCGTGTACTAAGACCGGCGGAAAATGAAAAGTTGTCATTTTTCTAGTCCGATTTGGCTAGGAATTATACTCCCAGTCAGGTGTAATAATCAAGGAACTTTGCTGCCGTAACACGGCCGCAGCAGGCGCAGTGATATTACGCAGCGCCTGAAAGTAGTCCCCAGCTATATTATAACTAGTTACCTAGCTGGGGACTACTTTCAGGCGCTGCGTAATATCACTGCGCCTGCTGCGGCCATGTTACGGCAGCAAAGTTCCTTGATTATTACACCGGAATGAGAGTATAATTTGTCATCTGTTGTCATCTGAAAAGTGAATTGTGAAGCATTCACGGATCCCTACTCGTGTATCAAGTTATGTCATTGTCCATGTGTAAAGTGCTGAAAAGATAACACTGTCACTCTCATTAGTCAAGACAAGCCAACTTTAATTATACTGCTTTTTAAAATACAGAATGTTTCAAAGCAGCTTTAATAACAGGGAAATTATGAAACAAAGTTTGTTTCAGCACACTAGCATAGCCAGAAATGTTTAAGTGGGTGGGCCTACATAAAACTGGGTGGGCCAGGTGTGTAGCATGTAAAAACAGCATGTCAAATTGTCAACAAAAAATACAGCACCAAGGTTCATTACACAGTACTTCTAAAGCATGCATTAACATTAGTAAGTTATGTTAATGTTCGTTTCAAAATTTACTAATAGGACATTATTGAAATTAAAAGTTGTATCTGTTAACATTTGCCTAAGCTGGTTAACAAAGATGAATAAACATGGTAACAAATGTATTGCTAATGTTAGTTAATGCTAACGTTAACTAAAGGAAGTTTATTAAAAAGCATTACCTCAGTGTGAAACAACGGCACTTCTGTTGTGAAATTTTATCTTCTACGAAGCAGAGACCAGGAGACGTTGGGATATCTTTCATATAGAAGTTACTCTTTATTGAGAACTCGCTGCGCGTCGCTGTAGTCATCCAAATCTAACTAAAGCAGTGATACATTGTAGTTTATATACATTTAGGGGGCAGTGCTTAGGAATGGAAACAAAGCACCTGGGTGACGACCTTAAACAAAGCATGCAAATGAAGTAGGATTTGATTCTATCAAGCGAAAACCGGTTTGGCAGGTTATCTGGCTTGCTCAAAAGAGAAAAACAGACCCAATCCGCATAACACTCGGTTGCATTGATAATCCAATCAGTCTAACGATTCAACGTCTAGGCCAGGGGCTCCGAAAGCCATTTGCAGAACAAAAGATTCGAGTCTCAGTGATCTGACTCATTTAACTTACAATAAGAGAACAGGAACTGGCAGGGACCTCTTGCTACAAACTTTGTTTAACAGAATCGTTCATCTGATGTCATCATCTTCACAATAAATGCTAAATACAATGTATATAACTTCTTCAGTTTGTATACTATTACATTGGAACCTAGATTTTACATTTTCTAAATTTGTAATCCAACACTTCGCTGATGATTTCAAGCATCTCTGTCAGTTCACGCACACTGAGGACCGCAGAAATGTGCGCAGCTGCAAATTATTCAGTTTGTTGTGGCGACCAGGATCTAGCACAATGTTTGTGTGTTTCTTTCCACAAAGGACGCATCTGTTTAATGGATCAAACACTGTACCTATGCTAATATGATGCTTCAAACACGCTTGGATCCGAATTTTCCGATCGATAAATCCAGCACCCGCAGGTGGTCTGTCGGGTTTCATTTGTAGACGGTCCTGATTTATTGGTAATACTTTTACTTTTTAAAAGAATTGATCTGATTTATGTTTGCTTAACTCGGCTAATTTCAAATTTAACATCACCAACGCGTGCATTATACTATTATATCATAACATTGTGGGTGGGACTAACAAAAACGGACGAATCATCATTTTGACAAGGAACTAAGAAACGACCTGTAATTGACCATGAAAACAAGCGTTTAATATTGTTAATAAATAAAGTTACAGTGAAATAAGACGTTTATTAGTATCCATTAATAAATTACAACCATTTGGAAAATTACAAACTTCTCATTGGGTGGGCCACAGATGAAAGGCCACAGGCCCACCTGTAGCTACGCGACTGTTTCAGCAGTTGTGACGTCATCAGGTCACATGACCAGGAAGTTTAGTAGATTTGTATGACGGAAAAATTCATTACAAATACATAAATTATTCTTTTGTGGATCCGACTTGTGTATGATGGAAAGGAAACGCATGTAAACAAATTAGACCAGTTGTGACGTCATCAGATCACATGACCGGGAAGTTTAATAGATTTGTATGATGGAAAAATTCTGTCAAAATACATAGACTTTTATTTTGGCAATGCAACTTGTGCATGATGGAAAGGAAATGCGTGTGAACACATAACAACAGCATTAAATCATCAAGTCACATGACCAGTAGCTTTATTACATTTTAACATAAAAAAACAGTTTGCGATACAATCACAATTATCTTCAGGGCATATCAGGGATCAGGGAATTTGAGTATATATGAGGCTACACCAGTTAATAAAAAGACTTAGGTGGTGTTGTGGTAGAGCGTTTGACAGAGAATTGGAGACATCACAAGAACCTGAGTTCAGTTCCTCATTATGTCAGGTCAATGTAGATTTTATTTCCTTTCTCTCAGTCATTTTCCTGCTTACAAGGTCCTATAAAATAAATATTGCAAATAAAACATATGTTCATAAACAAAGCTATATAAGGTATACATGTGTGAATGTATTGCTGATGGTCTTGTATGTGGTAAAAATGCACAATAAATATGAATGCATTTAAAAAATCGTTTTGTAAGCTTATGTGGTTTTTGTATCAAAACATTTTTCGTTCATATGTTTAAAACTATATTTGCATAACGCTACCAATATTTTATAGCCAGACAGACATGGTGTGTGTGTGTGTGTGTGTGTGTGTGTGTTTTCTTTTATGTTCACACTTTAGTGACGCTCCCTAACTTTCCAAGCTGAATGTCTAACGAATATCCAATATAAAACCAACTTTACCGCCATAATTAAGTTTAATAAGCACCGGTAAACAAAACGGCTGGAGGGGCATTTATGATGGCTGCTTTGCTAACTTTAATTTACCGTTTCGTTTTTTTTTTTTTTTTTTGAAACTCATAACGTCACTTGCATATGTTTTCAGAGCAAAGGCAGCATGGAGTGCTGGAATGTCAAATGCAACAATATGATACAAGTAGAATTCACATTGATTTAATTGGTGGGTTTCATTTTTAATTTTTGGGTTGCTATTTTTACAAATGTAGTGGCGCAAATGGGTCTTCTGGAGTGTCAGGTAGAGAATTGTCGAGAGGCCTGGGAGAAGTTAGGAAGGCTCAGTACAATGGAGTGTTTTTCCAAAATGCCAGTTGTGGTTTATTTTAGCAATGGAATTTTATAAAGAGCAGTCCACAAAGTACAACAACAAAAAAACAAAAAACAAAAAAACAAAAACAAAAACACTTAATGTCACATATACTGGTGCTAAAGGCAAAAGAAAAATGCTGTGAGCAGCAAAACTGGCACTAAACAATGCCTAGTGGCACATCCACAAAAATTATCAGCATGTCTCACCTGTCATGTTCAAGCGTTTCAGAATCAGAATCAGAATCAGAATTAGCTTTATTCGCCAGGTGTGCGCAAACACACGAGGAATTTGTTGTGGTTTTAGGGTGCTCCTGGTACATACATACATACATACACATCTGACATGAGAACAGAAAAAACATTTAAATAGTAAGGCTTAACAATGGATAATAATAATAATAATAATAAGTATGAATCTGGAACAGTAGATTTATGTACAGATTTGTGCATTATTTACTATATATACAGCTGTATAAATAAACAGATATGTATGTGTATTTACATAGTACTTGAGAAAGAGGCAATAATTAAAGATGGAGAATGAATTACAGAACACAGGTAATGATCCATGTGTTAGCTATTTAAGCTGGAGATGGCATGGGGGAAAAAACTGTTTTTATGCCTAGATGTTCTAGTGCACAGAGATCTGTAGCGTCTGCCTGAAGGGAGAAGTGCAAACAGGTTGTGTACGGGGTGAGAGGGGTCTTTGATTATGCTACCTGCCCGTTTCTTCACTCTGGAGTTGTACAAGTCCTGAAGGCTGGGCAGGTGCACACCAATTATCTTTTCTGCTGTCCTAATTTTTGGGTTGGTTTGCACAGTACACAGAATGCAACAGAATGCAACAGAATGCAGAATGCTTCTTCAACAAAAGAATAAGAAGAAGAAGAACACAAGGAGCGCAGGTAGATACAGTAGAGGATATCACTCTGATGAGTAGCCTAAGATTACTTGCATCTGTTGTTATTGTGTTATATAACTTGACACACATTTCAAAATGTTTCACTTGATTTTGTGGGATTACAAATTTATTTAAATGTTTAATTTAGATTCCAATGTAATAGTGTACCAACTGAAGAAGTTATATACATTGTATTTAGCATTTATGGTGAAGATGATGACAGCAGATTAACGATTCTGTTAAACAAAGTTTGTAGCAAAAGGTTCCTGTCAGTTCCAGTTCACTCCATTGTAAGTTAAATGAGTCAGGTCCCTGAGACCCGAATCTTTTGTTCTGCAAATGGCTTTCGGAGCCTGGCCAGACGATGAATCGTTAGACTGATTGGATTATCACTGCAATCAAGGATTATGCGGATTGGGTCTGTCTTTCTCTTTGAGCAAGCCATATAACCTGCCAAACTGGTTTTCTATCAAATCCTCTCTCATTTGCATGCTTTGTTTAAGGTCGTCACCCAGGTGCTTTGTTTCCATTCCTAAGCACTGCCCCCTAAATGTATATACACTACAATGTATCACTGCTTTTAGTTAGACTTGGATGACCACAGCTAAGCACAGCGAGTTCTCTTCTCAATAAAGAGGAACTTCTGTATGAAGGATATCCCAACGTCTCCTGGTCTTTGCTTCAACAAGTGGAATTAACTTTAGAAGATAAAAGTTCACAACAATTTCATTCATGTAGTCAGGAATTATAGTTTGGGAAAAGTCTAACTAGTAAAATATGTACTTCATTGTCTAAATGTCTCACAACGCCAGGATGTTTGTTTAATGTTTTATAACACATAAAACCACAATATGTAGTGTAGTGTGAGTGTTAACACTATGAATGAATGTTTGGCAGAATGGTGTGTTACTGTTCAGTCTCCGTGTTCAGATCAGTGTGTTCAATCATGTGTCCTTGACCTTCACTCTGCATATTTTTTTTTATACTGTACTGTAAATAAAATACAAATAATAATCAAAAACACATATTATTTTACTCTCCTCACACTCTTTCTTACTTGCCTTAGCTCAGTCATATTCATATTGATGGCCCATTATGGGAGGCCCTTTGTCTTTCAGGTGTGAATCACTAAATATCCATGGCCATTGTCACTCCCTCGCATATGGGCATTCTATCAGAAATCATGTTTTACAAATGTTAAACCAATATACTGTTTTCTGCGAAGGAGCGTACAGGATAATTTTCACATCATTTTGTAGCAAAAACTCTAATCTACCTCATCCAGTTCTCAAAAGTCTTGTGAACAAATATTATGTATGTGTTTTATGGCCTTATTTCAGTGACTTAAAAATTTGAGTTTTTTACTAACCATGCATAAACATTGTTTTCTCAAAAACACAAACATGTACTTTCATGCTGCTCACATATTATTGCAGCCCAGTTTGTGCTGAATACAGTGTTATCAGACTTTAGCCATTAATATTTTTTTAAGATATTGAAAAAAAAACAAAAAAACACAAATGTCAGGGCATGTCAAAACTTCGCCAGTGTTACGGGGCTGACGAGACGAGAGGCGTGCGGATCCATCTGCAGACTTTTATTGGCAAGAGAGGTGGTCATAACAGGCAGGGTCAAACAGTGGCAAACAGGTATAACATGGGCGAGACGAAGAGTAAACAGAGACAAGCGTGGGTCAACAATCGGTGAACAGTATCCAAAAGGGGCAAGACAGGAGAGGTAAACCAAAACGTGAGCGATAGTCCAGACAGGGGAAAACCAGGGGTCAACCGATATGTGCTTTTCAGGGCCGATGCCGATACCGATTATTACAGACCAGGCGGACCGATAACCAATATTTTTAACCGATATATTATGTCTGATGTAAAAATGAAAATTAATGTCAAAATTAAGAATAACAAGGGCTCTGACAAAAACTGCCTTCCCTGGTGTTGATTGCACTTCTTACTCTTGTCATCCTCCATGCATCCATCTACAATAAGGGTAATATAAAGAGAGAGTTAAAAGTGGGGCCACTGCATGCTTCATAATTAAGCCTATGAATACTGTACTACAGTTAAACAGCTTGGGGAAATGTAAGTATTTGGCTTCAATAATTTACATGTTAGAAATGTATGTGTAATAGCATAACCTCTCATAATTATAATATAATAAGTGTAAATAATTTAATTGTCTTCATAGCTCCATTGTAGAAGTTGTGAAGAAGACTGCAACTATTTTAATTAAACTATAACACTAATAGCCTGTTATAGGCACAATTTATGTCATCCTAATCTTGGCCTATGTGACATTATTTTAATCTTGGCCTATGTGACAGTAATTTCGATTAGTTTTAATTTACAGTGCAGTGCAAATGAAGCCATAAAACATTAATTTCAGTTATCTTTTAATCAAATGAGAGTTAAACTCAATTTTTTGGCAAACAAATGGGTTTACCATTAAAATTAAAACATGAAAGAAATAGCGTATTGTGTGATTATTCTTTTAAACAAAAGTTGTTGTAGTAGTATTAGTAGATAAACCGAACTTTTATTTTGACGGGTTGCCATGAGGACCTCTTAAATTTCTGTATACGTATATGATATGACGGTACTCAAACTAAATGGTCAAATGCTCATGAAGAAACTCTCAGAGCAGTTCTGGGGATGTTGTTCATGTATTTATGTCCTCATTTAGTGAGACGGCAGATGCTGAAAACACCGCAAGCGTCGCGCACTTCAGTGTGTGTGTGTGTGTGTGTGTGTGTAATAAAAACCGTGCGTCTGTGCCATTCACATATACAGAGACATGCAGAACATGCAGAATTTAAATAAGTGTTTTTGCAGCTTAATATTTACAGATACTAGTCCATAGCACTAGTCAATTTAAGTGTACTGACCTACTTTTGATTAATTCATCCAAACTTTGACAAACCCGTGACTCCGCATTGTACAGTAAATTCCCTTTATATGACTGGATTCCGCGATTCCGTCTGCGTTTTCCCATCGCGGAAACCATACATAGATAATATTGAGGTGTTTTGTAACTTCAGTGTTGTGGATTGTGATTTATTGCAACTTGAGCAATGTCCGCTGCTGCCTTTGAGAGACGACTGATGCGTGATGATCACTGAAACTGTAGCAAGCACTTTCAGTGTGAGAGTGCCTTAGTCTTCCACATTGATTGGTCAGACTCGTGACTCCCAACAAATCAGATGCGCGGTGGGCGGAGACTACTCTAGGCCACAGAGTGGTGAGTTCTGACAGGCTGCATCAGAGCCAAACAGCGCGTTTCAAAATTAAATAATTTTATTGGCACATCGGTTTTGAAAATGACCAATACCGATAATCATAAAAATGCTTAATATCGGTGCCGATAATCGGCCAGGCCGATAATCGGTCGATCCCTAGGGAAAACACAATCCGACAAAGGCAAGGCTAGGCAAGGCAAGGCTAGGAAATCTAATTGGGCTCTGTAGGGCAGCGATAATGCATACAATACTCGGCCCTGAGGCAGAGAAAGTCCATGGCTTAAATAGAGAGCGTGATTGATTACAGCTGTGTGCGTGTGATCAGGTGAGCGTGTGATTGATGAGATGGCGGATGGGAAACGCAGTCCATTGTGATGTGTGAAAGTCAATGTGGTGAGCGAGTGACCTCTGGTGGTGAATGAACGGAAGTGCAGATCAGATTAGTGACAGAGTCCCCCCCCAAAGAGCGGCTTCCAGACGCTCCACACAGTCTATAATCCAGGAGGGAGGTGGAGCGGAGGCGGAACAGGGGGAGGGATGGAGGGCCAGGTCCTTGTGGAAGCGGAGTGATCTGGGATCGAGGTAGAGCCGGCAGAGTGGACGGGACCGGAGCCCACTGGGCGAAACAGATGGGACTTGAGCCCACCAGGGCGGAGCAGGCGGGACTGGAGCCCACCAGGGCGGGGCAGACGGAGCAGAAGCCCACCAGGGCGGAGCAGACGGAGCAGGAGCCCACCAGGACGGAGCAGACGGAGCAGGAGCCCACCAGGACGGAGCAGGCGGAGCAGAAGACCACCAGAGCCAGACAACAGACCACCATGGCGGCACAGATAGAGCAGGAGCCCACCAGGGCGGAGCAGAAGACCACCAGAGCGGAGCAGACGGACCCGAAGACCACCACAGTGGAGCAGATAGAGCAGGAGCCCACCACGACGGATCAGGAACCCACAGCTAAGCCTGGGACCTAGGGAGAACGGAGACATAGAAAGGAGGGAGAACATGCACAGACCCAAGGATAGAGGCAGGGAACATGGAAAGTTTGTAATTAGTCTCCATAGTTGTGACTGGACAGAACGAGAGTTCATTGACGGCCTCCATAGCCGTGACAGGACAGAACGAGAGTTCATTGACGGATACCGCTGACACCTCTGGAGGTTCTGCGGCGGTTGCCGCCACCTCTGGAGGTTCTACAGTGGTAAACACAGGACACAGGGAGAGTTCAGTAATGGTCTCTTCGACCGCAACACAACAGGCTGAGAGTTCATTGCTGGGCGCCACCAACATATGAGGAGCTGAAGTGAGCACCGCCACTTCGGGAGGTTCTGCAGCATGTACCGCCACCTCTGGAGAAGCTGCAGCGGGCACCATCACTTCAGGGAACACAGCAGTGAGCGCCACTACCTCAGGAGGTTCTGCAGCGTCAGCCGCCACCTCTAGGAGTTCTGTGGTCATGTATGCAGGCCAAACACACCAAAATGCGATCCCCATCAGGGGAAGCGTTTCAGACAGGGGAATCAGTTCAGGAACAGGAGGGCTAGAGTGAGTGGGTCTGGGGATACCAGCTGTGCGTGCAGACACCAGCGGTGAATCCCTCACACTGGATATCAGACTGGGATAATGAAAGACTGACCTTGATGATGTGGTTGTGTCAGCCCGGACGTGACCCGACTCTGGAAGGTCAGCGGAGACGTGCTGCTGTGACTCTGGACGAGCAGCGGAGACGTGCTGCTGTGACTCTGGACGAGCAGCTGTGACGTGCTTCTGTGACTCTGGACGAGCAGCTGTGACGTGCTGCTGTGACTCTGGACGAGCAGCTGTGATGTGCTGCTGTGACTCTGGACGAGCAGCTGTGACGTGCTGCTGTGACTCTGGGCGAGCAGCTGTGACGTGCTGCTGTGACTCTGGACGAGCAGCTGTGACGTGACGCTGTGACTCTGGACGAGCAGCTGTGACGTGACTTGACTTTAGGAGATCGGCTGTGACGTGCTGTGACTCTGGACGAGCAGCTGTGACGTGACTTGACTTTAGGAGATCGGCTGTGAAGTGCTGTGACTCTGGACGGGCAGCTGTGACATGCTGTGACTCTGGACGGGCAGCTGTGACGTGCTGTGACTTTGGACGGGCAGCTGTGACGTGACTTGACTTTAGGAGATCGGCTGTGAAGTGCTGTGACTCTGGACGGGCAGCTGTGACGTGCTGTGACTCTGGACGGGCAGCTGTGACGTGCTGTGACTCTGGGCAGCTGAGACGGGGCAAGTTTCTGGGAGATCAGTTGAGACGTGACTCGGTTGATGACGACCAACTGTGACTTGACTTGACTCTCTGACATTAACTGTGACTCGACTTAGCTCATGAAGATCAGCTGTGTCTTGTCTTGACTCGTGAAGATCAGCTTTGACTTGGCTTGATTCATGATGATCAACGGTGATTTGACTTAGCTTGTGAAGATCAGCTTTGACTTGACTTGATTCGTGAAGATCAGCTGTGTCTTGGCTTGATTCGTGACGATCAACGGTGGCTTGACTTAGCTTGTGAAGATCAGCTGTGACTTGGCTTGATTCATGACGATCAACGGTGACTTGACTTGACTAACGAAGAGAAGTTGTGACCGCCGTTTTGTGAACGGGCTCTGCTGGCACCACCATTTTGTGAGTGTGCTCCTGCGCTGTTGTGATCATACAATTATTCTTTGTTTTATTTGCATTTTACTTCTGCTCTAGCTCGTTTCCTTCTAATAAACCTGGAGTTGCAAACTAAATATTGTTGGCTCTGTGACAGATTGCTTGTTTCTTTCCTAGATTCTTCAGTGGCGATGGCCTGCAGAGTTGGAGTGAACCTACTGTCAGACAGTGGCGTACCGTGGGGTTTCAGTCAGGGCCTTCAGTAAGCAACTGTAAACTACATGTACACATTTTACACATCTCTGTTACAGCGAACGTAGCCATATGCGTAATGCACATATTATTCCGCACACAGGCTCTCAACAACAATGACTGCTGATCAACAATTTCAACAGTAGGCTAGATTAGGGTGGGTTAAATGCAGAGTAAATTTCCTTACATCATGGTCAGTAAAAGTAATCCGCCAATACACAAGTAACTATGCACATTCACGTCACTCTAAAATGACAACGTGCCCAAAGCAGCAAAACTGTACAAATGCTGGACATCCACACACCACACCACAGTATTATCAACGCACCATGTACACCTCCATAACAATGTGCATGATACAATACTCATCAAATAATAAAGCACTCACCTGACACTTGTAAATAACGTCCCTGGGTCTATCATTCCATGCCTCTTTACTTGGATTAAAAAGTAAACACGTCAACAAAATAACTTGTGCTCGGTGCTAGCTGTTAGCCACTCATAGCACTCATAGTTGCAATCTTTGAAATGGCGCATAAAAACTTTGCTGGCCTTTGTTAGCGAATTCAGTTTGGGTGTAGGTCTTCCTTTCTCAGTTATTCTCGTTTGTCTGCAAAAGAGCGCCTTGAAAAGGTGTTTTTAGTAGCTAGGCAACAAGATCTGGTGTAGGCGCCGACGACTGCAGCTGTCATTTTCTTTTCATCTAATTTCACTTTTGTACCTTGGAAATCCCGGAGTAAAAGGGTGTTATAATGCTGGGGGTAGCACTGGGTACGTCACTAGACCCAGAGGGCGGGCTGTCATTGAACGTCAAAATTTAATTGGCTGATTATTCTGTCACTAATGCTTGTAACTGGGTATCTCGGAGAAAGAATAAACATTGTTCTTTTACATATATTACCAACAATGTAACAATACAAAATGGACTGAAAATGTTTTAGCTTACCCTTTAATAATGTTGAAGGATAATGTTTAACTGAACACAAAACTAGAGACTTGTTTAGTAAGATTTTATCTGAACATAAGTGACACTCGACCTAAAACTAAAAACATAGATTCTGTTATCATAAGATTATATTATTATTAGTATTAGTTATATATGTATATGTTATTATATTGCTATATATATTATTCTTTCTTTTATCTGCATTTTACTGCTGTTCTAGTTCATTTCCTTTTTATAAATCTGGAGTTGTAAACTAAATATTGTTGGCTCTGTGACAGATTGCTTGTTTTGTTCCTAGATTCTTCAGTGCTGATGGCCTGCTGCACCCGCCAGAGTCAGTGTGAACTCCTGTAAGACAACATCACCAAGATGCTATAAACCGCAGGATTAGTAAGTAAAGTCTCGAACATACCAACCCAAACTTATGAAACAGTAGTGTATGATTATTTTATTTTTTTTAATGTTTTTGAAAGTCTCTTATGCCAACCACAGTTTAATGTATGAAATTAATACAATTTACTACAATTTAAAATAACTGTTTTCTATTTGAATATATTTGAAGAGATCATTTATTCCTGTGATGATAAAGCTGAATTTTGTGTCACATGATCCTTCAGAAATCATTCTAATTTTCTGATTCTTATCAGCGTTGAAAACAGCTGTGCTGCTTCATTTTTCCAGGGTTCTTTGGTGAATAAAGTTTTAAAACAGTACAGCATTTGACATTGATAATAATCAGAAATGTTTCTTGAGCAGCAAATCAGCGTTTCAGAATGATTTCTGAAGGATCATGTGACACTGAAGACTGGAGTAATGAATGTTCTGCTTTGATCACAGAAATAAATTACATTGCATAATATGCAGAAAACTGTTGTTAAATAGTTTTTACTTAATTTTGATCAAATAAATGCAGCCTTTGTGAGCAGAAGAGACTTCTCTCAAAGACGTAAAAAAAATCTTATTGACCCCAAACATTTAACAGTAGTGTAAATTACAAATATGATGTTCCACCCACTTAAATATACTGTGGCATGTGTAGTCCTTTAAAATACATGTTTTAGCCAAGTATTCACACAACACATCTGATAACCTTGCACTCCAGTTATATGTCTGAATATGAACAGCAGCTATGCTAAACTTTCTTCTTTTGATTTCCTGTTTCTATCTTAGGATGCCCATCCCGAGGTTACTAGAGATGAAGCCAGCTCCAGTTTGGATCCAAACTCACTTGTGAAGATGCCAACGCTCACAAAGACTACAGATGACGGCTACTGTACATGGACACACAAAACACTGGACACACAAAACAAATATTATCCTTATATTGCCTATAAGAGTAAGTTTGACGATTTTCAACCCGCTATTGTATTATTGCAATGTCTGTAATATCTGTAAATGAACAATATTTACTCTTTCTCTGAGTTATATGGACCTGTCACGAATCCAGTCTGCACTTCCATTCACCCACCACAAGAGGTCACTAGCTCACCACATGGACTTTCTCACCACACACCACATGGACTCCATTTCCCATCATCCAACACTGATCACAGCTGTCACCAATCACTCATTGCACTAATCACACGCACACCTGATCCCACGCACATACTGATCACACACGCTTTATTAGCCTTGGACTTTCTCTGCCTCTCGGCCGAGTATTGTATGCGTGTACCGCTCTCCTAGTAGTAGCTACTCTACGAAGCCCTGGATTAACCCCTTCCGTGCTTCTGTTCAGTTTCTGTATTGTCCTGCTTTTTTCACTCCCCTAGTGTTAGCTGCTTTACAGAACGTTTGTTATTTTCTAGTCTTGTTCTCTGTATTTACCCCTGTCTCACTGTTTGGACTGTTTATTCCCTTGCCTTGGATTCTAGCCCGTGTTCCCTGGATTATCTCTCTGCCTTGCCCTCTGGATACTGTTCGCCGATCGTTGACCTTCGCTTGCCCTAGTTTACTCTTTGTCTTGTCCCTGCCATACCCGTTTGCCATTGCTCGACCCTGCCTGTATTTGACTATGCCTGTTAATAAAAGCCTGCACATGGATCCGCACGCCTCTTGTCTCGTCAGCCACGTTACAGGACCCTATTTGTCCCCTTTTATTTGTAAGCAGCACTCCACAGGATGACGCAAAATGAAATGAGTTTTGACAAAATGACAAACACTTTTGCAGCATCTAAATGAAAAAAATGCTGTTTTGCGTCAGTTTTGCTGACAAATACACTAGGTATCTTGGAGAAAGAATAAACATTGTTCTTTTACATATGTTACCAACATTGTAACAATACAAAATGGACTGAAAATTGTTGAACTTACCCTTTAATAATGTTGAAGGATAATGTTTAACTGAACACAAAAACAGAGACTTTAAATAAAAATATTTTAGAATTTTTATCATGCTATTTAAATTTTTTAACTGCTTATTTATTGTTTGCCTGGTTTTTAATTTGTGTTTATGCAACTGTTGTATTATTGTATCTCAGTTTTTGCCATGAAGATAGCCTTCGATGCTGACAGCACAGAACACATGACTTGTTTTATGAACTACTGTCATATGGACATTATTTTGTTGCCAGAAGATGGTCTTCCCCAGTGAGTCTCAGTCACCTCTGGCTGATTAAAGGATGTTTTTAAATTGTAACCTTGAAATATGCATATTCTGTAAACCTACTTTGGTAGTATTGTGAAAAGTGCTATACTTATACAATATTTAACCATGGTTTTACTATAGTAAAACTGTAGAAAGCATGATTATAGTAACCATGTGGTGTTTTTATTTTTGAAACCATGGTTTCGATGTCATGTTCTATAGTAACATTGTAGTAATACTTCAGTAAAACTGGTAACTATGACTATAGTGACCATAGTTTTTGAAATCATGGTAAATGTTGTAACTATGGTTTTACTGCAAATGCTGTAGTAATGGTTATTTTGTAGTTACTATGGTTTTACTGCAACAGTCATAGTTAAACCATGGTTACTGTAGTAAAACTATGGTAGATTTTGAGTTTACTATGGTTTTACTGCAGATGCTGTGGTAAAATCATGGTTAATTTTCAAAAGGCCATAATCGTGAATTATCCGCTTTTGATCAAAACATCTGGTAAATGTAAATGTATTTGTATGTGTAATGTGTTAAATGAAAATATTAATAAAGTTGCAGCTGTTCTTGAGAGTGGTGTGTATTGTTTTATTATAAACCAGCGGCGGCAGCTGCAGGTGGTCCGTAACGATGAGCAAAACGCCGGTGAACCGCGTCCACGCAGAGCGGCCGGGATTTACAGCTGCGTCATCCCAACATCGGCCGGAGGGCATGTCCGATCAGAGGCCGACGTCGCGCGACGTATTCCCGATTAGCAAACGATCCCTGAGCGGCATCGTGCCGACGAAATTTTGTACATCGGGCCGACGTATGTGTGCTGATAGGGTTGTGTTGCACACACAGAAGAGGCGATGTTGTCTGGTGGCACATATTAGTTTTTATTTTGTCACACTCAGCAAAGTTAATAAACAACAAGAAATTAGTTCATTTCACAGTAGTGTGTTTTAACGACTAGCAGTGTGACTTCTTCATACATGAATGAAACTCCAGTTCAATAAACTCACTTTGCGCAATCTTCTGATACAGTGGCGGATCTAGGGGTGGGGCCAGAGGGGCACCGGCCCCCGCTGAAATCTGAAAGCTCCCCTTGCTTGTTAGTTCCCAAGACAGATGGCACGTATCGATTCTGCACAGATTTCCGCAAGATCAATGCAGTTACCAAAGCTGACTCCTTCCCACTCCCCAGAATGGAGGACTGTATAGACAGAGTGGGATCTGCTGAGTTTGTCACGAAGCTGGATTTGTTGAAAGGCTACTGGCAAGTGCCCCTGACTACCCGTGCCTCAGAGATTTCTGCATTTGCCACCCCAGACCACTTCCTACAATATAATGTCCTCGCTTTTGGAATGCGCAATGCACCAGCCACTTTTCAGAGGCTGATGCATGTTGTACTCGGAGATGTGCCCAATTGTGATGCCTATCTTGATGATATTGTGGTCTATACTAAGTCGTGGGAGGATCACATTGAAATATTAGAGATGGTTTTTGAGAGATTGGCACATGCTTCTCTGACCCTAAACCTTGCTAAGTGTGAGGTGGGAAAAGCCATAGTGACCTACTTGGGGAAGAAGGTGGGACATGGTTTTGTGAAGCCAGTGGAAGCTAAAATCGAGGCCATTCTAAACTTTCCCAAACCCTGTAACAAACGTGAACTTCATAGGTTTCTGGGCATGTCAGGTTACTACAGGGGGTTTTGCAAAAATTTCTCATCTGTTGTTACTCCCCTCACAGACCTACTAAGCACATCAAGAGTTTTTCAGTGGAACTATGAATCTAACAGAGCTTTTGAAGCCGCAAAAGATCTCTTGTGTAATGCTCCTGTGCTGATTGCCCCTAACTTTGACTTACCATTTAAACTGCAGGTGGATGCTAGCACCTCTGGTGCTGGAGCGGTCCTTATTCAAGAGGACGCTCACGGAATCGAGCATCCTGTGTCCTACTTCTCCAGGAAGTTCCTGAAGCATCAGCAAGCCTATAGCACCATCGAAAAAGAAGCCCTGGCCTTACTGTGGGCACTGCAGCATTTTGAAGTTTACCTTGGGAGTAGTGCCATCCCAGTAATTGTGTATACAGACCATAACCCTCTGACTTTCCTTTCCAATATGTCCTCTTCTAACCAGCGATTAATGCGCTGGGCCCTCAAATTGCAGGACTACAATATCGAAATCCGGCACATCAAAGGCACTGACAACATTGTGGCTGATGCGCTCTCCAGAACTGGGGACATGTAAGTTAGGAGGCGTATTACTAGTTGTATACCTTAATAGAGTGTGTGGGTAGACACTTTTTTTTTTTTGCTGGTCTGTCATTTTAAAGGTGGGGGTGTTACGTCCCTGGACGTATGTGTTTTCTGGTACAATTGTGTGGGTGTGGTTGTGTGTGTTGTGCTTGGTTTCTCTCTCTCTCTCTCTCTCTCTCTCTCTCTCTCTCCACTCTCCTCTTAGGCTGAATCATCATCACCTGTAGCTCGTTATCAGAGCATGCCTGTGGCTGAGAGTGGAGTATATATATGGCAGTCCAGTGTTTGCTGCCCAGGAAGAGAGACACACTTCTCCCCTGGTCCAGACTGAACTTGTTGGATGGTTGTTTATTTATTCTGAGAATTTGAGTTGTGTATTAGCAAGTGGCTAATAGTTTTTGCTTAGTTGAAGAGCCTAAGATATGTGACCATTGGTGATTTTCTTTTTCTGTGTATTACGTGTGTTAAAAGGGAAGCTGTAGGGAGAGGGTGCCTTTTTCTTTGACTATTACTTTTATCCCTGTTTTTGGTTCAGTTAGGGAGTTAAGGGAAGTTTTATGTTGTTTATTTCTCTTTTCTTTTGGGTATTTGAGGTAAGTGAGCTGCTCCTACAATCAGGTAGTTAATCATTTTGTTTGTTATTTTAGGCCTTGCCCTCTCCTGAGCCATTGCTCCCTATACCTTTCGTTAAACTGATTGTCCTTTCTTTTTTGTTTGTAAATAAACCTTTTTCTTACATATATCTATATCTGAATTGTTGTCTTCACTCTGGGACAGAGGACTGAAGTGTGACTTGTTGGGGTCTTTTTTTTAATCTTATGCTTTTCTTTTGTTACTTCCCCTCCCAATCCCCTAGACAGGAGGGGAACGTAACAGGCCCCTGAAGTGCCCTTGTCCTATCACTCATCGCAGATTTACGTTAGCGTTAAGTCGTTTGAAATTCAACCTGTGCACCGCATCTTAACAAGCTTTAATTGTAAATATGAACGTGCATGTGTATGTATGAGTGAATGAGGCATTTATATATATATATATATGTGTGTGTGTGTGTGTGTGTGTGTGTGACATGTATAGCCCCGCATCACTGACATTACCAGATGTTACAAAACACCGCTCATTCAAAGACGTGCATTTATTGCATAGACGGCGCGAGAGCATAACGTAGGCTGCAGTAAGTGTCTAAAACGAATGCGCTCAGTTCAAGTGAATAATACAATTTGCGCTGTTTAACCTACTTTACAAAGCAAACTTTTTTTCTAAAATAAAAAGTTGTCGGGTGGAAGTTGCGTTCGTTACATTAGGTTCCAAGCGCGTTTTCTTTCAGAATCATCACTGACATGTAGAAAAATTGTAGCATTTTGTTTAAAATGAAAGTAAGATAAAGATCCTCACGTCACATAGACCCTGTGTGCTAAAACTGTTTGGCTGAAAATAGTGGAACAGTGTGGAAAGTGCATAATATTAGTCTGTGTGGAAGCATGATATGATTCTCAGTAACACTGCAATAAGGAATTAAACTATTACCAGTTTCACGATGAAATTTCGACAGTTACTTTTACAGTTTTACATTTTAATTATCATTAAACCTGAATTCGATTATACTGTGATGTATAGTGTAATTCACTCTCGAAGCCAGAGACGTTTTTTGGCGTTCCAGCAAATTCCATACGCATCACTAAATATAAATTAATATAAAGTAGATCTAAACGTTTTCACCGATGAAACATGAAGACAATAAACACACGATTGCGACAATATTTTGTTAATCTGTGTTATTCAAGCCATCTCAGCTATTTTTTAAGAATAGTATATATTTATAATGCAATTCTAATAGACCTAGCCGTTACCTATGGAAATAATGCATTTTTTGCCTCATTAATAAGAAGCCTCATCAGATTGCATAAGTTGTTTCAAACACTCAGTGGCATTTTAAAATGGGTTTTTAGTAAATATATGTGTTGGTAAGGGTGTCTATGCTGTCTAGTAGGTAGGCAACTTAATAGGTTTTGGAACAAAGCTGTTTCTTTGTGTTGTTTATTTTGTTTTATTTTATTTCTCTTTCTTTCTTTCTTTCTTTCTTTTTCTTTCTTTCTTTCTTTATTTGCTAGCTATGTTCGTAAACCATTTTAAACCAACCATCATCACTCATTATATAGGTTAATACATGCACTAAAAAATGTCTTTGAAAAGAAATCTTGTGTGAAAGCGTGCAAAGAAAGTGTGTGGTTTTAAATAAAAAGAAGTCAGATAAATAAAATAGAATTAGAATAGAGAGTGCTAGAGTTAGAGGGTCAAATAAAGATGCAGAGATGAGTTTTTAGCTGTTTCTTGAAATGGCCAAGGACTCAGATGCTCGGATTGAGTTTGGCAAGTCAGTCCACCAGGAGGGAACAGTTCATGAAAAAGTCTGTGAAAGTGGTTTTGTGCCTCTTTGGGATGAACAATAATGTGTCTTTCACTTGCAGAACGTAAGCTTCTAGAGGGCACATATTTCTGAAGTACTGAACTTAGGTAAAGGGGTGCAGAGTCAGTGGTGGTGGTTGTGTAGGCAAACATTAATGACTTGAATTTTATGCGAGCAGCTATTGGTACCAGTGCAGATTGATGAACAGAGGTGTGTATATATATATATATATATATATATATATATACACACACACACACACACACACACACACATATACGGAAATATTTAAGCTGTTATTGTTAAAGTTTCCAAAGACTTGAACGATAAACTTGGCCCCTCTCTGTAAATGGTGGCCCCACTGTGGCCCCTGCTTCTAAAAAATCCTAGATCCGCCACTGTTCTGATATAACGTTACATAAAGTAAAGCAAAAATGAGAACAATACATTCCACCATATAGACTATAACTCACTGAAATTAGCACTACAATAACACTCAATGAACAGATTAACTGTGTATATACACTGTTAACTATACTATACTAAACATTTGTAAACTCCACCAGCATCATAGTAATCATTAAACAATGATAAAATTACAGAATACAAACGCCTTTATAATCGAATATTACTTAACTCTTTTACAAAGAAGATGTGCATTTTTAATTATAATCTTCTCTGTCGACATCAATCACTTTCATGACGCAATACTTCGCGCGACCTCAACTCGGCCGCAAACCAGCCGCGGGTGCGCCAATGCGGTCGATTTTATCCATTCAAAACATAAGTGCATTAAACAAACACATGAAATCCCCATATAACATACACCTTTCATAAACATAAGCTGCGATGCCACATCACTTATCTTACCTGCAAAGTTAATAAACACAACAAGAAATTAGTTCATTTCACAGTAGTGTGTTTTAACGACTGGCAGTGTGACTTCTTCATACATGAATGAAACTCCCTGCGGCTCACCATCGCCTTCTAGCGTCATCCGCCAGTATATACAGGTCTACTCTTCTCTCCACCTGTAGCTGGTGTGTGGTGAGCGAACTGGCGCCGTTGTCCTGTGGCTGCCGTCGCATCATCCAAGTGAATGCTGCACACTGGTGGTGGTTGAGGAGAGACCCCCCACATGATTGTAAAGTGCTTTGGGTGTATTGCAATACACAATAAAGCGCTATATAAATGCATATTTCATTCATTAATTCTAAGTGATGTTATAATAGGCATCATTATACATTGTACACAAATATTGTTGAAGCACCAGTACATTTAGTAAATGACAATTAATAATACTAATATATATATATATATATATATATATATATATATGTATATATATGTATATATATATATATATATATATATATATATATATATATATGTATATATATATATGTATATATATATATATATATATATATATATATATATATATATATATATATATATATATATATATATGTATATATATGTATATATATATATGTATATATATGTATATATATATATGTATATATATATATATATATATATATGTATATATATATATATATATATATATGTATATATATATATATATATATATATGTATATATATATATATATATATATATATATATATATATATATATATATATATATAGCTATCTGAATCTATATGCCTACACATTGATAGGTCCTAATTTCATAAGTGCTTCTCTTTGGGGTAGTTTTAATGAGGACATGTACTGCAGGCAAGGTTCCACTTCTTTTCTATTGCTTGTGATAAAATTAACTTTGGATGAAAATATTTGCACTCATATTCTTTTTGTTCCAACTTATAGCTTGCCCTTAAAAAAGGATAGGGCAACATTTGGCCACTATTTTTCATGCTCACCTGTACCCAGTTTTTTTTTTTTTTTGAATCCTAATTTCCTTGCCCTCTAGACTGCAAAGAAGCTGACATCTACTCTAACTTTAGCATCTTTCTTTTCAACAAGTGCAGAAAGTGCTACCAAGTTAGGGTAAATGTTTGCTGACTGAATCCCCTGTGCCCACCTGGTTTTTATTCAGTTGTGTTTCATTTGAAGAAGACCCTCTAGATGACTACAAAGAGAAGCATTTGTGATTCTATGTAAGAATAAGTGCTCCTCTTTGGGGTAGTCTCGTTGGTGTTGTTCATCAGAGCGTTCTCCCATTGCCATCACTACAGCAACATACCCTGTGTGAACACTAGAGGGTGCTATTTTAACCAAATTATTGGTTTGGAACTCATAACTTTTGTGCTTAGTGTGATTCTATCTGGGATAGAATGACTCTACTCTTTTCAACATTCAGCAAACAGCATGATAGTTGCATTTGCATGCCGTGCTTAAAATGTGTGAAAAGTCCACCCTTGCTCAATAATGCTGAGGCGTTCCAAAGCTATTAACGCTGCATTCAAAACTTAATGGCCTTTCAAAAAATACCCGAGTGCCAACGAGCACAGCAAAGCCAAAGGTGCATGGAGAAGCTTATAATGGGTGCAGCAAACCAAACTGCTCAGATAAACTCGCCCTGAAAGCAGGCAGCATGCTCCTGATGTCTCTGCCTTCAAATGACCTCCACTAATGCTTTATAGTTTGTCTTCAAAATGGACAAGATTTTCAACTTCTACTACAGTCACTATCGGTACCCTCACAATGGCACTGACTTGTCTGTTGTATTTAGTAAGTGCTATTTGTTGGGGTAGTTTCAAGTGACCAGCTCTCCAGGAAGTAATTGCTACGCAGAGTTCTAAATGAAAAGGTAATGTAATCACAGAATTCAACACATTGAGATAATTTCAGATTGAACCATTGATTGGTCTTATTTTCACAAGTTCTTCTCTTTGGGGTAGTTTTAATGAGGAAATGTACTGCAGGCAAGATTCCACTTCTTTTCTATTGCATGCTTTTTCTCACCTTTGGATAAAAATGTTTGCACTCATATTCTTTTTGTTCCAGCTTGTAGCTTGCCCTTAAAAAAGGTTCGGGCAACATTTGGCCACTATTTTTCATGCTCACCTGTACCCAATCTTTAAAAAAATTTTTACCCTATATTCCTTGCCCTCTAGACTGCAAAGAAGCTGACATCTACTCTAACTTTAGCATCTTTCTTTTCAACCAGTGCAGAAAGTGCTACCAAGTTAGGGTAAATGTTTGCTTACTGAACCTCCTGTGTCCACCTGGTTTTTATTCAGTTTTGTTTCATTTGAAGAAGACCCTCTAGATGACTACAAAGAGAAGCATTTGTGATTCTATTTAAGAATAAGTGCTCCTCTTTGGGGTAGTCTCGTTGGTGTTGTTCATCAGGGCGTTCTCCCATTGCCATCACTACAGCAACATACCCTTTGTGAACACTAGAGGGTGCTTTTTTTAACCAAATTATCGAATTGGCACTCATAGTTTTTGTGCTCGTTGTGATTTTGTCCTAAATAAAACTTGCACTCTTTCCACAGAGTTTCAGTCTTCAAAATGGACACAGTTTTCAACTGCTACTACTGTCACTATCGGTACCCTCACAATGGCACTGACTTGTCTGTTGTATTTAGTAAGTGCTATTTGTTGGGGTAGTTTCAAGTGACCAGCTCTCCAGGAAGTAATTGCCACGCAGAGTTCTAAATGAAAAGGTAATGTAATCACAGAATTCAACACATTGAGATTATTTCAGATTTAACCATTGATTGGTCTTATTTTCACAAATGCTTCTCTTTGGGGTAGTTTTAATGGGGAAATGTACTGCAGGCAAGATTCCACTTCTTTTCTATTGTTTGTTTTTTCTCACCTTTGGATAAAAATGTTTGCACCCATATTTTTTTTGTTCCAACTTGTAGCTTGCCCTTAAAAAAGGATCGGGCAACATTTGGCCACTATTTTTCATGCTCACCTGTACCCAGTTTTTTTTTTCTTTTCTTTTTTGAATCCTAATTTCCTTGCCCTCTAGACTGCAAAGAAGCTAACATCTACTCTAACTTTAGCATCTTTCTTTTCAACGAGTGCAGAAAGTGCTACCAAGTTAGGGTAAATGTTTGCTGACTGAATCTCCTGTGTCCACCTGGTTTTTATTCAGATTTGTTTCATTTGAAGAAGACCCTCTAGATGACTACAAAAAGAAGCATTTGTGATTCTATGTAAGAATAAGTGCTCCTCTTTGGGGTAGTCTCGTTGGTGTTGTTCATCAGGGCATTCTCCCATTGCCATCACTACAGCAACATACCCTTTGTGAACACTAGAGGGTGCTATTTTAACCAAATTATCGAATTGGCACTCATAGTTTTTGTGCTTAGTGTGAGTTTTTCCTAAATAAAACTTGAACTCTTTCAACAGAGTTTCAGTCTTCAAAATGGACACAGTTTTCAACTGCTACTACTGTCACAGTTGTTGGATTACAAATTCATAAAATGTTAAATCTAGGTTCTAGTGTAATAGTATAGAAAATGAAAAAGTTATGTACATTGTATTTAGCATTTATGGTGAAGATGATGACATCAGATTAACGATTCTGTTAAACAAAGTTTGTAGCAAGATGTTCCGGCCAGTTCCTGTTGTCTTATTGTAAGTCAAATGAGCCATTCTCGGAGATTGTCACCTTTTGTTTTTAACGAGTCTTGATGACTCAGTCCCAATCTTTGGGCAGTTACGCTGATTGGATTAAGAGTTTTTAAATGGGGCATGTGTCTATACCTGAAAACTTCATTTGCATGCTTTGTTTAAGGTCGTCACCCAGGTGCTTTGTTTCCATTCCTAAGCACTGCCCCCTAAATGAATATAAACTACAATGTATCACTGCTTTAGTTAGACTTGGATGACTAGAGCGACGCACAGCAAGTTCTCAATAAAAAGTAAATTCTGTATGTAAGATATCCCAACGTCTCCTGGTCTCTGCTTCGACGAGGAAAAAACATTCCAACACTGTCGGTACCCTCACAATGGCACTGACTTGTCTGTTGAATTTGGAAAGTGCTAATTGTTGGGGTAGTTTCAAGTGACCAGCTCTCCAGGAGGTAATTGCCACGCAGAGTTCTAAATGAAAAGGTAATGTAATCACAGAATTCAACACATTGAGATAATTTCAGATTGAACCATTGATTGGTCTTATTTTCACAAGTTCTTCTCTTTTGGGATAGTTTTAATGAGAAATGTACTGCAGGCAAGATTCCACTTCTTTTCTATTGCATGTTTTTTCTCACCTTTGGATAAAAATGTTTGCACCCATATTTTTTTTTGTTCCAACTTGTAGCTTGCCCTTAAAAAAGGATCGGGCAACATTTGGCCACTATTTTTCATGCTCACCTATACCCAGTTTTTTTTTTTTCTTTTTTAATTCCTTGCCCTCTAGACTGCAAAGAAACTGACATCTACTCTAACTTTAGCATCTTTCTTTTCAACCAGTTCAGAAAGTGCTACCAAGTTGGGGTAAATGTTTGCTTACTGAATCTCCTGTGTCCACCTGGTTTTTATTCAGTTTTGTTTCATTTGAAGAAGACCCTCTAGATGACTACAAAGAGAAGCATTTGTGATTCTATTTAAGAATAAGTGCTCCTCTTTGGGGTAGTCTCGTTGGTGTTGTTCATCAGGGCGTTCTCCCATTGCCATCACTACAGCAACATACCCTTTGTGAACACTAGAGGGTGCTATTTTAACCAAATTATCGATTTGGCACTCATAGTTTTTGTGCTTAGTGTGAGTTTTTCCTAAATAAAACTTGAACTCTTTCAACAGAGTTTCAGTCTTCAAAATGGACACAGTTTTCAACTGCTACTACTGTCACTATCGGTACCCTCACAATGGCACTGACTTGTCTGTTGTATTTAGTAAGTGCTATTTGTTGGGGTAGTTTCAAGTGACCAGCTCTCCAGGAAGTAATTGCCACGCAGAGTTCTAAATGAAAAGGTAATGTAATCACAGAATTCAACACATTGAGATTATTTCAGATTGAACCATTGATTGGTCTTATTTTCACAAGTTCTTCTCTTTTGGGATAGTTTTAATGAGAAATGTACTGCAGGCAAGATTCCACTTCTTTTCTGTTGCATGTTTTTTCTCACCTTTGGATAAAAATGTTTGCACTCATATTCTTTTTGTTCCAACTTGTAGCTTGCCCTTAAAAAAGGATCGGGCAACATTTGGCCACTATTATTCATGCTCACCTGTACCCAATTTTTAAAAAAAATGTTTACCCTAAATTCCTTGCCCTCTAGACTGCAAAGAAGCTGACATCTACTCTAACTTTAGCATCTTTCTTTTCAACCAGTTCAGAAAGTGCTACCAAGTTGGGGTAAATGTTTTCTGACTGAATCTCCTGTTTCCACCTGGTTTTTATTCAGTTGTGTTTCATTTGAAGAAGACCCTCTAGATGACTACAAAGAGAAGCATTTGTGATTCTATGTAAGAATAAGTGCTCCTCTTTGGGGTAGTCTCGTTGGTGTTGTTCATCAGAGCGTTCTCCCATTGCCATCACTACAGCAACATACCCTTTGTGAACACTAGAGGGTGCTTTTTTTAACCAAATTATCGAATTGGCACTCATAGTTTTTGTGCTTGTTGTGATTTTGTCCTAAATAAAACTTGCACTCTTTCCACAGAGTTTCAGTCTTCAAAATGGACACAGTTTTCAACTGCTACTACTGTCACAGTTGTTGGATTACAAATTCATAAAATGTTAAATCTAGGTTCTAGTGTAATAGTATAGAAAATGAAAAAGTTATGTACATTGTATTTAGCATTTATGGTGAAGATGATGACATCAGATTAACGATTCTGTTAAACAAAGTTTGTAGCAAGATGTTCCAGCCAGTTCCTGTTGTCTTATTGTAAGTCAAATGAGCCATTCTCGGAGATTGTCACCTTTTGTTTTTAATGAGTCTTGATGACTCAGTCCCAATCTTTGGGCAGTTACGCTGATTGGATTAAGAGTTTTTAAATGGGGCATGTGTCTATACCTGAAAACTTCATTTGCATGCTTTGTTTAAGGTCGTCACCCAGGTGCTTTGTTTCCATTCCTAAGCACTGCCCCCTAAATGAATATAAACTACAATGTATCACTGCTTTAGTTAGACTTGGATGACTAGAGCGACGCACAGCAAGTTCTCAATAAAAAGTAAATTCTGTATGTAAGATATCCCAACGTCTCCTGGTCTCTGCTTCGACGAGGAAAAAACATTCCAACACTGTCGGTACCCTCACAATGGCACTGACTTGTCTGTTGAATTTGGAAAGTGCTAATTGTTGGGGTAGTTTCAAGTGACCAGCTCTCCAGGAGGTAATTGCCACGCAGAGTTCTAAATGAAAAGGTAATGTAATCACAGAATTCAACACATTGAGATAATTTCAGATTGAACCATTGATTGGTCTTATTTTCACAAGTTCTTCTCTTTTGGGATAGTTTTAATGAGAAATGTACTGCAGGCAAGATTCCACTTCTTTTCTATTGCATGTTTTTTCTCACCTTTGGATAAAAATGTTTGCACCCATATTTTTTTTTGTTCCAACTTGTAGCTTGCCCTTAAAAAAGGATCGGGCAACATTTGCCACTATTTTTCATGCTCACCTATACCCAGTTTTTTTTTTCTTTTTTAATTCCTTGCCCTCTAGACTGCAAAGAAACTGACATCTACTCTAACTTTAGCATCTTTCTTTTCAACCAGTTCAGAAAGTGCTACCAAGTTAGGGTAAATGTTTGCTTACTGAATCTCCTGTGTCCACCTGGTTTTTATTCAGTTTTGTTTCATTTGAAGAAGACCCTCTAGATGACTACAAAGAGAAGCATTTGTGATTCTATGTAAGAATAAGTGCTCCTCTTTGGGGTAGTCTCGTTGGTGTTGTTCATCAGGGCGTTCTCCCATTGCCATCACTACAGCAACATACCCTTTGTGAACACTAGAGGGTGCTATTTTAACCAAATTATCGATTTGGCACTCATAGTTTTTGTGCTTAGTGTGAGTTTTTCCTAAATAAAACTTGAACTCTTTCAACAGAGTTTCAGTCTTCAAAATGGACACAGTTTTCAACTGCTACTACTGTCACTATCGGTACCCTCACAATGGCACTGACTTGTCTGTTGTATTTAGTAAGTGCTATTTGTTGGGGTAGTTTCAAGTGACCAGCTCTCCAGGAAGTAATTGCCACGCAGAGTTCTAAATGAAAAGGTAATGTAATCACAGAATTCAACACATTGAGATTATTTCAGATTGAACCATTGATTGGTCTTATTTTCACAAGTTCTTCTCTTTTGGGATAGTTTTAATGAGAAATGTACTGCAGGCAAGATTCCACTTCTTTTCTGTTGCATGTTTTTTCTCACCTTTGGATAAAAATGTTTGCACCCATATTTTTTTTTGTTCCAACTTGTAGCTTGCCCTTAAAGGATCGGGCAACATTTGGCCACTATTATTCATGCTCACCTGTACCCAGTTTTTTTTTCTTTTCTTTTTTGAATCCTAATTTCCTTGCCCTCTAGACTGATAAGAAGCTGACATCTACTCTAACTTTAGCATCTTTCTTTTCAACGAGTGCAGAAAGTGCTACCAAGTTAGGGTAAATGTTTGCTGACTGAATCTCCTGTGTCCACCTGGTTTTTATTCAGATTTGTTTCATTTGAAGAAGACTGTACTGATGAGTGCCACTAGGGGGCACTAATGGTTTGAGTAATGCAAGTTATGTGTGCTCGAAAATAAACGATGCAAATAGCACGTGAAGCTGAGTGCCTGTGTCTGTGATCTATGAAAGATAAATGAAACATGGTACCAGGATAAATCGATAAAAAGTTACAAAATGAGTGTAAATAGCATCCGACAGCCAAACGAGCTGAATTTGAGCGGAAATGTCCACGCTAACTGGAAATCCTTCAAACAGAGCTTCGAGCTGTACCTGTTAGCGACGGGGCTGGAGAGGGATAATGACCGCCGGAAGATTGCGCTGCTTCTCACCGTGGCGGGCCGATCTGCGATAGATGTCTTCAACACGTTCCAGTTCTCTGAGGAAGAGCAAGATAAGTACGATGTCGTCATGGCAAAGTTTGAGGACTATTGTACACCAAAGAAAAACGAAACGTACGAACGCTATGTTTTTCGTAATCGGATGCAGAAAGAAGGAGAGACTATTGAACAATACGTGACAGATTTACGTCTGAAAAGCCAATCGTGCAACTTCGAGAGTTTGTCTGATTCGATGATCAGGGATCAAATAGTCATTGGCATCCTGGACAAGAAACTAAGAAGACAGTTACTCGGGGAAACTGAGTTGACTTTGGATAAGGCAATTCGCATCTGCCAAGCATCAGAGAGAGCGAACGTACAACTTAAATCCTTCGACGCGGAAAGTGAGCCTGCAGCAGCGATGGATGTCGTCCGTGAACGAACAAAGAAAACAGGCAAAGAAAAACAGTACAAACAAAGGCAAAAGGAATGTAATCGATGTGGTTCCAATCATGCACCACAGAAATGCCCAGCTTATGGTAAAGACTGTCGCAAGTGCGGTGGAAAAAATCATTTTGCAAGATGTTGCTTCACTAAAAAAAAAGTTCGAGTTGTAGAAAGAGTTAAGGACACCAGCGACAGCAATGAAGAGGATGAGCAGTTCTTTGTGGAGGCTGTGGTGGAGGAAGCGAGCACCAAGGACGAGTGGATAGCTCATCTAGATGTCAATGGAGTGACTATACCCTTTAAAATGGACACCGGCGCACAAGTGAACCTTCTGCCAACAAGAGAATTCGACAGACTGAGAAAAAAGCCAAAAGTGCATGACAGGAAAATAAACATACGAACTTACAATGAAGAACCGATTCCCACAAAGGGGGTGTGTAGGATCACACTGACAGCAAAAACAGGACAGTCTGTGAATGTGATGTGTGTACTTGTTGAGGGTGATAGACAGGCTATACTTGGGCTGAAGGCTTGTGAAAATTTGGGGCTCATAAAGAGAGTGCATGTGATTAACAGTAAAGCAGTTACACAGACTGAAGCAGCTGAGAAACAGGATGAGATAGTAAGGAGTGTTAACAAGATAGTTAAACAGTACCAAGATGTGTTTGAAGGTGTGGGTTGTCTACCAGGCAAACACAAGATACAGCTGAAAGAAGATCCTCAACCAGTCATACATCCAGCCAGGAAGGTACCAGTTGCCCTGAAAGAAAGGCTTAGATCAGAACTACAATCTTTGATTGGGAAAGGAGTAATAAGGAAAATAGAGGAGCCAACAGAGTGGGTAAATTCTCTGGTAATTGTGGAAAAGAAAAACGGAGATCTAAGACTTTGCATAGATCCAAGAGATTTAAATAAGTGGATCAAAAGAGAGCACTACAAGTTGCCAACAAAGACTGACATAACAAGCACAATGTCTGGTGCACGCTATTTCTCTAAACTGGATGCATCGTCAGGTTTCTACCAAATTGTCCTGGATGAAGAAAGTGCTAAGTTATGTACTTTCAACACACCCTTCGGGCGGCACTGTTTCCTTCGCTTACCCTTTGGTATCTGTTCGGCGCCAGAGGTATTTCACAGGACAGTGCAACAGCTGTTTGATGGTATGGAAGGTGTGGGAGTATTCCTGGATGACATAATAATATGGGGAAAAACGCAAAAAGAGCATGACAAAAGACTCTGTGAAGTGTTAAAACAAGCGCAAAAGTCAGAGCTGAAACTAAACAGACAAAAATGTGAATTTGGAGTGACAGAAATCACTTACCTTGGAGATAAGCTATCTGTGGCAGGGATACAGCCAGACCCAGAAAAAACACGAGCTGTAGCTGACATGCCAGCACCTAAAGACAAAACAGAGTTACAGAGAGCATTGGGAATAGTCAATTACATGAGTAAATTCATACCCAATCTTTCTGCCAATACAAAAGCGATGCGTAGTTTGCTGGAAAAAAAGAGTGAGTGGCAATGGGAGCACCACCATGAACAAGAATGGGAGAAGCTCAAAAACAGTCTAATAATGGAGCCAGTACTTAAATTTTATGATCCAGAGAAACCAGTGAAAGTGTCAACAGATGCGTCCAAAGATGGACTTGGAGCGGTATTACTCCAAAAACATGGAACTGAGTGGTTTCCTGTAGCGTATGCATCACGCACAATGACAGCAGCAGAAAGGAATTACGCACAGATTGAGAAGGAGACATTGGGCGTAGTTTTCGGCTGCGAGAAGTTCCATGAATACGTGTACGGCAGGGAAGTGATCGTAGAGACCGACCACAAACCTCTTATTGCGATTTCAACAAAGGCCCTCGGTGATGCACCACCACGCATCCAGCGTCTTCTGTTGCGTTTACAGAAGTACCATTTGACGTTTGAGTTTACTCCAGGTAAATTATTGGTAATGGCCGATGCTCTTAGCAGAGCCAGCCTGTGTCACACTGGTAAAAGCAGTACGGAAAATGATGTTCAAATTCACGTGGATTGCTTAGTGAGCCAGATACCGGTGTCAAGACAAAAGTGGGTTGAGTTTGCAGACGCAACAGCAAGTGACAACATATTACAGGAAGTAATTTGTAAAATCAACTCACCTGGAGACGAAACGCTGCCAAGCCCATATCAGCATTTTAGAGATGAACTTTCTGTCATTGACGGAGTTCTTCTTAAAGGAAGGAGGATCATAGTTCCTAGTACAAAGAGACAACAAATGACTGAGCTCATCCATGAAGGCCATATGGGCATTGAGAAATGTAAACGCCGTGCTCGAGAAGTGGTGTACTGGCCCTATATGAATAAAGACATTGAGACAAAAATACAACGCTGTGAGATTTGTCAACAACACAGATACAAACAACAGAAAGAGCCACTCTTACCTCATTATAAACCATGTGATCCGTGGAGGAAAATCGGAGCTGATTTGTTCCAACTGAATGGGAAAGATTACCTGGTTGTCATGGATTACTATTCCAACTATCCAGAGTTTGCATTATTGACAGACACCTCAGCAAAGCAGGT
The DNA here is from genome assembly GCA_036784905.1 of Acrossocheilus fasciatus. Classification (NCBI taxonomy): domain Eukaryota; kingdom Metazoa; phylum Chordata; class Actinopteri; order Cypriniformes; family Cyprinidae; genus Acrossocheilus; species Acrossocheilus fasciatus. The sequence goes on along the minus strand of CM071947.1, from coordinate 24,964,991 downwards.
AATCTTACACTTGAAAACAATATTTGCAAGACATGGAATCCCGGTCACTGTAGTCAGTGACAACGGACCTCAATTCAGTGGGTTGACATTCAAAGAGTTTGCAAGGCAGTATGGATTCGAACACGTAACGTCAAGTCCATATTACCCACAGTCAAATGGGTTAGCCGAAAAGGCGGTGCAGATTGTGAAACATCTGTTGAAGAAAGCAGCTGCAGCAAGAGAAGATCCGCACCTTGCAATCTTGAACTACAGGTCAACACCTTTAGAAGGTGGGAAGTCTCCAGCAGAACTACTGATGGGTAGGAAGCTGAGGACAAAGCTACCGTCAGCAGAACATCTGCTACAAAACAAAGAGCAGCTTGCACCTAGGAAATGCAGCTCTAACGTCGCATACAATAAAACCGCAAGACCTTTGCGCCCACTGGGATGTAAAGATTTAGTGAGAGTAAGATGTGATGGAAAATGGGGACCTAAAGCAAAGGTTCTAAAGGAGATCATGCCTAGATCATATGAAGTACTCACTGAGTATGGTAAAACTCTTCGCAGAAACAGGAGGGATTTGTTAAAAATTCCTGAAACAGAATTCAACGAGGATGTCGGACTCAATTATGCTGTGGCTCTAACAGAACAGAATAAAGAGAGTACCCCAAAGACATCTCCTACAAACAGCACACTGCCATCATCTCTAAATACAGGAAATGAGGAGAGGCCAAGGAGATTAATTGTTAAGCCAAAAAGACTTATTGAGGAGTGCTGAAGTGTTCAATGTGTAAGCAGACTAATCAAAATAGTAACTGGAAGAAAACAAATAATTGAGGAAGGAAACACATTGTTAAATAGTTAAGAAGTTAAAAAAAAAAAAAAAAAAAAAAAAAAAAAAGGAAGATGTACTGATGAGTGCCACTAGGGGGCACTAATGGTTTGAGTAATGCAAGTTATGTGTGCTCGAAAATAAACGATGCAAATAGCACGTGAAGCTGAGTGCCTGTGTCTGTGATCTATGAAAGATAAATGAAACAAAGACCCTCTAGATGACTACAAAAAGAAGCATTTGTGATTCTATGTAAGAATAAGTGCTCCTCTTTGGGGTAGTCTCGTTGGTGTTGTTCATCAGGGCATTCTCCCATTGCCATTACTACAGCAGCATACCCTTTGTGAGCACAAGAGGGTGCTATTTTAACCAAAATATCGATTTGGCACTCATAGTTTTTGTGCTTGTTGTGATTTTGTCCTAAATAAAACTTGCACTCTTTCAAAAGAGTTTCAGTCTTCAAAATGGACACAGTTTTCAACTGCTACTACTGTCACTATCGGTACCCTCACAATGGCACTGACTTGTCTGTTGTATTTAGTAAGTGCTATTTGTTGGGGTAGTTTCAAGTGACCAGCTCTCCAGGAAGTAATTGCCACGCAGAGTTCTAAATGAAAAGGTAATGTAATCACAGAATTCAACACATTGAGATTATTTCAGATTGAACCATTGATTGGTCTTATTTTCACAAGTTCTTCTCTTTTGGGATAGTTTTAATGAGGAAATGTACTGCAGGCAAGATTCCACTTCTTTTCTATAGTTTGTTTTTTCTCACCTTTGGATAAAAATGTTTGCACCCATATATTTTTTTTTTTTTCCAACTTGTAGCTTGCCCTTAAAAAAGGATCGGGCAACATTTGGCCACTATTTTTCATGCTCACCTGTACCCAATTTTTAAAAAAAATCTTTACCCTAAATTCCTTGCCCTCTAGACTGCAAAGAAGCTAACATCTACTCTAACTTTAGCATCTTTCTTTTCAACCAGTGCAGAAAGTGCTACCAAGTTAGGGTAAATGTTTGCTTACTGAATCTCCTGTGTCCACCTGGTTTTTATTCAGTTGTGTTTCATTTGAAGAAGCCCCACTAGATGACTACAAAGAGAAGCATTTGTGATTCTATGTAAGAATAAGTGCTCCTCTTTGGGGTAGTCTCGTTGGTGTTGTTCATCAGGGCGTTCTCCCATTGCCATCACTACAGCAACATACCCTTTGTGAACACTAGAGGGTGCTATTTTAACCAAATTATCGATTTGGCACTCATAGTTTTTGTGCTTAGAGTTCAAGTTTTATTTTAGGAAAAACTCACACTTTCAACAGAGTTTCAGTCTTCAAAATGGACACAGTTTTCAACTGCTACTACTGTCACTATCGGTACCCTCACAATGGCACTGACTTGTCTGTTGTATTTAGTAAGTGCTATTTGTTGGGGTAGTTTCAAGTGACCAGCTCTCCAGGAAGTAATTGCCACGCAGAGTTCTAAATGAAAAGGTAATGTAATCACAGAATTCAACACATTGAGATTATTTCAGATTGAACCATTGATTGGTCTTATTTTCACAAGTTCTTCTCTTTTGGGATAGTTTAATGAGAAATGTACTGCAGGCAAGATTCCACTTCTTTTCTGTTGCATGTTTTTTCTCACCTTTGGATAAAAATGTTTGCACTCATATTCTTTTTGTTCCAACTTGTAGCTTGCCCTTAAAAAAGGATCGGGCAGAATTTGGCCACTATTTTTCATGCTCACCTGTACCCAATTTTTTTAAAAAATGTTTACCCTAAATTCCTTGCCCTCTAGACTGCAAATAAGCTAACATCTACTCTAACTTTAGCATCTTTCTTTTCAACCAGTGCAGAAAGTGCTACCAAGTTAGGGTAAATGTTTGCTGACTGAATCTCCTGTGTCCACCTGGTTTTTATTCAGTTTTGTTTCATTTGAAGAAGACCCTCTAGATGACTACAAAGAGAAGCATTTGTGATTCTATGTAAGAATAAGTGCTCCTCTTTGGGGTAGTCTCGTTGGTGTTGTTCATCAGAGCGTTCTCCCATTGCCATCACTACAGCAACATACCCTTTGTGAACACTAGAGGGTGCTTTTTTTAACCAAATTATCGAATTGGCACTCATAGTTTTTGTGCTTGTTGTGATTTTGTCCTAAATAAAACTTGCACTCTTTCCACAGAGTTTCAGTCTTCAAAATGGACACAGTTTTCAACTGCTACTACTGTCACAGTTGTTGGATTACAAATTCATAAAATGTTAAATCTAGGTTCTAGTGTAATAGTATAGAAAATGAAAAAGTTATGTACATTGTATTTAGCATTTATGGTGAAGATGATGACATCAGATTAACGATTCTGTTAAACAAAGTTTGTAGCAAGATGTTCCAGCCAGTTCCTGTTGTCTTATTGTAAGTCAAATGAGCCATTCTCGGAGATTGTCACCTTTTGTTTTTAATGAGTCTTGATGACTCAGTCCCAATCTTTGGGCAGTTACGCTGATTGGATTAAGAGTTTTTAAATGGGGCATGTGTCTATACCTGAAAACTTCATTTGCATGCTTTGTTTAAGGTCGTCACCCAGGTGCTTTGTTTCCATTCCTAAGCACTGCCCCCTAAATGAATATAAACTACAATGTATCACTGCTTTAGTTAGACTTGGATGACTAGAGCGACGCACAGCAAGTTCTCAATAAAAAGTAAATTCTGTATGTAAGATATCCCAACGTCTCCTGGTCTCTGCTTCGACGAGGAAAAAACATTCCAACACTGTCGGTACCCTCACAATGGCACTGACTTGTCTGTTGAATTTGGAAAGTGCTAATTGTTGGGGTAGTTTCAAGTGACCAGCTCTCCAGGAGGTAATTGCCACGCAGAGTTCTAAATGAAAAGGTAATGTAATCACAGAATTCAACACATTGAGATAATTTCAGATTGAACCATTGATTGGTCTTATTTTCACAAGTTCTTCTCTTTTGGGATAGTTTTAATGAGAAATGTACTGCAGGCAAGATTCCACTTCTTTTCTATTGCATGTTTTTTCTCACCTTTGGATAAAAATGTTTGCACCCATATTTTTTTTTGTTCCAACTTGTAGCTTGCCCTTAAAAAAGGATCGGGCAACATTTGGCCACTATTTTTCATGCTCACCTATACCCAGTTTTTTTTTTCTTTTTTAATTCCTTGCCCTCTAGACTGCAAAGAAACTGACATCTACTCTAACTTTAGCATCTTTCTTTTCAACCAGTTCAGAAAGTGCTACCAAGTTAGGGTAAATGTTTGCTTACTGAATCTCCTGTGTCCACCTGGTTTTTATTCAGTTTTGTTTCATTTGAAGAAGACCCTCTAGATGACTACAAAGAGAAGCATTTGTGATTCTATGTAAGAATAAGTGCTCCTCTTTGGGGTAGTCTCGTTGGTGTTGTTCATCAGGGCGTTCTCCCATTGCCATCACTACAGCAACATACCCTTTGTGAACACTAGAGGGTGCTATTTTAACCAAATTATCGATTTGGCACTCATAGTTTTTGTGCTTAGTGTGAGTTTTTCCTAAATAAAACTTGAACTCTTTCAACAGAGTTTCAGTCTTCAAAATGGACACAGTTTTCAACTGCTACTACTGTCACTATCGGTACCCTCACAATGGCACTGACTTGTCTGTTGTATTTAGTAAGTGCTATTTGTTGGGGTAGTTTCAAGTGACCAGCTCTCCAGGAAGTAATTGCCACGCAGAGTTCTAAATGAAAAGGTAATGTAATCACAGAATTCAACACATTGAGATTATTTCAGATTGAACCATTGATTGGTCTTATTTTCACAAGTTCTTCTCTTTTGGGATAGTTTTAATGAGAAATGTACTGCAGGCAAGATTCCACTTCTTTTCTGTTGCATGTTTTTTCTCACCTTTGGATAAAAATGTTTGCACCCATATTTTTTTTTGTTCCAACTTGTAGCTTGCCCTTAAAGGATCGGGCAACATTTGGCCACTATTATTCATGCTCACCTGTACCCAGTTTTTTTTTCTTTTCTTTTTTGAATCCTAATTTCCTTGCCCTCTAGACTGATAAGAAGCTGACATCTACTCTAACTTTAGCATCTTTCTTTTCAACGAGTGCAGAAAGTGCTACCAAGTTAGGGTAAATGTTTGCTGACTGAATCTCCTGTGTCCACCTGGTTTTTATTCAGATTTGTTTCATTTGAAGAAGACCCTCTAGATGACTACAAAAAGAAGCATTTGTGATTCTATGTAAGAATAAGTGCTCCTCTTTGGGGTAGTCTCGTTGGTGTTGTTCATCAGGGCATTCTCCCATTGCCATTACTACAGCAGCATACCCTTTGTGAGCACAAGAGGGTGCTATTTTAACCAAAATATCGATTTGGCACTCATAGTTTTTGTGCTTGTTGTGATTTTGTCCTAAATAAAACTTGCACTCTTTCAAAAGAGTTTCAGTCTTCAAAATGGACACAGTTTTCAACTGCTACTACTGTCACTATCGGTACCCTCACAATGGCACTGACTTGTCTGTTGTATTTAGTAAGTGCTATTTGTTGGGGTAGTTTCAAGTGACCAGCTCTCCAGGAAGTAATTGCCACGCAGAGTTCTAAATGAAAAGGTAATGTAATCACAGAATTCAACACATTGAGATTATTTCAGATTGAACCATTGATTGGTCTTATTTTCACAAGTTCTTCTCTTTTGGGATAGTTTTAATGAGGAAATGTACTGCAGGCAAGATTCCACTTCTTTTCTATAGTTTGTTTTTTCTCACCTTTGGATAAAAATGTTTGCACCCATATATTTTTTTTTTTTTCCAACTTGTAGCTTGCCCTTAAAAAAGGATCGGGCAACATTTGGCCACTATTTTTCATGCTCACCTGTACCCAATTTTTAAAAAAAATCTTTACCCTAAATTCCTTGCCCTCTAGACTGCAAAGAAGCTAACATCTACTCTAACTTTAGCATCTTTCTTTTCAACCAGTGCAGAAAGTGCTACCAAGTTAGGGTAAATGTTTGCTTACTGAATCTCCTGTGTCCACCTGGTTTTTATTCAGTTGTGTTTCATTTGAAGAAGCCCCACTAGATGACTACAAAGAGAAGCATTTGTGATTCTATGTAAGAATAAGTGCTCCTCTTTGGGGTAGTCTCGTTGGTGTTGTTCATCAGGGCGTTCTCCCATTGCCATCACTACAGCAACATACCCTTTGTGAACACTAGAGGGTGCTATTTTAACCAAATTATCGATTTGGCACTCATAGTTTTTGTGCTTAGAGTTCAAGTTTTATTTTAGGAAAAACTCACACTTTCAACAGAGTTTCAGTCTTCAAAATGGACACAGTTTTCAACTGCTACTACTGTCACTATCGGTACCCTCACAATGGCACTGACTTGTCTGTTGTATTTAGTAAGTGCTATTTGTTGGGGTAGTTTCAAGTGACCAGCTCTCCAGGAAGTAATTGCCACGCAGAGTTCTAAATGAAAAGGTAATGTAATCACAGAATTCAACACATTGAGATTATTTCAGATTGAACCATTGATTGGTCTTATTTTCACAAGTTCTTCTCTTTTGGGATAGTTTAATGAGAAATGTACTGCAGGCAAGATTCCACTTCTTTTCTGTTGCATGTTTTTTCTCACCTTTGGATAAAAATGTTTGCACTCATATTCTTTTTGTTCCAACTTGTAGCTTGCCCTTAAAAAAGGATCGGGCAGAATTTGGCCACTATTTTTCATGCTCACCTGTACCCAATTTTTTTAAAAAATGTTTACCCTAAATTCCTTGCCCTCTAGACTGCAAATAAGCTAACATCTACTCTAACTTTAGCATCTTTCTTTTCAACCAGTGCAGAAAGTGCTACCAAGTTAGGGTAAATGTTTGCTGACTGAATCTCCTGTGTCCACCTGGTTTTTATTCAGTTTTGTTTCATTTGAAGAAGACCCTCTAGATGACTACAAAGAGAAGCATTTGTGATTCTATGTAAGAATAAGTGCTCCTCTTTGGGGTAGTCTCGTTGGTGTTGTTCATCAGAGCGTTCTCCCATTGCCATCACTACAGCAACATACCCTTTGTGAACACTAGAGGGTGCTTTTTTTAACCAAATTATCGAATTGGCACTCATAGTTTTTGTGCTTGTTGTGATTTTGTCCTAAATAAAACTTGCACTCTTTCCACAGAGTTTCAGTCTTCAAAATGGACACAGTTTTCAACTGCTACTACTGTCACAGTTGTTGGATTACAAATTCATAAAATGTTAAATCTAGGTTCTAGTGTAATAGTATAGAAAATGAAAAAGTTATGTACATTGTATTTAGCATTTATGGTGAAGATGATGACATCAGATTAACGATTCTGTTAAACAAAGTTTGTAGCAAGATGTTCCGGCCAGTTCCTGTTGTCTTATTGTAAGTCAAATGAGCCATTCTCGGAGATTGTCACCTTTTGTTTTTAATGAGTCTTGATGACTCAGTCCCAATCTTTGGGCAGTTACGCTGATTGGATTAAGAGTTTTTAAATGGGGCATGTGTCTATACCTGAAAACTTCATTTGCATGCTTTGTTTAAGGTCGTCACCCAGGTGCTTTGTTTCCATTCCTAAGCACTGCCCCCTAAATGAATATAAACTACAATGTATCACTGCTTTAGTTAGACTTGGATGACTAGAGCGACGCACAGCAAGTTCTCAATAAAAAGTAAATTCTGTATGTAAGATATCCCAACGTCTCCTGGTCTCTGCTTCGACGAGGAAAAAACATTCCAACACTGTCGGTACCCTCACAATGGCACTGACTTGTCTGTTGAATTTGGAAAGTGCTAATTGTTGGGGTAGTTTCAAGTGACCAGCTCTCCAGGAGGTAATTGCCACGCAGAGTTCTAAATGAAAAGGTAATGTAATCACAGAATTCAACACATTGAGATAATTTCAGATTGAACCATTGATTGGTCTTATTTTCACAAGTTCTTCTCTTTTGGGATAGTTTTAATGAGAAATGTACTGCAGGCAAGATTCCACTTCTTTTCTATTGCATGTTTTTTCTCACCTTTGGATAAAAATGTTTGCACCCATATTTTTTTTTGTTCCAACTTGTAGCTTGCCCTTAAAAAAGGATCGGGCAACATTTGGCCACTATTTTTCATGCTCACCTATACCCAGTTTTTTTTTTCTTTTTTAATTCCTTGCCCTCTAGACTGCAAAGAAACTGACATCTACTCTAACTTTAGCATCTTTCTTTTCAACCAGTTCAGAAAGTGCTACCAAGTTAGGGTAAATGTTTGCTTACTGAATCTCCTGTGTCCACCTGGTTTTTATTCAGTTTTGTTTCATTTGAAGAAGACCCTCTAGATGACTACAAAGAGAAGCATTTGTGATTCTATGTAAGAATAAGTGCTCCTCTTTGGGGTAGTCTCGTTGGTGTTGTTCATCAGGGCGTTCTCCCATTGCCATCACTACAGCAACATACCCTTTGTGAACACTAGAGGGTGCTATTTTAACCAAATTATCGATTTGGCACTCATAGTTTTTGTGCTTAGTGTGAGTTTTTCCTAAATAAAACTTGAACTCTTTCAACAGAGTTTCAGTCTTCAAAATGGACACAGTTTTCAACTGCTACTACTGTCACTATCGGTACCCTCACAATGGCACTGACTTGTCTGTTGTATTTAGTAAGTGCTATTTGTTGGGGTAGTTTCAAGTGACCAGCTCTCCAGGAAGTAATTGCCACGCAGAGTTCTAAATGAAAAGGTAATGTAATCACAGAATTCAACACATTGAGATTATTTCAGATTGAACCATTGATTGGTCTTATTTTCACAAGTTCTTCTCTTTTGGGATAGTTTTAATGAGAAATGTACTGCAGGCAAGATTCCACTTCTTTTCTGTTGCATGTTTTTTCTCACCTTTGGATAAAAATGTTTGCACCCATATTTTTTTTTGTTCCAACTTGTAGCTTGCCCTTAAAGGATCGGGCAACATTTGGCCACTATTATTCATGCTCACCTGTACCCAGTTTTTTTTTCTTTTCTTTTTTGAATCCTAATTTCCTTGCCCTCTAGACTGATAAGAAGCTGACATCTACTCTAACTTTAGCATCTTTCTTTTCAACGAGTGCAGAAAGTGCTACCAAGTTAGGGTAAATGTTTGCTGACTGAATCTCCTGTGTCCACCTGGTTTTTATTCAGATTTGTTTCATTTGAAGAAGACCCTCTAGATGACTACAAAAAGAAGCATTTGTGATTCTATGTAAGAATAAGTGCTCCTCTTTGGGGTAGTCTCGTTGGTGTTGTTCATCAGGGCATTCTCCCATTGCCATTACTACAGCAGCATACCCTTTGTGAGCACAAGAGGGTGCTATTTTAACCAAAATATCGATTTGGCACTCATAGTTTTTGTGCTTGTTGTGATTTTGTCCTAAATAAAACTTGCACTCTTTCAAAAGAGTTTCAGTCTTCAAAATGGACACAGTTTTCAACTGCTACTACTGTCACTATCGGTACCCTCACAATGGCACTGACTTGTCTGTTGTATTTAGTAAGTGCTATTTGTTGGGGTAGTTTCAAGTGACCAGCTCTCCAGGAAGTAATTGCCACGCAGAGTTCTAAATGAAAAGGTAATGTAATCACAGAATTCAACACATTGAGATTATTTCAGATTGAACCATTGATTGGTCTTATTTTCACAAGTTCTTCTCTTTTGGGATAGTTTTAATGAGGAAATGTACTGCAGGCAAGATTCCACTTCTTTTCTATAGTTTGTTTTTTCTCACCTTTGGATAAAAATGTTTGCACCCATATATTTTTTTTTTTTTCCAACTTGTAGCTTGCCCTTAAAAAAGGATCGGGCAACATTTGGCCACTATTTTTCATGCTCACCTGTACCCAATTTTTAAAAAAAATCTTTACCCTAAATTCCTTGCCCTCTAGACTGCAAAGAAGCTAACATCTACTCTAACTTTAGCATCTTTCTTTTCAACCAGTGCAGAAAGTGCTACCAAGTTAGGGTAAATGTTTGCTTACTGAATCTCCTGTGTCCACCTGGTTTTTATTCAGTTGTGTTTCATTTGAAGAAGCCCCACTAGATGACTACAAAGAGAAGCATTTGTGATTCTATGTAAGAATAAGTGCTCCTCTTTGGGGTAGTCTCGTTGGTGTTGTTCATCAGGGCGTTCTCCCATTGCCATCACTACAGCAACATACCCTTTGTGAACACTAGAGGGTGCTATTTTAACCAAATTATCGATTTGGCACTCATAGTTTTTGTGCTTAGAGTTCAAGTTTTATTTTAGGAAAAACTCACACTTTCAACAGAGTTTCAGTCTTCAAAATGGACACAGTTTTCAACTGCTACTACTGTCACTATCGGTACCCTCACAATGGCACTGACTTGTCTGTTGTATTTAGTAAGTGCTATTTGTTGGGGTAGTTTCAAGTGACCAGCTCTCCAGGAAGTAATTGCCACGCAGAGTTCTAAATGAAAAGGTAATGTAATCACAGAATTCAACACATTGAGATTATTTCAGATTGAACCATTGATTGGTCTTATTTTCACAAGTTCTTCTCTTTTGGGATAGTTTTAATGAGAAATGTACTGCAGGCAAGATTCCACTTCTTTTCTGTTGCATGTTTTTTCTCACCTTTGGATAAAAATGTTTGCACCCATATTTTTTTTTGTTCCAACTTGTAGCTTGCCCTTAAAGGATCGGGCAACATTTGGCCACTATTATTCATGCTCACCTGTACCCAGTTTTTTTTTCTTTTCTTTTTTGAATCCTAATTTCCTTGCCCTCTAGACTGATAAGAAGCTGACATCTACTCTAACTTTAGCATCTTTCTTTTCAACGAGTGCAGAAAGTGCTACCAAGTTAGGGTAAATGTTTGCTGACTGAATCTCCTGTGTCCACCTGGTTTTTATTCAGTTTTGTTTCATTTGAAGAAGACCCTCTAGATGACTACAAAGAGAAGCATTTGTGATTCTATGTAAGAATAAGTGCTCCTCTTTGGGGTAGTCTCGTTGGTGTTGTTCATCAGGGCGTTCTCCCATTGCCATCACTACAGCAACATACCCTTTGTGAACACTAGAGGGTGCTATTTTAACCAAATTATCGATTTGGCACTCATAGTTTTTGTGCTTAGTGTGAGTTTTTCCTAAATAAAACTTGAACTCTTTCAACAGAGTTTCAGTCTTCAAAATGGACACAGTTTTCAACTGCTACTACTGTCACTATCGGTACCCTCACAATGGCACTGACTTGTCTGTTGTATTTAGTAAGTGCTATTTGTTGGGGTAGTTTCAAGTGACCAGCTCTCCAGGAAGTAATTGCCACGCAGAGTTCTAAATGAAAAGGTAATGTAATCACAGAATTCAACACATTGAGATTATTTCAGATTGAACCATTGATTGGTCTTATTTTCACAAGTTCTTCTCTTTTGGGATAGTTTTAATGAGAAATGTACTGCAGGCAAGATTCCACTTCTTTTCTGTTGCATGTTTTTTCTCACCTTTGGATAAAAATGTTTGCACCCATATTTTTTTTTGTTCCAACTTGTAGCTTGCCCTTAAAGGATCGGGCAACATTTGGCCACTATTATTCATGCTCACCTGTACCCAGTTTTTTTTTCTTTTCTTTTTTGAATCCTAATTTCCTTGCCCTCTAGACTGATAAGAAGCTGACATCTACTCTAACTTTAGCATCTTTCTTTTCAACGAGTGCAGAAAGTGCTACCAAGTTAGGGTAAATGTTTGCTGACTGAATCTCCTGTGTCCACCTGGTTTTTATTCAGATTTGTTTCATTTGAAGAAGACCCTCTAGATGACTACAAAAAGAAGCATTTGTGATTCTATGTAAGAATAAGTGCTCCTCTTTGGGGTAGTCTCGTTGGTGTTGTTCATCAGGGCATTCTCCCATTGCCATTACTACAGCAGCATACCCTTTGTGAGCACAAGAGGGTGCTATTTTAACCAAAATATCGATTTGGCACTCATAGTTTTTGTGCTTGTTGTGATTTTGTCCTAAATAAAACTTGCACTCTTTCAAAAGAGTTTCAGTCTTCAAAATGGACACAGTTTTCAACTGCTACTACTGTCACTATCGGTACCCTCACAATGGCACTGACTTGTCTGTTGTATTTAGTAAGTGCTATTTGTTGGGGTAGTTTCAAGTGACCTGGGGCCTGTACCATGGAGCCGTATTAGCTGGCTAACTAGGTAAGTTTCAGTTTAGCTTGCACCAACTCTGGGTTTTAGGTACCATGAAAGTAGCTTGGCTTTTAGCTGCGTTCATTGCCATAGTAACTTACACTCCACAGCTAACCTGCTCCGGGGCAGGTTATGTTCTGAGTTAGAGACCTCAAACTGAAATTGGACCAATCATATGTGAGCAAACTGACACATGTCTGACACAAAAAAGTCACTCCCCCAGTTTATCTTGCTCCAAATGAAAGGTAACTAGTACTAAAACAAAATGGTCTGGCTTTAATGATAATTACATTATTTTATATGATTTATATTATTATTAATCCATTACACACAAGCAATTTTAGTTTAACAGTTATTATAAATCATTTATTTTAAATTAATGTTAATAGATCAGATATATAATATAAGTTGTATATAATATATAATATAAGTTGTAAGATAACTCTTTAAAAATGACTGTGACCTTACATGTTCGAGTCTCTATCGCTGTATATTTCCAACAATATAAACTAACTCAAGTTTCACTTGTGACTGCACTGATAAAGCAAGATCATTTATTTTATTTGTCCTTTTTCATGAACAAGTACTTTTTCAGTGTAAATGCATTTAAATTAATGATATTCTTCAATCTCTTAACCTTTAACAAAACCTTTAACTTCTAACCAAGGCTTGTGATTGGCTGTTCACCACTGATGTCACACATTCATGTGCACGTGCTTCACAAACTCAGGATCAAAGCCTGAGTTAACAAAGAAAGTTGATGATCAGCATCATGGTACCAACAAAGCTGGATTGGAGTGGTTTGGTTTTGTCAACTCGAATCTAATCCTTTAACTCTGAATTTGTTCATCTACCATCATGGTACAGGCCCCAGCTCTCCAGGAAGTAATTGCCACGCAGAGTTCTAAATGTAAAGGTAATGTAATCACAGAATTCAACACATTGAGATTATTTCAGATTGAACCATTGATTGGTCTTATTTTCACAAGTTCTTCTCTTTTGGGATAGTTTTAATGAGAAATGTACTGCAGGCAAGATTCCACTTCTTTTCTATTGCATGTTTTTTCTCACCTTTGGATAAAAATGTTTGCACTCATATTCTTTTTGTTCCAACTTGTAGCTTGCCCTTAAAAAAGGATCGGGCAACATTTGGCCTCTATTTTTCATGCTCACCTGTACCAAGTTTTTTTTCTTTTTTCTTTTTTGAATCCTAATTTCCTTGCCCTCTAGACTGCAAAGAAACTGACATCTACTCTAACTTTAGCATCTTTCTTTTCAACCAGTTCAGAAAGTGCTACCAAGTTGGGGTAAATGTTTTCTGACTGAATCTCCTGTGTCCACCTGGTTTTTATTCAGTTGTGTTTCATTTGAAGAAGCCCCACTAGATGACTACAAAGAGAAGCATTTGTGATTCTATGTAAGAATAAGTGCTCCTCTTTGGGGTAGTCTCGTTGGTGTTGTTCATCAGGGCGTTCTCCCATTGCCATCACTACAGCAACATACCCTTTGTGAACACTAGAGGGTGCTATTTTAACCAAATTATTGATTTGGCACTCATAGTTTTTGTGCTTAGTGTGAGTTTTTCCTAAATAAAACTTGAACTCTTTCAACAGAGTTTCAGTCTTCAAAATGGACACAGTTTTCAACTGCTACTACTGTCACTATCGGTACCCTCACAATGGCACTGACTTGTCTGTTGTATTTAGTAAGTGCTATTTGTTGGGGTAGTTTCAAGTGACCAGCTCTCCAGGAAGTAATTGCCACGCAGAGTTCTAAATGAAAAGGTAATGTAATCACAGAATTCAACACATTGAGATTATTTCAGATTGAACCATTGATTGGTCTTATTTTCACAAGTTCTTCTCTTTTGGGATAGTTTTAATGAGAAATGTACTGCAGGCAAGATTCCACTTCTTTTCTGTTGCATGTTTTTTCTCACCTTTGGATAAAAATGTTTGCACTCATATTCTTTTTGTTCCAACTTGTAGCTTGCCCTTAAAAAAGGATCGGGCAACATTTGGCCACTATTATTCATGCTCACCTGTACCCAATTTTTAAAAAAAATGTTTACCCTAAATTCCTTGCCCTCTAGACTGCAAAGAAGCTGACATCTACTCTAACTTTAGCATCTTTCTTTTCAACCAGTGCAGAAAGTGCTACCAAGTTAGGGTAAATGTTTGCTGACTGAATCTCCTGTGTCCACCTGGTTTTTATTCAGTTTTGTTTAATTTGAAGAAGACCCTCTAGATGACTACAAAGAGAAGCATTTGTGATTCTATGTAAGAATAAGTGCTCCTCTTTGGGGTAGTCTCGTTGGTGTTGTTCATCAGAGCGTTCTCCCATTGCCATCACTACAGCAACATACCCTTTGTGAACACTAGAGGGTGCTTTTTTTAACCAAATTATCGAATTGGCACTCATAGTTTTTGTGCTTGTTGTGATTTTGTCCTAAATAAAACTTGCACTCTTTCCACAGAGTTTCAGTCTTCAAAATGGACACAGTTTTCAACTGCTACTACTGTCACAGTTGTTGGATTACAAATTCATAAAATGTTAAATCTAGGTTCTAGTGTAATAGTATAGAAAATGAAAAAGTTATGTACATTGTATTTAGCATTTATGGTGAAGATGATGACATCAGATTAACGATTCTGTTAAACAAAGTTTGTAGCAAGATGTTCCGGCCAGTTCCTGTTGTCTTATTGTAAGTCAAATGAGCCATTCTCGGAGATTGTCACCTTTTGTTTTTAATGAGTCTTGATGACTCAGTCCCAATCTTTGGGCAGTTATGCTGATTGGATTAAGAGTTTTTAAATGGGGCATGTGTCTATACCTGAAAACTTCATTTGCATGCTTTGTTTAAGGTCGTCACCCAGGTGCTTTGTTTCCATTCCTAAGCACTGCCCCCTAAATGAATATAAACTACAATGTATCACTGCTTTAGTTAGACTTGGATGACTAGAGCGACGCACAGCGAGTTCTCAATAAAAAGTAAATTCTGTATGTAAGATATCCCAACGTCTCCTGGTCTCTGCTTCGACGAGGAAAAAACATTCCAACACTGTCGGTACCCTCACAATGGCACTGACTTGTCTGTTGAATTTGGAAAGTGCTAATTGTTGGGGTAGTTTCAAGTGACCAGCTCTCCAGGAGGTAATTGCCACGCAGAGTTCTAAATGAAAAGGTAATGTAATCACAGAATTCAACACATTGAGATTATTTCAGATTGAACCATTGATTGGTCTTATTTTCACAAGTTCTTCTCTTTTGGGATAGTTTTAATGAGAAATGTACTGCAGGCAAGATTCCACTTCTTTTCTGTTGCATGTTTTTTCTCACCTTTGGATAAAAATGTTTGCACCCATATTTTTTTTTGTTCCAACTTGTAGCTTGCCCTTAAAGGATCGGGCAACATTTGGCCACTATTATTCATGCTCACCTGTACCCAGTTTTTTTTTCTTTTCTTTTTTGAATCCTAATTTCCTTGCCCTCTAGACTGATAAGAAGCTGACATCTACTCTAACTTTAGCATCTTTCTTTTCAACGAGTGCAGAAAGTGCTACCAAGTTAGGGTAAATGTTTGCTGACTGAATCTCCTGTGTCCACCTGGTTTTTATTCAGATTTGTTTCATTTGAAGAAGACCCTCTAGATGACTACAAAAAGAAGCATTTGTGATTCTATGTAAGAATAAGTGCTCCTCTTTGGGGTAGTCTCGTTGGTGTTGTTCATCAGGGCATTCTCCCATTGCCATTACTACAGCAGCATACCCTTTGTGAGCACAAGAGGGTGCTATTTTAACCAAAATATCGATTTGGCACTCATAGTTTTTGTGCTTGTTGTGATTTTGTCCTAAATAAAACTTGCACTCTTTCAAAAGAGTTTCAGTCTTCAAAATGGACACAGTTTTCAACTGCTACTACTGTCACTATCGGTACCCTCACAATGGCACTGACTTGTCTGTTGTATTTAGTAAGTGCTATTTGTTGGGGTAGTTTCAAGTGACCAGCTCTCCAGGAAGTAATTGCCACGCAGAGTTCTAAATGAAAAGGTAATGTAATCACAGAATTCAACACATTGAGATTATTTCAGATTGAACCATTGATTGGTCTTATTTTCACAAGTTCTTCTCTTTTGGGATAGTTTTAATGAGGAAATGTACTGCAGGCAAGATTCCACTTCTTTTCTATAGTTTGTTTTTTCTCACCTTTGGATAAAAATGTTTGCACCCATATATATATATATTTTTTTCCAACTTGTAGCTTGCCCTTAAAAAAGGATCGGGCAACATTTGGCCACTATTTTTCATGCTCACCTGTACCCAATTTTAAAAAAAAATGTTTACCCTAAATTCCTTGCCCTCTAGACTGCAAAGAAGCTAACATCTACTCTAACTTTAGCATCTTTCTTTTCAACCAGTGCAGAAAGTGCTACCAAGTTAGGGTAAATGTTTGCTTACTGAATCTCCTGTGTCCACCTGGTTTTTATTCAGTTGTGTTTCATTTGAAGAAGCCCCACTAGATGACTACAAAGAGAAGCATTTGTGATTCTATGTAAGAATAAGTGCTCCTCTTTGGGGTAGTCTCGTTGGTGTTGTTCATCAGGGCGTTCTCCCATTGCCATCACTACAGCAACATACCCTTTGTGAACACTAGAGGGTGCTATTTTAACCAAATTATCGATTTGGCACTCATAGTTTTTGTGCTTAGAGTTCAAGTTTTATTTTAGGAAAAACTCACACTTTCAACAGAGTTTCAGTCTTCAAAATGGACACAGTTTTCAACTGCTACTACTGTCACTATCGGTACCCTCACAATGGCACTGACTTGTCTGTTGTATTTAGTAAGTGCTATTTGTTGGGGTAGTTTCAAGTGACCAGCTCTCCAGGAAGTAATTGCCACGCAGAGTTCTAAATGAAAAGGTAATGTAATCACAGAATTCAACACATTGAGATTATTTCAGATTGAACCATTGATTGGTCTTATTTTCACAAGTTCTTCTCTTTTGGGATAGTTTAATGAGAAATGTACTGCAGGCAAGATTCCACTTCTTTTCTGTTGCATGTTTTTTCTCACCTTTGGATAAAAATGTTTGCACTCATATTCTTTTTGTTCCAACTTGTAGCTTGCCCTTAAAAAAGGATCGGGCAGAATTTGGCCACTATTTTTCATGCTCACCTGTACCCAATTTTTTAAAAAAATGTTTACCCTAAATTCCTTGCCCTCTAGACTGCAAATAAGCTAACATCTACTCTAACTTTAGCATCTTTCTTTTCAACCAGTGCAGAAAGTGCTACCAAGTTAGGGTAAATGTTTGCTTACTGAATCTCCTGTGTCCACCTGGTTTTTATTCAGTTTTGTTTCATTTGAAGAAGACCCTCTAGATGACTACAAAGAGAAGCATTTGTGATTCTATGTAAGAATAAGTGCTCCTCTTTGGGGTAGTCTCGTTGGTGTTGTTCATCAGAGTGTTCTCCCATTGCCAATACTACAGCAGCATACACTTTGTGAAAACTAAAGTGTGCTATTTTAACCAAATTATCGATTTGGCACTCATAGTTTTTGTGCTTAGTGTGAGTTTTTCCTAAATAAAACTTGCACTCTTTCAACAGAGTTTCAGTCTTCAAAACGGACACAGTTTTCAACTGCTGCTACTGTCACTATCGGTACCCTCACAATGGCACTGACTTGTCTGTTGTATTTAGTAAGTGCTATTTGTTGGGGTAGTTTCAAGTGACCAGCTCTCCAGGAGGTAATTGCCATGCAGAGTCCTAAATGAAAAGGTAATGTAATCACAGAATTCAACACATTGAGTTTATTTCAGATTGATCCATTGATTGGTCTTATTTTCACAAGTTCTTCTCTTTTGGGATAGTTTTAATGAGAAATGTACTGCAGGCAAGATTCCACTTCTTTTCTATTGCATGTTTTTTCTCACCTTTGGATAAAAATGTTTGCACTCATATTCTTTTTGTTCCAACTTGTAGCTTGCCCTTAAAAAAGGATCGGGCAACATTTGGCCACTATTTTTCATGCTCACCTGTACCCAGTTTTTTTTTTCTTTTTTAATTCCTTGCCCTCTAGACTGCAAAGAAACTGACATCTACTCTAACTTTAGCATCTTTCTTTTCAACCAGTTCAGAAAGTGCTACCAAGTTGGGGTAAATGTTTGCTGACTGAATCTCCTGTGCCCACCTGGTTTTTATTCAGTTGTGTTTCATTTGAAGAAGACCCTCTAGATGACTACAAAGAGAAGCATTTGTGATTCTATGTAAGAATAAGTGCTCCTCTTTGGGGTAGTCTCGTTGGTGTTGTTCATCAGGGCGTTCTGCCATTGCCATCACTACAGCAACATACCCTTTGTGAACACTACAGGATGCTTTTTTTAACCAAATTATCGAATTGGCACTCATAGTTTTTGTGCTTGTTGTGATTTTGTCCTAAATAAAACTTGCACTCTTTCCACAGAGTTTCAGTCTTCAAAATGGACACAGTTTTCAACTGCTACTACTGTCACAGTTGTTGGATTACAAATTCATAAAATGTTAAATCTAGGTTCTAGTGTAATAGTATAGAAAATGAAAAAGTTATGTACATTGTATTTAGCATTTATGGTGAAGATGATGACATCAGATTAACGATTCTGTTAAACAAAGTTTGTAGCAAGATGTTCCGGCCAGTTCCTGTTGTCTTATTGTAAGTCAAATGAGCCATTCTCGGAGATTGTCACCTTTTGTTTTTAATGAGTCTTGATGACTCAGTCCCAATCTTTGGGCAGTTACGCTGATTGGATTAAGAGTTTTTAAATGGGGCATGTGTCTATACCTGAAAACTTCATTTGCATGCTTTGTTTAAGGTCGTCACCCAGGTGCTTTGTTTCCATTCCTAAGCACTGCCCCCTAAATGAATATAAACTACAATGTATCACTGCTTTAGTTAGACTTGGATGACTAGAGCGACGCACAGCGAGTTCTCAATAAAAAGTAAATTCTGTATGTAAGATATCCCAACGTCTCCTGGTCTCTGCTTCGACGAGGAAAAAACATTCCAACACTGTCGGTACCCTCACAATGGCACTGACTTGTCTGTTGAATTTGGAAAGTGCTATTTGTTGGGGTAGTTTCAAGTGACCAGCTCTCCAGGAAGTAATTGCCACGCAGAGTTCTAAATGAAAAGGTAATGTAATCACAGAATTCAACTCATTGAGATCATTTCAGATTGAACCATTGATTGGTCTTATTTTCACAAGTTCTTCTCTTTTGGGATAGTTTTAATGAGAAATGTACTGCAGGCAAGATTCCACTTCTTTTCTATTGCATGTTTTTTCTCACCTTTGGATAAAAATGTTTTCACCCATATTTTTTTTTGTTCCAACTTGTAGCTTGCCCTTAAAAAAGGATCGGGCAACATTTGGCCACTATTATTCATGCTCACCTGTACCCAGTTTTTTTTTCTTTTCTTTTTTGAATCCTAATTTCCTTGCCCTCTAGACTGATAAGAAGCTGACATCTACTCTAACTTTAGCATCTTTCTTTTCAACGAGTGCAGAAAGTGCTACCAAGTTAGGGTAAATGTTTGCTGACTGAATCTCCTGTGTCCACCTGGTTTTTATTCAGTTGTGTTTCATTTGAAGAAGACCCACTAGATGACTACAAAAAGAAGCATTTGTGATTCTATGTAAGAATAAGTGCTCCTCTTTGGGGTAGTCTCGTTGGTGTTGTTCATCAGGGCATTCTCCCATTGCCATTACTACAGCAGCATACCCTTTGTGAGCACAAGAGGGTGCTATTTTAACCAAAATATCGATTTGGCACTCATAGTTTTTGTGCTTAGTGTGAGTTTTTCCTAAATAAAACTTGCACTCTTTCAACAGAGTTTCAGTCTTCAAAACGGACACAGTTTTCAACTGCTGCTACTGTCACTATCGGTACCCTCACAATGGCACTGACTTGTCTGTTGTATTTAGTAAGTGCTATTTGTTGGGGTAGTTTCAAGTGACCAGCTCTCCAGGAGGTAATTGCCATGCAGAGTCCTAAATGAAAAGGTAATGTAATCACAGAATTCAACACATTGAGTTTATTTCAGATTGATCCATTGATTGGTCTTATTTTCACAAGTTCTTCTCTTTGGGGTAGTTTTAATGAGGAAATGTACTGCAGGCAAGATTCCACTTCTTTTCTATAGTTTGTTTTTTCTCACCTTTGGATAAAAATGTTTGCACTCATATTTTTTTTTGTTCCAACTTGTAGCTTGCCCTTAAAAAAGGATCGGGCAACATTTGGCCACTATTTTTCATGCTCACCTGTGCCAAGTTTTTTTCTTTTTTCTTTTTTGAATCCTAATTTCCTTGCCCTCTAGACTGCAAAGAAGCTAACATCTACTCTAACTTTAGCATCTTTCTTTTCAACCAGTGCAGAAAGTGCTACCAAGTTAGGGTAAATGTTTGCTTACTGAATCTCCTGTGTCCACCTGGTTTTTATTCAGTTTTGTTTCATTTGAAGAAGACCCTCTAGATGACTACAAAGAGAAGCATTTGTGATTCTATGTAAGAATAAGTGCTCCTCTTTGGGGTAGTCTCGTTGGTGTTGTTCATCAGAGTGTTCTCCCATTGCCAATACTACAGCAGCATACACTTTGTGAAAACTAAAGTGTGCTATTTTAACCAAATTATCGATTTGGCACTCATAGTTTTTGTGCTTAGTGTGAGTTTTTCCTAAATAAAACTTGCACTCTTTCAACAGAGTTTCAGTCTTCAAAACGGACACAGTTTTCAACTGCTGCTACTGTCACTATCGGTACCCTCACAATGGCACTGACTTGTCTGTTGTATTTAGTAAGTGCTATTTGTTGGGGTAGTTTCAAGTGACCAGCTCTCCAGGAGGTAATTGCCATGCAGAGTCCTAAATGAAAAGGTAATGTAATCACAGAATTCAACACATTGAGTTTATTTCAGATTGATCCATTGATTGGTCTTATTTTCACAAGTTCTTCTCTTTTGGGATAGTTTTAATGAGAAATGTACTGCAGGCAAGATTCCACTTCTTTTCTATTGCATGTTTTTTCTCACCTTTGGATAAAAATGTTTGCACTCATATTCTTTTTGTTCCAACTTGTAGCTTGCCCTTAAAAAAGGATCGGGCAACATTTGGCCACTATTTTTCATGCTCACCTGTACCCAGTTTTTTTTTTTCTTTTTTAATTCCTTGCCCTCTAGACTGCAAAGAAGCTAACATCTACTCTAACTTTAGCATCTTTCTTTTCAACCAGTGCAGAAAGTGCTACCAAGTTAGGGTAAATGTTTGCTTACTGAATCTCCTGTGTCCACCTGGTTTTTATTCAGTTTTGTTTCATTTGAAGAAGACCCTCTAGATGACTACAAAGAGAAGCATTTGTGATTCTATGTAAGAATAAGTGCTCCTCTTTGGGGTAGTCTCGTTGGTGTTGTTCATCAGAGCGTTCTCCCATTGCCATCACTACAGCAACATACCCTTTGTGAACACTAGAGGGTGCTTTTTTAACCATATTATCGATTTGGCACTCATAGTTTTTGTGCTTAGTGTGAGTTTTTCCTAAATAAAACTTGAACTCTTTCAACAGAGTTTCAGTCTTCAAAATGGACACAGTTTTCAACTGCTACTACTGTCACTATCGGTACCCTCACAATGGCACTGACTTGTCTGTTGTATTTAGTAAGTGCTATTTGTTGGGGTAGTTTCAAGTGACCAGCTCTCCAGGAAGTAATTGCCACGCAGAGTTCTAAATGTAAAGGTAATGTAATCACAGAATTCAACACATTGAGATTATTTCAGATTGAACCATTGATTGGTCTTATTTTCACAAGTTCTTCTCTTTTGGGATAGTTTTAATGAGAAATGTACTGCAGGCAAGATTCCACTTCTTTTCTATTGCATGTTTTTTCTCACCTTTGGATAAAAATGTTTGCACTCATATTCTTTTTGTTCCAACTTGTAGCTTGCCCTTAAAAAAGGATCGGGCAACATTTGGCCACTATTTTTCATGCTCACCTGTACCCAATTTTTAAAAAAATTTTTACCCTAAATTCCTTGCCCTCTAGACTGCAAAGAAGCTAACATCTACTCTAACTTTAGCATCTTTCTTTTCAACCAGTGCAGAAAGTGCTACCAAGTAAGGGTAACTGTTTGCTTACTGAATCTCCTGTTTCCACCTGGTTTTTATTCAGTTGTGTTTCATTTGAAGAAGACCCTCTAGATGACTACAAAGAGAAGCATTTGTGATTCTATGTAAGAATAAGTGCTCCTCTTTGGGGTAGTCTCGTTGGTGTTGTTCATCAGGGGGTTCTCCCATTGCCATCACTACAGCAACATACCCTTTGTGAACACTACAGGGTGCTTTTTTTTAACCAAATTATCGAATTGGCACTCATAGTTTTTGTGCTTGTTGTGATTTTGTCCTAAATACAACTTGCACTCTTTCCACAGAGTTTCAGTCTTCAAAATGGACACAGTTTTCAACTGCTACTACTGTCACTATCAGTACCCTCACAATGGCACTGACTTGTCTGTTGTATTTAGTAAGTGCTATTTGTTGGGGTAGTTTCAAGTGACCAGCTCTCCAGGAGGTAATTGCCACGCAGAGTTCTAAATGAAAAGGTAATGTAATCACAGAATTCAACACATTGAGATAATTTCAGATTGAACCTTTGATTGTTCTTATTTTCACAAGTGCTTCTCTTTTGGGTATGTTTAATGAGGAAATGTACTGCAGGCAAGATTCCACTTCTTTTCTATTGTTTGCTTTTTCTCACCTTTGGATAAAAATATATGCACCCATATTCTTTTTGTTCCAACTTGTAGCTTGCCCTTAAAAAACGGATAGGGCAACATTTGGCCACTATTTTTCATGCTCACCTGTACCCATTTTTTTTTTCTTTTTTTTTTTAATTCCCTGCCCTCTAGACTGCAAAGAAGCTGACATCTACTCTAACTTTAGCATCTTTCTTTTCAACCAGTGCAGAAAGTGCTACCAAGTTAGGGTAAATGTTTGCTGACTGAATCTCTTGTGTCCACCTGGTTTTTATTCAGATTTGTTTCATTTGAAGAAGACCCTCTAGATGACTACAAAGAGAAGCATTTGTGATTCTATGTAAGAATAAGTGCTCCTCTTTGGGGTAGTCTCGTTGGTGTTGTTCATCAGGGGGTTCTCCCATTGCCATCACTACAGCAACATACCCTTTGTGAACACTACAGGGTGCTTTTTTTTAACCAAATTATCGAATTGGCACTCATAGTTTTTGTGCTTGTTGTGATTTTGTCCTAAATACAACTTGCACTCTTTCCACAGAGTTTCAGTCTTCAAAATGGACACAGATTTCAACTGCTACTACTGTCACTATCGGTACCCTCACAATGGCACTGACTTGTCTGTTGTATTTAGTAAGTGCTATTTGTTGGGGTAGTTTCAAGTGACCAACTCTCCAGGAAGTAATAGCCACGCAGAGTTCTAAATGAAAAGGTAATGTAATCACAGAATTCAACACATTGAGATTATTTCAGATTGAACCATTGATTGGTCTTATTTTCACAAGTTCTTCTCTTTTGGGATAGTTTTAATGAGGAAATGTACTGCAGGCAAGATTCCACTTCTTTTCTATAGTTTGTTTTTTCTCACCTTTGGATAAAAATGTTTGCACCCATATATATATTTTTTTTTCCAACTTGTAGCTTGCCCTTAAAAAAGGATCGGGCAACATTTGGCCACTATTTTTCATGCTCACCTGTACCCAATTTTTAAAAAAAATGTTTACCCTAAATTCCTTGCCCTCTAGACTGCAAAGAAGCTAACATCTACTCTAACTTTAGCATCTTTCTTTTCAACCAGTGCAGAAAGTGCTACCAAGTTAGGGTAAATGTTTGCTTACTGAATCTCCTGTGTCCACCTGGTTTTTATTCAGTTGTGTTTCATTTGAAGAAGCCCCACTAGATGACTACAAAGAGAAGCATTTGTGATTCTATGTAAGAATAAGTGCTCCTCTTTGGGGTAGTCTCGTTGGTGTTGTTCATCAGGGCGTTCTCCCATTGCCATCACTACAGCAACATACCCTTTGTGAACACTAGAGGGTGCTATTTTAACCAAATTATCGATTTGGCACTCATAGTTTTTGTGCTTAGAGTTCAAGTTATATTTTAGGAAAAACTCACACTTTCAACAGAGTTTCAGTCTTCAAAATGGACACAGTTTTCAACTGCTACTACTGTCACTATCGGTACCCTCACAATGGCACTGACTTGTCTGTTGTATTTAGTAAGTGCTATTTGTTGGGGTAGTTTCAAGTGACCAGCTCTCCAGGAAGTAATTGCCACGCAGAGTTCTAAATGAAAAGGTAATGTAATCACAGAATTCAACACATTGAGATTATTTCAGATTGAACCATTGATTGGTCTTATTTTCACAAGTTCTTCTCTTTTGGGATAGTTTAATGAGAAATGTACTGCAGGCAAGATTCCACTTCTTTTCTGTT
Source organism: Acrossocheilus fasciatus (assembly GCA_036784905.1). Classification (NCBI taxonomy): domain Eukaryota; kingdom Metazoa; phylum Chordata; class Actinopteri; order Cypriniformes; family Cyprinidae; genus Acrossocheilus; species Acrossocheilus fasciatus. Next base: position 24,940,504 of record CM071947.1, on the reverse strand, counting down.
GCATGTTTTTTCTCACCTTTGGATAAAAATGTTTGCACTCATATTCTTTTTGTTCCAACTTGTAGCTTGCCCTTAAAAAAGGATCGGGCAACATTTGGCCACTATTTTTCATGCTCACCTGTACCCAATTTTTAAAAAAATTTTTACCCTAAATTCCTTGCCCTCTAGACTGCAAAGAAGCTAACATCTACTCTAACTTTAGCATCTTTCTTTTCAACCAGTGCAGAAAGTGCTACCAAGTAAGGGTAACTGTTTGCTTACTGAATCTCCTGTTTCCACCTGGTTTTTATTCAGTTGTGTTTCATTTGAAGAAGACCCTCTAGATGACTACAAAGAGAAGCATTTGTGATTCTATGTAAGAATAAGTGCTCCTCTTTGGGGTAGTCTCGTTGGTGTTGTTCATCAGGGGGTTCTCCCATTGCCATCACTACAGCAACATACCCTTTGTGAACACTACAGGGTGCTTTTTTTTAACCAAATTATCGAATTGGCACTCATAGTTTTTGTGCTTGTTGTGATTTTGTCCTAAATACAACTTGCACTCTTTCCACAGAGTTTCAGTCTTCAAAATGGACACAGTTTTCAACTGCTACTACTGTCACTATCAGTACCCTCACAATGGCACTGACTTGTCTGTTGTATTTAGTAAGTGCTATTTGTTGGGGTAGTTTCAAGTGACCAGCTCTCCAGGAGGTAATTGCCACGCAGAGTTCTAAATGAAAAGGTAATGTAATCACAGAATTCAACACATTGAGATAATTTCAGATTGAACCTTTGATTGTTCTTATTTTCACAAGTGCTTCTCTTTTGGGTATGTTTAATGAGGAAATGTACTGCAGGCAAGATTCCACTTCTTTTCTATTGTTTGCTTTTTCTCACCTTTGGATAAAAATATATGCACCCATATTCTTTTTGTTCCAACTTGTAGCTTGCCCTTAAAAAACGGATAGGGCAACATTTGGCCACTATTTTTCATGCTCACCTGTACCCATTTTTTTTTTCTTTTTTTTTTTAATTCCCTGCCCTCTAGACTGCAAAGAAGCTGACATCTACTCTAACTTTAGCATCTTTCTTTTCAACCAGTGCAGAAAGTGCTACCAAGTTAGGGTAAATGTTTGCTTACTGAATCTCTTGTGTCCACCTGGTTTTTATTCAGATTTGTTTCATTTGAAGAAGACCCTCTAGATGACTACAAAGAGAAGCATTTGTGATTCTATGTAAGAATAAGTGCTCCTCTTTGGGGTAGTCTTGTTGGTGTTGTTCATCAGGGCATTCTCCCATTGCCATTACTACAGCAGCATACCCTTTGTGAGCACAAGAGGGTGCTATTTTAACCAAATTATCGATTTGGCACTCATAGTTTTTGTACTTGTTGTGATTTTGTCCTAAATAAAACTTGCACTCTTTCAACAGAGTTTCTGTCTTCAAAATGGACACAGATTTCAACTGCTACTACTGTCACTATCGGTACCCTCACAATGGCACTGACTTGTCTGTTGTATTTAGTAAGTGCTATTTGTTGGGGTAGTTTCAAGTGACCAACTCTCCAGGAAGTAATAGCCACGCAGAGTTCTAAATGAAAAGGTAATGTAATCACAGAATTCAACACATTGAGATTATTTCAGATTGAACCATTGATTGGTCTTATTTTCACAAGTTCTTCTCTTTTGGGATAGTTTTAATGAGGAAATGTACTGCAGGCAAGATTCCACTTCTTTTCTATAGTTTGTTTTTTCTCACCTTTGGATAAAAATGTTTGCACCCATATATATATTTTTTTTTCCAACTTGTAGCTTGCCCTTAAAAAAGGATCGGGCAACATTTGGCCACTATTTTTCATGCTCACCTGTACCCAATTTTTAAAAAAAATGTTTACCCTAAATTCCTTGCCCTCTAGACTGCAAAGAAGCTAACATCTACTCTAACTTTAGCATCTTTCTTTTCAACCAGTGCAGAAAGTGCTACCAAGTTAGGGTAAATGTTTGCTTACTGAATCTCCTGTGTCCACCTGGTTTTTATTCAGTTGTGTTTCATTTGAAGAAGCCCCACTAGATGACTACAAAGAGAAGCATTTGTGATTCTATGTAAGAATAAGTGCTCCTCTTTGGGGTAGTCTCGTTGGTGTTGTTCATCAGGGCGTTCTCCCATTGCCATCACTACAGCAACATACCCTTTGTGAACACTAGAGGGTGCTATTTTAACCAAATTATCGATTTGGCACTCATAGTTTTTGTGCTTAGAGTTCAAGTTATATTTTAGGAAAAACTCACACTTTCAACAGAGTTTCAGTCTTCAAAATGGACACAGTTTTCAACTGCTACTACTGTCACTATCGGTACCCTCACAATGGCACTGACTTGTCTGTTGTATTTAGTAAGTGCTATTTGTTGGGGTAGTTTCAAGTGACCAGCTCTCCAGGAAGTAATTGCCACGCAGAGTTCTAAATGAAAAGGTAATGTAATCACAGAATTCAACACATTGAGATTATTTCAGATTGAACCATTGATTGGTCTTATTTTCACAAGTTCTTCTCTTTTGGGATAGTTTAATGAGAAATGTACTGCAGGCAAGATTCCACTTCTTTTCTGTTGCATGTTTTTTCTCACCTTTGGATAAAAATGTTTGCACTCATATTCTTTTTGTTCCAACTTGTAGCTTGCCCTTAAAAAAGGATCGGGCAGAATTTGGCCACTATTTTTCATGCTCACCTGTACCCAATTTTTTAAAAAAATGTTTACCCTAAATTCCTTGCCCTCTAGACTGCAAATAAGCTAACATCTACTCTAACTTTAGCATCTTTCTTTTCAACCAGTGCAGAAAGTGCTACCAAGTTAGGGTAAATGTTTGCTTACTGAATCTCCTGTGTCCACCTGGTTTTTATTCAGTTTTGTTTCATTTGAAGAAGACCCTCTAGATGACTACAAAGAGAAGCATTTGTGATTCTATGTAAGAATAAGTGCTCCTCTTTGGGGTAGTCTCGTTGGTGTTGTTCATCAGAGTGTTCTCCCATTGCCAATACTACAGCAGCATACACTTTGTGAAAACTAAAGTGTGCTATTTTAACCAAATTATCGATTTGGCACTCATAGTTTTTGTGCTTAGTGTGAGTTTTTCCTAAATAAAACTTGCACTCTTTCAACAGAGTTTCAGTCTTCAAAACGGACACAGTTTTCAACTGCTGCTACTGTCACTATCGGTACCCTCACAATGGCACTGACTTGTCTGTTGTATTTAGTAAGTGCTATTTGTTGGGGTAGTTTCAAGTGACCAGCTCTCCAGGAGGTAATTGCCATGCAGAGTCCTAAATGAAAAGGTAATGTAATCACAGAATTCAACACATTGAGTTTATTTCAGATTGATCCATTGATTGGTCTTATTTTCACAAGTTCTTCTCTTTTGGGATAGTTTTAATGAGAAATGTACTGCAGGCAAGATTCCACTTCTTTTCTATTGCATGTTTTTTCTCACCTTTGGATAAAAATGTTTGCACTCATATTCTTTTTGTTCCAACTTGTAGCTTGCCCTTAAAAAAGGATCGGGCAACATTTGGCCACTATTTTTCATGCTCACCTGTACCCAGTTTTTTTTTTCTTTTTTAATTCCTTGCCCTCTAGACTGCAAAGAAACTGACATCTACTCTAACTTTAGCATCTTTCTTTTCAACCAGTTCAGAAAGTGCTACCAAGTTGGGGTAAATGTTTTCTGACTGAATCTCCTGTGTCCACCTGGTTTTTATTCAGTTGTGTTTCATTTGAAGAAGGCCCTCTAGATGACTACAAAGAGAAGCATTTGTGATTCTATGTAAGAATAAGTGCTCCTCTTTGGGGTAGTCTCGTTGGTGTTGTTCATCAGGGCGTTCTGCCATTGCCATCACTACAGCAACATACCCTTTGTGAACACTACAGGATGCTTTTTTTAACCAAATTATCGAATTGGCACTCATAGTTTTTGTGCTTGTTGTGATTTTGTCCTAAATAAAACTTGCACTCTTTCCACAGAGTTTCAGTCTTCAAAATGGACACAGTTTTCAACTGCTACTACTGTCACAGTTGTTGGATTACAAATTCATAAAATGTTAAATCTAGGTTCTAGTGTAATAGTATAGAAAATGAAAAAGTTATGTACATTGTATTTAGCATTTATGGTGAAGATGATGACATCAGATTAACGATTCTGTTAAACAAAGTTTGTAGCAAGATGTTCCGGCCAGTTTCTGTTGTCTTATTGTAAGTCAAATGAGCCATTCTCGGAGATTGTCACCTTTTGTTTTTAATGAGTCTTGATGACTCAGTCCCAATCTTTGGGCAGTTACGCTGATTGGATTAAGAGTTTTTAAATGGGGCATGTGTCTATACCTGAAAACTTCATTTGCATGCTTTGTTTAAGGTCGTCACCCAGGTGCTTTGTTTCCATTCCTAAGCACTGCCCCCTAAATGAATATAAACTACAATGTATCACTGCTTTAGTTAGACTTGGATGACTAGAGCGACGCACAGCGAGTTCTCAATAAAAAGTAAATTCTGTATGTAAGATATCCCAACGTCTCCTGGTCTCTGCTTCGACGAGGAAAAAACATTCCAACACTGTCGGTACCCTCACAATGGCACTGACTTGTCTGTTGAATTTGGAAAGTGCTAATTGTTGGGGTAGTTTCAAGTGACCAGCTCTCCAGGAGGTAATTGCCACGCAGAGTTCTAAATGAAAAGGTAATGTAATCACAGAATTCAACACACTGAGATTATTTCAGATTGAACCGATGATTGGTCTCATTTTCACAAGTGCTTCTCTTTGGGGTAGTTTTAATCAGGAAATTTACTGCAGGCAAGATTCCACTTCTTTTCTATTGCATGTTTTTTCTCACCTTTGGATAAAAATGTTTGCACTCATATTCTTTTTGTTCCAACTTGTAGCTTGCCCTTAAAAAAGGATAGGGCAACATTTTGCCACTATTTTTCATGCACACCTGTACCCAGTTTTTTTTTTTTTTTAATTCCTTGCCCTCTAGACTGCAAAGAAGCTGACATCTACTCTAACTTTAGCATCTTTCTTTTCAACCAGTTCAGAAAGTGCTACCAAGTTGGGGTAAATGTTTTCTGACTGAATCTCCTGTTTCCACCTGGTTTTTATTCAGTTATGTTTCATTTGAAGAAGACCCTCTAGATGACTACAAAGAGAAGCATTTGTGATTCTATGTAAGAATAAGTGCTCCTCTTTGGGGTAGTCTCGTTGGTGTTGTTCATCAGGGCGTTCTCCCATTGCCATCACTACAGCAACATACCCTTTGTGAACACTACAGGGTGCTTTTTTTTAACCAAATTATCGATTTGGCACTCATAGTTTTTGTGCTTGTTGTGGTTTTGTCCTAAATAAAACTTGCACTCTTTCAACAGAGTTTCAGTCTTCAAAATGGACACAGTTTTCAACTGCTACTACTGACACTATCGGTACCCTCACAATGGCACTGACTTGTCTGTTGTATTTAGTAAGTGCTATTTGTTGGGGTAGTTTCAAGTGACCAGCTCTCCAGGAAGTAATTGCCACGCAGAGTTCTAAATGAAAAGGTAATGTAATCACAGAATTCAACACATTGAGATTATTTGAGATTGAACCATTGATTGGTCTTATTTTCACAAGTTCTTCTCTTTTGGGATAGTTTTAATGAGAAATGTACTGCAGGCAAGATTCCACTTCTTTTCTATTGCATGTTTTTTCTCACCTTTGGATAAAAATGTTTGCACTCATATTCTTTTTGTTCCAACTTGTAGCTTGCCCTTAAAAAAGGATCGGGCAACATTTGGCCACTATTTTTCATGCTCACCTGTACCCAATTTTTAAAAATTTTTTTACCCTAAATTCCTTGCCCTCTAGACTGCAAAGGAGCTAACATCTACTCTAACTTTAGCATCTTTCTTTTCAACCAGTGCAGAAAGTGCTACCAAGTAAGGGTAAATGTTTGCTTACTGAATCTCCTGTGTCCACCTGGTTTTTATTCAGTTTTGTTTCATTTGAAGAAGACCCTCTAGATGACCCCAAAGAGAAGCATTTGTGATTCTATGTAAGAATAAGTGCTCCTCTTTGGGGTAGTCTCGTTGGTGTTGTTCATCAGGGCATTCTCCCATTGCCATTACTACAGCAGCATACCCTTTGTGAGCACAAGAGGGTGCTATTTTAACCAAATTATCGATTTGGCACTCATAGTTTTTGTGCTTGTTGTGATTTTGTCCTAAATAAAACTTGCACTCTTTCCACAGAGTTTCAGTCTTCAAAATGGACACAGTTTTCAACTGCTACTACTGTCACTATCGGTACCCTCACAATGGCACTGACTTGTCTGTTGTATTTAGTAAGTGCTATTTATTAGGGTAGTTTCAAGTGACCAGCTCTCCAGGAAGTAATTGCCACGCAGAGTTCTAAATGAAAAGGTAATGTAATCACAGAATTCAACATATTGAGATTATTTCAGATTGAACCATTGATTGGTCTTATTTTCACAAGTTCTTCTCTTTTGGGATAGTTTTAATGAGAAATGTACTGCAGGCAAGATTCCACTTCTTTTCTATTGCATGTTTTTTCTCACCTTTGGATAAAAATGTTTGCACTCATATATTTAGCCATTTTGCAGACGCTTTTATCCAAAGCGACTTACAATTGGGGATACAAAAAGCGATTAATCTTGAGGAGGCAATCCGACAAACGAAGTGCTTGTAACACCAAGTCTCAGGCGTTGTTTAAATAAGTACAAGCTAGCAGGGGAAGGAATAAATAAGGAGAAAGTTTTTTTTTTTTTTATGTGTGGGGTATAGTCAAGTAGTGTCGAAAGAGATGAGTTTTCAGCTGTTGCTTGAAGATTGACAAGGATCCGGCACTCCGAATGTGGGTGGGAAGATCATTCCACCAGCTAGGAATGGTGAACGAGAATGTTCTGGAGAGAGATTTTGAGCCTCTTTGTGATGGTACCACGAGACGTCGCTCACTAGCAGATCTCAGACTTCTGGAGGGGATGTAGATTCTTAGTAGTGAGTGCATGTAGGCGGGTGCTGAGCTTGTGGTTGTTCTATAAGCAAGCATCAGTGTCTTGAACTTGATGCGGGCTGCGATTGGTAGCCAATGCAATGAGATGAAGAGAGGTGTGACATGGGCTCTTTTGGGTTCCTTAAAGACCAGTCGTGCCGCTGCATTCTGAATCATTTGTAGAGGTTTGAATGTGTTTGATGGAAGTCCAGCCAGAAGAGCATTGCAGTAGTCCAGCTTAGAAATGACAAGGGCCTGGACGAGAAGTTGTGCAGCACGCTCCGTCAGAAAGGGCCTGATCTTTCTGATGTTGTGTAGTGCAAACCTGCAAGCTCGAGCAGTCTTTGCAATGTGGTCTTTGAAGGTCAGCTGGTCATCAAAGATTACACCAAGATTTCTGACCGAGGTTGATGGGGTAATAGTTGATGAACCTAACTGGATCGTGATGTCATGCTGTAGAGTTGGAGCGGCGGGAAGGACAAGAAGCTCAGACTTTGCCAGGTTGAGCTGAAGGTGATGTTCTTTCATCCATGCCGAAATGTCCGCCAGGCAACCTGAGGGCATTCTCATATTCTTTTTGTTCCAACTTGTAGTTTGCCCTTAAAAAAGGATCGGGCAACATTTGGCCACTATTTTTCATGCTCACCTGTACCCAATTTTTTAAAAAAATTTTTACCCTAAATTCCTTGCCCTCTAGATTGCAAAGAAGCTAACATCTACTCTAACTTTAGCATCTTTCTTTTCAACCAGTGCAGAAAGTGCTACCAAGTTAGGGTAAATGTTTGCTTACTGAATCTCCTGTGTCCACCTGGTTTTTATTCAGTTTTGTTTCATTTGAAGAAGACCCTCTAGATGACTACAAAGAGAAGCATTTGTGATTCTATGTAAGAATAAGTGCTCCTCTTTGGGGTAGTCTCGTTGGTGTTGTTCATCAGGGCGTTCTCCCATTGCCATCACTACAGCAACATACCCTTTGTGAACACTACAGGGTGCTTTTTTTAACCAAATTATCGAATTGGCACTCATAGTTTTTGTGCTTGTTGTGATTTTGTCCTAAATAAAACTTGCACTCTTTCCACAAAGTTTCAGTCTTCAAAATGGACACAGTTTTCAACTGCTACTACTGTCACTATCGGTACCCTCACAATGGCACTGACTTGTCTGTTGTATTTAGTAAGTGCTATTTGTTGGGGTAGTTTCAAGTGACCAGCTCTCCAGGAAGTAATTGCCACGCAGAGTTCTAAATGAAAAGGTAATGTAATCACAGAATTCAACACATTGAGATTATTTCAGATTGAACCATTGATTGGTCTTATTTTCACAAGTTCTTCTCTTTTGGGATAGTTTTAATGAGAAATGTACTGCAGGCAAGATTCCACTTCTTTTCTATTGCATGTTTTTTCTCACCTTTGGATGAAAATGTTTGCACTCATATTCTTTTTGTTCCAACTTGTAGCTTGCCCTTAAAAAAGGATCAGGCAACATTTGGCCACTATTTTTCATGCTCACCTGTACCCAATTTTTAAAAAAAATTTTACCCTACATTCCTTGCCCTCTAGATTGCAAAGAAGCTAACATCTACTCTAACTTTAGCATCTTTCTTTTCAACCAGTGCAGAAAGTGCTACCAAGTTAGGGTAAATGTTTGCTTACTGAATCTCCTGTGTCCACCTGGTTTTTATTCAGTTTTGTTTCATGTGAAGAAGACCCTCTAGATGACTACAAAGAGAAGCATTTGTGATTCTATGTAAGAATAAGTGCTCCTCTTTGGGGTAGTCTCGTTGGTGTTGTTCATCAGGGCGTTCTCCCATTGCCATCACTACAGCAACATACCCTTTGTGAACACTACAGGGTGCTTTTTTTAGGCAAATTATCGATTTGGCACTCATAGTTTTTGTGCTTGTTGTGATTTTGTCCTAAATAAAACTTGCACTCTTTCAACAGAGTTTCAGTCTTCAAAATGGACACAGTTTTCAACTGCTACTACTGTCACTATCGGTACCCTCACAATGGCACTGACTTGTCTGTTGTATTTAGTAAGTGCTATTTGTTGGGGTAGTTTCAAGTGACCAGCTCTCCAGGAAGTAATTGCCACGCAGAGTTCTAAATGAAAAGGTAATGTAATCACAGAATTCAACACATTGAGATCATTTCAGATTGAACCTTTGATTGTTCTTATTTTCACAAGTGCTTCTCTTTTGGGTATGTTTAATGAGGAAATGTACTGCAGGCAAGATTCCACTTCTTTTCTATTGTTTGCTTTTTCTCACCTTTGGATAAAAATATATGTACCCATATTCTTTTTGTTCCAACTTGTAGCTTGCCCTTAAAAAAGGATAGGGCAACATTTTGCCACTATTTTTCATGCTCACCTGTACCCAGTTTTTTTTTTTCTTTTTTTTTTTGAATCCTAATTTCCTTGCCCTCTAGACTGATAAGAAGCTGACATCTACTCTAACTTTAGCATCTTTCTTTTCAACCAGTGCAGAAAGTGCTACCAAGTAAAGGTAAATGTTTGCTTACTGAATCTCCTGTGTCCACCTGGTTTTTATTCAGTTTTGTTTCATTTGAAGAAGACCCTCTAGATGACCCCAAAGAGAAGCATTTGTGATTCTATGTAAGAATAAGTGCTCCTCTATGGGGTAGTCTCGTTGGTGTTGTTCATCAGGGCATTCTCCCATTGCCATTACTACAGCAGCATACCCTTTGTGAGCACAAGAGGGTGCTATTTTAACCAAATTATCGATTTGGCACTCATAGTTTTTGTGCTTGTTGTGATTTTGTCCTAAATAAAACTTGTACTCTTTCCACAGAGTTTCAGTCTTCAAAATGGACACAGTTTTCAACTGCTACTACTGTCACTATCGGTACCCTCACAATGGCACTGACTTGTCTGTTGTATTTAGTAAGTGCTTTTTGTTAGGGTAGTTTCAAGTGACCAGCTCTCCAGGAAGTAATTGCTACGCAGAGTTCTAAATGAAATGGTAATGTAATCACAGAATTCAACACATTGAGATAATTTCAGATTGAACCTTTGATTGTTCTTATTTTCACAAGTGCTTCTCTTTTGGGTATGTTTAATGAGGAAATGTACTGCAGGCAAGATTCCACTTCTTTTCTTATGTTTGCTTTTTCTCACCTTTGGATAAAAATATATGCACCCATATTCTTTTTGTTCCAACTTGTAGCTTGCCCTTAAAAAAGGATAGGGCAATATTTTGCCACTATTTTTCATGCTCACCTGTACCCAATTTTTTTTAAAAATTTTTACCCTAAATTCCTTGCCCTCTAGAATGCAAAGAAGCTAACATCTACTCTAACTTTAGCATCTTTCTTTTCAACCAGTGCAGAAAGTGCTACCAAGTTAGGGTAAATGTTTGCTGACTGAATCTCCTGTGTCCACCTGGTTTTTATTCAGATTTGTTTCATTTGAAGAAGACCCTCTAGATGACTACAAAGAGAAGCATTTGTGATTCTATGTAAGAATAAGTGCTCCTCTTTGGGGTAGTCTCGTTGGTGTTGTTCATCAGGGCATTCTCCCATTGCCATTACTATAGCAGCATACCCTTTGTGAGCACAAGAGGGTGCTATTTTAACCAAATTATCGATTTGGCACTCATAGTTTTTGTGCTTGTTGTGATTTTGTCCTAAATAAAACTTGCACTCTTTCAACAGAGTTTCAGTCTTCAAAATGGACACAGTTTTCAACTGCTACTACTGTCACTATCGGTACCCTCACAATGGCACTGACTTGTCTGTTGTATTTAGTAAGTGCTATTTGTTGGGGTAGTTTCAAGTGACCAGCTCTCCAGGAAGTAATAGCCACGCAGAGTTCTAAATGAAAAGGTAATGTAATCACAGAATTCAAAACATTGAGATTATTTCAGATTGAACCATTGATTGGTCTTATTTTCACAAGTTCTTCTCTTTTGGGATAGTTTTAATGAGAAATGTACTGCAGGCAAGATTCCACTTCTTTTCTATTGCATGTTTTTTCTCACCTTTGGATAAAAATGTTTGCACCCATATTTTTTTTTTGTTCCAACTTGTAGCTTGCCCTTAAAAAAGGATCGGGCAACATTTGGCCACTATTTTTCATGCTCACCTGTACCCAGTTTTTTTTTTTTTCTTTTTTGAATCCTAATTTCCTTGCCCTCTAGACTGATAAGAAGCTGACATCTACTCTAACTTTAGCATCTTTCTTTTCAACCAGTGCAGAAAGTGCTACCAAGTTAGGGTAAATGTTTGCTTACTGAATCTCCTGTGTCCACCTGGTTTTTATTCAGTTGTGTTTCATTTGAAGAAGACCCTTTAGATGACTACAAAGAGAAGCATTTGTGATTCTATGTAAGAATAAGTGCTCCTCTTTGGGGTAGTCTCGTTGGTGTTGTTCATCAGAGCGTTCTCCCATTGCCATCACTACAGCAACATACCCTTTGTGAACACTAGAGGCTGCTATTTTAACCAAATTATCGATTTGGCACTCATAGTTTTTGTGCTTAGTGTGAGTTTTTCCTAAATAAAACTTGAACTCTTTCAACAGAGTTTCAGTCTTCAAAATGGACACAGTTTTCAACTGCTACTACTGTCACTATCGGTACCCTCACAATGGCACTGACTTGTCTGTTGTATTTAGTAAGTGCTATTTGTTGGGGTAGTTTCAAGTGACCAGCTCTCCAGGAAGTAATTGCCACGGAGAGTTCTAAATGAAAAGGTAATGTAATCACAGAATTCAACACATTGAGATTATTTCAGATTGAACCATTGATTGGTCTTATTTTCACAAGTTCTTCTCTTTTGGGATAGTTTTAATGAGAAATATACTGCAGGCAAGATTCCACTTCTTTTCTGTTGCATGTTTTTTCTCACCTTTGGATAAAAATGTTTGCACTCATATTCTTTTTGTTCCAACTTGTAGCTTGCCCTTAAAAAAGGATCGGGCAACATTTGGCCACTATTTTTCATGCTCACCTGTACCCAATTTTTAAAAAAATGTTTACCCTAAATTCCTTGCCCTCTAGAATGCAAAGAAGCTAACATCTACTCTAACTTTAGCATCTTTCTTTTCAACCAGTGCAGAAAGTGCTACCAAGTTAGGGTAAATGTTTGCTGACTGAATCTCCTGTGTCCACCTGGTTTTTATTCAGATTTGTTTCATTTGAAGAAGACCCTCTAGATGACTACAAAGAGAAGCATTTGTCATTCTATGTAAGAATAAGTGCTCCTCTTTGGGGTAGTCTCGTTGGTGTTGTTCATCAGGGCGTTCTCCCATTGCCATCACTACAGCAAAATACCCTTTGTGAACACTACAGGGTGCTTTTTTTAACCAAATTATCGAATTGGCACTCATAGTTTTTGTGCTTGTTGTGATTTTGTCCTAAATAAAACTTGCACTCTTTCAACAGAGTTTCAGTCTTCAAAATGGACACAGTTTTCAACTGCTACTACTGTCACTATCGGTACCCTCACAATGGCACTGACTTGTCTGTTGTATTTAGTAAGTGCTATTTGTTGGGGTAGTTTCAAGTGACCAGCTCTCCAGGAAATAATTGCCACGCAGAGTTCTAAATTAAAAGGTAATGTAATCACAGAATTCAACTCATTGAGATCATTTCAGATTGAACCATTGATTGGTCTTATTTTCACAAGTGCTTCTCTTTTGGGTATTTTTAATAAGGAAATTTACTGCAGGCAAGATTCCACTTCTTTTCTATTGCATGTTTTTTCTCACCTTTGGATAAAAATGTTTGCAATCATATTCTTTTTGTTCCAACTTGTAGCTTGCCCTTAAAAAAGGATAGGGCAACATTTGGCCACTATTTTTCATGCTCACCTGTACCCAGTTTTTTTTTTCTTTTTTTTCTTTAAATTCCCTGCCCTCTAGACTGCAAAGAAGCTAACATCTACTCTAACTTTAGCATCTTTCTTTTCAACCAGTGCAGAAAGTGCTACCAAGTTAGGGTAAATGTTTGCTGACTGAATCTCCTGTGTCCACCTGGTTTTTATTCAGTTTTGTTTCATTTGAAGAAGACCCTCTAGATGACTACAAAGAGAAGCATTTGTGATTCTATGTAAGAATAAGTGCTCCTCTTTGGGGTAGTCTCGTTGGTGTTGTTCATCAGGGCATTCTCCCATTGCCATTACTATAGCAGCATACCCTTTGTGAGCACAAGAGGGTGCTATTTTAACCAAATTATCGATTTGGCACTCATAGTTTTTGTGCTTGTTGTGATTTTGTCCTAAATAAAACTTGCACTCTTTCAACAGAGTTTCAGTCTTCAAAATGGACACAGTTTTCAACTGCTACTACTGTCACTATCGGTACCCTCACAATGGCACTGACTTGTCTGTTGTATTTAGTAAGTGCTATTTGTTGGGGTAGTTTCAAGTGACCAGCTCTCCAGGAAGTAATAGCCACGCAGAGTTCTAAATGAAAAGGTAATGTAATCACAGAATTCAAAACATTGAGATTATTTCAGATTGAACCATTGATTGGTCTTATTTTCACAAGTTCTTCTCTTTTGGGATAGTTTTAATGAGAAATGTACTGCAGGCAAGATTCCACTTCTTTTCTATTGCATGTTTTTTCTCACCTTTGGATAAAAATGTTTGCACCCATATTTTTTTTTTGTTCCAACTTGTAGCTTGCCCTTAAAAAAGGATCGGGCAACATTTGGCCACTATTTTTCATGCTCACCTGTACCCAGTTTTTTTTTTTCTTTTTTTTTCTTTAAATTCCCTGCCCTCTAGACTGCAAAGAAGCTAACATCTACTCTAACTTTAGCATCTTTCTTTTCAACCAGTGCAGAAAGTGCTACCAAGTTAGGGTAAATGTTTGCTTACTGAATCTCCTGTGTCCACCTGGTTTTTATTCAGTTTTGTTTCATTTGAAGAAGACCCTCTAGATGACTACAAAGAGAAGCATTTGTGATTCTATGTAAGAATAAGTGCTCCTCTTTGGGGTAGTCTCGTTGGTGTTGTTCATCAGAGCGTTCTCCCATTGCCATCACTACAGCAACATACCCTTTGTGAACACTAGAGGGTGCTTTTTTAACCATATTATCGATTTGGCACTCATAGTTTTTGTGCTTGGTGTGAGTTTTTCCTAAATAAAACTTGAACTCTTTCAACAGAGTTTCAGTCTTCAAAATGGACACAGTTTTCAACTGCTACTACTGTCACTATCAGTACCCTCACAATGGCACTGACTTGTCTGTTGTATTTAGTAAGTGCTGTTTGTTGGGGTAGTTTCAAGTGACCAGCTCTCCAGGAAGTAATTGCCACGCAGAGTTCTAAATGTAAAGGTAATGTAATCACAGAATTCAACACATTGAGATTATTTCAGATTGAACCATTGATTGGTCTTATTTTCACAAGTTCTTCTCTTTTGGGATAGTTTTAATGAGAAATGTACTGCAGGCAAGATTCCACTTCTTTTCTATTGCATGTTTTTTCTCACCTTTGGATAAAAATGTTTGCACTCATATTCTTTTTGTTCCAACTTGTAGCTTGCCCTTAAAAAAGGATCGGGCAACATTTGGCCACTATTTTTCATGCTCACCTGTACCAAGTTTTTTTTCTTTTTTCTTTTTTGAATCCTAATTTCCTTGCCCTCTAGACTGCAAAGAAGCTGACATCTACTCTAACCTTAGCATCTTTCTTTTCAACCAGTGCAGAAAGTGCTACCAAGTTAGGGTAAATGTTTGCTTACTGAATCTCCTGTGTCCACCTGGTTTTTATTCAGTTGTGTTTCATTTGAAGAAGACCCTTTAGATGACTACAAAGAGAAGCATTTGTGATTCTATGTAAGAATAAGTGCTCCTCTTTGGGGTAGTCTCGTTGGTGTTGTTCATCAGAGCGTTCTCCCATTGCCATCACTACAGCAACATACCCTTTGTGAACACTAGAGGGTGCTATTTTAACCAAATTATCGATTTGGCACTCATAGTTTTTGTGCTTAGTGTGAGTTTTTCCTAAATAAAACTTGAACTCTTTCAACAGAGTTTCAGTCTTCAAAATGGACACAGTTTTCAACTGCTACTACTGTCACTATCGGTACCCTCACAATGGCACTGACTTGTCTGTTGTATTTAGTAAGTGCTATTTGTTGGGGTAGTTTCAAGTGATCAGCTCTCCAGGAAGTAATAGCCACGCAGAGTTCTAAATGAAAAGGTAATGTAATCACAGAATTCAACACATTGAGATTATTTCAGATTGAACCATTGATTGGTCTTATTTTCACAAGTTCTTCTCTTTTGGGATAGTTTTAATGAGAAATGTACTGCAGGCAAGATTCCACTTCTTTTCTATTGCATGTTTTTTCTCACCTTTTGGATAAAAATGTTTGCACTCATATTTTTTTTTGTTCCAACTTGTAGCTTGCCCTTAAAAAAGGATCGGGCAACATTTGGCCACTATTTTTCATGCTCACCTGTACCAAGTTTTTTTTTTTTTTTTTTTCTTTTTTGAATCCTAATTTCCTTGCCCTCTAGACTGCAAAGAAGCTAACATCTACTCTAACTTTAGCATCTTTCTTTTCAACCAGTGCAGAAAGTGCTACCAAGTTAGGGTAAATGTTTGCTTACTGAATCTCCTGTGTCCACCTGGTTTTTATTCAGTTTTGTTTCATTTGAAGAAGACCCTCTAGATGACTACAAAGAGAAGCATTTGTGATTCTATGTAAGAATAAGTGCTCCTCTTTGGGGTAGTCTCGTTGGTGTTGTTCATCAGAGCGTTCTCCCATTGCCATCACTACAGCAACATACCCTTTGTGAACACTAGAGGGTGCTTTTTTAACCATATTATCGATTTGGCACTCATAGTTTTTGTGCTTAGTGTGAGTTTTTCCTAAATAAAACTTGAACTCTTTCAACAGAGTTTCAGTCTTCAAAATGGACACAGTTTTCAACTGCTACTACTGTCACTATCGGTACCCTCACAATGGCACTGACTTGTCTGTTGTATTTAGTAAGTGCTATTTGTTGGGGTAGTTTCAAGTGACCAGCTCTCCAGGAAGTAATTGCCACGCAGAGTTCTAAATGTAAAGGTAATGTAATCACAGAATTCAACACATTGAGTTTATTTCAGATTGATCCATTGATTGGTCTTATTTTCACAAGTTCTTCTCTTTGGGGTAGTTTTAATGAGAAATGTACTGCAGGCAAGATTCCACTTCTTTTCTATTGTTTGCTTTTTCTCACCTTTGGATAAAAATATATGCACCCATATTCTTTTTGTTCCAACTTGTAGCTTGCCCTTAAAAAACGGATAGGGCAACATTTGGCCACTATTTTTCATGCTCACCTGTACCCAGTTTTTTTTTTTTTTTTTTTTTTTTTTTTTAATTCCTTGCCCTCTAGACTGCAAAGAAGCTGACATCTACTCTAACCTTAGCATCTTTCTTTTCAACCAGTGCAGAAAGTGCAACCAAGTTAGGGTAAATGTTTGCTTACTGAATCTCCTGTGTCCACCTGGTTTTTATTCAGTTTTGTTTAATTTGAAGAAGACCCTCTAGATGACTACAAAGAGAAGCATTTGTGATTCTATGTAAGAATAAGTGCTCCTCTTTGGGGTAGTCTCGTTGGTGTTGTTCATCAGGGCGTTCTCCCATTGCCATCACTACTGCAACATACCCTTTGTGAACACTACAGGGTGCTTTTTTTAGCCAAATTATCGATTTGGCACTCATAGTTTTTGTGCTTGTTGTGATTTTGTCCTAAATAAAACTTGCACTCTTTCAACAGAGTTTCAGTCTTCAAAATGGACACAGTTTTCAACTGCTACTAATGTCACTATCGGTACCCTCACAATGGCACTGACTTGTCTGTTGTATTTAGTAAGTGCTATTTGTTGGGGTAGTTTCAAGTGACCAGCTCTCCAGGACGTAATTGCCACGCAGAGTTCTAAATGAAAAGGTAATGTAATCACAGAATTCAACATATTGAGATTATTTCAGATTGAACCATTGATTGGTCTTATTTTCACAAGTTCTTCTCTTTTGGGATAGTTTTAATGAGAAATGTACTGCAGGCAAGATTCCACTTCTTTTCTATTGCATGTTTTTTCTCACCTTTGGATAAAAATGTTTGCACTCATATTCTTTTTGTTCCAACTTGTAGCTTGCCCTTAAAAAAGGATTCGGGCTACATTTGGCCACTATTTTTCATGCTCACCTGTACCCAGTTTTTTTTTTTTTTTTTTTCTTTTTTGAATCCTAATTTCCTTGCCCTCTAGACTGATAAGAAGCTAACATCTACTCTAACTTTAGCATCTTTCTTTTCAACCAGTGCAGAAAGTGCTACCAAGTAAGGGTAAATGTTTGCTTACTGAATCTCCTGTGTCCACCTGGTTTTTATTCAGTTTTGTTTCATTTGAAGAAGACCCTCTAGATGACCCCAAAGAGAAGCATTTGTGATTCTATGTAAGAATAAGTGCTCCTCTTTGGGGTAGTCTCGTTGGTGTTGTTCATCAGGGCATTCTCCCATTGCCATTACTACAGCAGCATACCCTTTGTGAGCACAAGAGGGTGCTATTTTAACCAAATTATCGATTTGGCACTCATAGTTTTTGTGCTTGTTGTGATTTTGTCCTAAATAAAACTTGCACTCTTTCCATAGAGTTTCAGTCTTCAAAATGGACACAGTTTTCAACTGCTACTACTGTCACTATCAGTACCCTCACAATGGCACTGACTTGTCTGTTGTATTTAGTAAGTGCTATTTGTTGGGGTAGTTTCAAGTGACCAGCTCTCCAGGAAGTAATTGCCACGCAGAGTTCTAAATGTAAAGGTAATGTAATCACAGAATTCAACACATTGAGATTATTTCAGATTGAACCATTGATTGGTCTTATTTTCACAAGTTCTTCTCTTTTGGGATAGTTTTAATGAGAAATGTACTGCAGGCAAGATTCCACTTCTTTTCTATTGCATGTTTTTTCTCACCTTTGGATAAAAATGTTTGCACTCATATTCTTTTTGTTCCAACTTGTAGCTTGCCCTTAAAAAAGGATCGGGCAACATTTGGCCACTATTTTTCATGCTCACCTGTACCAAGTTTTTTTTCTTTTTTGAATCCTAATTTCCTTGCCCTCTAGACTGCAAAGAAGCTAACATCTACTCTAACTTTAGCATCTTTCTTTTCAACCAGTGCAGAAAGTGCTACCAAGTTAGGGTAAAAGTTTGCTTACTGAATCTCCTGTGTCCACCTGGTTTTTATTCAGTTTTGTTTCATTTGAAGAAGACCCTCTAGATGACCCCAAAGAGAAGCATTTGTGATTCTATGTAAGAATAAGTGCTCCTCTTTGGGGTAGTCTCGTTGGTGTTGTTCATCAGGGCATTCTCCCATTGCCATTACTACAGCAGCATACCCTTTGTGAGCACAAGAGGGTGCTATTTTAACCAAATTATCGATTTGGCACTCATAGTTTTTGTGCTTGTTGTGATTTTGTCCTAAATAAAACTTGCACTCTTTCCACAGAGTTTCAGACTTCAAAATGGACACAGTTTTCAACTGCTACTACTGTCACTATCGGTACCCTCACAATGGCACTGACTTGTCTGTTGTATTTAGTAAGTGCTATTTGTTAGGGTAGTTTCAAGTGACCATCTCTCCAGGAAGTAATTGCTACGCAGAGTTCTAAATGAAAAGGTAATGTAATCACAGAATTCAACACATTGAGATTATTTCAGATTGAACCATTGATTGGTCTTATTTTCACAAGTTCTTCTCTTTTGGGACAGTTTTAATTAGAAATGTACTGCAGGCAAGATTCCACTTCTTTTCTATTGCATGTTTTTTCTCACCTTTGGATAAAAATGATTGCACTCATATTCTTTTTGTTCCAACTTGTAGCTTGCCCTTAAAAAAGGATCGGGCAACATTTGGCCACTATTTTTCATGCTCACCTGTACCCAATTTTTAAAAATTTTTTTACCCTAAATTCCTTGCCCTCTAGACTGCAAAGAAGCTAACATCTACTCTAACTTTAGCATCTTTCTTTTCAACCAGTGCAGAAAGTGCTACCAAGTAAGGGTAACTGTTTGCTTACTGAATCTCCTGTTTCCACTTGGTTTTTATTCAGTTGTGTTTCATTTGAAGAAGACCCTCTAGATGACTACAAAGAGAAGCATTTGTGATTCTATGTAAGAATAAGTGCTCCTCTTTGGGGTAGTCTCGTTGGTGTTGTTCATCAGGGCGTTCTCCCATTGCCATCATTACAGCAACATACCCTTTGTGAACACTACAGGGTGCTTTTTTTTAACCAAATTATCGAATTGGCACTCATAGTTTTTGTGCTTGTTGTGATTTTGTCCTAAATAAAACTTGCACTCTTTCAACAGAGTTTCAGTCTTCAAAATGGACACAGTTTTCAACTGCTACTACTGTCACAGTTGTTGGATTACAAATTCATAAAATGTTAAATCTAGGTTCTAGTGTAATAGTATAGAAAATGAAAAAGTTATGTACATTGTATTTAGCATTTATGGTGAAGATGATGACATCAGATTAACGATTCTGTTAAACAAAGTTTGTAGCAAGATGTTCCGGCCAGTTCCTGTTGTCTTATTGTAAGTCAAATGAGCCATTCTCGGAGATTGTCACCTTTTGTTTTTAATGAGTCTTGATGACTCAGTCCCAATCTTTGGGCAGTTATGCTGATTGGATTAAGAGTTTTTAAATGGGGCATGTGTCTATACCTGAAAACTTCATTTGCATGCTTTGTTTAAGGTCGTCACCCAGGTGCTTTGTTTCCATTCCTAAGCACTGCCCCCTAAATGAATATAAACTACAATGTATCACTGCTTTAGTTAGACTTGGATGACTAGAGCGACGCACAGCGAGTTCTCAATAAAAAGTAAATTCTGTATATAAGATATCCCAACGTCTCCTGGTCTCTGCTTCGACGAGGAAAAAACATTCCAACACTGTCGGTACCCTCACAATGGCACTGACTTGTCTGTTGAATTTGGAAAGTGCTAATTGTTGGGGTAGTTTCAAGTGACCAGCTCTCCAGGAGGTAATTGCCACGCAGAGTTCTAAATGAAAAGGTAATGTAATCACAGAATTCAACACATTGAGATTATTTCAGATTGAACCATTGATTGGTCTTATTTTCACAAGTTCTTCTCTTTTGGGATAGTTTTAATGAGAAATGTACTGCAGGCAAGATTCCACTTCTTTTCTATTGCATGTTTTTTCTCACCTTTGGATAAAAATGTTTGCACTCATATTCTTTTTGTTCCAACTTGTAGCTTGCCCTTAAAAAAGGATCGGGCAACATTTGGCCACTATTTTTCATGCTCACCTGTACCCAATTTTAAAAAATTTTTTTACCCTACATTCCTTGCCCTCTAGACTGCAAAGAAGCTAACATCTACTCTAACTTTAGCATCTTTCTTTTCAACCAGTGCAGAAAGTGCTACCAAGTTAGGGTAAATGTTTGCTTACTGAATCTCCTGTGTCCACCTGGTTTTTATTCAGTTTTGTTTCATTTGAAGAAGACCCTCTAGATGACTACAAAGAGAAGCATTTGTGATTCTATGTAAGAATAAGTGCTCCTCTTTGGGGTAGTCTCGTTGGTGTTGTTCATCAGGGCGTTCTCCCATTGCCATCACTACAGCAACATACCCTTTGTGAACACTACAGGGTGCTTTTTTTAGGCAAATTATCGATTTGGCACTCATAGTTTTTGTGCTTGTTGTGATTTTGTCCTAAATAAAACTTGCACTCTTTCAACAGAGTTTCAGTCTTCAAAATGGACACAGTTTTCAACTGCTACTACTGTCACTATCGGTACCCTCACAATGGCACTGACTTGTCTGTTGTATTTAGTAAGTGCTATTTGTTGGGGTAGTTTCAAGTGACCAGCTCTCCAGGAAGTAATTGCCACGCAGAGTTCTAAATGAAAAGGTAATGTAATCACAGAATTCAACACATTGAGATCATTTCAGATTGAACCTTTGATTGTTCTTATTTTCACAAGTGCTTCTCTTTTGGGTATGTTTAATGAGGAAATGTACTGCAGGCAAGATTCCACTTCTTTTCTATTGTTTGCTTTTTCTCACCTTCGGATAAAAATATATGCACCCATATTCTTTTTGTTCCAACTTGTAGCTTGCCCTTAAAAAAGGATAGGGCAACATTTTGCCACTATTTTTCATGCTCACCTGTACCCAATTTTTTTTTTTAATTTTTTACTCTAAATTCCTTGCCCTCTAGAATGCAAAGAAGCTAACATCTACTCTAACTTTAGCATCTTTCTTTTCAACCAGTGCAGAAAGTGCTACCAAGTTAGGGTAAATGTTTGCTTACTGAATCTCCTGTGTCCACCTGGTTTTTATTCAGTTTTGTTTCATTTGAAGAAGACCCTCTAGATGACTACAAAGAGAAGCATTTGTGATTCTATGTAAGAATAAGTGCTCCTCTTTGGGGTAGTCTCGTTGGTGTTGTTCATCAGAGCGTTCTCCCATTGCCATCACTACAGCAACATACCCTTTGTGAACACTAGAGGGTGCTTTTTTAACCATATTATCGATTTGGCACTCATAGTTTTTGTGCTTAGTGTGAGTTTTTCCTAAATAAAACTTGAACTCTTTCAACAGAGTTTCAGTCTTCAAAATGGACACAGTTTTCAACTGCTACTACTGTCACTATCGGTACCCTCACAATGGCACTGACTTGTCTGTTGTATTTAGTAAGTGCTATTTGTTGGGGTAGTTTCAAGTGACCAGCTCTCCAGGAAGTAATTGCCACGCAGAGTTCTAAATGTAAAGGTAATGTAATCACAGAATTCAACACATTGAGTTTATTTCAGATTGATCCATTGATTGGTCTTATTTTCACAAGTTCTTCTCTTTGGGGTAGTTTTAATGAGAAATGTACTGCAGGCAAGATTCCACTTCTTTTCTATTGTTTGCTTTTTCTCACCTTTGGATAAAAATATATGCACCCATATTCTTTTTGTTCCAACTTGTAGCTTGCCCTTAAAAAACGGATAGGGCAACATTTGGCCACTATTTTTCATGCTCACCTGTACCCAGTTTTTTTTTTTTTTTTTTTTTTTTTTTTTAATTCCTTGCCCTCTAGACTGCAAAGAAGCTGACATCTACTCTAACCTTAGCATCTTTCTTTTCAACCAGTGCAGAAAGTGCAACCAAGTTAGGGTAAATGTTTGCTTACTGAATCTCCTGTGTCCACCTGGTTTTTATTCAGTTTTGTTTAATTTGAAGAAGACCCTCTAGATGACTACAAAGAGAAGCATTTGTGATTCTATGTAAGAATAAGTGCTCCTCTTTGGGGTAGTCTCGTTGGTGTTGTTCATCAGGGCGTTCTCCCATTGCCATCACTACTGCAACATACCCTTTGTGAACACTACAGGGTGCTTTTTTTAGCCAAATTATCGATTTGGCACTCATAGTTTTTGTGCTTGTTGTGATTTTGTCCTAAATAAAACTTGCACTCTTTCAACAGAGTTTCAGTCTTCAAAATGGACACAGTTTTCAACTGCTACTAATGTCACTATCGGTACCCTCACAATGGCACTGACTTGTCTGTTGTATTTAGTAAGTGCTATTTGTTGGGGTAGTTTCAAGTGACCAGCTCTCCAGGACGTAATTGCCACGCAGAGTTCTAAATGAAAAGGTAATGTAATCACAGAATTCAACATATTGAGATTATTTCAGATTGAACCATTGATTGGTCTTATTTTCACAAGTTCTTCTCTTTTGGGATAGTTTTAATGAGAAATGTACTGCAGGCAAGATTCCACTTCTTTTCTATTGCATGTTTTTTCTCACCTTTGGATAAAAATGTTTGCACTCATATTCTTTTTGTTCCAACTTGTAGCTTGCCCTTAAAAAAGGATTCGGGCTACATTTGGCCACTATTTTTCATGCTCACCTGTACCCAGTTTTTTTTTTTTTTTTTTTCTTTTTTGAATCCTAATTTCCTTGCCCTCTAGACTGATAAGAAGCTAACATCTACTCTAACTTTAGCATCTTTCTTTTCAACCAGTGCAGAAAGTGCTACCAAGTAAGGGTAAATGTTTGCTTACTGAATCTCCTGTGTCCACCTGGTTTTTATTCAGTTTTGTTTCATTTGAAGAAGACCCTCTAGATGACCCCAAAGAGAAGCATTTGTGATTCTATGTAAGAATAAGTGCTCCTCTTTGGGGTAGTCTCGTTGGTGTTGTTCATCAGGGCATTCTCCCATTGCCATTACTACAGCAGCATACCCTTTGTGAGCACAAGAGGGTGCTATTTTAACCAAATTATCGATTTGGCACTCATAGTTTTTGTGCTTGTTGTGATTTTGTCCTAAATAAAACTTGCACTCTTTCCATAGAGTTTCAGTCTTCAAAATGGACACAGTTTTCAACTGCTACTACTGTCACTATCAGTACCCTCACAATGGCACTGACTTGTCTGTTGTATTTAGTAAGTGCTATTTGTTGGGGTAGTTTCAAGTGACCAGCTCTCCAGGAAGTAATTGCCACGCAGAGTTCTAAATGTAAAGGTAATGTAATCACAGAATTCAACACATTGAGATTATTTCAGATTGAACCATTGATTGGTCTTATTTTCACAAGTTCTTCTCTTTTGGGATAGTTTTAATGAGAAATGTACTGCAGGCAAGATTCCACTTCTTTTCTATTGCATGTTTTTTCTCACCTTTGGATAAAAATGTTTGCACTCATATTCTTTTTGTTCCAACTTGTAGCTTGCCCTTAAAAAAGGATCGGGCAACATTTGGCCACTATTTTTCATGCTCACCTGTACCAAGTTTTTTTTCTTTTTTGAATCCTAATTTCCTTGCCCTCTAGACTGCAAAGAAGCTAACATCTACTCTAACTTTAGCATCTTTCTTTTCAACCAGTGCAGAAAGTGCTACCAAGTTAGGGTAAAAGTTTGCTTACTGAATCTCCTGTGTCCACCTGGTTTTTATTCAGTTTTGTTTCATTTGAAGAAGACCCTCTAGATGACCCCAAAGAGAAGCATTTGTGATTCTATGTAAGAATAAGTGCTCCTCTTTGGGGTAGTCTCGTTGGTGTTGTTCATCAGGGCATTCTCCCATTGCCATTACTACAGCAGCATACCCTTTGTGAGCACAAGAGGGTGCTATTTTAACCAAATTATCGATTTGGCACTCATAGTTTTTGTGCTTGTTGTGATTTTGTCCTAAATAAAACTTGCACTCTTTCCACAGAGTTTCAGACTTCAAAATGGACACAGTTTTCAACTGCTACTACTGTCACTATCGGTACCCTCACAATGGCACTGACTTGTCTGTTGTATTTAGTAAGTGCTATTTGTTAGGGTAGTTTCAAGTGACCATCTCTCCAGGAAGTAATTGCTACGCAGAGTTCTAAATGAAAAGGTAATGTAATCACAGAATTCAACACATTGAGATTATTTCAGATTGAACCATTGATTGGTCTTATTTTCACAAGTTCTTCTCTTTTGGGACAGTTTTAATTAGAAATGTACTGCAGGCAAGATTCCACTTCTTTTCTATTGCATGTTTTTTCTCACCTTTGGATAAAAATGATTGCACTCATATTCTTTTTGTTCCAACTTGTAGCTTGCCCTTAAAAAAGGATCGGGCAACATTTGGCCACTATTTTTCATGCTCACCTGTACCCAATTTTTAAAAAAATTTTTACCCTAAATTCCTTGCCCTCTAGACTGCAAAGAAGCTAACATCTACTCTAACTTTAGCATCTTTCTTTTCAACCAGTGCAGAAAGTGCTACCAAGTAAGGGTAACTGTTTGCTTACTGAATCTCCTGTTTCCACTTGGTTTTTATTCAGTTGTGTTTCATTTGAAGAAGACCCTCTAGATGACTACAAAGAGAAGCATTTGTGATTCTATGTAAGAATAAGTGCTCCTCTTTGGGGTAGTCTCGTTGGTGTTGTTCATCAGGGCGTTCTCCCATTGCCATCATTACAGCAACATACCCTTTGTGAACACTACAGGGTGCTTTTTTTTTAACCAAATTATCGAATTGGCACTCATAGTTTTTGTGCTTGTTGTGATTTTGTCCTAAATAAAACTTGCACTCTTTCAACAGAGTTTCAGTCTTCAAAATGGACACAGTTTTCAACTGCTACTACTGTCACAGTTGTTGGATTACAAATTCATAAAATGTTAAATCTAGGTTCTAGTGTAATAGTATAGAAAATGAAAAAGTTATGTACATTGTATTTAGCATTTATGGTGAAGATGATGACATCAGATTAACGATTCTGTTAAACAAAGTTTGTAGCAAGATGTTCCGGCCAGTTCCTGTTGTCTTATTGTAAGTCAAATGAGCCATTCTCGGAGATTGTCACCTTTTGTTTTTAATGAGTCTTGATGACTCAGTCCCAATCTTTGGGCAGTTATGCTGATTGGATTAAGAGTTTTTAAATGGGGCATGTGTCTATACCTGAAAACTTCATTTGCATGCTTTGTTTAAGGTCGTCACCCAGGTGCTTTGTTTCCATTCCTAAGCACTGCCCCCTAAATGAATATAAACTACAATGTATCACTGCTTTAGTTAGACTTGGATGACTAGAGCGACGCACAGCGAGTTCTCAATAAAAAGTAAATTCTGTATATAAGATATCCCAACGTCTCCTGGTCTCTGCTTCGACGAGGAAAAAACATTCCAACACTGTCGGTACCCTCACAATGGCACTGACTTGTCTGTTGAATTTGGAAAGTGCTAATTGTTGGGGTAGTTTCAAGTGACCAGCTCTCCAGGAGGTAATTGCCACGCAGAGTTCTAAATGAAAAGGTAATGTAATCACAGAATTCAACACATTGAGATTATTTCAGATTGAACCATTGATTGGTCTTATTTTCACAAGTTCTTCTCTTTTGGGATAGTTTTAATGAGAAATGTACTGCAGGCAAGATTCCACTTCTTTTCTATTGCATGTTTTTTCTCACCTTTGGATAAAAATGTTTGCACTCATATTCTTTTTGTTCCAACTTGTAGCTTGCCCTTAAAAAAGGATCGGGCAACATTTGGCCACTATTTTTCATGCTCACCTGTACCCAATTTTAAAAAATTTTTTTACCCTACATTCCTTGCCCTCTAGACTGCAAAGAAGCTAACATCTACTCTAACTTTAGCATCTTTCTTTTCAACCAGTGCAGAAAGTGCTACCAAGTTAGGGTAAATGTTTGCTTACTGAATCTCCTGTGTCCACCTGGTTTTTATTCAGTTTTGTTTCATTTGAAGAAGACCCTCTAGATGACTACAAAGAGAAGCATTTGTGATTCTATGTAAGAATAAGTGCTCCTCTTTGGGGTAGTCTCGTTGGTGTTGTTCATCAGGGCGTTCTCCCATTGCCATCACTACAGCAACATACCCTTTGTGAACACTACAGGGTGCTTTTTTTAGGCAAATTATCGATTTGGCACTCATAGTTTTTGTGCTTGTTGTGATTTTGTCCTAAATAAAACTTGCACTCTTTCAACAGAGTTTCAGTCTTCAAAATGGACACAGTTTTCAACTGCTACTACTGTCACTATCGGTACCCTCACAATGGCACTGACTTGTCTGTTGTATTTAGTAAGTGCTATTTGTTGGGGTAGTTTCAAGTGACCAGCTCTCCAGGAAGTAATTGCCACGCAGAGTTCTAAATGAAAAGGTAATGTAATCACAGAATTCAACACATTGAGATCATTTCAGATTGAACCTTTGATTGTTCTTATTTTCACAAGTGCTTCTCTTTTGGGTATGTTTAATGAGGAAATGTACTGCAGGCAAGATTCCACTTTTCTATTGTTTGCTTTTTCTCACCTTCGGATAAAAATATATGCACCCATATTCTTTTTGTTCCAACTTGTAGCTTGCCCTTAAAAAAGGATAGGGCAACATTTTGCCACTATTTTTCATGCTCACCTGTACCCAATTTTTTTTTTTAATTTTTTACTCTAAATTCCTTGCCCTCTAGAATGCAAAGAAGCTAACATCTACTCTAACTTTAGCATCTTTCTTTTCAACCAGTGCAGAAAGTGCTACCAAGTTAGGGTAAATGTTTGCTTACTGAATCTCCTGTGTCCACCTGGTTTTTATTCAGTTGTGTTTCATTTGAAGAAGACCCTTTAGATGACTACAAAGAGAAGCATTTGTGATTCTATGTAAGAATAAGTGCTCCTCTTTGGGGTAGTCTCGTTGGTGTTGTTCATCAGAGCGTTCTCCCATTGCCATCACTACAGCAACATACCCTTTGTGAACACTAGAGGGTGCTATTTTAACCAAATTATCGATTTGGCACTCATAGTTTTTGTGCTTAGTGTGAGTTTTTCCTAAATAAAACTTGAACTCTTTCAACAGAGTTTCAGTCTTCAAAATGGACACAGTTTTCAACTGCTACTACTGTCACTATCGGTACCCTCACAATGGCACTGACTTGTCTGTTGTATTTAGTAAGTGCTATTTGTTGGGGTAGTTTCAAGTGACCAGCTCTCCAGGAGGTAATTGCCACGCAGAGTCCTAAATGAAAAGGTAGTGTAATCACAGAATTCAACACATTGAGTTTATTTCAGATTGATCCATTGATTGGTCTTATTTTCACAAGTTCTTCTCTTTGGGGTAGTTTTAATGAGAAATGTACTGCAGGCAAGATTCCACTTCTTTTCTATAGTTTGTTTTTTCTCACCTTTGGATAAAAATGTTTGCACTCATATTCTTTTTGTTCCAACTTGTAGCTTGCCCTTAAAAAAGGATCGGGCAACATTTGGCCACTATTTTTCATGCTCACCTGTACCCAATTTTTTAAAAATTTTTTACACTAAATTCCTTGCCCTCTAGACTGCAAAGAAGCTAACATCTACTCTAACTTTAGCATCTTTCTTTTCAACCAGTGCAGAAAGTGCTACCAAGTTAGGGTAAATGTTTGCTTACTGAATCTCCTATGTCCACCTGGTTTTTATTCAGTTTTGTTTCATTTGAAGAAGACCCTCTAGATGACCCCAAAGAGAAGCATTTGTGATTCTATGTAAGAATAAGTGCTCCTCTTTGGGGTAGTCTCGTTGGTGTTGTTCATCAGAGCGTTCTCCCATTGCCTTCACTACAGCAACATACCCTTTGTGAACACTAGAGGGTGCTTTTTTAACCAAATTATCGATTTGGCACTCATAGTTTTTGTGCTTGTTGTGATTTTGTCCTAAATAAAACTTGCACTCTTTCCACATAGTTTCAGTCTTCAAAATGGACACAGTTTTCAACTGCTACTACTGTCACTATCGGTACCCTCACAATGGTACTGACTTGTCT
The DNA here is from genome assembly GCA_036784905.1 of Acrossocheilus fasciatus. Taxonomy (NCBI): domain Eukaryota; kingdom Metazoa; phylum Chordata; class Actinopteri; order Cypriniformes; family Cyprinidae; genus Acrossocheilus; species Acrossocheilus fasciatus. The sequence goes on along the minus strand of CM071947.1, from coordinate 24,912,225 downwards.
GTTGTATTTAGTAAGTGCTATTTGTTAGGGTAGTTTCAAGTGACCAGCTCTTCAGGAAGTAATTGCCACGCAGAGTTCTAAATGAAAAGGTAATGTAATCACAGAATTCAACATATTGAGATTATTTCAGATTGAACCATTGATTGGTCTTATTTTCACAAGTTCTTCTCTTTTGGGATAGTTTTAATGAGAAATGTACTGCAGGCAAGATTCCACTTCTTTTCTATTGTTTGCTTTTTCTCACCTTTGGATAAAAATGTTTGCACTCATATTCTTTTTGTTCCAACTTGTAGCTTGCCCTTAAAAAAGGATCGGGCAACATTTGGCCACTATTTTTCATGCTCACCTGTACCCAATTTTTTAAAAAAATTTTACACTAAATTCCTTGCCCTCTAGACTGCAAAGAAGCTAACATCTACTCTAACTTTAGCATCTTTCTTTTCAACCAGTGCAGAAAGTGCTACCAAGTTAGGGTAAATGTTTGCTTACTGAATCTCCTATGTCCACCTGGTTTTTATTCAGTTTTGTTTCATTTGAAGAAGACCCTCTAGATGACCCCAAAGAGAAGCATTTGTGATTCTATGTAAGAATAAGTGCTCCTCTTTGGGGTAGTCTCGTTGGTGTTGTTCATCAGAGCGTTCTCCCATTGCCTTCACTACAGCAACATACCCTTTGTGAACACTAGAGGGTGCTTTTTTAACCAAATTATCGATTTGACACTCATAGTTTTTGTGCTTAGTGTGAGTTTTTCCTAAATAAATCTTGAACTCTTTCAACAGAGTTTCAGTCTTCAAAATGGACACAGTTTTCAACTGCTACTACTGTCACTATCGGTACCCTCACAATGGCACTGACTTGTCTGTTGTATTTAGTAAGTGCTATTTGTTGGGGTAGTTTCAAGTGACCAGCTCTCCAGGAAGTAATTGCCACGCAGAGTTCTAAATGAAAAGGTAATGTAATCACAGAATTCAACACATTGAGATTATTTCAGATTGAACCATTGATTGTTCTTATTTTCACAAGCTCTTCTCTTTTGGGATAGTTTTAATGAGAAATGTACTGCAGGCAAGATTCCACTTCTTTTCTATTGCATGTTTTTTCTCACCTTTGGATAAAAATGTTTGCACTCATATTCTTTTTGTTCCAACTTGTAGCTTGCCCTTAAAAAAGGATCGGGCAACATTTGGCCACTATTTTTCATGCTCACCTGTATCCAATTTTTTAAAAAATTTTTACACTAAATTCCTTGCCCTCTAGACTGCAAAGAAGCTGACATCTACTCTAACCTTAGCATCTTTCTTTTCAACCAGTGCAGAAAGTGCTACCAAGTTAGGGTAAATGTTTGCTTACTGAATCTCCTGTGTCCACCTGGTTTTTATTCAGTTGTGTTTCATTTGAAGAAGACCCTTTAGATGACTACAAAGAGAAGCATTTGTGATTCTATGTAAGAATAAGTGCTCCTCTTTGGGGTAGTCTCGTTGGTGTTGTTCATCAGAGCGTTCTCCCATTGCCATCACTACAGCAACATACCCTTTGTGAACACTAGAGGGTGCTATTTTAACCAAATTATCGATTTGGCACTCATAGTTTTTGTGCTTAGTGTGAGTTTTTCCTAAATAAAACTTGAACTCTTTCAACAGAGTTTCAGTCTTCAAAATGGACACAGTTTTCAACTGCTACTACTGTCACTATCGGTACCCTCACAATGGCACTGACTTGTCTGTTGTATTTAGTAAGTGCTATTTGTTGGGGTAGTTTCAAGTGACCAGCTCTCCAGGAGGTAATTGCCACGCAGAGTCCTAAATGAAAAGGTAGTGTAATCACAGAATTCAACACATTGAGTTTATTTCAGATTGATCCATTGATTGGTCTTATTTTCACAAGTTCTTCTTTTTGGGGTAGTTTTAATGAGAAATGTACTGCAGGCAAGATTCCACTTCTTTTCTATAGTTTGTTTTTTCTCACCTTTGGATAAAAATGTTTGCACTCATATTCTTTTTGTTCCAACTTGTAGCTTGCCCTTAAAAAAGGATCGGGCAACATTTGGCCACTATTTTTCATGCTCACCTGTACCCAATTTTTAAAAAAATTTTTACCCTAAATTCCTTGCCCTCTAGATTGCAAAGAAGCTAACATCTACTCTAACTTTAGCATCTTTCTTTTCAACCAGTGCAGAAAGTGCTACCAAGTAAGGGTAAATGTTTGCTTACTGAATCTCCTGTGTCCACCTGGTTTTTATTCAGTTGTGTTTCATTTGAAGAAGACCCTCTAGATGACCCCAAAGAGAAGCATTTGTGATTCTATGTAAGAATAAGTGCTCCTCTTTGGGGTAGTCTCGTTGGTGTTGTTCATCAGGGCGTTCTCCCATTGCCATCACTACAGCAACATACCCTTTGTGAACACTAGAGGGTGCTTTTTTTAACCAAATTATCGAATTGGCACTCATAGTTTTTGTGTTTGTTTTGATTTTGTCCTAAATAAAACTTGCACTCTTTCCACAGAGTTTCAGTCTTCAAAATGGACACAGTTTTCAACTGCTACTACTGTCACAGTTGTTGGATTACAAATTCATAAAATGTTAAATCTAGGTTCTAGTGTAATAGTATAGAAAATGAAAAAGTTATGTACATTGTATTTAGCATTTATGGTGAAGATGATGACATCAGATTAACGATTCTGTTAAACAAAGTTTGTAGCAAGATGTTCCGGCCAGTTCCTGTTGTCTTATTGTAAGTCAAATGAGCCATTCTCGGAGATTGTCACCTTTTGTTTTTAATGAGTCTTGATGACTCAGTCCCAATCTTTGGGCAGTTATGCTGATTGGATTAAGAGTTTTTAAATGGGGCATGTGTCTATACCTGAAAACTTCATTTGCATGCTTTGTTTAAGGTCGTCACCCAGGTGCTTTGTTTCCATTCCTAAGCACTGCCCCCTAAATGAATATAAACTACAATGTATCACTGCTTTAGTTAGACTTGGATGACTAGAGCGACGCACAGCGAGTTCTCAATAAAAAGTAAATTCTGTATGTAAGATATCCCAACGTCTCCTGGTCTCTGCTTCGACGAGGAAAAAACATTCCAACACTGTCGGTACCCTCACAATGGCACTGACTTGTCTGTTGTATTTAGTAAGTGCTATTTGTTGGGGTAGTTTCAAGTGACCAGCTCTCCAGGAGGTAATTGCCACGCAGAGTTCTAAATGAAAAGGTAATGTAATCACAGAATTCAACACATTGAGATTATTTCAGATTGAACCATTGATTGGTCTTATTTTCACAAGTTCTTCTCTTTTGGGATAGTTTTAATGAGAAATGTACTGCAGGCAAGATTCCACTTCTTTTCTATTGCATGTTTTTTCTCACCTTTGGATAAAAATGTTTGCACTCATATTCTTTTTGTTCCAACTTGTAGCTTGCCCTTAAAAAAGGATCGGGCAACATTTGACCACTATTTTTCATGCTCACCTGTACCCAATTTTTAAAAAAAATTTTACCCTACATTCCTTGCCCTCTAGATTGCAAAGAAGCTAACATCTACTCTAACTTTAGCATCTTTCTTTTCAACCAGTGCAGAAAGTGCTACCAAGTTAGGGTAAATGTTTGCTTACTGAATCTCCTGTGTCCACCTGGTTTTTATTCAGTTTTGTTTAATTTGAAGAAGACCCTCTAGATGACTACAAAGAGAAGCATTTGTGATTCTATGTAAGAATAAGTGCTCCTCTTTGGGGTAGTCTCGTTGGTGTTGTTCATCAGGGCATTCTCCCATTGCCATTACTACAGCAGCATACCCTTTGTGAGCACAAGAGGGTGCTATTTTAACCAAATTATCGATTTGGCACTCATAGTTTTTGTGCTTGTTGTGATTTTGTCCTAAATAAAACTTGCACTCTTTCAACAGTTTCTCAGTCTTCAAAATGGACACAGTTTTCAACTGCTACTACTGTCACTATCGGTACCCTCACAATGGCACTGACTTGTCTGTTGTATTTAGTAAGTGCTATTTGTTGGGGTAGTTTCAAGTGACCAACTCTCCAGGAAGTAATAGCCACGCAGAGTTCTAAATGAAAAGGTAATGTAATCACAGAATTCAACACATTGAGATTATTTCAGATTGAACCATTGATTGGTCTTATTTTCACAAGTTCTTCTCTTTTGGGATAGTTTTAATGAGAAATGTACTGCAGGCAAGATTCCACTTCTTTTCTATTGCATGTTTTTTCTCACCTTTGGATAAAAATGTTTGCACTCATATTCTTTTTGTTCCAACTTGTAGCTTGCCCTTAAAAAAGGATCGGGCTACATTTGGCCACTATTTTTCATGCTCACCTGTACCCAATTTTTTAAAAATGTTTTTACCCTAAATTCCTTGCCCTCTAGATTGCAAAGAAGCTAACATCTACTCTAACTTTAGCATCTTTCTTTTCAACCAGTGCAGAAAGTGCTACCAAGTAAGGGTAAATGTTTGCTTACTGAATCTCCTGTGTCCACCTGGTTTTTATTCAGTTGTGTTTCATTTGAAGAAGACCCTCTAGATGACCCCAAAGAGAAGCATTTGTGATTCTATGTAAGAATAAGTGCTCCTCTTTGGGGTAGTCTCGTTGGTGTTGTTCATCAGGGCGTTCTCCCATTGCCATCACTACAGCAACATACCCTTTGTGAACACTAGAGGGTGCTTTTTTTAACCAAATTATCGATTTGGCACTCATAGTTTTTGTGCTTGTTGTGATTTTGTCCTAAATAAAACTTGCACTCTTTCAACAGAGTTTCAGTCTTCAAAATGGACACAGTTTTCAACTGCTACTAATGTCACTATCGGTACCCTCACAATGGCACTGACTTGTCTGTTGTATTTAGTAAGTGCTATTTGTTGGGGTAGTTTCAAGTGACCAGCTCTCCAGGAAGTAATTGCCACGCAGAGTTCTAAATGAAAAGGTAATGTAATCACAGAATTCAACATATTGAGATTATTTCAGATTGAACCATTGATTGGTCTTATTTTCACAAGTTCTTCTCTTTTGGGATAGTTTTAATGAGAAATGTACTGCAGGCAAGATTCCACTTCTTTTCTATTGCATGTTTTTTCTCACCTTTGGATAAAAATGTTTGCACTCATATTCTTTTTGTTCCAACTTGTAGCTTGCCCTTAAAAAAGGATCGGGCAACATTTGGCCACTATTTTTCATGCTCACCTGTACCCAGTTTTTTTTTTCTTTTTCTTTTTTGAATCCTAATTTCCTTGCCCTCTAGACTGATAAGAAGCTAACATCTACTCTAACTTTAGCATCTTTCTTTTCAACCAGTGCAGAAAGTGCTACCAAGTTAGGGTAAATGTTTGCTTACTGAATCTCCTGTGTCCACCTGGTTTTTATTCAGTTTTGTTTAATTTGAAGAAGACCCTCTAGATGACCCCAAAGAGAAGCATTTGTGATTCTATGTAAGAATAAGTGCTCCTCTTTGGGGTAGTCTCGTTGGTGTTGTTCATCAGGGCATTCTCCCATTGCCATTACTACAGCAGCATACCCTTTGTGAGCACAAGAGGGTGCTATTTTAACCAAATTATCGATTTGGCACTCATAGTTTTTGTGCTTGTTGTGATTTTGTCCTAAATAAAACTTGCACTCTTTCCATAGAGTTTCAGTCTTCAAAATGGACACAGTTTTCAACTGCTACTACTGTCACTATCGGTACCCTCACAATGGCACTGACTTGTCTGTTGTATTTAGTAAGTGCTATTTGTTGGGGTAGTTTCAAGTGACCAGCTCTCCAGGAAGTAATTGCCACGCAGAGTTCTAAATGTAAAGGTAATGTAATCACAGAATTCAACACATTGAGATTATTTCAGATTGAACCATTGATTGGTCTTATTTTCACAAGTTCTTCTCTTTTGGGATAGTTTTAATGAGAAATGTACTGCAGGCAAGATTCCACTTCTTTTCTATTGCATGTTTTTTCTCACCTTTGGATAAAAATGTTTGCACTCATATTCTTTTTGTTCCAACTTGTAGCTTGCCCTTAAAAAAGGATCGGGCAACATTTGGCCACTATTTTTCATGCTCACCTGTACCAAGTTTTTTTTATTTTTTATTTTTTGAATCCTAATTTCCTTGCCCTCTAGACTGCAAAGAAGCTAACATCTACTCTAACTTTAGCATCTTTCTTTTCAACCAGTGCAGAAAGTGCTACCAAGTTAGGGTAAAAGTTTGCTTACTGAATCTCCTGTGTCCACCTGGTTTTTATTCAGTTTTGTTTCATTTGAAGAAGACCCTCTAGATGACCCCAAAGAGAAGCATTTGTGATTCTATGTAAGAATAAGTGCTCCTCTTTGGGGTAGTCTCGTTGGTGTTGTTCATCAGGGCATTCTCCCATTGCCATTACTACAGCAGCATACCCTTTGTGAGCACAAGAGGGTGCTATTTTAACCAAATTATCGATTTGGCACTCATAGTTTTTGTGCTTGTTGTGATTTTGTCCTAAATAAAACTTGCACTCTTTCCACAGAGTTTCAGTCTTCAAAATGGACACAGTTTTCAACTGCTACTACTGTCACTATCGGTACCCTCACAATGGCACTGACTTGTCTGTTGTATTTAGTAAGTGCTATTTGTTAGGGTAGTTTCAAGTGACCAGCTCTCCAGGAAGTAATTGCTACGCAGAGTTCTAAATGAAAAGGTAATGTAATCACAGAATTCAACACATTGAGATTATTTCAGATTGAACCATTGATTGGTCTTATTTTCACAAGTTCTTCTCTTTTGGGACAGTTTTAATTAGAAATGTACTGCAGGCAAGATTCCACTTCTTTTCTATTGCATGTTTTTTCTCACCTTTGGATAAAAATGATTGCACTCATATTCTTTTTGTTCCAACTTGTAGCTTGCCCTTAAAAAAGGATCGGGCAACATTTGGCCACTATTTTTCATGCTCACCTGTACCCAATTTTTAAAAAATTTTTTACCCTAAATTCCTTGCCCTCTAGACTGCAAAGAAGCTAACATCTAATCTAACTTTAGCATCTTTCTTTTCAACCAGTGCAGAAAGTGCTACCAAGTAAGGGTAACTGTTTGCTTACTGAATCTCCTGTTTCCCCCTGGTTTTTATTCAGTTGTGTTTCATTTGAAGAAGACCCTCTAGATGACTACAAAGAGAAGCATTTGTGATTCTATGTAAGAATAAGTGCTCCTCTTTGGGGTAGTCTCGTTGGTGTTGTTCATCAGGGCGTTCTCCCATTGCCATCACTACAGCAACATACCCTTTGTGAACACTACAGGGTGCTTTTTTTTAACCAAATTATCGAATTGGCACTCATAGTTTTTGTGCTTGTTGTGATTTTGTCCTAAATAAAACTTGCACTCTTTCAACAGAGTTTCAGTCTTCAAAATGGACACAGTTTTCAACTGCTACTACTGTCACAGTTGTTGGATTACAAATTCATAAAATGTTAAATCTAGGTTCTAGTGTAATAGTATAGAAAATGAAAAAGTTATGTACATTGTATTTAGCATTTATGGTGAAGATGATGACATCAGATTAACGATTCTGTTAAACAAAGTTTGTAGCAAGATGTTCCGGCCAGTTCCTGTTGTCTTATTGTAAGTCAAATGAGCCATTCTCGGAGATTGTCACCTTTTGTTTTTAATGAGTCTTGATGACTCAGTCCCAATCTTTGGGCAGTTATGCTGATTGGATTAAGAGTTTTTAAATGGGGCATGTGTCTATACCTGAAAACTTCATTTGCATGCTTTGTTTAAGGTCGTCACCCAGGTGCTTTGTTTCCATTCCTAAGCACTGCCCCCTAAATGAATATAAACTACAATGTATCACTGCTTTAGTTAGACTTGGATGACTAGAGCGACGCACAGCGAGTTCTCAATAAAAAGTAAATTCTGTATATAAGATATCCCAACGTCTCCTGGTCTCTGCTTCGACGAGGAAAAAACATTCCAACACTGTCGGTACCCTCACAATGGCACTGACTTGTCTGTTGAATTTGGAAAGTGCTAATTGTTGGGGTAGTTTCAAGTGACCAGCTCTCCAGGAGGTAATTGCCACGCAGAGTTCTAAATGAAAAGGTAATGTAATCACAGAATTCAACACATTGAGATTATTTCAGATTGAACCATTGATTGGTCTTATTTTCACAAGTTCTTCTCTTTTGGGATAATTTTAATGAGAAATGTACTGCAGGCAAGATTCCACTTCTTTTCTATTGCATGTTTTTTCTCACCTTTGGATAAAAATGTTTGCACTCATATTCTTTTTGTTCCAACTTGTAGCTTGCCCTTAAAAAAGGATAGGGCAACATTTTGCCACTATTTTTCATGCTCACCTGTACCCAGTTTTTTTTTTCTTTTCTTTTTTGAATCCTAATTTCCTTGCCCTCTAGACTGATAAGAAGCTGACATCTACTCTAACTTTAGCATCTTTCTTTTCAACCAGTGCAGAAAGTGCTACCAAGTTAGGGTAAATGTTTGCTGACTGAATCTCCTGTGTCCACCTGGTTTTTATTCAGATTTGTTTCATTTGAAGAAGACCCTCTAGATGACTACAAAAAGAAGCATTTGTGATTCTATGTAAGAATAAGTGCTCCTCTTTGGGGTAGCCTCGTTGGTGTTGTTCATCGGGGCATTCTCCCATTGCCATTACTACAGCAGCATACCCTTTGTGAGCACAAGAGGGTGCTATTTTAACCAAATTATCGATTTGGCACTCATAGTTTTTGTGCTTGTGATTTTGTCCTAAATAAAACTTGCACTCTTTCAACAGAGTTTCAGTCTTCAAAATGGACACAGTTTTCAACTGCTACTACTGTCACTAACGGTACCCTCACAATGGCACTGACTTGTCTGTTGTATTTAGTAAGTGCTATTTGTTGGGGTAGTTTCAAGTGACCAGCTCTCCAGGAAGTAATTGCCACGCAGAGTTCTAAATGAAAAGGTAATGTAATCACAGAATTCAACACATTGAGATCATTTGAGATTGAACCATTGATTGGTCTTATTTTCACAAGTTCTTCTCTTTTGGGATAGTTTTAATGAGAAATGTACTGCAGGCAAGATTCCACTTCTTTTCTATTGCATGTTTTTTCTCACCTTTGGATAAAAATGTTTGCACTCATATTCTTTTTGTTCCAACTTGTAGCTTGCCCTTAAAAAAGGATAGGGCAACATTTTGCCACTATTTTTCATGCTCACCTGTACCCAATTTTTTTTAAATTTTTTACTCTAAATTCCTTGCCCTCTAGAATGCAAAGAAGCTAACATCTACTCTAACTTTAGCATCTTTCTTTTCAACCAGTGCAGAAAGTGCTACCAAGTTAGGGTAAATGTTTGCTGACTGAATCTCCTGTGTCCACCTGGTTTTTATTCAGATTTGTTTCATTTGAAGAAGACCCTCTAGATGACTACAAAGAGAAGCATTTGTGATTCTATGTAAGAATAAGTGCTCCTCTTTGGGGTAGTCTCGTTGGTGTTGTTCATCAGGGCATTCTCCCATTGCCATTACTACAGCAGCATACCCTTTGTGAGCACAAGAGGGTGCTATTTTAACCAAATTATCGATTTGTCACTCATAGTTTTTGTGCTTGTTGTGATTTTGTCCTAAATAAAACTTGCACTCTTTCAACAGAGTTTCAGTCTTCAAAATGGACACAGTTTTCAACTGCTACTACTGTCACTATCGGTACCCTCACAATGGCACTGACTTGTCTGTTGTATTTAGTAAGTGCTATTTGTTGGGGTAGTTTCAAGTGACCAACTCTCCAGGAAGTAATAGCCACGCAGAGTTCTAAATGAAAAGGTAATGTAATCACAGAATTCAACACATTGAGATTATTTCAGATTGGTCTTATTTTCACAAGTTCTTCTCTTTTGGGATAGTTTTAATGAGAAATGTACTGCAGGCAAGATTCCACTTCTTTTCTATTGCATGTTTTTTCTCACCTTTGGATAAAAATGTTTGCACTCATATTCTTTTTTGTTCCAACTTGTAGCTTGCCCTTAAAAAAGGATCGGGCTACATTTGGCCACTATTTTTCATGCTCACCTGTACCCAGTTTTTTTTTTTTTTTTTCTTTTTTGAATCCTAATTTCCTTGCCCTCTAGACTGATAAGAAGCTAACATCTACTCTAACTTTAGCATCTTTCTTTTCAACCAGTGCAGAAAGTGCTACCAAGTTAGGGTAAATGTTTGCTTACTGAATCTCCTGTGTCCACCTGGTTTTTATTCAGTTTTGTTTAATTTGAAGAAGACCCTCTAGATGACCCCAAAGAGAAGCATTTGTGATTCTATGTAAGAATAAGTGCTCCTCTTTGGAGTAGTCTCGTTGGTGTTGTTCATCAGGGCGTTCTCCCATTGCCATCACTACAGCAACATACCCTTTGTGAACACTACAGGGTGCTTTTTTTAGGCAAATTATCGATTTGGCACTCATAGTTTTTGTGCTTGTTGTGATTTTGTCCTAAATAAAACTTGCACTCTTTCAACAGAGTTTCAGTCTTCAAAATGGACACAGTTTTCAACTGCTACTACTGTCACTATCGGTACCCTCACAATGGCACTGACTTGTCTGTTGTATTTAGTAAGTGCTATTTGTTGGGGTAGTTTCAAGTGACCAGCTCTCCAGGAAGTAATTGCCACGCAGAGTTCTAAATGAAAAGGTAATGTAATCACAGAATTCAACATATTGAGATTATTTCAGATTGAACCATTGATTGGTCTTATTTTCACAAGTTCTTCTCTTTTGGGATAGTTTTAATGAGAAATGTACTGCAGGCAAGATTCCACTTCTTTTCTATTGCATGTTTTTTCTCCCCTTTGGATAAAAATGTTTGCACTCATATTCTTTTTGTTCCAACTTGTAGCTTGCCCTTAAAAAAGGATCGGGCAACATTTGGCCACTATTTTTCATGCTCACCTGTACCCAATTTTTAAAAATGTTTTTACCCTAAATTCCTTGCCCTCTAGATTGCAAAGAAGCTAACATCTACTCTAACTTTAGCATCTTTCTTTTCAACCAGTGCAGAAAGTGCTACCAAGTTAGGGTAAATGTTTGCTTACTGAATCTCCTGTGTCCACCTGGTTTTTATTCAGTTTTGTTTCATTTGAAGAAGACCCTCTAGATGACTACAAAGAGAAGCATTTGTGATTCTATGTAAGAATAAGTGCTCCTCTTTGGGGTAGTCTCGTTGGTGTTGTTCATCAGGACGTTCTCCCATTGCCATCACTACAGCAACATACCCTTTGTGAACACTACAGGGTGCTTTTTTTAGCCAAATTATCGATTTGGCACTCATAGTTTTTGTGCTTGTTGTGATTTTGTCCTAAATAAAACTTGCACTCTTTCAACAGAGTTTCAGTCTTCAAAACGGACACAGTTTTCAACTGCTGCTACTGTCACTATCGGTACCCTCACAATGGCACTGACTTGTCTGTTGTATTTGGTAAGTGCTATTTGTTAGGGTAGTTTCAAGTGACCAGCTCTCCAGGAAGTAATTGCCACGCAGAGTTCTAAATGAAAAGGTAATGTAATCACAGAATTCAACACATTGAGATTATTTCAGATTGATCCATTGATTGGTCTTATTTTCACAAGTTCTTCTCTTTTGGGATAGTTTTAATGAGAAATGTACTGCAGGCAAGATTCCACTTCTTTTCTATTGCATGTTTTTTCTCACCTTTGGATAAAAATGTTTGCACTCATATTCTTTTTGTTCCAACTTGTAGCTTGCCCTTAAAAAAGGATCGGGCAACATTTGGCCACTATTTTTCATGCTCACCTGTACCCAGTTTTTTTTTTTTTTTTTTTTTTTTGAATCCTAATTTCCTTGCCCTCTAGACTGATAAGAAGCTAACATCTACTCTAACTTTAGGATCTTTCTTTTCAACCAGTGCAGAAAGTGCTACCAAGTTAGGGTAAATGTTTGCTTACTGAATCTCCTGTGTCCACCTGGTTTTTATTCAGTTTTGTTTAATTTGAAGAAGACCCTCTAGATGACCCCAAAGAGAAGCATTTGTGATTCTATGTAAGAATAAGTGCTCCTCTTTGGGGTAGTCTCGTTGGTGTTGTTCATCAGGGCATTCTCCCATTGCCATTACTACAGCAGCATACCCTTTGTGAGCACAAGAGGGTGCTATTTTAACCAAATTATCGATTTGGCACTCATAGTTTTTGTGCTTGTTGTGATTTTGTCCTAAATAAAACTTGCACTCTTTCCATAGAGTTTCAGTCTTCAAAATGGACACAGTTTTCAACTGCTACTACTGTCACTATCAGTACCCTCACAATGGCACTGACTTGTCTGTTGTATTTAGTAAGTGCTATTTGTTGGGGTAGTTTCAAGTGACCAGCTCTCCAGGAAGTAATTGCCACGCAGAGTTCTAAATGAAAAGGTAATGTAATCACAGAATTCAACACATTGAGATTATTTGAGATTGAACCATTGATTGTTCTTATTTTCACAAGTTCTTCTCTTTTGGGATAGTTTTAATGAGAAATGTACTGCAGGCAAGATTCCACTTCTTTTCTATTGTTTGCTTTTTCTCACCTTTGGATAAAAATATATGCACCCATATTCTTTTTGTTCCAACTTGTAGCTTGCCCTTAAAAAAGGATAGGGCAACATTTTGCCACTATTTTTCATGCTCACCTGTACCCAATTTTTTAAAAAAAAATTTACCCTAAATTCCTTGCCCTCTAGAATGCAAAGAAGCTAACATCTACTCTAACTTTAGCATCTTTCTTTTCAACCAGTGCAGAAAGTGCTACCAAGTTAGGGTAAATGTTTGCTGACTGAATCTCCTGTGTCCACCTGGTTTTTATTCAGATTTGTTTCATTTGAAGAAGACCCTCTAGATGACTACAAAGAGAAGCATTTGTGATTCTATGTAAGAATAAGTGCTCCTCTTTGGGGTAGTCTCGTTGGTGTTGTTCATCAGGGCGTTCTCCCATTGCCATCACTACAGCAACATACCCTTTGTGAACACTACAGGGTGCTTTTTTAACCAAATTATCGAATTGGCACTCATAGTTTTTGTGCTTGTTGTGATTTTGTCCTAAATAAAACTTGCACTCTTTCCACAAAGTTTCAGTCTTCAAAATGGACACAGTTTTCAACTGCTACTACTGTCACTATCGGTACCCTCACAATGGCACTGACTTGTCTGTTGTATTTAGTAAGTGCTATTTGTTAGGGTAGTTTCAAGTGACCAGCTCTCCAGGAAGTAATTGCTACGCAGAGTTCTAAATGAAATGGTAATGTAATCACAGAATTCAACACATTGAGATAATTTCAGATTGAACCTTTGATTGTTCTTATTTTCACAAGTGCTTCTCTTTTGGGTATGTTTAATGAGGAAATGTACTGCAGGCAAGATTCCACTTCTTTTCTATTGTTTGCTTTTTCTCACCTTTGGATAAAAATATATGCACCCATATTCTTTTTGTTCCAACTTGTAGCTTGCCTTTAAAAAAGGATAGGACAACATTTTGCCACTATTTTTCATGCTCACCTGTACCCAGTTTTTTTTTTTTTTTTTTTTTTTTTTTTTTTTTTAATTCCTTGCCCTCTAGACTGCAAAGAAGCTGACATCTACTCTAACTTTAGCATCTTTCTTTTCAACCAGTGCAGAAAGTGCTACCAAGTTAGGGTAAATGTTTGCTGACTGAATCTCCTGTGTCCACCTGGTTTTTATTCAGATTTGTTTCATTTGAAGAAGACCCTCTAGATGACTACAAAGAGAAGCATTTGTGATTCTATGTAAGAATAAGTGCTCCTCTTTGGGGTAGTCTCGTTGGTGTTGTTCATCAGGGCGTTCTCCCATTGCCATCACTACAGCAACATACCCTTTGTGAACACTACAGGGTGCTTTTTTAACCAAATTATCGAATTGGCACTCATAGTTTTTGTGCTTGTTGTGATTTTGTCCTAAATAAAACTTGCACTCTTTCCACAAAGTTTCAGTCTTCAAAATGGACACAGTTTTCAACTGCTACTACTGTCACTATCGGTACCCTCACAATGGCACTGACTTGTCTGTTGTATTTAGTAAGTGCTATTTGTTAGGGTAGTTTCAAGTGACCAGCTCTCCAGGAAGTAATTGCTACGCAGAGTTCTAAATGAAATGGTAATGTAATCACAGAATTCAACACATTGAGATAATTTCAGATTGAACCTTTGATTGTTCTTATTTTCACAAGTGCTTCTCTTTTGGGTATGTTTAACCTCTTCCACTCTGATTGCCCGTGGGCGGGCAAAAGAGCTACGTCATTACATTTAAACCTATTTTTTTTATGTTTCTGGAGATACTATCACCCCATATATAGTATCATTTAAAATCTTAAAACCTCATCTTTACACAGAATATAATGATATTTGTGTATATGGAACACAAATAATGAATATAAAGCTTTAAAAAACAATCGTCACAAAATAGCTCCTCCCCCAAAATGGCGATGCAGAAATGTAAATATGAATATATATATTTTATGTACCTCACAAAACAGAAAAATCATACATCAAAAGAAAGCTCTCATTCTCAGAAATGTGACTGTGTCGTTTGTTTTATTGTTTTAACATCATAATTCACATTATCTCCATAAGAATCGGGCCGTAAAATATGATTTCTGTGAAAAAACAAAGACAAACGTCTCATTTCTGCTTCGATTACAGGTGCTCTAAGCTAAAATCTGCCACAAACACTATATCATCTTTACCCTAGGATGTTTTCTTTCAAATGAGCCCATTTGTACTTTTCTGTGAGCTCCTCTTGGTAAATAATCCACTGTTATGTCGCGGATGTCCAGAACACAAAATGCGCTCGACGGGAGAAACACGCGCGATCTAACGTTACACGCGATCTACACATCATCATCAAAGCGTGCAAGGGTCCTCTAATCATGACTATTATATACATAATCAGGCACGTGTTCAAAGCTGAGGTTGTCCGCTCTCCAATCACATGTCAATCATTTATCTAGTAGTCCAATCACATGCTGAATCAGCCAATGAATCCATGAATGAATCAGTGGAGTAGGTGGGCGGGATCATGACCGGTTTGTTGTTGATGATAGGCGAGTAGTAACAAGTGAATGACAAGTGATGGAGACGACTGACAGAAAATTATTAATGTAAATGAAGAAAATCAATCGATAATTAAGTAAAGTGCTTTAGTATGTATTAAAAGTAGGATTTTTGGGGTAATATTAGTAAAAAAAAAAAAAAAAAATTGCATTTGAGCATTAGAAAAATCCAAACGACACATATATGCACTAAAAATGACACTTTGCCTCCCTTCGGTTATATTTGAATAACTCTTGTTCAGAATGTGATAGAGAAAAAATCTTTTTTTCTGGTGGATACTGGGACATAGTGTAGTCAAACAATATAATCAGCAGGTCCCCAGAGCAAACAGAACCTGAATCACAGATTTTCAAAGACAGGATTCTAAAAATAAAATAAACAAAAACGCCTATTTTTTTATGTTTATCGTAATATTTTAAAAGCATACAATGCTATTTATGATGTTTTGCAATCTGATTTAGTAAATTTGAAGGGTTTCCTGTACAATGACACTAGCTTTTTAAATTCCCTACACTGTATGTGTCTAGGGTGAATATTTAAACTTGGGTGTGTTAAATTCAGGCGGAATTCCAAAATATGCCTTAGAGTGGAAGAGGTTAATGAGGAAATGTACTGCAGGCAAGATTCCACTTCTTTTCTATTGTTTGCTTTTTCTCACCTTTGGATAAAAATATATGCACCCATATTCTTTTTGTTCCAACTTGTAGCTTGCCTTTAAAAAAGGATAGGACAACATTTTGCCACTATTTTTCATGCTCACCTGTACCCAGTTTTTTTTTTTTTTTTTTTTTTTTTTTTTTTTTTAATTCCTTGCCCTCTAGACTGCAAAGAAGCTGACATCTACTCTAACTTTAGCATCTTTCTTTTCAACCAGTGCAGAAAGTGCTACCAAGTTAGGGTAAATGTTTGCTTACTGAATCTCCTGTGTCCACCTGGTTTTTATTCAGTTGTGTTTCATTTGAAGAAGACCCTTTAGATGACTACAAAGAGAAGCATTTGTGATTCTATGTAAGAATAAGTGCTCCTCTTTGGGGTAGTCTCGTTGGTGTTGTTCATCAGAGCGTTCTCCCATTGCCATCACTACAGCAACATACCCTTTGTGAACACTAGAGGGTGCTATTTTAACCAAATTATCGATTTGGCACTCATAGTTTTTGTGCTTAGTGTGAGTTTTTCCTAAATAAAACTTGCACTCTTTCCACAGAGTTTCAGTCTTCAAAATGGACACAGTTTTGAACTGCTACTACTGTCACTATCGGTACCCTCACAATGGCACTGACTTGTCTGTTGTATTTAGTAAGTGCTATTTGTTGGGGTAGTTTCAAGTGACCAACTCTCCAGGAAGTAATAGCCACGCAGAGTTCTAAATGAAAAGGTAATGTAATCACAGAATTCAACACATTGAGATTATTTCAGATTGGTCTTATTTTCACAAGTTCTTCTCTTTTGGGATAGTTTTAATGAGAAATGTACTGCAGGCAAGATTCCACTTCTTTTCTATTGCATGTTTTTTCTCACCTTTGGATAAAAATGTTTGCACTCATATTCTTTTTTGTTCCAACTTGTAGCTTGCCCTTAAAAAAGGATCGGGCTACATTTGGCCACTATTTTTCATGCTCACCTGTACCCAGTTTTTTTTTTTTTTTTTCCTTTTTTGAATCCTAATTTCCTTGCCCTCTAGACTGATAAGAAGCTAACATCTACTCTAACTTTAGCATCTTTCTTTTCAACCAGTGCAGAAAGTGCTACCAAGTTAGGGTAAATGTTTGCTTACTGAATCTCCTGTGTCCACCTGGTTTTTATTCAGTTGTGTTTCATTTGAAGAAGACCCTCTAGATGACCCCAAAGAGAAGCATTTGTGATTCTATGTAAGAATAAGTGCTCCTCTTTGGAGTAGTCTCGTTGGTGTTGTTCATCAGGGCGTTCTCCCATTGCCATCACTACAGCAACATACCCTTTGTGAACACTACAGGGTGCTTTTTTTAGGCAAATTATCGATTTGGCACTCATAGTTTTTGTGCTTGTTGTGATTTTGTCCTAAATAAAACTTGCACTCTTTCAACAGAGTTTCAGTCTTCAAAATGGACACAGTTTTCAACTGCTACTACTGTCACTATCGGTACCCTCACAATGGCACTGACTTGTCTGTTGTATTTAGTAAGTGCTATTTGTTGGGGTAGTTTCAAGTGACCAGCTCTCCAGGAAGTAATTGCCACGCAGAGTTCTAAATGAAAAGGTAATGTAATCACAGAATTCAACATATTGAGATTATTTCAGATTGAACCATTGATTGGTCTTATTTTCACAAGTTCTTCTCTTTTGGGATAGTTTTAATGAGAAATGTACTGCAGGCAAGATTCCACTTCTTTTCTATTGCATGTTTTTTCTCACCTTTGGATAAAAATGTTTGCACTCATATTCTTTTTTGTTCCAACTTGTAGCTTGCCCTTAAAAAAGGATCGGGCTACATTTGGCCACTATTTTTCATGCTCACCTGTACCCAATTTTTAAAAATGTTTTTACCCTAAATTCCTTGCCCTCTAGATTGCAAAGAAGCTAACATCTACTCTAACTTTAGCATCTTTCTTTTCAACCAGTGCAGAAAGTGCTACCAAGTTAGGGTAAATGTTTGCTTACTGAATCTCCTGTGTCCACCTGGTTTTTATTCAGTTTTGTTTCATTTGAAGAAGACCCTCTAGATGACTACAAAGAGAAGCATTTGTGATTCTATGTAAGAATAAGTGCTCCTCTTTGGGGTAGTCTCGTTGGTGTTGTTCATCAGGGAGTTCT
This sequence comes from Acrossocheilus fasciatus, assembly GCA_036784905.1. Lineage (NCBI taxonomy): Eukaryota > Metazoa > Chordata > Actinopteri > Cypriniformes > Cyprinidae > Acrossocheilus > Acrossocheilus fasciatus. The sequence continues at coordinate 24,894,357 of CM071947.1, read as the reverse complement.
CCCATTGCCATCACTACAGCAACATACCCTTTGTGAACACTACAGGGTGCTTTTTTTAGCCAAATTATCGATTTGGCACTCATAGTTTTTGTGCTTGTTGTGATTTTGTCCTAAATAAAACTTGCACTCTTTCAACAGAGTTTCAGTCTTCAAAATGGACACAGTTTTCAACTGCTACTAATGTCACTATCGGTACCCTCACAATGGCACTGACTTGTCTGTTGTATTTAGTAAGTGCTATTTGTTGGGGTAGTTTCAAGTGACCAGCTCTCCAGGAAGTAATTGCCACGCAGAGTTCTAAATGAAAAGGTAATGTAATCACAGAATTCAACATATTGAGATTATTTCAGATTGAACCATTGATTGGTCTTATTTTCACAAGTTCTTCTCTTTTGGGATAGTTTTAATGAGAAATGTACTGCAGGCAAGATTCCACTTCTTTTCTATTGCATGTTTTTTCTCCCCTTTGGATAAAAATGTTTGCACTCATATTCTTTTTGTTCCAACTTGTAGCTTGCCCTTAAAAAAGGATCGGGCAACATTTGGCCACTATTTTTCATGCTCACCTGTACCCAATTTTTAAAAATGTTTTTACCCTAAATTCCTTGCCCTCTAGATTGCAAAGAAGCTAACATCTACTCTAACTTTAGCATCTTTCTTTTCAACCAGTGCAGAAAGTGCTACCAAGTTAGGGTAAATGTTTGCTTACTGAATCTCCTGTGTCCACCTGGTTTTTATTCAGTTTTGTTTCATTTGAAGAAGACCCTCTAGATGACTACAAAGAGAAGCATTTGTGATTCTATGTAAGAATAAGTGCTCCTCTTTGGGGTAGTCTCGTTGGTGTTGTTCATCAGGACGTTCTCCCATTGCCATCACTACAGCAACATACCCTTTGTGAACACTACAGGGTGCTTTTTTTAGCCAAATTATCGATTTGGCACTCATAGTTTTTGTGCTTGTTGTGATTTTGTCCTAAATAAAACTTGCACTCTTTCAACAGAGTTTCAGTCTTCAAAACGGACACAGTTTTCAACTGCTGCTACTGTCACTATCGGTACCCTCACAATGGCACTGACTTGTCTGTTGTATTTGGTAAGTGCTATTTGTTAGGGTAGTTTCAAGTGACCAGCTCTCCAGGAAGTAATTGCCACGCAGAGTTCTAAATGAAAAGGTAATGTAATCACAGAATTCAAAACATTGAGATTATTTCAGATTGATCCATTGATTGGTCTTATTTTCACAAGTTCTTCTCTTTTGGGATAGTTTTAATGAGAAATGTACTGCAGGCAAGATTCCACTTCTTTTCTATTGCATGTTTTTTCTCACCTTTGGATAAAAATGTTTGCACTCATATTCTTTTTGTTCCAACTTGTAGCTTGCCCTTAAAAAAGGATCGGGCAACATTTGGCCACTATTTTTCATGCTCACCTGTACCCAATTTTTAAAAAAATTTTTACCCTAAATTCCTTGCCCTCTAGATTGCAAAGAAGCTAACATCTACTCTAACTTTAGCATCTTTCTTTTCAACCAGTGCAGAAAGTGCTACCAAGTTAGGGTAAATGTTTGCTTACTGAATCTCCTGTGTCCACCTGGTTTTTATTCAGTTTTGTTTCATTTGAAGAAGACCCTCTAGATGACCCCAAAGAGAAGCATTTGTGATTCTATGTAAGAATAAGTGCTCCTCTTTGGGGTAGTCTCGTTGGTGTTGTTCATCAGGGCGTTCTCCCATTGCCATCACTACAGCAACATACCCTTTGTGAACACTACAGGGTGCTTTTTTTAGCCAAATTATCGATTTGGCACTCATAGTTTTTGTGCTTGTTGTGATTTTGTCCTAAATAAAACTTGCACTCTTTCAACAGAGTTTCAGTCTTCAAAATGGACACAGTTTTCAACTGCTACTAATGTCACTATCGGTACCCTCACAATGGCACTGACTTGTCTGTTGTATTTAGTAAGTGCTATTTGTTGGGGTAGTTTCAAGTGACCAGCTCTCCAGGAAGTAATTGCCACGCAGAGTTCTAAATGAAAAGGTAATGTAATCACAGAATTCAACATATTGAGATTATTTCAGATTGAACCATTGATTGGTCTTATTTTCACAAGTTCTTCTCTTTTGGGATAGTTTTAATGAGAAATGTACTGCAGGCAAGATTCCACTTCTTTTCTATTGCATGTTTTTTCTCACCTTTGGATAAAAATGTTTGCACTCATATTCTTTTTGTTCCAACTTGTAGCTTGCCCTTAAAAAAGGATCGGGCTACATTTGGCCACTATTTTTCATGCTCACCTGTACCCAGTTTTTTTTTTTTTTTTTTTTTGAATCCTAATTTCCTTGCCCTCTAGACTGATAAGAAGCTAACATCTACTCTAACTTTAGGATCTTTCTTTTCAACCAGTGCAGAAAGTGCTACCAAGTTAGGGTAAATGTTTGCTTACTGAATCTCCTGTGTCCACCTGGTTTTTATTCAGTTTTGTTTAATTTGAAGAAGACCCTCTAGATGACCCCAAAGAGAAGCATTTGTGATTCTATGTAAGAATAAGTGCTCCTCTTTGGGGTAGTCTCGTTGGTGTTGTTCATCAGGGCATTCTCCCATTGCCATTACTACAGCAGCATACCCTTTGTGAGCACAAGAGGGTGCTATTTTAACCAAATTATCGATTTGGCACTCATAGTTTTTGTGCTTGTTGTGATTTTGTCCTAAATAAAACTTGCACTCTTTCCATAGAGTTTCAGTCTTCAAAATGGACACAGTTTTCAACTGCTACTACTGTCACTATCAGTACCCTCACAATGGCACTGACTTGTCTGTTGTATTTAGTAAGTGCTATTTGTTGGGGTAGTTTCAAGTGACCAGCTCTCCAGGAAGTAATTGCCACGCAGAGTTCTAAATGAAAAGGTAATGTAATCACAGAATTCAACACATTGAGATTATTTGAGATTGAACCATTGATTGTTCTTATTTTCACAAGTTCTTCTCTTTTGGGATAGTTTTAATGAGAAATGTACTGCAGGCAAGATTCCACTTCTTTTCTATTGTTTGCTTTTTCTCACCTTTGGATAAAAATATATGCACCCATATTCTTTTTGTTCCAACTTGTAGCTTGCCCTTAAAAAAGGATAGGGCAACATTTTGCCACTATTTTTCATGCTCACCTGTACCCAATTTTTAAAAAAAATTTTACCCTAAATTCCTTGCCCTCTAGATTGCAAAGAAGCTAACATCTACTCTAACTTTAGCATCTTTCTTTTCAACCAGTGCAGAAAGTGCTACCAAGTTAGGGTAAATGTTTGCTTACTGAATCTGCTGTGTCCACCTGGTTTTTATTCAGTTTTGTTTCATTTGAAGAAGACCCTCTAGATGACTACAAAGAGAAGCATTTGTGATTCTATGTAAGAATAAGTGCTCCTCTTTGGGGTAGTCTCGTTGGTGTTGTTCATCAGAGCGTTCTCCCATTGCCATCACTACAGCAACATACCCTTTGTGAACACTAGAGGGTGCTTTTTTTAACCAAATTATCGAATTGGCACTCATAGTTTTTGTGCTTGTTGTGATTTTGTCCTAAGTAAAACTTGCACTCTTTCCACAGAGTTTCAGTCTTCAAAATGGACACAGTTTTCAACTGCTACTACTGTCACAGTTGTTGGATTACAAATTCATAAAATGTTAAATCTAGGTTCTAGTGTAATAGTATAGAAAATGAAAAAGTTATGTACATTGTATTTAGCATTTATGGTGAAGATGATGACATCAGATTAACGATTCTGTTAAACAAAGTTTGTAGCAAGATGTTCCGGCCAGTTCCTGTTGTCTTATTGTAAGTCAAATGAGCCATTCTCGGAGATTGTCACCTTTTGTTTTTAATGAGTCTTGATGACTCAGTCCCAATCTTTGGGCAGTTATGCTGATTGGATTAAGAGTTTTTAAATGGGGCATGTGTCTATACCTGAAAACTTAATTTGCATGCTTTGTTTAAGGTCGTCACCCAGGTGCTTTGTTTCCATTCCTAAGCACTGCCCCCTAAATGAATATAAACTACAATGTATCACTGCTTTAGTTAGACTTGGATGACTAGAGCGACGCACAGCGAGTTCTCAATAAAAAGTAAATTCTGTATGTAAGATATCCCAACGTCTCCTGGTCTCTGCTTCGACGAGGAAAAAACATTCCAACACTGTCGGTACCCTCACAATGGCACTGACTTGTCTGTTGAATTTGGAAAGTGCTATTTGTTGGGGTAGTTTCAAGTGACCAGCTCTCCAGGAGGTAATTGCCACGCAGAGTTCTAAATGAAAAGGTAATGTAATCACAGAATTCACCACATTGAGATTATTTCAGATTGAACCGATGATTGGTCTCATTTTCACAAGTGCTTCTCTTTGGGGTAGTTTTAATCAGGAAATTTACTGCAGGCAAGATTCCACTTCTTTTCTATTGCATGTTTTTTCTCACCTTTGGATAAAAATGTTTGCACTCATATTCTTTTTGTTCCAACTTGTAGCTTGCCCTTAAAAAAGGATAGGGCAACATTTGGCCACTATTTTTCATGCTCACCTGTACCCAGTTTTTTTTTTTTTCTTTTCTTTTTGAATCCTAATTTCCTTGCCCTCTAGACTGCAAAGAAGCTGACATCTACTCTAACTTTAGCATCTTTCTTTTCAACCAGTGCAGAAAGTGCTACCAAGTTAGGGTAAATGTTTGCTTACTGAATCTCCTGTGTCCACCTGGTTTTTATTCAGTTGTGTTTCATTTGAAGAAGACCCTTTAGATGACTACAAAGAGAAGCATTTGTGATTCTATGTAAGAATAAGTGCTCCTCTTTGGGGTAGTCTCGTTGGTGTTGTTCATCAGAGCGTTCTCCCATTGCCATCACTACAGCAACATACCCTTTGTGAACACTAGAGGGTGCTATTTTAACCAAATTATCGATTTGGCACTCATAGTTTTTGTGCTTAGTGTGAGTTTTTCCTAAATAAAACTTGCACTCTTTCCACAGAGTTTCAGTCTTCAAAATGGACACAGTTTTGAACTGCTACTACTGTCACTATCGGTACCCTCACAATGGCACTGACTTGTCTGTTGTATTTAGTAAGTGCTATTTGTTGGGGTAGTTTCAAGTGACCAGCTCTCCAGGAAGTAATTGCCACGGAGAGTTCTAAATGAAAAGGTAATGTAATCACAGAATTCAACACATTGAGATTATTTCAGATTGAACCATTGATTGGTCTTATTTTCACAAGTGCTTCTCTTTTGGGTATTTTTAATAAGGAAATTTACTGCAGGCAAGATTCCACTTCTTTTCTATTGCATGTTTTTTCTCACCTTTGGATAAAAATGTTTGCAATCATATTCTTTTTGTTCCAACTTGTAGCTTGCCCTTAAAAAAGGATAGGGCAACATTTGGCCACTATTTTTCATGCTCACCTGTACCCAGTTTTTTTTTTTCTTTTTTTTTTTAAATTCCCTGCCCTCTAGACTGATAAGAAGCTGACATCTACTCTAACTTTAGCATCTTTCTTTTCAACCAGTGCAGAAAGTGCTACCAAGTTAGGGTAAATGTTTGCTTACTGAATCTCCTGTGTCCACCTGGTTTTTATTCAGTTGTGTTTCATTTGAAGAAGACCCTCTAGATGACTACAAAGAGAAGCATTTGTGATTCTATGTAAGAATAAGTGCTCCTCTTTGGGGTAGTCTCGTTGGTGTTGTTCATCAGGGCGTTCTCCCATTGCCATCACTACAGCAACATACCCTTTGTGAACACTACAGGGTGCTTTTTTTAACCAAATTATCGATTTGGCACTCATAGTTTTTGTGCTTGTTGTGATTTTGTCCTAAATAAAACTTGCACTCTTTCCACAAAGTTTCAGTCTTCAAAACGGACACAGTTTTCAACTGCTACTACTGTCACTATCGGTACCCTCACAATGGCACTGACTTTTCTGTTGTATTTAGTAAGTGCTATTTGTTGGGGTAGTTTCAAGTGACCAGCTCTCCAGGAAGTAATTGCCACGCAGAGTTCTAAATGAAAAGGTAATGTAATCACAGAATTCAACTCATTGAGATCATTTCAGATTGAACCATTGATTGGTCTTATTTTCACAAGTGCTTCTCTTTTGGGTATGTTTAATGAGGAAATGTACTGCAGGCAAGATTCCACTTCTTTTCTATTGTTTGCTTTTTCTCACCTTTGGATAAAAATATATGCACCCATATTCTTTTTGTTCCAACTTGTAGCTTGCCCTTAAAAAAGGATAGGACAACATTTTGCCACTATTTTTCATGCTCACCTGTACCCAGTTTTTTTTTTTTTTTTTTTTTTAATTCCCTGCCCTCTAGACTGCAAAGAAGCTGACATCTACTCTAACTTTAGCATCTTTCTTTTCAACCAGTTCAGAAAGTGCTACCAAGTTGGGGTAAATGTTTTCTGACTGAATCTCCTGTTTCCACCTGGTTTTTATTCAGTTGTTTCTCATTTGAAGAAGACCCTCTAGATGACTACAAAGAGAAGCATTTGTGATTCTATGTAAGAATAAGTGCTCCTCTTTGGGGTAGTCTCGTTGGTGTTGTTCATCAGGGCGTTCTCCCATTGCCATCACTACAGCAACATACCCTTTGTGAACACTACAGGGTGCTTTTTTTAACCAAATTATCGAATTGGCACTCATAGTTTTTGTGCTTGTTGTGATTTTGTCCTAAATAAAACTTGCACTCTATCCACAGTTTCAGTCTTCAAAATGGACACAGTTTTCAACTGCTACTACTGTCACTATCGGTACCCTCAAAATGGCACTGACTTTTCTGTTGTATTTAGTAAGTGCTATTTGTTGGGGTAGTTTCAAGTGACCAGCTCTCCAGGAAGTAATTGCCACGCAGAGTTCTAAATGAAAAGGTAATGTAATCACAGAATTCAACACATTGAGATTATTTGAGATTGATCCATTGATTGGTCTTATTTTCACAAGTTCTTCTCTTTTGGGATAGTTTTAATGAGAAATGTACTGCAGGCAAGATTCCACTTCTTTTCTATTGCATGTTTTTTCTCACCTTTGGATAAAAATGTTTGCACCCATATTTTTTTTTGTTCCAACTTGTAGCTTGCCCTTAAAAAAGGATCAGGCAACATTTGGCCACTATTTTTCATGCTCACCTGTACCCAATTTTTAAAAAAATTTTTATCCTAAATTCCTTGCCCTCTAGACTGCAAAGAAGCTAACATCTACTCTAACTTTAGCATCTTTCTTTTCAACCAGTGCAGAAAGTGCTACCAAGTTAGGGTAAATGTTTGCTTACTGAATCTCCTGTGTCCACCTGGTTTTTATTCAGTTGTGTTTCATTTGAAGAAGACCCTCTAGATGACTACAAAGAGAAGCATTTGTGATTCTATGTAAGAATAAGTGCTCCTCTTTGGGGTAGTCTCGTTGGTGTTGTTCATCAGGGCGTTCTCCCATTGCCATCACTACAGCAACATACCCTTTGTGAACACTACAGGGTGCTTTTTTTAACCAAATTATCGAATTGGCACTCATAGTTTTTGTGCTTGTTGTGATTTTGTCCTAAATAAAACTTGCACTCTTTCCACAAAGTTTCAGTCTTCAAAACGGACACAGTTTTCAACTGCTACTACTGTCACTATCGGTACCCTCACAATGGCACTGACTTTTCTGTTGTATTTAGTAAGTGCTATTTGTTGGGGTAGTTTCAAGTGACCAGCTCTCCAGGAAGTAATTGCCACGCAGAGTTCTAAATGAAAAGGTAATGTAATCACAGAATTCAACTCATTGAGATCATTTCAGATTGAACCATTGATTGGTCTTATTTTCACAAGTGCTTCTCTTTTGGGTATGTTTAATGAGGAAATGTACTGCAGGCAAGATTCCACTTCTTTTCTATTGTTTGCTTTTTCTCACCTTTGGATAAAAATATATGCACCCATATTCTTTTTGTTCCAACTTGTAGCTTGCCCTTAAAAAAGGATAGGACAACATTTTGCCACTATTTTTCATGCTCACCTGTACCCAGTTTTTTTTTTTTTTTTTTTTTTAATTCCCTGCCCTCTAGACTGCAAAGAAGCTGACATCTACTCTAACTTTAGCATCTTTCTTTTCAACCAGTTCAGAAAGTGCTACCAAGTTGGGGAAAATGTTTTCTGACTGAATCTCCTGTTTCCACCTGGTTTTTATTCAGTTGTTTCTCATTTGAAGAAGACCCTCTAGATGACTACAAAGAGAAGCATTTGTGATTCTATGTAAGAATAAGTGCTCCTCTTTGGGGTAGTCTCGTTGGTGTTGTTCATCAGGGCATTCTCCCATTGCCATTACTACAGCAGCATACCCTTTGTGAGCACAAGAGGGTGCTATTTTAACCAAATTATCGATTTGGCACTCATAGTTTTTGTGCTTGTTGTGATTTTGTCCTAAATAAAACTTGCACTCTTTAAACAGAGTTTCAGTCTTCAAAATGGACACAGTTTTCAACTGCTACTACTGTCACTATCGGTACCCTCACAATGGCACTGACTTGTCTGTTGTATTTAGTAAGAGCTATTTGTTGGGGTAGTTTCAAGTGACCAACTCTCCAGGAAGTAATAGCCACGCAGAGTTCTAAATGAAAAGGTAATGTAATCACAGAATTCAACACATTGAGATTATTTCAGATTGGTCTTATTTTCACAAGTTCTTCTCTTTTGGGATAGTTTTAATGAGAAATGTACTGCAGGCAAGATTCCACTTCTTTTCTATTGCATGTTTTTTCTCACCTTTGGATAAAAATGTTTGCACTCATATTCTTTTTGTTCCAACTTGTAGCTTGCCCTTAAAAAAGGATCGGGCTACATTTGGCCACTATTTTTCATGCTCACCTGTACCCAGTTTTTTTTTTTTTTTTTTTTTTTTTTGGAATCCTAATTTCCTTGCCCTCTAGACTGATAAGAAGCTAACATCTACTCTAACTTTAGCATCTTTCTTTTCAACCAGTGCAGAAAGTGCTACCAAGTTAGGGTAAATGTTTGCTGACTGAATCTCCTGTGTCCACCTGGTTTTTATTCAGATTTGTTTCATTTGAAGAAGACCCTCTAGATGACTACAAAGAGAAGCATTTGTGATTCTATGTAAGAATAAGTGCTCCTCTTTGGGGTAGTCTCGTTGGTGTTGTTCATCAGGGCATTCTCCCATTGCCATTACTACAGCAGCATACCCTTTGTGAGCACAAGAGGGTGCTATTTTAACCAAATTATCGATTTGGCACTCATAGTTTTTGTGCTTGTTGTGATTTTGTCCTAAATAAAACTTGCACTCTTTCCATAGAGTTTCAGTCTTCAAAATGGACACAGTTTTCAACTGCTACTACTGTCACTATCAGTACCCTCACAATGGCACTGAATTGTCTGTTGTATTTAGTAAGTGCTATTTGTTGGGGTAGTTTCAAGTGACCAGCTCTCCAGGAAGTAATTGCCACGAAGAGTTCTAAATGAAAAGGTAATGTAATCACAGAATTCAACACATTGAGATTATTTGAGATTGAACCATTGATTGTTCTTATTTTCACAAGTTCTTCTCTTTTGGGATAGTTTTAATGAGAAATGTACTGCAGGCAAGATTCCACTTCTTTTCTATTGTTTGCTTTTTCTCACCTTTGGATAAAAATATATGCACCCATATTCTTTTTGTTCCAACTTGTAGCTTGCCCTTAAAAAAGGATAGGGCAACATTTTGCCACTATTTTTCATGCTCACCTGTACCCAATTTTTTAAAAAAAATTTTACCCTAAATTCCTTGCCCTCTAGAATGCAAAGAAGCTAACATCTACTCTAACTTTAGCATCTTTCTTTTCAACCAGTGCAGAAAGTGCTACCAAGTTAGGGTAAATGTTTGCTGACTGAATCTCCTGTGTCCACCTGGATTTTATTCAGATTTGTTTCATTTGAAGAAGACCCTCTAGATGACTACAAAGAGAAGCATTTGTGATTCTATGTAAGAATAAGTGCTCCTCTTTGGGGTAGTCTCGTTGGTGTTGTTCATCAGAGTGTTCTCCCATTGCCATTACTACAGCAGCATACCCTTTGTGAGCACAAGAGGGTGCTATTTTAACCAAATTATCGATTTGGCACTCATAGTTTTTGTGCTTGTTGTGATTTTGTCCTAAATAAAACTTGCACTCTTTCAACAGAGTTTCAGTCTTCAAAATGGACACAGTTTTCAACTGCTGCTACTGTCACTATCGGTACCCTCACAATGGCACTGACTTGTCTGTTGTATTTGGTAAGTGCTGTTTGTTAGGGTAGTTTCAAGTGACCAGCTCTCCAGGAAGTAATTGCCACGCAGAGTTCTAAATGAAAAGGTAATGTAATCACAGAATTCAACACATTGAGATTATTTCAGATTGATCCATTGATTGTTCTTATTTTCACAAGTTCTTCTCTTTTGGGATAGTTTTAATGAGAAATGTACTGCAGGCAAGATTCCACTTCTTTTCTATTGCATGTTTTTTCTCACCTTTGGATAAAAATGTTTGCACTCATATTCTTTTTGTTCCAACTTGTAGCTTGCCCTTAAAAAAGGATCGGGCTACATTTGGCCATTATTTTTCATGCTCACCTGTACCCAATTTTTAAAAAAATTTTTACCCTAAATTCCTTGCCCTCTAGATTGCAAAGAAGCTAACATCTACTCTAACTTTAGCATCTTTCTTTTCAACCAGTGCAGAAAGTGCTACCAAGTTAGGGTAAATGTTTGCTTACTGAATCTCCTGTGTCCACCTGGTTTTTATTCAGTTTTGTTTCATTTGAAGAAGACCCTCTAGATGACTACAAAGAGAAGCATTTGTGATTCTATGTAAGAATAAGTGCTCCTCTTTGGGGTAGTCTCGTTGGTGTTGTTCATCAGGGCGTTCTCCCATTGCCATCACTACAGCAACATACCCTTTGTGAACACTACAGGGTGCTTTTTTAACCAAATTATCGAATTGACACTCATAGTTTTTGTGCTTGTTGTGATTTTGTCCTAAATAAAACTTGCACTCTTTCCACAAAGTTTCAGTCTTCAAAATGGACACAGTTTTCAACTGCTACTACTGTCACTATCGGTACCCTCACAATGGCACTGACTTGTCTGTTGTATTTAGTAAGTGCTATTTGTTGGGGTAGTTTCAAGTGACCAGCTCTCCAGGAAGTAATTGCCACTCAGAGTTCTAAATGAAAAGGTAATGTAATCACAGAATTCAACACATTGAGATTATTTGAGATTGAACCATTGATTGGTCTTATTTTCACAAGTTCTTCTCTTTTGGGATAGTTTTAATGAGAAATGTACTGCAGGCAAGATTCCACTTCTTTTCTATTGCATGTTTTTTCTCACCTTTGGATAAAAATGTTTGCACTCATATTCTTTTTATTCCAACTTGTAGCTTGCCCTTAAAAAAGGATCGGGCAACATTTGGCCACTATTTTTCATGCTCACCTGTACCCAATTTTTAAAAAAAATTTTTACCCTAAATTCCTTGCCCTCTAGATTGCAAAGAAGCTAACATCTACTCTAACTTTAGCATCTTTCTTTTCAACCAGTGCAGAAAGTGCTACCAAGTTAGGGTAAATGTTTGCTTACTGAATCTGCTGTGTCCACCTGGTTTTTATTCAGTTTTGTTTCATTTGAAGAAGACCCTCTAGATGACTACAAAGAGAAGCATTTGTGATTCTATGTAAGAATAAGTGCTCCTCTTTGGGGTAGTCTCGTTGGTGTTGTTCATCAGAGCGTTCTCCCATTGCCATCACTACAGCAACATACCCTTTGTGAACACTAGAGGGTGCTTTTTTTAACCAAATTATCGAATTGGCACTCATAGTTTTTGTGCTTGTTGTGATTTTGTCCTAAATAAAACTTGCACTCTTTCCACAGAGTTTCAGTCTTCAAAATGGACACAGTTTTCAACTGCTACTACTGTCACAGTTGTTGGATTACAAATTCATAAAATGTTAAATCTAGGTTCTAGTGTAATAGTATAGAAAATGAAAAAGTTATGTACATTGTATTTAGCATTTATGGTGAAGATGATGACATCAGATTAACGATTCTGTTAAACAAAGTTTGTAGCAAGATGTTCCGGCCAGTTCCTGTTGTCTTATTGTAAGTCAAATGAGCCATTCTCGGAGATTGTCACCTTTTGTTTTTAATGAGTCTTGATGACTCAGTCCCAATCTTTGGGCAGTTATGCTGATTGGATTAAGAGTTTTTAAATGGGGCATGTGTCTATACCTGAAAACTTAATTTGCATGCTTTGTTTAAGGTCGTCACCCAGGTGCTTTGTTTCCATTCCTAAGCACTGCCCCCTAAATGAATATAAACTACAATGTATCACTGCTTTAGTTAGACTTGGATGACTAGAGCGACGCACAGCGAGTTCTCAATAAAAAGTAAATTCTGTATGTAAGATATCCCAACGTCTCCTGGTCTCTGCTTCGACGAGGAAAAAACATTCCAACACTGTCGGTACCCTCACAATGGCACTGACTTGTCTGTTGAATTTGGAAAGTGCTAATTGTTGGGGTAGTTTCAAGTGACCAGCTCTCCAGGAGGTAATTGCCACGCAGAGTTCTAAATGAAAAGGTAATGTAATCACAGAATTCACCACATTGAGATTATTTCAGATTGAACCGATGATTGGTCTCATTTTCACAAGTGCTTTTCTTTGGGGTAGTTTTAATCAGGAAATTTACTGCAGGCAAGATTCCACTTCTTTTCTATTGCATGTTTTTTCTCACCTTTGGATAAAAATGTTTGCACTCATATTCTTTTTGTTCCAACTTGTAGCTTGCCTTTAAAAAAGGATAGGACAACATTTTGCCACTATTTTTCATGCTCACCTGTACCCAGTTTTTTTTTTTTTTTTTTTTTTTTTTTTAATTCCTTGCCCTCTAGACTGCAAAGAAGCTGACATCTACTCTAACTTTAGCATCTTTCTTTTCAACCAGTGCAGAAAGTGCTACCAAGTTAGGGTAAATGTTTGCTTACTGAATCTCCTGTGTCCACCTGGTTTTTATTCAGTTGTGTTTCATTTGAAGAAGACCCTTTAGATGACTACAAAGAGAAGCATTTGTGATTCTATGTAAGAATAAGTGCTCCTCTTTGGGGTAGTCTCGTTGGTGTTGTTCATCAGAGCGTTCTCCCATTGCCATCACTACAGCAACATACCCTTTGTGAACACTAGAGGGTGCTATTTTAACCAAATTATCGATTTGGCACTCATAGTTTTTGTGCTTAGTGTGAGTTTTTCCTAAATAAAACTTGCACTCTTTCCACAGAGTTTCAGTCTTCAAAATGGACACAGTTTTGAACTGCTACTACTGTCACTATCGGTACCCTCACAATGGCACTGACTTGTCTGTTGTATTTAGTAAGTGCTATTTGTTGGGGTAGTTTCAAGTGACCAGCTCTCCAGGAAGTAATTGCCACGGAGAGTTCTAAATGAAAAGGTAATGTAATCACAGAATTCAACACATTGAGATTATTTCAGATTGAACCATTGATTGGTCTTATTTTCACAAGTGCTTCTCTTTTGGGTATTTTTAATAAGGAAATTTACTGCAGGCAAGATTCCACTTCTTTTCTATTGCATGTTTTTTCTCACCTTTGGATAAAAATGTTTGCAATCATATTCTTTTTGTTCCAACTTGTAGCTTGCCCTTAAAAAAGGATAGGGCAACATTTGGCCACCATTTTTCATGCTCACCTGTACCCAGTTTTTTTTTTCTTTTTTTTTTTAAATTCCCTGCCCTCTAGACTGATAAGAAGCTGACATCTACTCTAACTTTAGCATCTTTCTTTTCAACCAGTGCAGAAAGTGCTACCAAGTTAGGGTAAATGTGTGCTTACTGAATCTCCTGTTTCCACCTGGTTTTTATTCAGTTGTTTCTCATTTGAAGAAGACCCTCTAGATGACTACAAAGAGAAGCATTTGTGATTCTATGTAAGAATAAGTGCTCCTCTTTGGGGTAGTCTCGTTGGTGTTGTTCATCAGGGCGTTCTCCCATTGCCATCACTACAGCAACATACCCTTTGTGAACACTACAGGGTGCTTTTTTTAACCAAATTATCGAATTGGCACTCATAGTTTTTGTGCTTGTTGTGATTTTGTCCTAAATAAAACTTGCACTCTATCCACAGTTTCAGTCTTCAAAATGGACACAGTTTTCAACTGCTACTACTGTCACTATCGGTACCCTCAAAATGGCACTGACTTTTCTGTTGTATTTAGTAAGTGCTATTTGTTGGGGTAGTTTCAAGTGACCAGCTCTCCAGGAAGTAATTGCCACGAAGAGTTCTAAATGAAAAGGTAATGTAATCACAGAATTCAACACATTGAGATTATTTGAGATTGATCCATTGATTGGTCTTATTTTCACAAGTTCTTCTCTTTTGGGATAGTTTTAATGAGAAATGTACTGCAGGCAAGATTCCACTTCTTTTCTATTGCATGTTTTTTCTCACCTTTGGATAAAAATGTTTGCACTCATATTCTTTTTGTTCCAACTTGTAGCTTGCCCTTAAAAAAGGATCGGGTAATATTTGGCCACTATTTTTCATGCTCACCTGTACCCAATTTTTTTTTAATTTTTTTACCCTAAATTCCTTGCCCTCTAGATTGCAAAGAAGCTAACATCTACTCTAACTTTAGCATCTTTCTTTTCAACCAGTGCAGAAAGTGCTACCAAGTTAGGGTAAATGTTTGCTTACTGAATCTCCTGTGTCCACCTGGTTTTTATTCAGATTTGTTTCATTTGAAGAAGACCCTCTAGATGACTACAAAGAGAAGCATTTGTGATTCTATGTAAGAATAAGTGCTCCTCTTTGGGGTAGTCTCGTTGGTGTTGTTCATCAGGGCATTCTCCCATTGCCATTACTACAGCAGCATACCCTTTGTGAGCACAAGAGGGTGCTATTTTAACCAAATTATCGATTTGGCACTCATAGTTTTTGTGCTTGTTGTGATTTTGTCCTAAATAAAACTTGCACTCTTTCAACAGAGTTTCAGTCTTCAAAATGGACACAGTTTTCAACTGCTACTACTGTCACTATCGGTACCCTCACAATGGCACTGACTTGTCTGTTGTATTTAGTAAGTGCTATTTGTTGGGGTAGTTTCAAGTGACCAACACTCCAGGAAGTAATTGCCACGCAGAGTTCTAAATGAAAAGGTAATGTAATCACAGAATTCAACACATTGAGATTATTTCAGATTGGTCTTATTTTCACAAGTTCTTCTCTTTTGGGATAGTTTTAATGAGAAATGTACTGCAGGCAAGATTCCACTTCTTTTCTATTGCATGTTTTTTCTCACCTTTGGATAAAAATGTTTGCACCCATATTTTTTTTTGTTCCAACTTGTAGCTTGCCCTTAAAAAAGGATCAGGCAACATTTGGCCACTATTTTTCATGCTCACCTGTACCCAATTTTTAAAAAAAATTTTATCCTAAATTCCTTGCCCTCTAGACTGCAAAGAAGCTAACATCTACTCTAACTTTAGCATCTTTCTTTTCAACCAGTGCAGAAAGTGCTACCAAGTTAGGGTAAATGTTTGCTTACTGAATCTCCTGTGTCCACCTGGTTTTTATTCAGTTTTGTTTAATTTGAAGAAGACCCTCTAGATGACCCCAAAGAGAAGCATTTGTGATTCTATGTAAGAATAAGTGCTCCTCTTTGGGGTAGTCTCGTTGGTGTTGTTCATCAGGGCATTCTCCCATTGCCATTACTACAGCAGCATACCCTTTGTGAGCACAAGAGGGTGCTTTTTTTAGCCAAATTATCGATTTGGCACTCATAGTTTTTGTGCTTGTTGTGATTTTGTCCTAAATAAAACTTGCACTCTTTCAACAGAGTTTCAGTCTTCAAAATGGACACAGTTTTCAACTGCTACTACTGTCACTATCGGTACCCTCACAATGGCACTGACTTGTCTGTTGTATTTAGTAAGTGCTATTTGTTGGGGTAGTTTCAAGTGACCAGCTCTCCAGGAAGTAATAGCCACGCAGAGTTCTAAATGAAAAGGTAATGTAATCACAGAATTCAACACATTGAGATTATTTCAGATTGAACCATTGATTGGTATTATTTTCACAAGTTCTTCTCTTTTGGGATAGTTTTAATGAGAAATGTACTGCAGGCAAGATTCCACTTCTTTTCTATTGCATGTTTTTTCTCACCTTTGGATAAAAATGTTTGCACCCATATTTTTTTTTGTTCCAACTTGTAGCTTGCCCTTAAAAAAGGATCGGGCAACATTTGGCCACTATTTTTCATGCTCACCTGTACCCAGTTTTTTTTTTCTTTTCTTTTTAATTCCCTGCCCTCTAGACTGCAAAGAAGCTGACATCTACTCTAACTTTAGCATCTTTCTTTTCAACCAGTTCAGAAAGTGCTACCAAGTTGGGGTAAATGTTTTCTGACTGAATCTCCTGTTTCCACCTGGTTTTTATTCAGTTGTGTTTCATTTGAAGAAGACCCTCTAGATGACTACAAAGAGAAGCATTTGTGATTCTATGTAAGAATAAGTGCTCCTCTTTGGGGTAGTCTCGTTGGTGTTGTTCATCAGGGCATTCTCCCATTGCCATTACTACAGCAGCATACCCTTTGTGAGCACAAGAGGGTGCTATTTTAACCAAATTATCGATTTGGCACTCATAGTTTTTGTGCTTGTTGTGATTTTGTCCTAAATAAAACTTGCACTCTTTCCATAGAGTTTCAGTCTTCAAAATGGACACAGTTTTCAACTGCTACTACTGTCACTATCAGTACCCTCACAATGGCACTGAATTGTCTGTTGTATTTAGTAAGTGCTATTTGTTGGGGTAGTTTCAAGTGACCAGCTCTCCAGGAAGTAATTGCCACGAAGAGTTCTAAATGAAAAGGTAATGTAATCACAGAATTCAACACATTGAGATTATTTGAGATTGAACCATTGATTGTTCTTATTTTCACAAGTTCTTCTCTTTTGGGATAGTTTTAATGAGAAATGTACTGCAGGCAAGATTCCACTTCTTTTCTATTGTTTGCTTTTTCTCACCTTTGGATAAAAATATATGCACCCATATTCTTTTTGTTCCAACTTGTAGCTTGCCCTTAAAAAAGGATAGGGCAACATTTTGCCACTATTTTTCATGCTCACCTGTACCCAATTTTTTTAAAAAATTTTTACCCTAAATTCCTTGCCCTCTAGAATGCAAAGAAGCTAACATCTACTCTAACTTTAGCATCTTTCTTTTCAACCAGTGCAGAAAGTGCTACCAAGTTAGGGTAAATGTTTGCTGACTGAATCTCCTGTGTCCACCTGGATTTTATTCAGATTTGTTTCATTTGAAGAAGACCCTCTAGATGACTACAAAGAGAAGCATTTGTGATTCTATGTAAGAATAAGTGCTCCTCTTTGGGGTAGTCTCGTTGGTGTTGTTCATCAGAGTGTTCTCCCATTGCCATTACTACAGCAGCATACCCTTTGTGAGCACAAGAGGGTGCTATTTTAACCAAATTATCGATTTGGCACTCATAGTTTTTGTGCTTGTTGTGATTTTGTCCTAAATAAAACTTGCACTCTTTCAACAGAGTTTCAGTCTTCAAAATGGACACAGTTTTCAACTGCTGCTACTGTCACTATCGGTACCCTCACAATGGCACTGACTTGTCTGTTGTATTTGGTAAGTGCTGTTTGTTAGGGTAGTTTCAAGTGACCAGCTCTCCAGGAAGTAATTGCCACGCAGAGTTCTAAATGAAAAGGTAATGTAATCACAGAATTCAACACATTGAGATTATTTCAGATTGATCCATTGATTGTTCTTATTTTCACAAGTTCTTCTCTTTTGGGATAGTTTTAATGAGAAATGTACTGCAGGCAAGATTCCACTTCTTTTCTATTGCATGTTTTTTCTCACCTTTGGATAAAAATGTTTGCACTCATATTCTTTTTGTTCCAACTTGTAGCTTGCCCTTAAAAAAGGATCGGGCTACATTTGGCCACTATTTTTCATGCTCACCTGTACCCAATTTTTAAAAAATTTTTTACCCTAAATTCCTTGCCCTCTAGATTGCAAAGAAGCTAACATCTACTCTAACTTTAGCATCTTTCTTTTCAACCAGTGCAGAAAGTGCTACCAAGTTAGGGTAAATGTTTGCTTACTGAATCTCCTGTGTCCACCTGGTTTTTATTCAGTTTTGTTTCATTTGAAGAAGACCCTCTAGATGACTACAAAGAGAAGCATTTGTGATTCTATGTAAGAATAAGTGCTCCTCTTTGGGGTAGTCTCGTTGGTGTTGTTCATCAGGGCGTTCTCCCATTGCCATCACTACAGCAACATACCCTTTGTGAACACTACAGGGTGCTTTTTTAACCAAATTATCGAATTGGCACTCATAGTTTTTGTGCTTGTTGTGATTTTGTCCTAAATAAAACTTGCACTCTTTCCACAAAGTTTCAGTCTTCAAAATGGACACAGTTTTCAACTGCTACTACTGTCACTATCGGTACCCTCACAATGGCACTGACTTGTCTGTTGTATTTAGTAAGTGCTATTTGTTGGGGTAGTTTCAAGTGACCAGCTCTCCAGGAAGTAATTGCCACTCAGAGTTCTAAATGAAAAGGTAATGTAATCACAGAATTCAACACATTGAGATTATTTGAGATTGAACCATTGATTGGTCTTATTTTCACAAGTTCTTCTCTTTTGGGATAGTTTTAATGAGAAATGTACTGCAGGCAAGATTCCACTTCTTTTCTATTGCATGTTTTTTCTCACCTTTGGATAAAAATGTTTGCACTCATATTCTTTTTATTCCAACTTGTAGCTTGCCCTTAAAAAAGGATCGGGCAACATTTGGCCACTATTTTTCATGCTCACCTGTACCCAATTTTTAAAAAAAATTTTTACCCTAAATTCCTTGCCCTCTAGATTGCAAAGAAGCTAACATCTACTCTAACTTTAGCATCTTTCTTTTCAACCAGTGCAGAAAGTGCTACCAAGTTAGGGTAAATGTTTGCTTACTGAATCTGCTGTGTCCACCTGGTTTTTATTCAGTTTTGTTTCATTTGAAGAAGACCCTCTAGATGACTACAAAGAGAAGCATTTGTGATTCTATGTAAGAATAAGTGCTCCTCTTTGGGGTAGTCTCGTTGGTGTTGTTCATCAGAGCGTTCTCCCATTGCCATCACTACAGCAACATACCCTTTGTGAACACTAGAGGGTGCTTTTTTTAACCAAATTATCGAATTGGCACTCATAGTTTTTGTGCTTGTTGTGATTTTGTCCTAAATAAAACTTGCACTCTTTCCACAGAGTTTCAGTCTTCAAAATGGACACAGTTTTCAACTGCTACTACTGTCACAGTTGTTGGATTACAAATTCATAAAATGTTAAATCTAGGTTCTAGTGTAATAGTATAGAAAATGAAAAAGTTATGTACATTGTATTTAGCATTTATGGTGAAGATGATGACATCAGATTAACGATTCTGTTAAACAAAGTTTGTAGCAAGATGTTCCGGCCAGTTCCTGTTGTCTTATTGTAAGTCAAATGAGCCATTCTCGGAGATTGTCACCTTTTGTTTTTAATGAGTCTTGATGACTCAGTCCCAATCTTTGGGCAGTTATGCTGATTGGATTAAGAGTTTTTAAATGGGGCATGTGTCTATACCTAAAAACTTAATTTGCATGCTTTGTTTAAGGTCGTCACCCAGGTGCTTTGTTTCCATTCCTAAGCACTGCCCCCTAAATGAATATAAACTACAATGTATCACTGCTTTAGTTAGACTTGGATGACTAGAGCGACGCACAGCGAGTTCTCAATAAAAAGTAAATTCTGTATGTAAGATATCCCAACGTCTCCTGGTCTCTGCTTCGACGAGGAAAAAACATTCCAACACTGTCGGTACCCTCACAATGGCACTGACTTGTCTGTTGAATTTGGAAAGTGCTAATTGTTGGGGTAGTTTCAAGTGACCAGCTCTCCAGGAGGTAATTGCCACGCAGAGTTCTAAATGAAAAGGTAATGTAATCACAGAATTCACCACATTGAGATTATTTCAGATTGAACCGATGATTGGTCTCATTTTCACAAGTGCTTTTCTTTGGGGTAGTTTTAATCAGGAAATTTACTGCAGGCAAGATTCCACTTCTACCCAGTTTTTTTTTTTCTTTTCTTTTTGAATCCTAATTTCCTTGCCCTCTAGACTGATAAGAAGCTGACATCTACTCTAACTTTAGCATCTTTCTTTTCAACCAGTGCAGAAAGTGCTACCAAGTAAGGGTAAATGTTTGCTTACTGAATCTCCTGTGTCCACCTGGTTTTTATTCAGTTTTGTTTCATTTGAAGAAGACCCTCTAGATGACCCCAAAGAGAAGCATTTGTGATTCTATGTAAGAATAAGTGCTCCTCTATGGGGTAGTCTCGTTGGTGTTGTTCATTAGGGCATTCTCCCATTGCCATTACTACAGCAGCATACCCTTTGTGAGCACAAGAGGATGCTATTTTAACCAAATTATCGATTTGGCACTCATAGTTTTTGTGCTTGTTGTGTTTGTCCTAAATAAAACTTGCACTCTTTCCACAGTTTCAGTCTTCAAAATGGACACAGTTTTCAACTGCTACTACTGTCACTATCGGTACCCTCACAATGGCACTGACTTGTCTGTTGTATTTAGTAAGTGCTATTTGTTAGGGTAGTTTCAAGTGACCAGCTCTCCAGGAAGTAATTGCTACGCAGAGTTCTAAATGAAATGGTAATGTAATCACAGAATTCAACACATTGAGATAATTTCAGATTGAACCTTTGATTGTTCTTATTTTCACAAGTGCTTCTCTTTTGGGTATGTTTAATGAGGAAATGTAC
Source organism: Acrossocheilus fasciatus (assembly GCA_036784905.1). NCBI lineage: Eukaryota > Metazoa > Chordata > Actinopteri > Cypriniformes > Cyprinidae > Acrossocheilus > Acrossocheilus fasciatus. The sequence goes on along the minus strand of CM071947.1, from coordinate 24,873,493 downwards.
TGCAGGCAAGATTCCACTTCTTTTCTATTGTTTGCTTTTTCTCACCTTTGGATAAAAATATATGCACCCATATTCTTTTTGTTCCAACTTGTAGCTTGCCTTTAAAAAAGGATAGGACAACATTTTGCCACTATTTTTCATGCTCACCTGTACCCAGTTTTTTTTTTTTTTTTTTTTTTTTTTTTAATTCCTTGCCCTCTAGACTGCAAAGAAGCTGACATCTACTCTAACTTTAGCATCTTTCTTTTCAACCAGTGCAGAAAGTGCTACCAAGTTAGGGTAAATGTTTGCTTACTGAATCTCCTGTGTCCACCTGGTTTTTATTCAGTTGTGTTTCATTTGAAGAAGACCCTTTAGATGACTACAAAGAGAAGCATTTGTGATTCTATGTAAGAATAAGTGCTCCTCTTTGGGGTAGTCTCGTTGGTGTTGTTCATCAGAGCGTTCTCCCATTGCCATCACTACAGCAACATACCCTTTGTGAACACTAGAGGGTGCTATTTTAACCAAATTATCGATTTGGCACTCATAGTTTTTGTGCTTAGTGTGAGTTTTTCCTAAATAAAACTTGCACTCTTTCCACAGAGTTTCAGTCTTCAAAATGGACACAGTTTTGAACTGCTACTACTGTCACTATCGGTACCCTCACAATGGCACTGACTTGTCTGTTGTATTTAGTAAGTGCTATTTGTTGGGGTAGTTTCAAGTGACCAGCTCTCCAGGAAGTAATTGCCACGGAGAGTTCTAAATGAAAAGGTAATGTAATCACAGAATTCAACACATTGAGATTATTTCAGATTGAACCATTGATTGGTCTTATTTTCACAAGTGCTTCTCTTTTGGGTATTTTTAATAAGGAAATTTACTGCAGGCAAGATTCCACTTCTTTTCTATTGCATGTTTTTTCTCACCTTTGGATAAAAATGTTTGCAATCATATTCTTTTTGTTCCAACTTGTAGCTTGCCCTTAAAAAAGGATAGGGCAACATTTGGCCACCATTTTTCATGCTCACCTGTACCCAGTTTTTTTTTTCTTTTTTTTTTTAAATTCCCTGCCCTCTAGACTGATAAGAAGCTGACATCTACTCTAACTTTAGCATCTTTCTTTTCAACCAGTGCAGAAAGTGCTACCAAGTTAGGGTAAATGTGTGCTTACTGAATCTCCTGTTTCCACCTGGTTTTTATTCAGTTGTTTCTCATTTGAAGAAGACCCTCTAGATGACTACAAAGAGAAGCATTTGTGATTCTATGTAAGAATAAGTGCTCCTCTTTGGGGTAGTCTCGTTGGTGTTGTTCATCAGGGCGTTCTCCCATTGCCATCACTACAGCAACATACCCTTTGTGAACACTACAGGGTGCTTTTTTTAACCAAATTATCGAATTGGCACTCATAGTTTTTGTGCTTGTTGTGATTTTGTCCTAAATAAAACTTGCACTCTATCCACAGTTTCAGTCTTCAAAATGGACACAGTTTTCAACTGCTACTACTGTCACTATCGGTACCCTCAAAATGGCACTGACTTTTCTGTTGTATTTAGTAAGTGCTATTTGTTGGGGTAGTTTCAAGTGACCAGCTCTCCAGGAAGTAATTGCCACGCAGAGTTCTAAATGAAAAGGTAATGTAATCACAGAATTCAACACATTGAGATTATTTGAGATTGATCCATTGATTGGTCTTATTTTCACAAGTTCTTCTCTTTTGGGATAGTTTTAATGAGAAATGTACTGCAGGCAAGATTCCACTTCTTTTCTATTGCATGTTTTTTCTCACCTTTGGATAAAAATGTTTGCACTCATATTCTTTTTGTTCCAACTTGTAGCTTGCCCTTAAAAAAGGATCGGGTAATATTTGGCCACTATTTTTCATGCTCACCTGTACCCAATTTTTTTTTAATTTTTTTACCCTAAATTCCTTGCCCTCTAGATTGCAAAGAAGCTAACATCTACTCTAACTTTAGCATCTTTCTTTTCAACCAGTGCAGAAAGTGCTACCAAGTTAGGGTAAATGTTTGCTGACTGAATCTCCTGTGTCCACCTGGTTTTTATTCAGATTTGTTTCATTTGAAGAAGACCCTCTAGATGACTACAAAGAGAAGCATTTGTGATTCTATGTAAGAATAAGTGCTCCTCTTTGGGGTAGTCTCGTTGGTGTTGTTCATCAGGGCATTCTCCCATTGCCATTACTACAGCAGCATACCCTTTGTGAGCACAAGAGGGTGCTATTTTAACCAAATTATCGATTTGGCACTCATAGTTTTTGTGCTTGTTGTGATTTTGTCCTAAATAAAACTTGCACTCTTTCAACAGAGTTTCAGTCTTCAAAATGGACACAGTTTTCAACTGCTACTACTGTCACTATCGGTACCCTCACAATGGCACTGACTTGTCTGTTGTATTTAGTAAGTGCTATTTGTTGGGGTAGTTTCAAGTGACCAACACTCCAGGAAGTAATTGCCACGCAGAGTTCTAAATGAAAAGGTAATGTAATCACAGAATTCAACACATTGAGATTATTTCAGATTGGTCTTATTTTCACAAGTTCTTCTCTTTTGGGATAGTTTTAATGAGAAATGTACTGCAGGCAAGATTCCACTTCTTTTCTATTGCATGTTTTTTCTCACCTTTGGATAAAAATGTTTGCACCCATATTTTTTTTTGTTCCAACTTGTAGCTTGCCCTTAAAAAAGGATCAGGCAACATTTGGCCACTATTTTTCATGCTCACCTGTACCCAATTTTTAAAAATTTTTTTATCCTAAATTCCTTGCCCTCTAGACTGCAAAGAAGCTAACATCTACTCTAACTTTAGCATCTTTCTTTTCAACCAGTGCAGAAAGTGCTACCAAGTTAGGGTAAATGTTTGCTTACTGAATCTCCTGTGTCCACCTGGTTTTTATTCAGTTTTGTTTAATTTGAAGAAGACCCTCTAGATGACCCCAAAGAGAAGCATTTGTGATTCTATGTAAGAATAAGTGCTCCTCTTTGGGGTAGTCTCGTTGGTGTTGTTCATCAGGGCATTCTCCCATTGCCATTACTACAGCAGCATACCCTTTGTGAGCACAAGAGGGTGCTTTTTTTAGCCAAATTATCGATTTGGCACTCATAGTTTTTGTGCTTGTTGTGATTTTGTCCTAAATAAAACTTGCACTCTTTCAACAGAGTTTCAGTCTTCAAAATGGACACAGTTTTCAACTGCTACTACTGTCACTATCGGTACCCTCACAATGGCACTGACTTGTCTGTTGTATTTAGTAAGTGCTATTTGTTGGGGTAGTTTCAAGTGACCAGCTCTCCAGGAAGTAATAGCCACGCAGAGTTCTAAATGAAAAGGTAATGTAATCACAGAATTCAACACATTGAGATTATTTCAGATTGAACCATTGATTGGTATTATTTTCACAAGTTCTTCTCTTTTGGGATAGTTTTAATGAGAAATGTACTGCAGGCAAGATTCCACTTCTTTTCTATTGCATGTTTTTTCTCACCTTTGGATAAAAATGTTTGCACCCATATTTTTTTTTGTTCCAACTTGTAGCTTGCCCTTAAAAAAGGATCGGGCAACATTTGGCCACTATTTTTCATGCTCACCTGTACCCAGTTTTTTTTTTCTTTTCTTTTTGAATCCTAATTTCCTTGCCCTCTAGACTGATAAGAAGCTGACATCTACTCTAACTTTAGCATCTTTCTTTTCAACCAGTGCAGAAAGTGCTACCAAGTAAGGGTAAATGTTTGCTTACTGAATCTCCTGTGTCCACCTGGTTTTTATTCAGTTTTGTTTCATTTGAAGAAGACCCTCTAGATGACCCCAAAGAGAAGCATTTGTGATTCTATGTAAGAATAAGTGCTCCTCTATGGGGTAGTCTCGTTGGTGTTGTTCATTAGGGCATTCTCCCATTGCCATTACTACAGCAGCATACCCTTTGTGAGCACAAGAGGATGCTATTTTAACCAAATTATCGATTTGGCACTCATAGTTTTTGTGCTTGTTGTGTTTGTCCTAAATAAAACTTGCACTCTTTCCACAGTTTCAGTCTTCAAAATGGACACAGTTTTCAACTGCTACTACTGTCACTATCGGTACCCTCACAATGGCACTGACTTGTCTGTTGTATTTAGTAAGTGCTATTTGTTAGGGTAGTTTCAAGTGACCAGCTCTCCAGGAAGTAATTGCTACGCAGAGTTCTAAATGAAATGGTAATGTAATCACAGAATTCAACACATTGAGATAATTTCAGATTGAACCTTTGATTGTTCTTATTTTCACAAGTGCTTCTCTTTTGGGTATGTTTAATGAGGAAATGTACTGCAGGCAAGATTCCACTTCTTTTCTATTGTTTGCTTTTTCTCACCTTTGGATAAAAATATATGCACCCATATTCTTTTTGTTCCAACTTGTAGCTTGCCTTTAAAAAAGGATAGGACAACATTTTGCCACTATTTTTCATGCTCACCTGTACCCAGTTTTTTTTTTTTTTTTTTTTTTTTTTTTAATTCCTTGCCCTCTAGACTGCAAAGAAGCTGACATCTACTCTAACTTTAGCATCTTTCTTTTCAACCAGTGCAGAAAGTGCTACCAAGTTAGGGTAAATGTTTGCTTACTGAATCTCCTGTGTCCACCTGGTTTTTATTCAGTTGTGTTTCATTTGAAGAAGACCCTTTAGATGACTACAAAGAGAAGCATTTGTGATTCTATGTAAGAATAAGTGCTCCTCTTTGGGGTAGTCTCGTTGGTGTTGTTCATCAGAGCGTTCTCCCATTGCCATCACTACAGCAACATACCCTTTGTGAACACTAGAGGGTGCTATTTTAACCAAATTATCGATTTGGCACTCATAGTTTTTGTGCTTAGTGTGAGTTTTTCCTAAATAAAACTTGCACTCTTTCCACAGAGTTTCAGTCTTCAAAATGGACACAGTTTTGAACTGCTACTACTGTCACTATCGGTACCCTCACAATGGCACTGACTTGTCTGTTGTATTTAGTAAGTGCTATTTGTTGGGGTAGTTTCAAGTGACCAGCTCTCCAGGAAGTAATTGCCACGGAGAGTTCTAAATGAAAAGGTAATGTAATCACAGAATTCAACACATTGAGATTATTTCAGATTGAACCATTGATTGGTCTTATTTTCACAAGTGCTTCTCTTTTGGGTATTTTTAATAAGGAAATTTACTGCAGGCAAGATTCCACTTCTTTTCTATTGCATGTTTTTTCTCACCTTTGGATAAAAATGTTTGCAATCATATTCTTTTTGTTCCAACTTGTAGCTTGCCCTTAAAAAAGGATAGGGCAACATTTGGCCACCATTTTTCATGCTCACCTGTACCCAGTTTTTTTTTTCTTTTTTTTTTTAAATTCCCTGCCCTCTAGACTGATAAGAAGCTGACATCTACTCTAACTTTAGCATCTTTCTTTTCAACCAGTGCAGAAAGTGCTACCAAGTTAGGGTAAATGTGTGCTTACTGAATCTCCTGTTTCCACCTGGTTTTTATTCAGTTGTTTCTCATTTGAAGAAGACCCTCTAGATGACTACAAAGAGAAGCATTTGTGATTCTATGTAAGAATAAGTGCTCCTCTTTGGGGTAGTCTCGTTGGTGTTGTTCATCAGGGCGTTCTCCCATTGCCATCACTACAGCAACATACCCTTTGTGAACACTACAGGGTGCTTTTTTTAACCAAATTATCGAATTGGCACTCATAGTTTTTGTGCTTGTTGTGATTTTGTCCTAAATAAAACTTGCACTCTATCCACAGTTTCAGTCTTCAAAATGGACACAGTTTTCAACTGCTACTACTGTCACTATCGGTACCCTCAAAATGGCACTGACTTTTCTGTTGTATTTAGTAAGTGCTATTTGTTGGGGTAGTTTCAAGTGACCAGCTCTCCAGGAAGTAATTGCCACGCAGAGTTCTAAATGAAAAGGTAATGTAATCACAGAATTCAACACATTGAGATTATTTGAGATTGATCCATTGATTGGTCTTATTTTCACAAGTTCTTCTCTTTTGGGATAGTTTTAATGAGAAATGTACTGCAGGCAAGATTCCACTTCTTTTCTATTGCATGTTTTTTCTCACCTTTGGATAAAAATGTTTGCACTCATATTCTTTTTGTTCCAACTTGTAGCTTGCCCTTAAAAAAGGATCGGGTAATATTTGGCCACTATTTTTCATGCTCACCTGTACCCAATTTTTTTTTAATTTTTTTACCCTAAATTCCTTGCCCTCTAGATTGCAAAGAAGCTAACATCTACTCTAACTTTAGCATCTTTCTTTTCAACCAGTGCAGAAAGTGCTACCAAGTTAGGGTAAATGTTTGCTGACTGAATCTCCTGTGTCCACCTGGTTTTTATTCAGATTTGTTTCATTTGAAGAAGACCCTCTAGATGACTACAAAGAGAAGCATTTGTGATTCTATGTAAGAATAAGTGCTCCTCTTTGGGGTAGTCTCGTTGGTGTTGTTCATCAGGGCATTCTCCCATTGCCATTACTACAGCAGCATACCCTTTGTGAGCACAAGAGGGTGCTATTTTAACCAAATTATCGATTTGGCACTCATAGTTTTTGTGCTTGTTGTGATTTTGTCCTAAATAAAACTTGCACTCTTTCAACAGAGTTTCAGTCTTCAAAATGGACACAGTTTTCAACTGCTACTACTGTCACTATCGGTACCCTCACAATGGCACTGACTTGTCTGTTGTATTTAGTAAGTGCTATTTGTTGGGGTAGTTTCAAGTGACCAACACTCCAGGAAGTAATTGCCACGCAGAGTTCTAAATGAAAAGGTAATGTAATCACAGAATTCAACACATTGAGATTATTTCAGATTGGTCTTATTTTCACAAGTTCTTCTCTTTTGGGATAGTTTTAATGAGAAATGTACTGCAGGCAAGATTCCACTTCTTTTCTATTGCATGTTTTTTCTCACCTTTGGATAAAAATGTTTGCACCCATATTTTTTTTTGTTCCAACTTGTAGCTTGCCCTTAAAAAAGGATCAGGCAACATTTGGCCACTATTTTTCATGCTCACCTGTACCCAATTTTTAAAAAAATTTTTATCCTAAATTCCTTGCCCTCTAGACTGCAAAGAAGCTAACATCTACTCTAACTTTAGCATCTTTCTTTTCAACCAGTGCAGAAAGTGCTACCAAGTTAGGGTAAATGTTTGCTTACTGAATCTCCTGTGTCCACCTGGTTTTTATTCAGTTTTGTTTAATTTGAAGAAGACCCTCTAGATGACCCCAAAGAGAAGCATTTGTGATTCTATGTAAGAATAAGTGCTCCTCTTTGGGGTAGTCTCGTTGGTGTTGTTCATCAGGGCATTCTCCCATTGCCATTACTACAGCAGCATACCCTTTGTGAGCACAAGAGGGTGCTTTTTTTAGCCAAATTATCGATTTGGCACTCATAGTTTTTGTGCTTGTTGTGATTTTGTCCTAAATAAAACTTGCACTCTTTCAACAGAGTTTCAGTCTTCAAAATGGACACAGTTTTCAACTGCTACTACTGTCACTATCGGTACCCTCACAATGGCACTGACTTGTCTGTTGTATTTAGTAAGTGCTATTTGTTGGGGTAGTTTCAAGTGACCAGCTCTCCAGGAAGTAATAGCCACGCAGAGTTCTAAATGAAAAGGTAATGTAATCACAGAATTCAACACATTGAGATTATTTCAGATTGAACCATTGATTGGTATTATTTTCACAAGTTCTTCTCTTTTGGGATAGTTTTAATGAGAAATGTACTGCAGGCAAGATTCCACTTCTTTTCTATTGCATGTTTTTTCTCACCTTTGGATAAAAATGTTTGCACCCATATTTTTTTTTGTTCCAACTTGTAGCTTGCCCTTAAAAAAGGATCGGGCAACATTTGGCCACTATTTTTCATGCTCACCTGTACCCAGTTTTTTTTTTCTTTTCTTTTTGAATCCTAATTTCCTTGCCCTCTAGACTGATAAGAAGCTGACATCTACTCTAACTTTAGCATCTTTCTTTTCAACCAGTGCAGAAAGTGCTACCAAGTAAGGGTAAATGTTTGCTTACTGAATCTCCTGTGTCCACCTGGTTTTTATTCAGTTTTGTTTCATTTGAAGAAGACCCTCTAGATGACCCCAAAGAGAAGCATTTGTGATTCTATGTAAGAATAAGTGCTCCTCTATGGGGTAGTCTCGTTGGTGTTGTTCATCAGGGCATTCTCCCATTGCCATTACTACAGCAGCATACCCTTTGTGAGCACAAGAGGGTGCTATTTTAACCAAATTATCGATTTGGCACTCATAGTTTTTGTGCTTGTTGTGATTTTGTCCTAAATAAAACTTGCACTCTTTCCACAGAGTTTCAGTCTTCAAAATGGACACAGTTTTCAACTGCTACTACTGTCACTATCGGTACCCTCACAATGGCACTGACTTGTCTGTTGTATTTAGTAAGTGCTATTTGTTAGGGTAGTTTCAAGTGACCAGCTCTCCAGGAAGTAATTGCTACGCAGAGTTCTAAATGAAATGGTAATGTAATCACAGAATTCAACACATTGAGATAATTTCAGATTGAACCTTTGATTGTTCTTATTTTCACAAGTGCTTCTCTTTTGGGTATGTTTAATGAGGAAATGTACTGCAGGCAAGATTCCACTTCTTTTCTATTGTTTGCTTTTTCTCACCTTTGGATAAAAATATATGCACCCATATTCTTTTTGTTCCAACTTGTAGCTTGCCTTTAAAAAAGGATAGGACAACATTTTGCCACTATTTTTCATGCTCACCTGTACCCAGTTTTTTTTTTTTTTTTTTTTTAATTCCCTGCCCTCTAGACTGCAAAGAAGCTGACATCTACTCTAACTTTAGCATCTTTCTTTTCAACCAGTTCAGAAAGTGCTACCAAGTTGGGGTAAATGTTTTCTGACTGAATCTCCTGTTTCCACCTGGTTTTTATTCAGTTGTGTTTCATTTGAAGAAGACCCTCTAGATGACTACAAAGAGAAGCATTTGTGATTCTATGTAAGAATAAGTGCTCCTCTTTGGGGTAGTCTCGTTGGTGTTGTTCATCAGGGCATTCTCCCATTGCCATTACTACAGCAGCATACCCTTTGTGAGCACAAGAGGGTGCTATTTTAACCAAATTATCGATTTGGCACTCATAGTTTTTGTGCTTGTTGTGATTTTGTCCTAAATAAAACTTGCACTCTTTCCATAGAGTTTCAGTCTTCAAAATGGACACAGTTTTCAACTGCTACTACTGTCACTATCAGTACCCTCACAATGGCACTGAATTGTCTGTTGTATTTAGTAAGTGCTATTTGTTGGGGTAGTTTCAAGTGACCAGCTCTCCAGGAAGTAATTGCCACGAAGAGTTCTAAATGAAAAGGTAATGTAATCACAGAATTCAACACATTGAGATTATTTCAGATTGGTCTTATTTTCACAAGTTCTTCTCTTTTGGGATAGTTTTAATGAGAAATGTACTGCAGGCAAGATTCCACTTCTTTTCTATTGCATGTTTTTTCTCACCTTTGGATAAAAATGTTTGCACCCATATTTTTTTTTGTTCCAACTTGTAGCTTGCCCTTAAAAAAGGATCAGGCAACATTTGGCCACTATTTTTCATGCTCACCTGTACCCAATTTTTAAAAAATTTTTTATCCTAAATTCCTTGCCCTCTAGACTGCAAAGAAGCTAACATCTACTCTAACTTTAGCATCTTTCTTTTCAACCAGTGCAGAAAGTGCTACCAAGTTAGGGTAAATGTTTGCTTACTGAATCTCCTGTGTCCACCTGGTTTTTATTCAGTTTTGTTTAATTTGAAGAAGACCCTCTAGATGACCCCAAAGAGAAGCATTTGTGATTCTATGTAAGAATAAGTGCTCCTCTTTGGGGTAGTCTCGTTGGTGTTGTTCATCAGGGCATTCTCCCATTGCCATTACTACAGCAGCATACCCTTTGTGAGCACAAGAGGGTGCTTTTTTTAGCCAAATTATCGATTTGGCACTCATAGTTTTTGTGCTTGTTGTGATTTTGTCCTAAATAAAACTTGCACTCTTTCAACAGAGTTTCAGTCTTCAAAATGGACACAGTTTTCAACTGCTACTACTGTCACTATCGGTACCCTCACAATGGCACTGACTTGTCTGTTGTATTTAGTAAGTGCTATTTGTTGGGGTAGTTTCAAGTGACCAGCTCTCCAGGAAGTAATAGCCACGCAGAGTTCTAAATGAAAAGGTAATGTAATCACAGAATTCAACACATTGAGATTATTTCAGATTGAACCATTGATTGGTATTATTTTCACAAGTTCTTCTCTTTTGGGATAGTTTTAATGAGAAATGTACTGCAGGCAAGATTCCACTTCTTTTCTATTGCATGTTTTTTCTCACCTTTGGATAAAAATGTTTGCACCCATATTTTTTTTTGTTCCAACTTGTAGCTTGCCCTTAAAAAAGGATCGGGCAACATTTGGCCACTATTTTTCATGCTCACCTGTACCCAGTTTTTTTTTTCTTTTCTTTTTGAATCCTAATTTCCTTGCCCTCTAGACTGATAAGAAGCTGACATCTACTCTAACTTTAGCATCTTTCTTTTCAACCAGTGCAGAAAGTGCTACCAAGTAAGGGTAAATGTTTGCTTACTGAATCTCCTGTGTCCACCTGGTTTTTATTCAGTTTTGTTTCATTTGAAGAAGACCCTCTAGATGACCCCAAAGAGAAGCATTTGTGATTCTATGTAAGAATAAGTGCTCCTCTATGGGGTAGTCTCGTTGGTGTTGTTCATCAGGGCATTCTCCCATTGCCATTACTACAGCAGCATACCCTTTGTGAGCACAAGAGGGTGCTATTTTAACCAAATTATCGATTTGGCACTCATAGTTTTTGTGCTTGTTGTGATTTTGTCCTAAATAAAACTTGCACTCTTTCCACAGAGTTTCAGTCTTCAAAATGGACACAGTTTTCAACTGCTACTACTGTCACTATCGGTACCCTCACAATGGCACTGACTTGTCTGTTGTATTTAGTAAGTGCTATTTGTTAGGGTAGTTTCAAGTGACCAGCTCTCCAGGAAGTAATTGCTACGCAGAGTTCTAAATGAAATGGTAATGTAATCACAGAATTCAACACATTGAGATAATTTCAGATTGAACCTTTGATTGTTCTTATTTTCACAAGTGCTTCTCTTTTGGGTATGTTTAATGAGGAAATGTACTGCAGGCAAGATTCCACTTCTTTTCTATTGTTTGCTTTTTCTCACCTTTGGATAAAAATATATGCACCCATATTCTTTTTGTTCCAACTTGTAGCTTGCCTTTAAAAAAGGATAGGACAACATTTTGCCACTATTTTTCATGCTCACCTGTACCCAGTTTTTTTTTTTTTTTTTTTTTTAATTCCCTGCCCTCTAGACTGCAAAGAAGCTGACATCTACTCTAACTTTAGCATCTTTCTTTTCAACCAGTTCAGAAAGTGCTACCAAGTTGGGGTAAATGTTTTCTGACTGAATCTCCTGTTTCCACCTGGTTTTTATTCAGTTGTGTTTCATTTGAAGAAGACCCTCTAGATGACTACAAAGAGAAGCATTTGTGATTCTATGTAAGAATAAGTGCTCCTCTTTGGGGTAGTCTCGTTGGTGTTGTTCATCAGGGCATTCTCCCATTGCCATTACTACAGCAGCATACCCTTTGTGAGCACAAGAGGGTGCTATTTTAACCAAATTATCGATTTGGCACTCATAGTTTTTGTGCTTGTTGTGATTTTGTCCTAAATAAAACTTGCACTCTTTCCATAGAGTTTCAGTCTTCAAAATGGACACAGTTTTCAACTGCTACTACTGTCACTATCAGTACCCTCACAATGGCACTGAATTGTCTGTTGTATTTACTAAGTGCTATTTGTTGGGGTAGTTTCAAGTGACCAGCTCTCCAGGAAGTAATTGCCACGAAGAGTTCTAAATGAAAAGGTAATGTAATCACAGAATTCAACACATTGAGATTATTTGAGATTGAACCATTGATTGTTCTTATTTTCACAAGTTCTTCTCTTTTGGGATAGTTTTAATGAGAAATGTACTGCAGGCAAGATTCCACTTCTTTTCTATTGTTTGCTTTTTCTCACCTTTGGATAAAAATATATGCACCCATATTCTTTTTGTTCCAACTTGTAGCTTGCCCTTAAAAAAGGATAGGGCAACATTTTGCCACTATTTTTCATGCTCACCTGTACCCAATTTTTTTAAAAAAATTTTACCCTAAATTCCTTGCCCTCTAGAATGCAAAGAAGCTAACATCTACTCTAACTTTAGCATCTTTCTTTTCAACCAGTGCAGAAAGTGCTACCAAGTTAGGGTAAATGTTTGCTGACTGAATCTCCTGTGTCCACCTGGATTTTATTCAGATTTGTTTCATTTGAAGAAGACCCTCTAGATGACTACAAAGAGAAGCATTTGTGATTCTATGTAAGAATAAGTGCTCCTCTTTGGGGTAGTCTCGTTGGTGTTGTTCATCAGAGTGTTCTCCCATTGCCATTACTACAGCAGCATACCCTTTGTGAGCACAAGAGGGTGCTATTTTAACCAAATTATCGATTTGGCACTCATAGTTTTTGTGCTTGTTGTGATTTTGTCCTAAATAAAACTTGCACTCTTTCAACAGAGTTTCAGTCTTCAAAATGGACACAGTTTTCAACTGCTGCTACTGTCACTATCGGTACCCTCACAATGGCACTGACTTGTCTGTTGTATTTGGTAAGTGCTGTTTGTTAGGGTAGTTTCAAGTGACCAGCTCTCCAGGAAGTAATTGCCACGCAGAGTTCTAAATGAAAAGGTAATGTAATCACAGAATTCAACACATTGAGATTATTTCAGATTGATCCATTGATTGTTCTTATTTTCACAAGTTCTTCTCTTTTGGGATAGTTTTAATGAGAAATGTACTGCAGGCAAGATTCCACTTCTTTTCTATTGCATGTTTTTTCTCACCTTTGGATAAAAATGTTTGCACTCATATTCTTTTTGTTCCAACTTGTAGCTTGCCCTTAAAAAAGGATCGGGCTACATTTGGCCACTATTTTTCATGCTCACCTGTACCCAATTTTTAAAAAAATTTTTACCCTAAATTCCTTGCCCTCTAGATTGCAAAGAAGCTAACATCTACTCTAACTTTAGCATCTTTCTTTTCAACCAGTGCAGAAAGTGCTACCAAGTTAGGGTAAATGTTTGCTTACTGAATCTCCTGTGTCCACCTGGTTTTTATTCAGTTTTGTTTCATTTGAAGAAGACCCTCTAGATGACTACAAAGAGAAGCATTTGTGATTCTATGTAAGAATAAGTGCTCCTCTTTGGGGTAGTCTCGTTGGTGTTGTTCATCAGGGCGTTCTCCCATTGCCATCACTACAGCAACATACCCTTTGTGAACACTACAGGGTGCTTTTTTAACCAAATTATCGAATTGGCACTCATAGTTTTTGTGCTTGTTGTGATTTTGTCCTAAATAAAACTTGCACTCTTTCCACAAAGTTTCAGTCTTCAAAATGGACACAGTTTTCAACTGCTACTACTGTCACTATCGGTACCCTCACAATGGCACTGACTTGTCTGTTGTATTTAGTAAGTGCTATTTGTTGGGGTAGTTTCAAGTGACCAGCTCTCCAGGAAGTAATTGCCACTCAGAGTTCTAAATGAAAAGGTAATGTAATCACAGAATTCAACACATTGAGATTATTTGAGATTGAACCATTGATTGGTCTTATTTTCACAAGTTCTTCTCTTTTGGGATAGTTTTAATGAGAAATGTACTGCACGCAAGATTCCACTTCTTTTCTATTGCATGTTTTTTCTCACCTTTGGATAAAAATGTTTGCACTCATATTCTTTTTATTCCAACTTGTAGCTTGCCCTTAAAAAAGGATCGGGCAACATTTGGCCACTATTTTTCATGCTCACCTGTACCCAATTTTTAAAAAAATTTTTTACCCTAAATTCCTTGCCCTCTAGATTGCAAAGAAGCTAACATCTACTCTAACTTTAGCATCTTTCTTTTCAACCAGTGCAGAAAGTGCTACCAAGTTAGGGTAAATGTTTGCTTACTGAATCTGCTGTGTCCACCTGGTTTTTATTCAGTTTTGTTTCATTTGAAGAAGACCCTCTAGATGACTACAAAGAGAAGCATTTGTGATTCTATGTAAGAATAAGTGCTCCTCTTTGGGGTAGTCTCGTTGGTGTTGTTCATCAGAGCGTTCTCCCATTGCCATCACTACAGCAACATACCCTTTGTGAACACTAGAGGGTGCTTTTTTTAACCAAATTATCGAATTGGCACTCATAGTTTTTGTGCTTGTTGTGATTTTGTCCTAAATAAAACTTGCACTCTTTCCACAGAGTTTCAGTCTTCAAAATGGACACAGTTTTCAACTGCTACTACTGTCACAGTTGTTGGATTACAAATTCATAAAATGTTAAATCTAGGTTCTAGTGTAATAGTATAGAAAATGAAAAAGTTATGTACATTGTATTTAGCATTTATGGTGAAGATGATGACATCAGATTAACGATTCTGTTAAACAAAGTTTGTAGCAAGATGTTCCGGCCAGTTCCTGTTGTCTTATTGTAAGTCAAATGAGCCATTCTCGGAGATTGTCACCTTTTGTTTTTAATGAGTCTTGATGACTCAGTCCCAATCTTTGGGCAGTTATGCTGATTGGATTAAGAGTTTTTAAATGGGGCATGTGTCTATACCTGAAAACTTAATTTGCATGCTTTGTTTAAGGTCGTCACCCAGGTGCTTTGTTTCCATTCCTAAGCACTGCCCCCTAAATGAATATAAACTACAATGTATCACTGCTTTAGTTAGACTTGGATGACTAGAGCGACGCACAGCGAGTTCTCAATAAAAAGTAAATTCTGTATGTAAGATATCCCAACGTCTCCTGGTCTCTGCTTCGACGAGGAAAAAACATTCCAACACTGTCGGTACCCTCACAATGGCACTGACTTGTCTGTTGAATTTGGAAAGTGCTAATTGTTGGGGTAGTTTCAAGTGACCAGCTCTCCAGGAGGTAATTGCCACGCAGAGTTCTAAATGAAAAGGTAATGTAATCACAGAATTCACCACATTGAGATTATTTCAGATTGAACCGATGATTGGTCTCATTTTCACAAGTGCTTTTCTTTGGGGTAGTTTTAATCAGGAAATTTACTGCAGGCAAGATTCCACTTCTTTTCTATTGCATGTTTTTTCTCACCTTTGGATAAAAATGTTTGCACTCATATTCTTTTTGTTCCAACTTGTAGCTTGCCCTTAAAAAAGGATAGGGCAACATTTTGCCACTATTTTTCATGCACACCTGTACCCAGTTTTTTTTTTTTTTTAATTCCTTGCCCTCTAGACTGCAAAGAAGCTGACATCTACTCTAACTTTAGCATCTTTCTTTTCAACCAGTTCAGAAAGTGCTACCAAGTTGGGGTAAATGTTTTCTGACTGAATCTCCTGTTTCCACCTGGTTTTTATTCAGTTGTGTTTCATTTGAAGAAGACCCTCTAGATGACTACAAAGAGAAGCATTTGTGATTCTATGTAAGAATAAGTGCTCCTCTTTGGGGTAGTCTCGTTGGTGTTGTTCATCAGGGCGTTCTCCCATTGCCATCACTACAGCAACATACCCTTTGTGAACACTACAGGGTGCTTTTATTTAACCAAATTATCGAATTGGCACTCATAGTTTTTGTGCTTCTTGTGATTTTGTCCTAAATAAAATTTGCACTCTTTCCACAGAGTTTCAGTCTTCAAAATGGACACAGTTTTCAACTGCTACTACTGTCACTATCGGTACCCTCACAATGGCACTGACTTTTCTGTTGTATTTAGTAAGTGCTATTTGTTGGGGTAGTTTCAAGTGACCAGCTCTCCAGGAAGTAATTGCCACTCAGAGTTCTAAATGAAAAGGTAATGTAATCACAGAATTCAACTCATTGAGATCATTTCAGATTGAACCATTGATTGGTCTTATTTTCAATAGTGCTTCTCTTTTGGGTATTTTAAATAAGGAAATTTACTGCAGGCAAGATTCCACTTCTTTTCTATTGCATGTTTTTTCTCACCTTTGGATAAAAATGTTTGCAATCATATTCTTTTTGTTCCAACTTGTAGCTTGCCCTTAAAAAAGGATAGGGCAATATTTGGCCACTATTTTTCATGCTCACCTGTACCCAATTTTTTTTTTTAATTTTTTACCCTAAATTCCTTGCCCTCTAGAATGCAAAGAAGCTAACATCTACTCTAACTTTAGCATCTTTCTTTTCAACCAGTGCAGAAAGTGCTACCAAGTTAGGGTAAATGTTTGCTTACTGAATCTCCTGTGTCCACCTGGTTTTTATTCAGTTGTGTTTCATTTGAAGAAGACCCTCTAGATGACTACAAAGAGAAGCATTTGTGATTCTATGTAAGAATAAGTGCTCCTCTTTGGGGTAGTCTCGTTGGTGTTGTTCATCAGAGTGTTCTCCCATTGCCATTACTACAGCAGCATACCCTTTGTGAGCACAAGAGGGTGCTATTTTAACCAAATTATCGATTTGGCACTCATAGTTTTTGTGCTTGTTGTGATTTTGTCCTAAATAAAACTTGCACTCTTTCAACAGAGTTTCAGTCTTCAAAATGGACACAGTTTTCAACTGCTACTACTGTCACTATCGGTACCCTCACAATGGCACTGACTTGTCTGTTGTATTTAGTAAGTGCTATTTGTTGGGGTAGTTTCAAGTGACCAGCTCTCCAGGAAGTAATAGCCACGCAGAGTTCTAAATGAAAAGGTAATGTAATCACAGAATTCAACACATTGAGATTATTTCAGATTGAACCATTGATTGGTATTATTTTCACAAGTTCTTCTCTTTTGGGATAGTTTTAATGAGAAATGTACTGCAGGCAAGATTCCACTTCTTTTCTATTGCATGTTTTTTCTCACCTTTGGATAAAAATGTTTGCACCCATATTTTTTTTTGTTCCAACTTGTAGCTTGCCCTTAAAAAAGGATCGGGCAACATTTGGCCACTATTTTTCATGCTCACCTGTACCCAGTTTTTTTTTTTTCTTTTCTTTTTGAATCCTAATTTCCTTGCCCTCTAGACTGATAAGAAGCTGACATCTACTCTAACTTTAGCATCTTTCTTTTCAACCAGTGCAGAAAGTGCTACCAAGTAAGGGTAAATGTTTGCTTACTGAATCTCCTGTGTCCACCTGGTTTTTATTCAGTTTTGTTTCATTTGAAGAAGACCCTCTAGATGACCCCAAAGAGAAGCATTTGTGATTCTATGTAAGAATAAGTGCTCCTCTATGGGGTAGTCTCGTTGGTGTTGTTCATCAGGGCATTCTCCCATTGCCATTACTACAGCAGCATACCCTTTGTGAGCACAAGAGGATGCTATTTTAACCAAATTATCGATTTGGCACTCATAGTTTTTGTGCTTGTTGTGATTTTGTCCTAAATAAAACTTGCACTCTTTCCACAGTTTCAGTCTTCAAAATGGACACAGTTTTCAACTGCTACTACTGTCACTATCGGTACCCTCACAATGGCACTGACTTGTCTGTTGTATTTAGTAAGTGCTATTTGTTAGGGTAGTTTCAAGTGACCAGCTCTCCAGGAAGTAATTGCTACGCAGAGTTCTAAATGAAATGGTAATGTAATCACAGAATTCAACACATTGAGATAATTTCAGATTGAACCTTTGATTGTTCTTATTTTCACAAGTGCTTCTCTTTTGGGTATGTTTAATGAGGAAATGTACTGCAGGCAAGATTCCACTTCTTTTCTATTGTTTGCTTTTTCTCACCTTTGGATAAAAATATATGCACCCATATTCTTTTTGTTCCAACTTGTAGCTTGCCTTTAAAAAAGGATAGGACAACATTTTGCCACTATTTTTCATGCTCACCTGTACCCAGTTTTTTTTTTTTTTTTTTTTTAATTCCTTGCCCTCTAGACTGCAAAGAAGCTGACATCTACTCTAACTTTAGCATCTTTCTTTTCAACCAGTGCAGAAAGTGCTACCAAGTTAGGGTAAATGTTTGCTTACTGAATCTCCTGTGTCCACCTGGTTTTTATTCAGTTGTGTTTCATTTGAAGAAGACCCTTTAGATGACTACAAAGAGAAGCATTTGTGATTCTATGTAAGAATAAGTGCTCCTCTTTGGGGTAGTCTCGTTGGTGTTGTTCATCAGAGCGTTCTCCCATTGCCATCACTACAGCAACATACCCTTTGTGAACACTAGAGGGTGCTATTTTAACCAAATTATCGATTTGGCACTCATAGTTTTTGTGCTTAGTGTGAGTTTTTCCTAAATAAAACTTGCACTCTTTCCACAGAGTTTCAGTCTTCAAAATGGACACAGTTTTGAACTGCTACTACTGTCACTATCGGTACCCTCACAATGGCACTGACTTGTCTGTTGTATTTAGTAAGTGCTATTTGTTGGGGTAGTTTCAAGTGACCAGCTCTCCAGGAAGTAATTGCCACGGAGAGTTCTAAATGAAAAGGTAATGTAATCACAGAATTCAACACATTGAGATTATTTCAGATTGAACCATTGATTGGTCTTATTTTCACAAGTGCTTCTCTTTTGGGTATTTTTAATAAGGAAATTTACTGCAGGCAAGATTCCACTTCTTTTCTATTGCATGTTTTTTCTCACCTTTGGATAAAAATGTTTGCAATCATATTCTTTTTGTTCCAACTTGTAGCTTGCCCTTAAAAAAGGATAGGGCAACATTTGGCCACCATTTTTCATGCTCACCTGTACCCAGTTTTTTTTTTCTTTTTTTTTTAAATTCCCTGCCCTCTAGACTGATAAGAAGCTGACATCTACTCTAACTTTAGCATCTTTCTTTTCAACCAGTGCAGAAAGTGCTACCAAGTTAGGGTAAATGTGTGCTTACTGAATCTCCTGTTTCCACCTGGTTTTTATTCAGTTGTTTCTCATTTGAAGAAGACCCTCTAGATGACTACAAAGAGAAACATTTGTGATTCTATGTAAGAATAAGTGCTCCTCTTTGGGGTAGTCTCGTTGGTGTTGTTCATCAGGGCGTTCTCCCATTGCCATCACTACAGCAACATACCCTTTGTGAACACTACAGGGTGCTTTTTTTAACCAAATTATCGAATTGGCACTCATAGTTTTTGTGCTTGTTGTGATTTTGTCCTAAATAAAACTTGCACTCTATCCACAGTTTCAGTCTTCAAAATGGACACAGTTTTCAACTGCTACTACTGTCACTATCGGTACCCTCAAAATGGCACTGACTTTTCTGTTGTATTTAGTAAGTGCTATTTGTTGGGGTAGTTTCAAGTGACCAGCTCTCCAGGAAGTAATTGCCACGCAGAGTTCTAAATGAAAAGGTAATGTAATCACAGAATTCAACACATTGAGATTATTTGAGATTGATCCATTGATTGGTCTTATTTTCACAAGTTCTTCTCTTTTGGGATAGTTTTAATGAGAAATGTACTGCAGGCAAGATTCCACTTCTTTTCTATTGCATGTTTTTTCTCACCTTTGGATAAAAATGTTTGCACTCATATTCTTTTTGTTCCAACTTGTAGCTTGCCCTTAAAAAAGGATCGGGTAATATTTGGCCACTATTTTTCATGCTCACCTGTACCCAATTTTTTTTTAATTTTTTTACCCTAAATTCCTTGCCCTCTAGATTGCAAAGAAGCTAACATCTACTCTAACTTTAGCATCTTTCTTTTCAACCAGTGCAGAAAGTGCTACCAAGTTAGGGTAAATGTTTGCTGACTGAATCTCCTGTGTCCACCTGGTTTTTATTCAGATTTGTTTCATTTGAAGAAGACCCTCTAGATGACTACAAAGAGAAGCATTTGTGATTCTATGTAAGAATAAGTGCTCCTCTTTGGGGTAGTCTCGTTGGTGTTGTTCATCAGGGCATTCTCCCATTGCCATTACTACAGCAGCATACCCTTTGTGAGCACAAGAGGGTGCTATTTTAACCAAATTATCGATTTGGCACTCATAGTTTTTGTGCTTGTTGTGATTTTGTCCTAAATAAAACTTGCACTCTTTCAACAGAGTTTCAGTCTTCAAAATGGACACAGTTTTCAACTGCTACTACTGTCACTATCGGTACCCTCACAATGGCACTGACTTGTCTGTTGTATTTAGTAAGTGCTATTTGTTGGGGTAGTTTCAAGTGACCAACACTCCAGGAAGTAATTGCCACGCAGAGTTCTAAATGAAAAGGTAATGTAATCACAGAATTCAACACATTGAGATTATTTCAGATTGGTCTTATTTTCACAAGTTCTTCTCTTTTGGGATAGTTTTAATGAGAAATGTACTGCAGGCAAGAT
This sequence comes from Acrossocheilus fasciatus, assembly GCA_036784905.1. Classification (NCBI taxonomy): domain Eukaryota; kingdom Metazoa; phylum Chordata; class Actinopteri; order Cypriniformes; family Cyprinidae; genus Acrossocheilus; species Acrossocheilus fasciatus. The sequence goes on along the minus strand of CM071947.1, from coordinate 24,853,156 downwards.
TCCACTTCTTTTCTATTGCATGTTTTTTCTCACCTTTGGATAAAAATGTTTGCACCCATATTTTTTTTTGTTCCAACTTGTAGCTTGCCCTTAAAAAAGGATCAGGCAACATTTGGCCACTATTTTTCATGCTCACCTGTACCCAATTTTTAAAAAATTTTTTATCCTAAATTCCTTGCCCTCTAGACTGCAAAGAAGCTAACATCTACTCTAACTTTAGCATCTTTCTTTTCAACCAGTGCAGAAAGTGCTACCAAGTTAGGGTAAATGTTTGCTTACTGAATCTCCTGTGTCCACCTGGTTTTTATTCAGTTTTGTTTAATTTGAAGAAGACCCTCTAGATGACCCCAAAGAGAAGCATTTGTGATTCTATGTAAGAATAAGTGCTCCTCTTTGGGGTAGTCTCGTTGGTGTTGTTCATCAGGGCATTCTCCCATTGCCATTACTACAGCAGCATACCCTTTGTGAGCACAAGAGGGTGCTTTTTTTAGCCAAATTATCGATTTGGCACTCATAGTTTTTGTGCTTGTTGTGATTTTGTCCTAAATAAAACTTGCACTCTTTCAACAGAGTTTCAGTCTTCAAAATGGACACAGTTTTCAACTGCTACTACTGTCACTATCGGTACCCTCACAATGGCACTGACTTGTCTGTTGTATTTAGTAAGTGCTATTTGTTGGGGTAGTTTCAAGTGACCAGCTCTCCAGGAAGTAATAGCCACGCAGAGTTCTAAATGAAAAGGTAATGTAATCACAGAATTCAACACATTGAGATTATTTCAGATTGAACCATTGATTGGTATTATTTTCACAAGTTCTTCTCTTTTGGGATAGTTTTAATGAGAAATGTACTGCAGGCAAGATTCCACTTCTTTTCTATTGCATGTTTTTTCTCACCTTTGGATAAAAATGTTTGCACCCATATTTTTTTTTGTTCCAACTTGTAGCTTGCCCTTAAAAAAGGATCGGGCAACATTTGGCCACTATTTTTCATGCTCACCTGTACCCAGTTTTTTTTTTCTTTTCTTTTTGAATCCTAATTTCCTTGCCCTCTAGACTGATAAGAAGCTGACATCTACTCTAACTTTAGCATCTTTCTTTTCAACCAGTGCAGAAAGTGCTACCAAGTAAGGGTAAATGTTTGCTTACTGAATCTCCTGTGTCCACCTGGTTTTTATTCAGTTTTGTTTCATTTGAAGAAGACCCTCTAGATGACCCCAAAGAGAAGCATTTGTGATTCTATGTAAGAATAAGTGCTCCTCTATGGGGTAGTCTCGTTGGTGTTGTTCATCAGGGCATTCTCCCATTGCCATTACTACAGCAGCATACCCTTTGTGAGCACAAGAGGGTGCTATTTTAACCAAATTATCGATTTGGCACTCATAGTTTTTGTGCTTGTTGTGATTTTGTCCTAAATAAAACTTGCACTCTTTCCACAGAGTTTCAGTCTTCAAAATGGACACAGTTTTCAACTGCTACTACTGTCACTATCGGTACCCTCACAATGGCACTGACTTGTCTGTTGTATTTAGTAAGTGCTATTTGTTAGGGTAGTTTCAAGTGACCAGCTCTCCAGGAAGTAATTGCTACGCAGAGTTCTAAATGAAATGGTAATGTAATCACAGAATTCAACACATTGAGATAATTTCAGATTGAACCTTTGATTGTTCTTATTTTCACAAGTGCTTCTCTTTTGGGTATGTTTAATGAGGAAATGTACTGCAGGCAAGATTCCACTTCTTTTCTATTGTTTGCTTTTTCTCACCTTTGGATAAAAATATATGCACCCATATTCTTTTTGTTCCAACTTGTAGCTTGCCTTTAAAAAAGGATAGGACAACATTTTGCCACTATTTTTCATGCTCACCTGTACCCAGTTTTTTTTTTTTTTTTTTTTTAATTCCCTGCCCTCTAGACTGCAAAGAAGCTGACATCTACTCTAACTTTAGCATCTTTCTTTTCAACCAGTTCAGAAAGTGCTACCAAGTTGGGGTAAATGTTTTCTGACTGAATCTCCTGTTTCCACCTGGTTTTTATTCAGTTGTGTTTCATTTGAAGAAGACCCTCTAGATGACTACAAAGAGAAGCATTTGTGATTCTATGTAAGAATAAGTGCTCCTCTTTGGGGTAGTCTCATTGGTGTTGTTCATCAGGGCGTTCTCCCATTGCCATCACTACAGCAACATACCCTTTGTGAACACTACAGGGTGCTTTTTTTAACCAAATTATCGAATTGGCACTCATAGTTTTTGTGCTTGTTGTGATTTTGTCCTAAATAAAACTTGCACTCTTTCCACAGAGTTTCAGTCTTCAAAATGGACACAGTTTTCAACTGCTACTACTGTCACTATCGGTACCCTCACAATGGCACTGACTTGTCTGTTGTATTTAGTAAGTACTATTTGTTGGAGTAGTTTCAAGTGACCAGCTCTCCAGGAAGTAATTGCCACGCAGAGTTCTAAATGAAAAGGTAATGTAATCACAGAATTCAACTCATTGAGATCATTTGAGATTGATCCATTGATTGGTCTTATTTTCACAAGTTCTTCTCTTTTGGGATAGTTTTAATGAGAAATGTACTGCAGGCAAGATTCCACTTCTTTTCTATTGCATGTTTTTTCTCACCTTTGGATAAAAATGTTTGCACTCATATTCTTTTTGTTCCAACTTGTAGCTTGCCCTTAAAAAAGGATCGGGCAACATTTGGCCACTATTTTTCATGCTCACCTGTACCCAATTTTTAAAAAAATTTTTACCCTAAATTCCTTGCCCTCTAGATTGCAAAGAAGCTAACATCTACTCTAACTTTAGCATCTTTCTTTTCAACCAGTGCAGAAAGTGCTACCAAGTTAGGGTAAATGTTTGCTTACTGAATCTCCTGTGTCCACCTGGTTTTGATTCAGTTTTGTTTCATTTGAAGAAGACCCTCTAGATGACTACAAAGAGAAGCATTTGTGATTCTATGTAAGAATAAGTGCTCCTCTTTGGGGTAGTCTCGTTGGTGTTGTTCATCAGGGAGTTCTCCCATTGCCATCACTACAGCAACATACCCTTTGTGAACACTACAGGGTGCTTTTTTTAACCAAATTATCGAATTGGCACTCATAGTTTTTGTGCTTGTTGTGATTTTGTCCTAAATAAAACTTGCACTCTTTCCACAAAGTTTCAGTCTTCAAAACGGACACAGTTTTCAACTGCTACTACTGTCACTATCGGTACCCTCACAATGGCACTGACTTTTCTGTTGTATTTAGTAAGTGCTATTTGTTGGGGTAGTTTCAAGTGACCAGCTCTCCAGGAAGTAATTGCCACGCAGAGTTCTAAATGAAAAGGTAATGTAATCACAGAATTCAACTCATTGAGATCATTTCAGATTGAACCATTGATTGGTCTTATTTTCACAAGTGCTTCTCTTTTGGGTATGTTTAATGAGGAAATGTACTGCAGGCAAGATTCCACTTCTTTTCTATTGTTTGCTTTTTCTCACCTTTGGATAAAAATATATGCACCCATATTCTTTTTGTTCCAACTTGTAGCTTGCCCTTAAAAAAGGATCGGGCAATATTTTGCCACTATTTTTCATGCTCACCTGTACCCAGTTTTTTTTTTTTTTTTTTTTTTTTAATTCCCTGCCCTCTAGACTGCAAAGAAGCTAACATCTACTCTAACTTTAGCATCTTTCTTTTCAACCAGTTCAGAAAGTGCTACCAAGTTGGGGTAAATGTTTGCTGACTGAATCTCCTGTGTCCACCTGGTTTTTATTCAGATTTGTTTCATTTGAAGAAGACCCTCTAGATGACTACAAAGAGAAGCATTTGTGATTCTATTTAAGAATAAGTGCTCCTCTTTGGGGTAGTCTCGTTGGTGTTGTTCATCAGGGCATTCTCCCATTGCCATTACTAGAGCAGCATACCCTTTGTGAGCACAAGAGGGTGCTATTTTAACCAAATTATCGATTTGGCACTCATAGTTTTTGTGCTTGTTGTGATTTTGTCCTAAATAAAACTTGCACTCTTTCAACAGAGTTTCAGTCTTCAAAATGGACACAGTTTTCAACTGCTACTACTGTCACTATCGGTACCCTCACAATGGCACTGACTTGTCTGTTGTATTTAGTAAGTGCTATTTGTTGGGGTAGTTTCAAGTGACCAACTCTCCAGGAAGTAATAGCCACGCAGAGTTCTAAATGAAAAGGTAATGTAATCACAGAATTCAACACATTGAGATTATTTCAGATTGGTCTTATTTTCACAAGTTCTTCTCTTTTGGGATAGTTTTAATGAGAAATGTACTGCAGGCAAGATTCCACTTCTTTTCTATTGCATGTTTTTTCTCACCTTTGGATAAAAATGTTTGCACCCATATTTTTTTTTGTTCCAACTTGTAGCTTGCCCTTAAAAAAGGATCAGGCAACATTTGGCCACTATTTTTCATGCTCACCTGTACCCAATTTTTAAAAAAAATTTTTACCCTAAGTTCCTTGCCCTCTAGACTGCAAAGAAGCTAACATCTACTCTAACTTTAGCATCTTTCTTTTCAACCAGTGCAGAAAGTGCTACCAAGTTAGGGTAAATGTTTGCTTACTGAATCTCCTGTGTCCACCTGGTTTTTATTCAGTTTTGTTTAATTTGAAGAAGACCCTCTAGATGACCCCAAAGAGAAGCATTTGTGATTCTATGTAAGAATAAGTGCTCCTCTTTGGGGTAGTCTCGTTGGTGTTGTTCATCAGGGCATTCTCCCATTGCCATTACTACAGCAGCATACCCTTTGTGAGCACAAGAGGGTGCTTTTTTTAGCCAAATTATCGATTTGGCACTCATAGTTTTTGTGCTTGTTGTGATTTTGTCCTAAATAAAACTTGCACTCTTTCAACAGAGTTTCAGTCTTCAAAATGGACACAGTTTTCAACTGCTACTAATGTCACTATCGGTACCCTCACAATGGCACTGACTTGTCTGTTGTATTTAGTAAGTGCTATTTCTTGGGGTAGTTTCAAGTGACCAGCTCTCCAGGAAGTAATTGCCACGCAGAGTTCTAAATGAAAAGGTAATGTAATCACAGAATTCAACAAATTGAGATTATTTCAGATTGAACCATTGATTGGTCTTATTTTCACAAGTTCTTCTCTTTTGGGATAGTTTTAATGAGAAATGTACTGCAGGCAAGATTTCACTTCTTTTCTATTGCATGTTTTTTCTCACCTTTGGATAAAAATGTTTGCACTCATATTCTTTTTGTTCCAACTTGTAGCTTGCCCTTAAAAAAGGATCGGGCTACATTTGGCCACTATTTTTCATGCTCACCTGTACCCAGTTTTTTTTTTTTTTTTTTTTTTTTTTGAATCCTAATTTCCTTGCCCTCTAGACTGATAAGAAGCTAACATCTACTCTAACTTTAGCATCTTTCTTTTCAACCAGTGCAGAAAGTGCTACCAAGTTAGGGTAAATGTTTGCTGACTGAATCTCCTGTGTCCACCTGGTTTTTATTCAGATTTGTTTCATTTGAAGAAGACCCTCTAGATGACTACAAAGAGAAGCATTTGTGATTCTATGTAAGAATAAGTGCTCCTCTTTGGGGTAGTCTCGTTGGTGTTGTTCATCAGGGCATTCTCCCATTGCCATTACTACAGCAGCATACCCTTTGTGAGCACAAGAGGGTGCTATTTTAACCAAATTATCGATTTGGCACTCATAGTTTTTGTGCTTGTTGTGATTTTGTCCTAAATAAAACTTGCACTCTTTCAACAGAGTTTCAGTCTTCAAAATGGACACAGTTTTCAACTGCTACTACTGTCACTATCGGTACCCTCACAATGGCACTGACTTGTCTGTTGTATTTAGTAAGTGCTATTTGTTGGGGTAGTTTCAAGTGACCAACTCTCCAGGAAGTAATAGCCACGCAGAGTTCTAAATGAAAAGGTAATGTAATCACAGAATTCAACACATTGAGATTATTTCAGATTGGTCTTATTTTCACAAGTTCTTCTCTTTTGGGATAGTTTTAATGAGAAATGTACTGCAGGCAAGATTCCACTTCTTTTCTATTGCATGTTTTTTCTCACCTTTGGATAAAAATGTTTGCACCCATATTTTTTTTTGTTCCAACTTGTAGCTTGCCCTTAAAAAAGGATCAGGCAACATTTGGCCACTATTTTTCATGCTCACCTGTACCCAATTTTTAAAAAAAATTTTATCCTAAATTCCTTGCCCTCTAGACTGCAAAGAAGCTAACATCTACTCTAACTTTAGCATCTTTCTTTTCAACCAGTGCAGAAAGTGCTACCAAGTAAGGGTAAATGTTTGCTTACTGAATCTCCTGTGTCCACCTGGTTTTTATTCAGTTTTGTTTCATTTGAAGAAGACCCTCTAGATGACTACAAAGAGAAGAATTTGTGATTCTATGTAAGAATAAGTGCTCCTCTTTGGGGTAGTCTCGTTGGTGTTGTTCATCAGGGCGTTCTCCCATTGCCATCACTACAGCAACATACCCTTTGTGAACACTACAGGGTGCTTTTTTTAGCCAAATTATCGATTTGGCACACATAGTTTTTGTGCTTGTTGTGATTTTGTCCTAAATAAAACTTGCACTCTTTCAACAGAGTTTCAGTCTTCAAAATGGACACAGTTTTCAACTGCTACTAATGTCACTATCGGTACCCTCACAATGGCACTGACTTGTCTGTTGTATTTAGTAAGTGCTATTTGTTGGGGTAGTTTCAAGTGACCAGCTCTCCAGGAAGTAATTGCCACGCAGAGTTCTAAATGAAAAGGTAATGTAATCACAGAATTCAACACATTGAGATTATTTCAGATTGAACCATTGATTGGTCTTATTTTCACAAGTTCTTCTCTTTTGGGATAGTTTTAATGAGAAATGTACTGCAGGCAAGATTCCACTTCTTTTCTATTGCATGTTTTTTCTCACCTTTGGATAAAAATGTTTGCACTCATATTCTTTTTGTTCCAACTTGTAGCTTGCCCTTAAAAAAGGATCGGGCAACATTTGGCCACTATTTTTCATGCTCACCTGTACCCAATTTTTTTTTAATTTTTTTACCCTAAATTCCTTGCCCTCTAGATTGCAAAGAAGCTAACATCTACTCTAACTTTAGCATCTTTCTTTTCAACCAGTGCAGAAAGTGCTACCAAGTTAGGGTAAATGTTTGCTGACTGAATCTCCTGTGTCCACCTGGTTTTTATTCAGATTTGTTTCATTTGAAGAAGACCCTCTAGATGACTACAAAGAGAAGCATTTGTGATTCTATGTAAGAATAAGTGCTCCTCTTTGGGGTAGTCTCGTTGGTGTTGTTCATCAGGGCATTCTCCCATTGCCATTACTACAGCAGCATACCCTTTGTGAGCACAAGAGGGTGCTATTTTAACCAAATTATCGATTTGGCACTCATAGTTTTTGTGCTTGTTGTGATTTTGTCCTAAATAAAACTTGCACTCTTTCAACAGAGTTTCAGTCTTCAAAATGGACACAGTTTTCAACTGCTACTACTGTCACTATCGGTACCCTCACAATGGCACTGACTTGTCTGTTGTATTTAGTAAGTGCTATTTGTTGGGGTAGTTTCAAGTGACCAACACTCCAGGAAGTAATTGCCACGCAGAGTTCTAAATGAAAAGGTAATGTAATCACAGAATTCAACACATTGAGATTATTTCAGATTGGTCTTATTTTCACAAGTTCTTCTCTTTTGGGATAGTTTTAATGAGAAATGTACTGCAGGCAAGATTCCACTTCTTTTCTATTGCATGTTTTTTCTCACCTTTGGATAAAAATGTTTGCACCCATATTTTTTTTTGTTCCAACTTGTAGCTTGCCCTTAAAAAAGGATCAGGCAACATTTGGCCACTATTTTTCATGCTCACCTGTACCCAATTTTTAAAAAAAATTTTATCCTAAATTCCTTGCCCTCTAGACTGCAAAGAAGCTAACATCTACTCTAACTTTAGCATCTTTCTTTTCAACCAGTGCAGAAAGTGCTACCAAGTTAGGGTAAATGTTTGCTTACTGAATCTCCTGTGTCCACCTGGTTTTTATTCAGTTTTGTTTAATTTGAAGAAGACCCTCTAGATGACCCCAAAGAGAAGCATTTGTGATTCTATGTAAGAATAAGTGCTCCTCTTTGGGGTAGTCTCGTTGGTGTTGTTCATCAGGGCATTCTCCCATTGCCATTACTACAGCAGCATACCCTTTGTGAGCACAAGAGGGTGCTTTTTTTAGCCAAATTATCGATTTGGCACTCATAGTTTTTGTGCTTGTTGTGATTTTGTCCTAAATAAAACTTGCACTCTTTCAACAGAGTTTCAGTCTTCAAAATGGACACAGTTTTCAACTGCTACTACTGTCACTATCGGTACCCTCACAATGGCACTGACTTGTCTGTTGTATTTAGTAAGTGCTATTTGTTGGGGTAGTTTCAAGTGACCAGCTCTCCAGGAAGTAATAGCCACGCAGAGTTCTAAATGAAAAGGTAATGTAATCACAGAATTCAACACATTGAGATTATTTCAGATTGAACCATTGATTGGTATTATTTTCACAAGTTCTTCTCTTTTGGGATAGTTTTAATGAGAAATGTACTGCAGGCAAGATTCCACTTCTTTTCTATTGCATGTTTTTTCTCACCTTTGGATAAAAATGTTTGCACCCATATTTTTTTTTGTTCCAACTTGTAGCTTGCCCTTAAAAAAGGATCGGGCAACATTTGGCCACTATTTTTCATGCTCACCTGTACCCAGTTTTTTTTTTCTTTTCTTTTTGAATCCTAATTTCCTTGCCCTCTAGACTGATAAGAAGCTGACATCTACTCTAACTTTAGCATCTTTCTTTTCAACCAGTGCAGAAAGTGCTACCAAGTAAGGGTAAATGTTTGCTTACTGAATCTCCTGTGTCCACCTGGTTTTTATTCAGTTTTGTTTCATTTGAAGAAGACCCTCTAGATGACCCCAAAGAGAAGCATTTGTGATTCTATGTAAGAATAAGTGCTCCTCTATGGGGTAGTCTCGTTGGTGTTGTTCATCAGGGCATTCTCCCATTGCCATTACTACAGCAGCATACCCTTTGTGAGCACAAGAGGGTGCTATTTTAACCAAATTATCGATTTGGCACTCATAGTTTTTGTGCTTGTTGTGATTTTGTCCTAAATAAAACTTGCACTCTTTCCACAGAGTTTCAGTCTTCAAAATGGACACAGTTTTCAACTGCTACTACTGTCACTATCGGTACCCTCACAATGGCACTGACTTGTCTGTTGTATTTAGTAAGTGCTATTTGTTAGGGTAGTTTCAAGTGACCAGCTCTCCAGGAAGTAATTGCTACGCAGAGTTCTAAATGAAATGGTAATGTAATCACAGAATTCAACACATTGAGATAATTTCAGATTGAACCTTTGATTGTTCTTATTTTCACAAGTGCTTCTCTTTTGGGTATGTTTAATGAGGAAATGTACTGCAGGCAAGATTCCACTTCTTTTCTATTGTTTGCTTTTTCTCACCTTTGGATAAAAATATATGCACCCATATTCTTTTTGTTCCAACTTGTAGCTTGCCTTTAAAAAAGGATAGGACAACATTTTGCCACTATTTTTCATGCTCACCTGTACCCAGTTTTTTTTTTTTTTTTTTTTTTTTTTTTTTAATTCCTTGCCCTCTAGACTGCAAAGAAGCTGACATCTACTCTAACTTTAGCATCTTTCTTTTCAACCAGTGCAGAAAGTGCTACCAAGTTAGGGTAAATGTTTGCTTACTGAATCTCCTGTGTCCACCTGGTTTTTATTCAGTTGTGTTTCATTTGAAGAAGACCCTTTAGATGACTACAAAGAGAAGCATTTGTGATTCTATGTAAGAATAAGTGCTCCTCTTTGGGGTAGTCTCGTTGGTGTTGTTCATCAGAGCGTTCTCCCATTGCCATCACTACAGCAACATACCCTTTGTGAACACTAGAGGGTGCTATTTTAACCAAATTATCGATTTGGCACTCATAGTTTTTGTGCTTAGTGTGAGTTTTTCCTAAATAAAACTTGAACTCTTTCAACAGAGTTTCAGTCTTCAAAATGGACACAGTTTTGAACTGCTACTACTGTCACTATCGGTACCCTCACAATGGCACTGACTTGTCTGTTGTATTTAGTAAGTGCTATTTGTTGGGGTAGTTTCAAGTGACCAGCTCTCCAGGAAGTAATAGCCACGCAGAGTTCTAAATGAAAAGGTAATGTAATCACAGAATTCAACACATTGAGATTATTTGAGATTGAACCATTGATTGGTATTATTTTCACAAGTTCTTCTCTTTTGGGATAGTTTTAATGAGAAATGTACTGCAGGCAAGATACCCTTTGTGAACACTACAGGGTGCGTTTTTTAACCAAATTATCGAATTGGCACTCATAGTTTTTGTGCTTGTTGTGATTTTGTCCTAAATAAAACTTGCACTCTATCCACAGTTTCAGTCTTCAAAATGGACACAGTTTTCAACTGCTACTACTGTCACTATCGGTACCCTCAAAATGGCACTGACTTTTCTGTTGTATTTAGTAAGTGCTATTTGTTGGGGTAGTTTCAAGTGACCAGCTCTCCAGGAAGTAATTGCCACGCAGAGTTCTAAATGAAAAGGTAATGTAATCACAGAATTCAACACATTGAGATTATTTGAGATTGATCCATTGATTGGTCTTATTTTCACAAGTTCTTCTCTTTTGGGATAGTTTTAATGAGAAATGTACTGCAGGCAAGATTCCACTTCTTTTCTATTGCATGTTTTTTCTCACCTTTGGATAAAAATGTTTGCACTCATATTCTTTTTGTTCCAACTTGTAGCTTGCCCTTAAAAAAGGATCGGGCAATATTTGGCCACTATTTTTCATGCTCACCTGTACCCAATTTTTTTTTTTTTTTTTTACCCTAAATTCCTTGCCCTCTAGATTGCAAAGAAGCTAACATCTACTCTAACTTTAGCATCTTTCTTTTCAACCAGTGCAGAAAGTGCTACCAAGTTAGGGTAAATGTTTGCTGACTGAATCTCCTGTGTCCACCTGGTTTTTATTCAGATTTGTTTCATTTGAAGAAGACCCTCTAGATGACTACAAAGAGAAGCATTTGTGATTCTATTTAAGAATAAGTGCTCCTCTTTGGGGTAGTCTCGTTGGTGTTGTTCATCAGGGCATTCTCCCATTGCCATTACTAGAGCAGCATACCCTTTGTGAGCACAAGAGGGTGCTATTTTAACCAAATTATCGATTTGGCACTCATAGTTTTTGTGCTTGTTGTGATTTTGTCCTAAATAAAACTTGCACTCTTTAAACAGAGTTTCAGTCTTCAAAATGGACACAGTTTTCAACTGCTACTACTGTCACTATCGGTACCCTCACAATGGCACTGACTTGTCTGTTGTATTTAGTAAGTGCTATTTGTTGGGGTAGTTTCAAGTGACCAACTCTCCAGGAAGTAATAGCCACGCAGAGTTCTAAATGAAAAGGTAATGTAATCACAGAATTCAACACATTGAGATTATTTCAGATTGGTCTTATTTTCACAAGTTCTTCTCTTTTGGGATAGTTTTAATGAGAAATGTACTGCAGGCAAGATTCCACTTCTTTTCTATTGCATGTTTTTTCTCACCTTTGGATAAAAATGTTTGCACCCATATTTTTTTTTGTTCCAACTTGTAGCTTGCCCTTAAAAAAGGATCAGGCAACATTTGGCCACTATTTTTCATGCTCACCTGTACCCAATTTTTAAAAAAAAATTTTACCCTAAGTTCCTTGCCCTCTAGACTGCAAAGAAGCTAACATCTACTCTAACTTTAGCATCTTTCTTTTCAACCAGTGCAGAAAGTGCTACCAAGTTAGGGTAAATGTTTGCTTACTGAATCTCCTGTGTCCACCTGGTTTTTATTCAGTTTTGTTTAATTTGAAGAAGACCCTCTAGATGACCCCAAAGAGAAGCATTTGTGATTCTATGTAAGAATAAGTGCTCCTCTTTGGGGTAGTCTCGTTGGTGTTGTTCATCAGGGCATTCTCCCATTGCCATTACTACAGCAGCATACCCTTTGTGAGCACAAGAGGGTGCTTTTTTTAGCCAAATTATCGATTTGGCACTCATAGTTTTTGTGCTTGTTGTGATTTTGTCCTAAATAAAACTTGCACTCTTTCAACAGAGTTTCAGTCTTCAAAATGGACACAGTTTTCAACTGCTACTAATGTCACTATCGGTACCCTCACAATGGCACTGACTTGTCTGTTGTATTTAGTAAGTGCTATTTGTTGGGGTAGTTTCAAGTGACCAGCTCTCCAGGAAGTAATTGCCACGCAGAGTTCTAAATGAAAAGGTAATGTAATCACAGAATTCAACAAATTGAGATTATTTCAGATTGAACCATTGATTGGTCTTATTTTCACAAGTTCTTCTCTTTTGGGATAGTTTTAATGAGAAATGTACTGCAGGCAAGATTTCACTTCTTTTCTATTGCATGTTTTTTCTCACCTTTGGATAAAAATGTTTGCACTCATATTCTTTTTGTTCCAACTTGTAGCTTGCCCTTAAAAAAGGATCGGGCTACATTTGGCCACTATTTTTCATGCTCACCTGTACCCAGTTTTTTTTTTTTTTTTTTTTTTTTTTGAATCCTAATTTCCTTGCCCTCTAGACTGATAAGAAGCTAACATCTACTCTAACTTTAGCATCTTTCTTTTCAACCAGTGCAGAAAGTGCTACCAAGTTAGGGTAAATGTTTGCTGACTGAATCTCCTGTGTCCACCTGGTTTTTATTCAGATTTGTTTCATTTGAAGAAGACCCTCTAGATGACTACAAAGAGAAGCATTTGTGATTCTATGTAAGAATAAGTGCTCCTCTTTGGGGTAGTCTCGTTGGTGTTGTTCATCAGGGCATTCTCCCATTGCCATTACTACAGCAGCATACCCTTTGTGAGCACAAGAGGGTGCTATTTTAACCAAATTATCGATTTGGCACTCATAGTTTTTGTGCTTGTTGTGATTTTGTCCTAAATAAAACTTGCACTCTTTCAACAGAGTTTCAGTCTTCAAAATGGACACAGTTTTCAACTGCTACTACTGTCACTATCGGTACCCTCACAATGGCACTGACTTGTCTGTTGTATTTAGTAAGTGCTATTTGTTGGGGTAGTTTCAAGTGACCAACTCTCCAGGAAGTAATAGCCACGCAGAGTTCTAAATGAAAAGGTAATGTAATCACAGAATTCAACACATTGAGATTATTTCAGATTGGTCTTATTTTCACAAGTTCTTCTCTTTTGGGATAGTTTTAATGAGAAATGTACTGCAGGCAAGATTCCACTTCTTTTCTATTGCATGTTTTTTCTCACCTTTGGATAAAAATGTTTGCACCCATATTTTTTTTTGTTCCAACTTGTAGCTTGCCCTTAAAAAAGGATCAGGCAACATTTGGCCACTATTTTTCATGCTCACCTGTACCCAATTTTTAAAAAATTTTTTATCCTAAATTCCTTGCCCTCTAGACTGCAAAGAAGCTAACATCTACTCTAACTTTAGCATCTTTCTTTTCAACCAGTGCAGAAAGTGCTACCAAGTAAGGGTAAATGTTTGCTTACTGAATCTCCTGTGTCCACCTGGTTTTTATTCAGTTTTGTTTCATTTGAAGAAGACCCTCTAGATGACTACAAAGAGAAGCATTTGTGATTCTATGTAAGAATAAGTGCTCCTCTTTGGGGTAGTCTCGTTGGTGTTGTTCATCAGGGCGTTCTCCCATTGCCATCACTACAGCAACATACCCTTTGTGAACACTACAGGGTGCTTTTTTTAGCCAAATTATCGAATTGGCACTCATAGTTTTTGTGCTTGTTGTGATTTTGTCCTAAATAAAACTTGCACTCTTTCCACAGAGTTTCAGTCTTCAAAATGGACACAGTTTTCAACTGCTACTACTGTCACAGTTGTTGGATTACAAATTCATAAAATGTTAAATCTAGGTTCTAGTGTAATAGTATAGAAAATGAAAAAGTTATGTACATTGTATTTAGCATTTATGGTGAAGATGATGACATCAGATTAACGATTCTGTTAAACAAAGTTTGTAGCAAGATGTTCCGGCCAGTTCCTGTTGTCTTATTGTAAGTCAAATGAGCCATTCTCGGAGATTGTCACCTTTTGTTTTTAATGAGTCTTGATGACTCAGTCCCAATCTTTGGGCAGTTATGCTGATTGGATTAAGAGTTTTTAAATGGGGCATGTGTCTATACCTGAAAACTTCATTTGCATGCTTTGTTTAAGGTCGTCACCCAGGTGCTTTGTTTCCATTCCTAAGCACTGCCCCCTAAATGAATATAAACTACAATGTATCACTGCTTTAGTTAGACTTGGATGACTAGAGCGACGCACAGCGAGTTCTCAATAAAAAGTAAATTCTGTATGTAAGATATCCCAACGTCTCCTGGTCTCTGCTTCGACGAGGAAAAAACATTCCAACACTGTCGGTACCCTCACAATGGCACTGACTTGTCTGTTGAATTTGGAAAGTGATAATTGTTGGGGTAGTTTCAAGTGACCAGCTCTCCAGGAGGTAATTGCCACGCAGAGTTCTAAATGAAAAGGTAATGTAATCACAGAATTCACCACATTGAGATTATTTCAGATTGAACCGATGATTGGTCTCATTTTCACAAGTGCTTCTCTTTGGGGTAGTTTTAATCAGGAAATTTACTGCAGGCAAGATTCCACTTCTTTTCTATTGCATGTTTTTTCTCACCTTTGGATAAAAATGTTTGCACTCATATTCTTTTTGTTCCAACTTGTAGCTTGCCCTTAAAAAAGGATAGGGCAACATTTTGCCACTATTTTTCATGCACACCTGTACCCAGTTTTTTTTTTTTTTTTTAATTCCTTGCCCTCTAGACTGCAAAGAAGCTGACATCTACTCTAACTTTAGCATCTTTCTTTTCAACCAGTTCAGAAAGTGCTACCAAGTTGGGGTAAATGTTTTCTGACTGAATCTCCTGTTTCCACCTGGTTTTTATTCAGTTGTGTTTCATTTGAAGAAGACCCTCTAGATGACTACAAAGAGAAGCATTTGTGATTCTATGTAAGAATAAGTGCTCCTCTTTGGGGTAGTCTCGTTGGTGTTGTTCATCAGGGCGTTCTCCCATTGCCATCACTACAGCAACATACCCTTTGTGAACACTACAGGGTGCTTTTTTTTAAACAAATTATCGAATTGGCACTCATAGTTTTTGTGCTTCTTGTGATTTTGTCCTAAATAAAATTTGCACTCTTTCCACAGAGTTTCAGTCTTCAAAATGGACACAGTTTTCAACTGCTACTACTGTCACTATCGGTACCCTCACAATGGCACTGACTTTTCTGTTGTATTTAGTAAGTGCTATTTGTTGGGGTAGTTTCAAGTGGCCAGCTCTCCAGGAAGTAATTGCCACTCAGAGTTCTAAATGAAAAGGTAATGTAATCACAGAATTCAACTCATTGAGATCATTTCAGATTGAACCATTGATTGGTCTTATTTTCAATAGTGCTTCTCTTTTGGGTATTTTAAATAAGGAAATTTACTGCAGGCAAGATTCCACTTCTTTTCTATTGCATGTTTTTTCTCACCTTTGGATAAAAATGTTTGCAATCATATTCTTTTTGTTCCAACTTGTAGCTTGCCCTTAAAAAAGGATAGGGCAACATTTGGCCACTATTTTTCATGCTCACCTGTACCCATTTTTTTTTCTTTTTTTTTTTTTAATTCCCTGCCCTCTAGACTGCAAAGAAGCTGACATCTACTTTAACTTTAGCATCTTTCTTTTCAACCAGTGCAGAAAGTGCTACCAAGTTAGGGTAAATGTTTGCTTACTGAATCTCCTGTGTCCAGATGGTTTTTATTCAGTTTTGTTTCATTTGAAGAAGCCCCACTAGATGACTACAAAGAGAAGCATTTGTGATTCTATGTAAGAATAAGTGCTCCTCTTTGGGGTAGTCTCGTTGGTGTTGTTCAGCAGGGCATTCTCCCATTGCCATTACTACAGCAGCATACCCTTTGTGAGCACAAGAGGGAACTATTTTAACCAAATTATCGATTTGGCACTCATAGTTTTTGTGCTTGTTGTGATTTTGTCCTAAATACAACTTGCACTCTTTCAACAGAGTTTCAGTCTTCAAAATGGACACAGTTTTCAACTGCTACTACTGTCACTATCGGTACCCTCACAATGGCACTGACTTGTCTGTTGTATTTAGTAAGTGCTATTTGTTGGGGTAGTTTCAAGTGACCAGCTCTCCAGGAGGTAATTGCCACGCAGAGTTCTAAATGAAAAGGTAATGTAATCACAGAATTCAACACATTGAGAGAATTTCAGATTGAACCTTTGATTGTTCTTATTTTCACAAGTGCTTCTCTTTTGGGTATGTTTAATGAGGAAATGTACTGCAGGCAAGATTCCACTTCTTTTCTATTGTTTGCTTTTTCTCACCTTTGGATAAAAATATATGCACCCATATTCTTTTTGTTCCAACTTGTAGGTTGCCCTTAAAAAAGGATAGGGCAACATTTTGCCACTATTTTTCATGCTCACCTGTACCCAGTTTTTTTTTTTAATTTTTTACCCTAAATTCCTTGCCCTCTAGAATGCAAAGAAGCTAACATCTACTCTAACTTTAGCATCTTTCTTTTCAACCAGTGCAGAAAGTGCTACCAAGTTAGGGTAAATGTTTGCTGACTGAATCTCCTGTGTCCACCTGGTTTTTATTCAGATTTGTTTCATTTGAAGAAGACCCTCTAGATGACTACAAAGAGAAGCATTTGTGATTCTATGTAAGAATAAGTGCTCCTCTTTGGGGTAGTCTCGTTGGTGTTGTTCATCAGAGCGTTCTCCCATTGCCATCACTACAGCAACATACCCTTTGTGAACACTAGAGGGTGCTATTTTAACAAAATTATCGATTTGGCACTCATAGTTTTTGTGCTTAGTGTGAGTTTTTCCTAAATAAAACTTGAACTCTTTCAACAGAGTTTCAGTCTTCAAAATGGACACAGTTTTCAACTGCTACTACTGTCACTATCGGTACCCTCACAATGGCACTGACTTGTCTGTTGTATTTAGTAAGTGCTATTTGTTGGGGTAGTTTCAAGTGACCAGCTCTCCAGGAAGTAATAGCCACGCAGAGTTCTAAATGAAAAGGTAATGTAATCACAGAATTCAACACATTGAGATTATTTCAGATTGGTCTTATTTTCACAAGTTCTTCTCTTTTGGGATAGTTTTAATGAGAAATGTACTGCAGGCAAGATTCCACTTCTTTTCTATTGCATGTTTTTTCTCACCTTTGGATAAAAATGTTTGCACCCATATTTTTTTTTGTTCCAACTTGTAGCTTGCCCTTAAAAAAGGATCAGGCAACATTTGGCCACTATTTTTCATGCTCACCTGTACCCAATTTTTAAAAAAAATTTTTACCCTAAGTTCCTTGCCCTCTAGACTGCAAAGAAGCTAACATCTACTCTAACTTTAGCATCTTTCTTTTCAACCAGTGCAGAAAGTGCTACCAAGTTAGGGTAAATGTTTGCTTACTGAATCTCCTGTGTCCACCTGGTTTTTATTCAGTTTTGTTTAATTTGAAGAAGACCCTCTAGATGACCCCAAAGAGAAGCATTTGTGATTCTATGTAAGAATAAGTGCTCCTCTTTGGGGTAGTCTCGTTGGTGTTGTTCATCAGGGCATTCTCCCATTGCCATTACTACAGCAGCATACCCTTTGTGAGCACAAGAGGGTGCTTTTTTTAGCCAAATTATCGATTTGGCACTCATAGTTTTTGTGCTTGTTGTGATTTTGTCCTAAATAAAACTTGCACTCTTTCAACAGAGTTTCAGTCTTCAAAATGGACACAGTTTTCAACTGCTACTAATGTCACTATCGGTACCCTCACAATGGCACTGACTTGTCTGTTGTATTTAGTAAGTGCTATTTGTTGGGGTAGTTTCAAGTGACCAGCTCTCCAGGAAGTAATTGCCACGCAGAGTTCTAAATGAAAAGGTAATGTAATCACAGAATTCAACAAATTGAGATTATTTCAGATTGAACCATTGATTGGTCTTATTTTCACAAGTTCTTCTCTTTTGGGATAGTTTTAATGAGAAATGTACTGCAGGCAAGATTTCACTTCTTTTCTATTGCATGTTTTTTCTCACCTTTGGATAAAAATGTTTGCACTCATATTCTTTTTGTTCCAACTTGTAGCTTGCCCTTAAAAAAGGATCGGGCTACATTTGGCCACTATTTTTCATGCTCACCTGTACCCAGTTTTTTTTTTTAATTTTTTACCCTAAATTCCTTGCCCTCTAGAATGCAAAGAAGCTAACATCTACTCTAACTTTAGCATCTTTCTTTTCAACCAGTGCAGAAAGTGCTACCAAGTTAGGGTAAATGTTTGCTGACTGAATCTCCTGTGTCCACCTGGTTTTTATTCAGATTTGTTTCATTTGAAGAAGACCCTCTAGATGACTACAAAGAGAAGCATTTGTGATTCTATGTAAGAATAAGTGCTCCTCTTTGGGGTAGTCTCGTTGGTGTTGTTCATCAGAGCGTTCTCCCATTGCCATCACTACAGCAACATACCCTTTGTGAACACTAGAGGGTGCTATTTTAACAAAATTATCGATTTGGCACTCATAGTTTTTGTGCTTAGTGTGAGTTTTTCCTAAATAAAACTTGAACTCTTTCAACAGAGTTTCAGTCTTCAAAATGGACACAGTTTTCAACTGCTACTACTGTCACTATCGGTACCCTCACAATGGCACTGACTTGTCTGTTGTATTTAGTAAGTGCTATTTGTTGGGGTAGTTTCAAGTGACCAGCTCTCCAGGAAGTAATAGCCACGCAGAGTTCTAAATGAAAAGGTAATGTAATCACAGAATTCAACACATTGAGATTATTTCAGATTGGTCTTATTTTCACAAGTTCTTCTCTTTTAGGATAGTTTTAATGAGAAATGTACTGCAGGCAAGATTCCACTTCTTTTCTATTGCATGTTTTTTCTCACCTTTGGATAAAAATGTTTGCACCCATATTTTTTTTTGTTCCAACTTGTAGCTTGCCCTTAAAAAAGGATCAGGCAACATTTGGCCACTATTTTTCATGCTCACCTGTACCCAATTTTTAAAAAAAATTTTTACCCTAAGTTCCTTGCACTCTAGACTGCAAAGAAGCTAACATCTACTCTAACTTTAGCATCTTTCTTTTCAACCAGTGCAGAAAGTGCTACCAAGTTAGGGTAAATGTTTGCTTACTGAATCTCCTGTGTCCACCTGGTTTTTATTCAGTTTTGTTTAATTTGAAGAAGACCCTCTAGATGACCCCAAAGAGAAGCATTTGTGATTCTATGTAAGAATAAGTGCTCCTCTTTGGGGTAGTCTCGTTGGTGTTGTTCATCAGGGCATTCTCCCATTGCCATTACTACAGCAGCATACCCTTTGTGAGCACAAGAGGGTGCTTTTTTTAGCCAAATTATCGATTTGGCACTCATAGTTTTTGTGCTTGTTGTGATTTTGTCCTAAATAAAACTTGCACTCTTTCAACAGAGTTTCAGTCTTCAAAATGGACACAGTTTTCAACTGCTACTAATGTCACTATCGGTACCCTCACAATGGCACTGACTTGTCTGTTGTATTTAGTAAGTGCTATTTGTTGGGGTAGTTTCAAGTGACCAGCTCTCCAGGAAGTAATTGCCACGCAGAGTTCTAAATGAAAAGGTAATGTAATCACAGAATTCAACAAATTGAGATTATTTCAGATTGAACCATTGATTGGTCTTATTTTCACAAGTTCTTCTCTTTTGGGATAGTTTTAATGAGAAATGTACTGCAGGCAAGATTTCACTTCTTTTCTATTGCATGTTTTTTCTCACCTTTGGATAAAAATGTTTGCACTCATATTCTTTTTGTTCCAACTTGTAGCTTGCCCTTAAAAAAGGATCGGGCTACATTTGGCCACTATTTTTCATGCTCACCTGTACCCAGTTTTTTTTTTTTTTTTTGAATCCTAATTTCCTTGCCCTCTAGACTGATAAGAAGCTAACATCTACTCTAACTTTAGCATCTTTCTTTTCAACCAGTGCAGAAAGTGCTACCAAGTTAGGGTAAATGTTTGCTGACTGAATCTCCTGTGTCCACCTGGTTTTTATTCAGATTTGTTTCATTTGAAGAAGACCCTCTAGATGACTACAAAGAGAAGCATTTGTGATTCTATGTAAGAATAAGTGCTCCTCTTTGGGGTAGTCTCGTTGGTGTTGTTCATCAGGGCATTCTCCCATTGCCATTACTACAGCAGCATACCCTTTGTGAGCACAAGAGGGTGCTATTTTAACCAAATTATCGATTTGGCACTCATAGTTTTTGTGCTTGTTGTGATTTTGTCCTAAATAAAACTTGCACTCTTTCAACAGAGTTTCAGTCTTCAAAATGGACACAGTTTTCAACTGCTACTACTGTCACTATCGGTACCCTCACAATGGCACTGACTTGTCTGTTGTATTTAGTAAGTGCTATTTGTTGGGGTAGTTTCAAGTGACCAACTCTCCAGGAAGTAATAGCCACGCAGAGTTCTAAATGAAAAGGTAATGTAATCACAGAATTCAACACATTGAGATTATTTCAGATTGGTCTTATTTTCACAAGTTCTTCTCTTTTGGGATAGTTTTAATGAGAAATGTACTGCAGGCAAGATTCCACTTCTTTTCTATTGCATGTTTTTTCTCACCTTTGGATAAAAATGTTTGCACCCATATTTTTTTTTGTTCCAACTTGTAGCTTGCCCTTAAAAAAGGATCAGGCAACATTTGGCCACTATTTTTCATGCTCACCTGTACCCAATTTTTAAAAAAAATTTTATCCTAAATTCCTTGCCCTCTAGACTGCAAAGAAGCTAACATCTACTCTAACTTTAGCATCTTTCTTTTCAACCAGTGCAGAAAGTGCTACCAAGTAAGGGTAAATGTTTGCTTACTGAATCTCCTGTGTCCACCTGGTTTTTATTCAGTTTTGTTTCATTTGAAGAAGACCCTCTAGATGACTACAAAGAGAAGAATTTGTGATTCTATGTAAGAATAAGTGCTCCTCTTTGGGGTAGTCTCGTTGGTGTTGTTCATCAGGGCGTTCTCCCATTGCCATCACTACAGCAACATACCCTTTGTGAACACTACAGGGTGCTTTTTTTAGCCAAATTATCGATTTGGCACACATAGTTTTTGTGCTTGTTGTGATTTTGTCCTAAATAAAACTTGCACTCTTTCAACAGAGTTTCAGTCTTCAAAATGGACACAGTTTTCAACTGCTACTAATGTCACTATCGGTACCCTCACAATGGCACTGACTTGTCTGTTGTATTTAGTAAGTGCTATTTGTTGGGGTAGTTTCAAGTGACCAGCTCTCCAGGAAGTAATTGCCACGCAGAGTTCTAAATGAAAAGGTAATGTAATCACAGAATTCAACACATTGAGATTATTTCAGATTGAACCATTGATTGGTCTTATTTTCACAAGTTCTTCTCTTTTGGGATAGTTTTAATGAGAAATGTACTGCAGGCAAGATTCCACTTCTTTTCTATTGCATGTTTTTTCTCACCTTTGGATAAAAATGTTTGCACTCATATTCTTTTTGTTCCAACTTGTAGCTTGCCCTTAAAAAAGGATCGGGCAACATTTGGCCACTATTTTTCATGCTCACCTGTACCCAGTTTTTTTTTTTTTTTTTCTTTTTTGAATCCTAATTTCCTTGCCCTCTAGACTGATAAGAAGCTAACATCTACTCTAACTTTAGCATCTTTCTTTTCAACCAGTGCAGAAAGTGCTACCAAGTTAGGGTAAATGTTTGCTTACTGAATCTCCTGTGTCCACCTGGTTTTTATTCAGTTTTGTTTAATTTGAAGAAGACCCTCTAGATGACCCCAAAGAGAAGCATTTGTGATTCTATGTAAGAATAAGTGCTCCTCTTTGGGGTAGTCTCGTTGGTGTTGTTCATCAGGGCATTCTCCCATTGCCATTACTACAGCAGCATACCCTTTGTGAGCACAAGAGGGTGCTATTTTAACCAAATTATCGATTTGGCACTCATAGTTTTTGTGCTTGTTGTGATTTTGTCCTAAATAAACCTTGCACTCTTTCCATAGAGTTTCAGTCTTCAAAATGGACACAGTTTTCAACTGCTACTACTGTCACTATCAGTACCCTCACAATGGCACTGACTTGTCTGTTGTATTTAGTAAGTGCTATTTGTTGGGGTAGTTTCAAGTGACCAGCTCTCCAGGAAGTAATTGCCACGCAGAGTTCTAAATGAAAAGGTAATGTAATCACAGAATTCAACACATTGAGATTATTTCAGATTGATCCATTGATTGGTCTTATTTTCACAAGTTCTTCTCTTTTGGGATAGTTTTAATGAGAAATGTACTGCAGGCAAGATTCCACTTCTTTTCTATTGCATGTTTTTTCTCACCTTTGGATAAAAATGTTTGCACTCATATTCTTTTTGTTCCAACTTGTAGCTTGCCCTTAAAAAAGGATCGGGCAACATTTGGCCACTATTTTTCATGCTCACCTGTACCCAATTTTTAAAAAATTTTTTACCCTAAATTCCTTGCCCTCTAGATTGCAAAGAAGCTAACATCTACTCTAACTTTAGCATCTTTCTTTTCAACCAGTGCAGAAAGTGCTACCAAGTTAGGGTAAATGTTTGCTTACTGAATCTCCTGTGTCCACCTGGTTTTTATTCAGTTTTGTTTCATTTGAAGAAGACCCTCTAGATGACCCCAAAGAGAAGCATTTGTGATTCTATGTAAGAATAAGTGCTCCTCTTTGGGGTAGTCTCGTTGGTGTTGTTCATCAGGGCGTTCTCCCATTGCCATCACTACAGCAACATACCCTTTGTGAACACTACAGGGTGCTTTTTTTAACCAAATTATCGAATTGGCACTCATAGTTTTTGTGCTTGTTGTGATTTTGTCCTAAATAAAACTTGCACTCTTTCCACAAAGTTTCAGTCTTCAAAATGGACACAGTTTTCAACTGCTACTACTGTCACTATCGGTACCCTCACAATGGCACTGACTTGTCTGTTGTATTTAGTAAGTGCTATTTGTTGGGGTAGTTTCAAGTGACCAGCTCTCCAGGAAGTAATTGCCACTCAGAGTTCTAAATGAAAAGGTAATGTAATCACAGAATTCAACACATTGAGATTATTTGAGATTGAACCATTGATTGGTCTTATTTTCACAAGTTCTTCTCTTTTGGGATAGTTTTAATGAGAAATGTACTGCAGGCAAGATTCCACTTCTTTTCTATTGTATGTTTTTTCTCACCTTTGGATAAAAATGTTTGCACTCATATTCTTTTTATTCCAACTTGTAGCTTGCCCTTAAAAAAGGATCGGGCAACATTTGGCCACTATTTTTCATGCTCACCTGTACCCAATTTTTTAAAAAAATTTTACCCTAAATTCCTTGCCCTCTAGATTGCAAAGAAGCTAACATCTACTCTAACTTTAGCATCTTTCTTTTCAACCAGTGCAGAAAGTGCTACCAAGTTAGGGTAAATGTTTGCTTACTGAATCTGCTGTGTCCACCTGGTTTTTATTCAGTTTTGTTTCATTTGAAGAAGACCCTCTAGATGACTACAAAGAGAAGCATTTGTGATTCTATGTAAGAATAAGTGCTCCTCTTTGGGGTAGTCTCGTTGGTGTTGTTCATCAGAGCGTTCTCCCATTGCCATCACTACAGCAACATACCCTTTGTGAACACTAGAGGGTGCTTTTTTTAACCAAATTATCGAATTGGCACTCATAGTTTTTGTGCTTGTTGTGATTTTGTCCTAAATAAAACTTGCACTCTTTCCACAGAGTTTCAGTCTTCAAAATGGACACAGTTTTCAACTGCTACTACTGTCACAGTTGTTGGATTACAAATTCATAAAATGTTAAATCTAGGTTCTAGTGTAATAGTATAGAAAATGAAAAAGTTATGTACATTGTATTTAGCATTTATGGTGAAGATGATGACATCAGATTAACGATTCTGTTAAACAAAGTTTGTAGCAAGATGTTCCGGCCAGTTCCTGTTGTCTTATTGTAAGTCAAATGAGCCATTCTCGGAGATTGTCACCTTTTGTTTTTAATGAGTCTTGATGACTCAGTCCCAATCTTTGGGCAGTTATGCTGATTGGATTAAGAGTTTTTAAATGGGGCATGTGTCTATACCTGAAAACTTCATTTGCATGCTTTGTTTAAGGTCGTCACCCAGGTGCTTTGTTTCCATTCCTAAGCACTGCCCCCTAAATGAATATAAACTACAATGTATCACTGCTTTAGTTAGACTTGGATGACTAGAGCGACGCACAGCGAGTTCTCAATAAAAAGTAAATTCTGTATGTAAGATATCCCAACGTCTCCTGGTCTCTGCTTCGACGAGGAAAAAACATTCCAACACTGTCGGTACCCTCACAATGGCACTGACTTGTCTGTTGAATTTGGAAAGTGATAATTGTTGGGGTAGTTTCAAGTGACCAGCTCTCCAGGAGGTAATTGCCACGCAGAGTTCTAAATGAAAAGGTAATGTAATCACAGAATTCACCACATTGAGATTATTTCAGATTGAACCGATGATTGGTCTCATTTTCACAAGTGCTTCTCTTTGGGGTAGTTTTAATCAGGAAATTTACTGCAGGCAAGATTCCACTTCTTTTCTATTGCATGTTTTTTCTCACCTTTGGATAAAAATGTTTGCACTCATATTCTTTTTGTTCCAACTTGTAGCTTGCCCTTAAAAAAGGATAGGGCAACATTTTGCCACTATTTTTCATGCACACCTGTACCCAGTTTTTTTTTTTTTTTTTTAATTCCTTGCCCTCTAGACTGCAAAGAAGCTGACATCTACTCTAACTTTAGCATCTTTCTTTTCAACCAGTTCAGAAAGTGCTACCAAGTTGGGGTAAATGTTTTCTGACTGAATCTCCTGTTTCCACCTGGTTTTTATTCAGTTGTGTTTCATTTGAAGAAGACCCTCTAGATGACTACAAAGAGAAGCATTTGTGATTCTATGTAAGAATAAGTGCTCCTCTTTGGGGTAGTCTCGTTGGTGTTGTTCATCAGGGCGTTCTCCCATTGCCATCACTACAGCAACATACCCTTTGTGAACACTACAGGGTGCTTTTTTTTAAACAAATTATCGAATTGGCACTCATAGTTTTTGTGCTTCTTGTGATTTTGTCCTAAATAAAATTTGCACTCTTTCCACAGAGTTTCAGTCTTCAAAATGGACACAGTTTTCAACTGCTACTACTGTCACTATCGGTACCCTCACAATGGCACTGACTTTTCTGTTGTATTTAGTAAGTGCTATTTGTTGGGGTAGTTTCAAGTGGCCAGCTCTCCAGGAAGTAATTGCCACGGAGAGTTCTAAATGAAAAGGTAATGTAATCACAGAATTCAACTCATTGAGATCATTTCAGATTGAACCATTGATTGGTCTTATTTTCAATAGTGCTTCTCTTTTGGGTATTTTAAATAAGGAAATTTACTGCAGGCAAGATTCCACTTCTTTTCTATTGCATGTTTTTTCTCACCTTTGGATAAAAATGTTTGCAATCATATTCTTTTTGTTCCAACTTGTAGCTTGCCCTTAAAAAAGGATAGGGCAACATTTGGCCACTATTTTTCATGCTCACCTGTACCCATTTTTTTTTCTTTTTTTTTTTTTAATTCCCTGCCCTCTAGACTGCAAAGAAGCTGACATCTACTTTAACTTTAGCATCTTTCTTTTCAACCAGTGCAGAAAGTGCTACCAAGTTAGGGTAAATGTTTGCTTACTGAATCTCCTGTGTCCAGATGGTTTTTATTCAGTTTTGTTTCATTTGAAGAAGCCCCACTAGATGACTACAAAGAGAAGCATTTGTGATTCTATGTAAGAATAAGTGCTCCTCTTTGGGGTAGTCTCGTTGGTGTTGTTCAGCAGGGCATTCTCCCATTGCCATTACTACAGCAGCATACCCTTTGTGAGCACAAGAGGGAACTATTTTAACCAAATTATCGATTTGGCACTCATAGTTTTTGTGCTTGTTGTGATTTTGTCCTAAATACAACTTGCACTCTTTCAACAGAGTTTCAGTCTTCAAAATGGACACAGTTTTCAACTGCTACTACTGTCACTATCGGTACCCTCACAATGGCACTGACTTGTCTGTTGTATTTAGTAAGTGCTATTTGTTGGGGTAGTTTCAAGTGACCAGCTCTCCAGGAGGTAATTGCCACGCAGAGTTCTAAATGAAAAGGTAATGTAATCACAGAATTCAACACATTGAGAGAATTTCAGATTGAACCTTTGATTGTTCTTATTTTCACAAGTGCTTCTCTTTTGGGTATGTTTAATGAGGAAATGTACTGCAGGCAAGATTCCACTTCTTTTCTATTGTTTGCTTTTTCTCACCTTTGGATAAAAATATATGCACCCATATTCTTTTTGTTCCAACTTGTAGGTTGCCCTTAAAAAAGGATAGGGCAACATTTTGCCACTATTTTTCATGCTCACCTGTACCCAGTTTTTTTTTTTTTAATTTTTTACCCTAAATTCCTTGCCCTCTAGAATGCAAAGAAGCTAACATCTACTCTAACTTTAGCATCTTTCTTTTCAACCAGTGCAGAAAGTGCTACCAAGTTAGGGTAAATGTTTGCTGACTGAATCTCCTGTGTCCACCTGGTTTTTATTCAGATTTGTTTCATTTGAAGAAGACCCTCTAGATGACTACAAAGAGAAGCATTTGTGATTCTATGTAAGAATAAGTGCTCCTCTTTGGGGTAGTCTCGTTGGTGTTGTTCATCAGAGCGTTCTCCCATTGCCATCACTACAGCAACATACCCTTTGTGAACACTAGAGGGTGCTATTTTAACAAAATTATCGATTTGGCACTCATAGTTTTTGTGCTTAGTGTGAGTTTTTCCTAAATAAAACTTGAACTCTTTCAACAGAGTTTCAGTCTTCAAAATGGACACAGTTTTCAACTGCTACTACTGTCACTATCGGTACCCTCACAATGGCACTGACTTGTCTGTTGTATTTAGTAAGTGCTATTTGTTAGGGTAGTTTCAAGTGACCAGCTCTCCAGGAAGTAATTGCCACGCAGAGTTCTAAATGAAAAGGTAGTGTAATCACAGAATTCAACACGTTGAGATTATTTCAGATTGAACCATTGATTGTTCTTATTTTCACAAGTGCTTCTCTTTTGGGTATGTTTAATGAGGAAATGTACTGCAGGCAAGATTCCACTTCTTTTCTATTGTTTGCTTTTTCTCACCTTTGGATAAAAATATATGCACCCATATTCTTTTTGTTCCAACTTGTAGCTTGCCCTTAAAAAAGGATAGGGCAACATTTTGCCACTATTTTTCATGCTCACCTGTACCCAATTTTTTTTTTTAATTTTTTACCCTAAATTCCTTGCCCTCTAGAATGCAAAGAAGCTAACATCTACTCTAACTTTAGCATCTTTCTTTTCAACCAGTGCAGAAAGTGCTACCAAGTTAGGGTAAATGTTTGCTTACTGAATCTCCTGTGTCCACCTGGTTTTTATTCAGTTTTGTTTCATTTGAAGAAGACCCTCTAGATGACCCCAAAGAGAAGCATTTGTGATTCTATGTAAGAATAAGTGCTCCTCTATGGGGTAGTCTCGTTGGTGTTGTTCATCAGGGCATTCTCCCATTGCCATTACTACAGCAGCATACCCTTTGTGAGCACAAGAGGGTGCTATTTTAACCAAATTATCGATTTGGCACTCATAGTTTTTGTGCTTGTTGTGATTTTGTCCTAAATAAAACTTGCACTCTTTCCACAGAGTTTCAGTCTTCAAAATGGACACAGTTTTCAACTGCTACTACTGTCACTATTGGTACCCTCACAATGGCACTGACTTGTCTGTTGTATTTAGTAAGTGCTATTTGTTAGGGTAGTTTCAAGTGACCAGCTCTCCAGGAAGTAATTGCTACGCAGAGTTCTAAATGAAATGGTAATGTAATCAAAGAATTCAACACATTGAGATAATTTCAGATTGAACCTTTGATTGTTCTTATTTTCACAAGTGCTTCTCTTTTGGGTATGTTTAATGAGGAAATGTACTGCAGGCAAGATTCCACTTCTTTTCTATTGTTTGCTTTTTCTCACCTTTGGATAAAAATATATGCACCCATATTCTTTTTGTTCCAACTTGTAGCTTGCCTTTAAAAAAGGATAGGACAACATTTTGCCACTATTTTTCATGCTCACCTGTACCCAGTTTTTTTTTTTTTTTTTTTTTTTTTTTTTTTTAATTCCTTGCCCTCTAGACTGCAAAGAAGCTGACATCTACTCTAACTTTAGCATCTTTCTTTTCAACCAGTGCAGAAAGTGCTACCAAGTTAGGGTAAATGTTTGCTTACTGAATCTCCTGTGTCCACCTGGTTTTTATTCAGTTGTGTTTCATTTGAAGAAGACCCTTTAGATGACTACAAAGAGAAGCATTTGTGATTCTATGTAAGAATAAGTGCTCCTCTTTGGGGTAGTCTCGTTGGTGTTGTTCATCAGAGCGTTCTCCCATTGCCATCACTACAGCAGCATACCCTTTGTGAGCACAAGAGGGTGCTATTTTAACCAAATTATCGATTTGGCACTCATAGTTTTTGTGCTTGTTGTGATTTTGTCCTAAATAAAACTTGCACTCTTTCCACAGAGTTTCAGTCTTCAAAATGGACACAGTTTTCAACTGCTACTACTGTCACTATTGGTACCCTCACAATGGCACTGACTTGTCTGTTGTATTTAGTAAGTGCTATTTGTTAGGGTAGTTTCAAGTGACCAGCTCTCCAGGAAGTAATTGCTACGCAGAGTTCTAAATGAAATGGTAATGTAATCACAGAATTCAACACATTGAGATAATTTCAGATTGAACCTTTGATTGTTCTTATTTTCACAAGTGCTTCTCATTTGGGTATGTTTAATGAGGAAATGTACTGCAGGCAAAATTCCACTTCTTTTCTATTGTTTGCTTTTTCTCACCTTTGGATAAAAATATATGCACCCATATTCTTTTTGTTCCAACTTGTAGCTTGCCTTTAAAAAAGGATAGGACAACATTTTGCCACTATTTTTCATGCTCACCTGTACCCAGTTTTTTTTTTTTTTTTTTTTTTTTAATTCCTTGCCCTCTAGACTGCAAAGAAGCTGACATCTACTCTAACTTTAGCATCTTTCTTTTCAACCAGTGCAGAAAGTGCTACCAAGTTAGGGTAAATGTTTGCTTACTGAATCTCCTGTGTCCACCTGGTTTTTATTCAGATTTGTTTCATTTGAAGAAGACCCTCTAGATGACTACAAAGAGAAGCATTTGTGATTCTATGTAAGAATAAGTGCTCCTCTTTGGGGTAGTCTCGTTGGTGTTGTTCATCAGGGCATTCTCCCATTGCCATTACTACAGCAGCATACCCTTTGTGAGCACAAGAGGGTGCTATTTTAACCAAATTATCGATTTGGCACTCATAGTTTTTGTGCTTGTTGTGATTTTGTCCTAAATAAAACTTGCACTCTTTCAACAGAGTTTCAGTCTTCAAAATGGACACAGTTTTCAACTGCTACTACTGTCACTATCGGTACCCTCACAATGGCACTGACTTGTCTGTTGTATTTAGTAAGTGCTATTTGTTGGGGTAGTTTCAAGTGACCAGCTCTCCAGGAAGTAATTGCCACGCAGAGTTCTAAATGAAAAGGTAATGTAATCACAGAATTCAACACATTGAGATTATTTCAGATTGAACCATTGATTGGTATTATTTTCACAAGTTCTTCTCTTTTGGGATAGTTTTAATGAGAAATGTACTGCAGGCAAGATTCCACTTCTTTTCTATTGCATGTTTTTTCTCACCTTTGGATAAAAATGTTTGCACCCATATTTTTTTTTGTTCCAACTTGTAGCTTGCCCTTAAAAAAGGATCTGGCAACATTTGGCCACTATTTTTCATGCTCACCTGTACCCAGTTTTTTTTTTTTTTCTTTTTTTTTTTTTGAATCCTAATTTCCTTGCCCTCTAGACTGATAAGAAGCTGACATCTACTCTAACTTTAGCATCTTTCTTTTCAACCAGTGCAGAAAGTGCTACCAAGTAAGGGTAAATGTTTGCTTACTGAATCTCCTGTGTCCACCTGGTTTTTATTCAGTTTTGTTTCATTTGAAGAAGACCCTCTAGATGACCCCAAAGAGAAGCATTTGTGATTCTATGTAAGAATAAGTGCTCCTCTATGGGGTAGTCTCGTTGGTGTTGTTCATCAGGGCATT
This sequence comes from Acrossocheilus fasciatus, assembly GCA_036784905.1. Classification (NCBI taxonomy): domain Eukaryota; kingdom Metazoa; phylum Chordata; class Actinopteri; order Cypriniformes; family Cyprinidae; genus Acrossocheilus; species Acrossocheilus fasciatus. The sequence goes on along the minus strand of CM071947.1, from coordinate 24,822,826 downwards.
CTCCCATTGCCATTACTACAGCAGCATACCCTTTGTGAGCACAAGAGGGTGCTATTTTAACCAAATTATCGATTTGGCACTCATAGTTTTTGTGCTTGTTGTGATTTTGTCCTAAATAAAACTTGCACTCTTTCCACAGAGTTTCAGTCTTCAAAATGGACACACTTTTCAACTGCTACTACTGTCACTATTGGTACCCTCACAATGGCACTGACTTGTCTGTTGTATTTAGTAAGTGCTATTTGTTAGGGTAGTTTCAAGTGACCAGCTCTCCAGGAAGTAATTGCTACGCAGAGTTCTAAATGAAATGGTAATGTAATCACAGAATTCAACACATTGAGATAATTTCAGATTGAACCTTTGATTGTTCTTATTTTCACAAGTGCTTCTCTTTTGGGTATGTTTAATGAGGAAATGTACTGCAGGCAAGATTCCACTTCTTTTCTATTGTTTGCTTTTTCTCACCTTTGGATAAAAATATATGCACCCATATTGTTTTTGTTCCAACTTGTAGCTTGCCTTTAAAAAAGGATAGGACAACATTTTGCCACTATTTTTCATGCTCACCTTTACCCAATTTTTAAAAAAATTTTTACCCTAAATTCCTTGCCCTCTAGATTGCAAAGAAGCTAACATCTACTCTAACTTTAGCATCTTTCTTTTCAACCAGTGCAGAAAGTGCTACCAAGTTAGGGTAAATGTTTGCTTACTGAATCTCCTGTGTCCACCTGGTTTTTATTCAGTTTTGTTTCATTTGAAGAAGACCCTCTAGATGACTACAAAGAGAAGCATTTGTGATTCTATGTAAGAATAAGTGCTCCTCTTTGGGGTAGTCTCGTTGGTGTTGTTCATCAGGGCGTTCTCCCATTGCCATCACTACAGCAGCATACACTTTGTGAAAACTAAAGTGTGCTATTTTAACCAAATTATCGATTTGGCACTCATAGTTTTTGTGCTTAGTGTGAGTTTTTCCTAAATAAAACTTGCACTCTTTCAACAGAGTTTCAGTCTTCAAAACGGAAACAGTTTTCAACTGCTGCTACTGTCACTATCGGTACCCTCACAATGGCACTGACTTGTCTGTTGTATTTAGTAAGTGCTATTTGTTGGGGTAGTTTCAAGTGACCAACTCTCCAGGAAGTAATAGCCACGCAGAGTTCTAAATGAAAAGGTAATGTAATCACAGAATTCAACACATTGAGATTATTTCAGATTGAACCATTGATTGTTCTTATTTTCACAAGTGCTTCTCTTTTGGGTATGTTTAATGAGGAAATGTACTGCAGGCAAGATTCCACTTCTTTTCTATTGTTTGCTTTTTCTCACCTTTGGATAAAAATATATGTACCCATATTCTTTTTGTTCCAACTTGTAGCTTGCCCTTAAAAAAGGATCGGGCAACATTTGGCCACTATTTTTCATGCTCACCTGTACCCAGTTTTTTTTTTTTTTTTTTTTTAATTCCCTGCCCTCTAGACTGCAAAGAAGCTGACATCTACTCTAACTTTAGCATCTTTCTTTTCAACCAGTGCAGAAAGTGCTACCAAGTTAGGGTAAATGTTTGCTTACTGAATCTCCTGTGTCCACCTGGTTTTTATTCAGTTTTGTTTCATTTGAAGAAGACCCTCTAGATGACTACAAAGAGAAGCATTTGTGATTCTATGTAAGAATAAGTGCTCCTCTTTGGGGTAGTCTCGTTGGTGTTGTTCATCAGAGTGTTCTCCCATTGCCAATACTACAGCAGCATACACTTTGTGAAAACTAAAGTGTGCTATTTTAACCAAATTATCGATTTGGCACTCATAGTTTTTGTGCTTAGTGTGAGTTTTTCCTAAATAAAACTTGCACTCTTTAAACAGAGTTTCAGTCTTCAAAATGGACACAGTTTTCAACTGCTACTACTGTCACTATCGGTACCCTCACAATGGCACTGACTTGTCTGTTGTATTTAGTAAGTGCTATTTGTTGGGGTAGTTTCAAGTGACCAGCTCTCCAGGAAGTAATAGCCACGCAGAGTTCTAAATGAAAAGGTAATGTAATCACAGAATTCAACACATTGAGATTATTTCAGATTGAACCATTGATTGGTATTATTTTCACAAGTTCTTCTCTTTTGGGATAGTTTTTAATGAGAAATGTACTGCAGGCAAGATTCCACTTCTTTTCTATTGCATGTTTTTTCTCACCTTTGGATAAAAATGTTTGCACCCATATTTTTTTTTGTTCCAACTTGTAGCTTGCCCTTAAAAAAGGATCGGGCAACATTTGGCCACTATTTTTCATGCTCACCTGTACCCAGTTTTTTTTTTTTCTTTTCTTTTTTGAATCCTAATTTCCTTGCCCTCTAGACTGATAAGAAGCTGACATCTACTCTAACTTTAGCATCTTTCTTTTCAACCAGTGCAGAAAGTGCTACCAAGTAAGGGTAAATGTTTGCTTACTGAATCTCCTGTGTCCACCTGGTTTTTATTCAGTTTTGTTTCATTTGAAGAAGACCCTCTAGATGACCCCAAAGAGAAGCATTTGTGATTCTATGTAAGAATAAGTGCTCCTCTATGGGGTAGTCTCGTTGGTGTTGTTCATCAGGGCATTCTCCCATTGCCATTACTACAGCCGCATACCCTTTGTGAGCACAAGAGGGTGCTATTTTAACCAAATTATCGATTTGGCACTCATAGTTTTTGTGCTTGTTGTGATTTTGTCCTAAATAAAACTTGCACTCTTTCCACAGAGTTTCAGTCTTCAAAATGGACACAGTTTTCAACTGCTACTACTGTCACTATCGGTACCCTCACAATGGCACTGACTTGTCTGTTGTATTTAGTAAGTGCTATTTGTTAGGGTAGTTTCAAGTGACCAGCTCTCCAGGAAGTAATTGCTACGCAGAGTTCTAAATGAAATGGTAATGTCATCACAGAATTCAACATATTGAGATAATTTCAGATTGAACCTTTGATTGTTCTTATTTTCACAAGTGCTTCTCTTTTGGGTATGTTTAATGAGGAAATGTACTGCAGGCAAGATTCCACTTCTTTTCTTATGTTTGCTTTTTCTCACCTTTGGATAAAAATATATGCACCCATATTCTTTTTGTTCCAACTTGTAGCTTGCCCTTAAAAAAGGATAGGGCAACATTTTGCCACTATTTTTCATGCTCACCTGTACCCAATTTTTTTTTAAATTTTTTACCCTAAATTCCTTGCCCTCTAGAATGCAAAGAAGCTAACATCTACTCTAACTTTAGCATCTTTCTTTTCAACCAGTGCAGAAAGTGCTACCAAGTTAGGGTAAATGTTTGCTGACTGAATCTCCTGTGTCCACCTGGTTTTTATTCAGATTTGTTTCATTTGAAGAAGACCCTCTAGATGACTACAAAGAGAAGCATTTGTGATTCTATGTAAGAATAAGTGCTCCTCTTTGGGGTAGTCTCGTTGGTGTTGTTCATCAGGGCATTCTCCCATTGCCATTACTACAGCAGCATACCCTTTGTGAGCACAAGAGGGTGCTATTTTAACCAAATTATCGATTTGGCACTCATAGTTTTTGTGCTTGTTGTGATTTTGTCCTAAATAAAACTTGCACTCTTTCAACAGAGTTTCAGTCTTCAAAATGGACACAGTTTTCAACTGCTACTACTGTCACTATCGGTACCCTCACAATGGCACTGACTTGTCTGTTGTATTTAGTAAGTGCTATTTGTTGGGGTAGTTTCAAGTGACCAGCTCTCCAGGAAGTAATAGCCACGCAGAGTTCTAAATGAAAAGGTAATGTAATCACAGAATTCAACACATTGAGATCATTTCAGATTGAACCATTGATTGGTATTATTTTCACAAGTTCTTCTCTTTTGGGATAGTTTTTAATGAGAAATGTACTGCAGGCAAGATTCCACTTCTTTTCTATTGCATGTTTTTTCTCACCTTTGGATAAAAATGTTTGCACCCATATTTTTTTTTGTTCCAACTTGTAGCTTGCCCTTAAAAAAGGATCGGGCAACATTTGGCCACTATTTTTCGTGCTCACCTATACCCAGTTTTTTTTTTTTTCTTTTTTAATTCCTTGCCCTCTAGACTGCAAAGAAACTGACATCTACTCTAACTTCAGCATCTTTCTTTTCAACCAGTGCAGAAAGTGCTACCAAGTTAGGGTAAATGTTTGCTTACTGAATCTCCTGTGTCCACCTGGTTTTTATTCAGTTGTGTTTCATTTGAAGAAGACCCTTTAGATGACTACAAAGAGAAGCATTTGTGATTATGTAAGAATAAGTGCTCCTCTTTGGGGTAGTCTCGTTGGTGTTGTTCATCAGGGCGTTCTCCCATTGCCATCACTACAGCAACATACCCTTTGTGAACACTACAGGGTGCTTTTTTTAACCAAATTATCGAATTGGCACTCATAGTTTTTGTGCTTGTTGTGATTTTGTCCTAAATAAAACTTGCAGTCTTTCCACAGAGTTTCAGTCTTCAAAATGGACACAGTTTTCAACTGCTACTACTGTCACTATCGGTACCCTCACAATGGCACTGACATGTCTGTTGTATTTAGTAAGTGCTATTTGTTGGGGTAGTTTCAAGTGACCAGCTCTCAAGGAAGTAATTGCCACGCAGAGTTCTAAATGAAAAGGTAATGTAATGACAGAATTCAACACATTGAGATTATTTCAGATTGAACCATTGATTGGTTTTATTTTCACAAGTTCTTCGTTTTGGGGTAGTTTTAATGTAGGTTAATATAAGGTAGAGGAAATGTACTGCAGGCAAGATTCCACTTCTTTTCTATTTCTTGTTTTTTCCTAAACTTTGGATAAAAATGTTTTGACCTATATTCTTTTTGTTTCGAATTGTAGCTTGTCCTTAAAAAAGGATAGGGCCACATTTGGCCACTATTTTTCATGCTCACCTGTACCCATTTTTTTTATTTTTTATTTTTTTTTTTATCCTAAATTCCTTGCCATCTAGATTGCAAAGAAGCTGACATCTATCTAACTTTAGCATCTTTCTTTTCAACCAGTGCAGAAAGCAGATGGGAGTTTTACTTACTCAAACATGTTCTGAGGGCAGAAAGGAAAATGATTGGTTCACAGATTCAATCAATGAAATTGTAGCAGAGGCGGGGTCAGGAAATTTGAACGTGTGTGTGTGTGGAGGAGGGAATATATCAGACAGATTCGTTACTGACGCTTCGTGTGAGGCATTTATGACAAGGTAAGTGAATTTACCATGTATTTTAATGAAACAAACAAACAAACAAAAAACAAAAACATCTCAAACCTTTAGTGAGATAATTAGCAAACAAAGATGCACAGAACAAATAATCGTCGACTGAATATATCATATAGTATGCATTTTCATTAGACTGCTTCATCAGTCAATCGCGCCAAAGCTGCTAATGAGGTAACTGGAGTAAAACACGCTTTTTCAATGCTACCTCGCTATCTGTGAAACCGATATGAGCGACAACATAACTAGTTCAAATCTCCGTGACATTTCATCAGTCAGTTAGCGTTAGCATTAGCATTAGTACTGCTCCCAGGGCAGGAGAACTCAATATTCATATTACTGTTATTTTTACTGAACTATGCACTCAATATTCATATTACTGTTTTTTTTATTGAACTATGCCAGAAGTCACATTACTCAATGAATACATTTTACTGTTATTTTTAGTGTACTATGCGGTTCTCTCAGGGCAGGAGTACTCAATATTCATATTAGTGTTATTTTTACTGGACTATTTGCTGCTCTCAGACCGCGGTCAAGTGAGCCGCCATCTGTGAACACCCGGTCAAGTGAGCCGCCACCTGGATTCTGCTGCACGTCTATTTGTGGTATTACGGTACGGAGACACGGAGCGGCCAAACAGCTGATGAAGACTTATATTTCAGCGGTTATGAATTAAATGTGCCCCAAAACACAAAAAATAAAAGATACAGTTATATTATGTTCAAATATATTATACTGTGGAGTTTTCCATAAAAATAAAGTCTGTTAAAATACATTATAGCACTGATTATTTCCTACTATTTTCTACATGCATTATTCTAATTAGTTAATACAAAAATTTCAATAATTTTTTTTTTTCTGAACGACCAAGTCTCTATCTGTGTCAACTTTCCCTGGGTTTTACTGTAGAATTTGGGAGATAATGAATGGCAAAGTCTGCCACAATGAATTATAGCACTGACCATTCCTTAGCATGCATATTACTAGAATATTAGCCATTTATTAGTAGCAATTAAGCATATATTAATGCCTTATTCTACATGACCTTATTCTACATCCCTAATCCTACCCAATACCTAAACTTAACAACTACCTTACTAACTATTAATAAGCAGCAAATTAGGAATTTATTGAGGGAAAAGTCGTAGTTAATAGTGAATAAGTGTTCCCTATTCTAAAGTGTTACCGAAATTTTCAATGCATTCTTATTCAGGATAGAATTTGGGAGAAAATGAATGCCAGTCTGCCACAATGCATTATAGCACACCTTCACATTTAGACAGGCATAATTCAAATTCCTTCAGAGTTAACAAGAAAATTGGAATGAATTCTTATTCAGTACACCCAAGACTCTGTCTCTGTCAAGTTTCATGAGATTTTACTGTAGAATTTGGGAGAAAATGAATGCCAAAGTCTGCCACAATGAATTATAGCACTGACCATTCCTTGACATTTAGACAGGCATTATTCTAATTCCTTCAGAGTTAACAAGACATTTTCGATACATCCTTCTTCAGGACACCCAAGACTCTATGTCAGCTTTCACTGTGTTTTAGTGTACAAATGTGTAATATTCAAAAAAGACAAAAAAATGTGGTCCAAAACACTAAAAAACTATTAACATGCATATTTATAATGGACATTATAAAAGATATAGTTATATTATCTTCAAATATATTATACTATGGATATGGAAGATTATATGTTGTGTACTTAAATGAGATTAATGCAATCAATGCAAAAGCAACAAAATTAAAAAAACAAAATTATATAACAGTCCTCTCTTCTGATCATTACTGATCACTTATAATGATTAAATGTAAAAAAGAAAAAAATTTAAACACTTTACCCTTAAAGGTTACATCAAGCGTGAACATTCACTAGGATTCAAAACACACCATTCACACTCATAAGGGTGAAAAGAAGCATTTTGCATTGTTTTTATTAGCATGTCAAATTCCTAGGTGTCTCTTTTACAGAAGCAGTCTCCACCACATATTGTTTGCTTACAAATGTTGAGGGTCTGAGTGGTCAAGCCAGTGCTCATCTACTGTCTTTACTTCTCTGACTTGTGTTGTAGATATTTTTTTCTTTAATAAAGTCTTTTGAGATTTTATTTTTGCAAGAAGGTCAGACAATACAGCAGTGAGCTCTGCAATATGTGTGACAAAAATAAGTGAACATGGTTCTCTGCTTTTATACCCCTTTACCCCATGTTTTCAATAGCTATCTCCCAATATCTCTATATGGCTAAGCAAGCCTCATGAACACATTCGATATGTTTCTTTCCTCACGTCGCGTCTTCCCAAAAGCATCATAATATCCTGTTTTTCCTAAGCAAGCAAGAACAAGCAGCTTATTGTGACATATTCTCGTGCAAGGCAGAGAAAGGCAGAAGCAGGCCTCATATGCCCTGTGCTCAAACAGTTATATGATGTTATTGTAATATAAAAGAATATTGGAACATGTGAATATGAAATATATATGAGTAAATATGAATAATATGCATATAGTAAATATATGTAGGCTAAATATGATAAAATTATACATTTCTCACATAATTTCCCCTTTTAGTCATTCTTTGACAAGTTTAAGGATACCTATTTATCAGAACATCGAGTGCATGTGCCCCTTTAAGGCTTTAACATACCCCTTCATTAGCTGATAATTGAAAAAGACGTCAAGTCACCTTTATTTATATAGCGCTACAAATTGTGTCAAAGCACTTAACAGTATCAAATTGGAGGACAGAGTGTCAGTAATGTATAATGATAAGATTTCTCAAGTAACATGATTTCATTCTGTATTTTAACATTGTTTGCATTCAATATGTACATTATGTTCATTCAATAATCAATTTATTATTTTTTGGTAAGACCACATCTGACTTCACTGAGCATCAGCAGGACACAAAGAGAAGTACCACTCAAAGAACCAATGATGCTCAATCACAGGTGATTTTATTCAAAATGAAGTATTGTCATTGCACTAACAGCAGTAATTGTTTCACATCTATTTTACAGTATTATTTTTTTTCTCACCCTCAGCTAACTGCATTGTGGGACAAAAATAACACAGAAGTGGTCGTTTCTGTGGTCCTTTCTCAATTTAAAAAGAAATTATTAGTCCACCACAGTGAGTTACTATCACTTAGGCCTCATAACTGGCTCACAGGTGAGGTATGTAGGGCAAACAGTGCAGCAGCATGATCATGAAAATATACTTAAAAATACACAAATGTTAAATAGTCGCAGTGACTTGTTATCATTTTTGGGGTTTTGAGCTCTCTGTTCCTGTTCAAAAGTTTTAATGTAAATATTTTAATGTCATGATTTCTGATGTACTGATTGATGTTAGGTCATTGAGTATTTCTTACATCACACTGACAATCGACTGCATTTGGAGAAAACCATCTATGTCTTGAACCACTACACGGCTTCTGTGGGTATTTTTTGGGGGGGGGGGGGGGGGATACTCTATTGCTCTACTACTCTACTATATTGCTTCGCTAAACAAACTTAAATTTGTTTAGCGAAGGTACAATGGGTTTTGAGGTTGATAATTGTTTAGACGTTTGATGATGTGTAAACGATTTTGACTGTATGTACATGATAATAATGATAAATGTTTATTAACTGAAGCAATTTCTGTGGTAATATCATATAATGAACATAATTTTGATGTGGTACAGGTTAACTTTGGCAACTACCAGGCTATTGTGTCCTTTGTTAACATTAATAATATACACTGGAAGTATCTGGTTAGTTTTTATTTAACACTTTGTATACTGATGTGCATTTCCCATGTTTCTGGTGTTGTGGTAAATATTTGTGGAATAATGTCATTTTTCTTGTGGTTACAGTACATCAGTGCAGCAGATGTACAGATGTACCGTGTGTATTTGGTGGATCCTTCAAGCAACCCTGCAGAGGAGGCAGATTCAGAAGATGCTGCTCAAATATTCCGGATCTTATGCAATTTAGTTCATTCAATCTATTCGTGTACACTGCATCTATGTAATTGTGTCTAAATTGTACTATTTTTGCACATATATAAACAATAATTATATTTTAACTTTTCATTGTCACACAGTGAATACTTCAGATAAGGACTATCCACCACCGTGAGAGAATGAATGAATGAATGAATGAATGAATGATGCATTTATATAGCGCTTTTATTGTGCATTGCCATACACCCAAAGTGCTTTACAATCATGTGGGGGGTCTCTCCTCAACCACCACCAGTGTGCAGCATCCACTTGGATGGTGCGACGGCAGGCACAGGACAACGGCGCCAGTGCGCTCACCACACACCAGCTACAGGTGGAGGGGAGAGAGAGAGAGATAGAGCCAATCAAGTGGATGGGGATTATTAGGAGGCCATGATTGACAAGGGCCAGTGGAGGGAATCTGGCCAGGACACCAGGGTTACACCTCTACTCTTTTACGAGAAGTGCCATGGGATTTTTAGTGACCACAGAGAGTCAGGACCTCGTTTTAACATCTCATCCGAAAGACGGTGCTTTTTACAGTATAGTGTCCCCATCACTATACCGGGGCATTAGGACCCACACAGACCACAGGGTGAGCACCCCCTGCGGGCCTCACTAACACCTCTTCCAACAGCAACCTAGTTTTCCCAGGAGGTCTCCCATCCAGGTACTGACCAGGCTCAGCCCTGCTTAACTTCGTGGGCAACCGGTCTTGGGCTGCAGGGTGATATGGCAGAGTGGACAGATATTGAATTCACAGGAGCTGTTATGCAACACCCAGTTCAGCTTGATACATATACTGTAGCTGTGGTGTGATGGTCATGATGGTAAAATAACATAAAATGTGCAGTTACATGCTGTATTCACACTTGTATTTTGTATTTATTTTAGCTTCATATTTGGAGAAGAGCTATTTACAATATTTCAATGACTACAGTAGGCAATATACAGTACATACAGTACATACAGTATTTATCTTGTGTACATCACATATTTTCTTTCTGTCTTATTTTGTTTCTTTGTTTTTTGTTTCTTTAGATGGCAAAGGCAGTCATGGAGGCATTTCCTAAATTGCCTAACATGGAATTTGGGACTACTGAAGAAGAAATGGCAGAGGAACGCACAGCTATGGCACTTGAACTACTTGAGGCTTCGGGTATGCGTTTTGTTTTTGTTTTTTAAAATGTGTCTTTGTATTGTCATAAATTGCATCAAACACTAATGAAAAATAAAATTGACAGAGAACAATTTCTCCATGTGTGCAAAAGAGGAAAGTCCAGGGTCTGCCCTTACTGACTGGGTAAGGTGTTGATTTTTAATGTTTTCTTTTGTTCTGGTTACTGGATTAAAGTGTTAGGTCAGGGGACTCCGTTAGGTCAGGGGACTCCGAGGGCCATGGCGGATCAGGGGACTCCGGCGGCCTTGGCGGATCAGGGGACTCCGGCGGCCTTGGCGGAGTAGCCATAGTGGCCCTGGCTAAAGTCCGGAACATGGCCACTATGGCTAACAGGAGGACGGGTATATACCCCCCCCCCCCCCCCCCCTCCAAATTCAAATTCAAATTCATTTGAGAACTTTAAGGGACATTATTCCTTGTGGTAACACTTTATTTCGAGTATTAGTAGACTGTCTGCTTAATATCTTCTAACATTTTATATTTATGGGTCCACAACATACAACATACTGACTATCAGAAACTTTGCAAATACGTCAACTTATTCCACTAATCCTAAACCTACCCTACTGAGAGTTAGTAGACATGTAGTTATAAATTAATGAGAATTAGTTGACATGTAGTTGACATGAAGTTACAAAGTTACTTATAGTTAGTAGAATGTCTAAAGTGGACTATCAAAATAAAGTGTAACCGTCCTTGTTTGGATTCTCGGGGGCGCTCGGACAGTGCGGACTCTGTCTTTGTGCTGACAGTGGTCAACGTGTTGTTTTTAAACATGCTTTAGAAATACATGTTGTTGTTTTTATGTTGTTACTTTTTGATTCTGAAGAGTTGAATTCTGAAATACACTGCTACTTCAATATATATATATATATATATATATATATATATATATATATATATATATATATATATATATATATATTTCAAGTGGTTTATGAAGTTGTTCATTCATATTATTATGTGAAATTTTCAATGATTTAAAGAATTTCCTCATGTGAAAGTTTAATAGCATAGAATTACTTGAAGAAGTTGCATTTTTCTCTATGTATATGTGTTATTGTCTCCTGCCATTACGAATGTGCTATATAAATAAACGTGTCTTGCCTGTAAAGTATTAAATAACAGAACTTTTGAACCACATTTTTTGTGTTTTTTGAATATTACACATTTGTACAGTAAAACATAGTGAAAGCTGATATAGACAGAGTCTTGGGTGTCCTGAAGAAGAATGCATTGAAAATTTCATGTTAACTCTGAAGGAATTTGAATAATGCCTGTCTAAATGTGAAGGTGTGCTATAATGCATTGTGTCAGACTGGAATTCATTTTCTCATTTTCTGACCAACACAATAAGGAGTTAGTAGATATGAAGCAGACACTCTACTAATACACTTATGAGAGTTTGTTGACATGTAGTTGCAACATTACTTAGTGTCAACAGAATGTTCAAAAGGGACCATCAAAATAAAGTGTTACCCAATTTTCTTGTTAACTCTGAAGGAATTTGAATAATGACTGTCTAAATGTGAAGGTGTGCTATAATGCATTGTGTTAGACTGGCATTCATTTTCTCCCAAATTCTACAGTAAAATCTCATGAAACGTGACACAGACAGAGTCTTGGGTGTCCTGAAGAAGAATTAATTCCAATTTTCTTGTTAACTCTGAATGAATTTGAATAATGCCTGTCTAAATGTGAAGGTGTGCTATAATGCATTGTGTCAGACTGGCATTCATTTTCTCCCAAATTCTATGGTAAAATCTCATGAAACTTGACACAGACAGAGTCTTGGGTGTCCTGAAGAAGAATTAATTCCAATTTTCTTGTTAACTCTGAAGGAATTTGAGTTATGCCTGTCTAAATGTGAAGGTGTGCTATAATGCATTGTGGCAGACTTTGGCATTCATTTTCTCCCAAATTCTACACTAAAATCTCATGAAACTTGACACAGGTGTCCTGAAGAAGAATGCATTGAAAATTTTATGAAATTACAGTAAAACCCAGGAAAGTTGACACAGATATAGACTTGGTCATTCAGGAAAATAATTTATTGACATTTTTGTATTAACTAATTTGAATGATGCATGTAGAAAATAGTAGGAAATAATCAGTACTACACTGTATTTTAACAGACTTTATTTTTATGGAAAACTCCACAGTATAATATATTTGAACATAATATAACTGTATCTTTTATTTTTTGTGTTTTGGGGCACATTTAATTCATAACCGCTGAAATATATGTTTTCGTCAGCTTTTTGGCCGCTCCGTGTCTCCGTACCGTAATACCACAAATAGACGTGCAGCAGAATCCAGGTGGCGGCTCACTTGACCGGGTGTTCACAGATGGCGGCTCACTTGACCACAGTTGCTCTCAGGGCAGGAGTACCAACAGGTCTGTATTACTATTATTTTTATTGGATTATGTGCTGTTCTCAGGGCAGGAGTACTCAATATTCATATTATTTTTACTGAATTATGCGCTGGTCTCAGGGCAGGAGTATCAATAGGTCCGTATTACTATTATTTTTACTGAACTATGTGCTGCTCTTGTGGCAGGAGTACTCAATATTCATATTATTTTTTTACTGAACTATGTGCTGCTCTCAGGGCAGGAGTACTCAATATTCATATTGCTGTTATTTTTACTGAACCATGCACTGCTCTCAGGGCAGGAATAACCTTACTCAATATTCATATTACTGTTATTTGTACTGAACTATGCGCTGCTCTCAGGGCAGGAGTACTCAATATTCATATCATTGGTATTTTTACTGGACTATGTGCTGCTCTCAGGGCAGGAGTACTCAATATTCATATTACTGTTATTTTTACTGAACTATGCTCTGCTCTCGGGGCAGGAGTACTCAGTATTCATATCACTGGTATTTTTACTGAACTATGCGCTGCTCTCAGGGAAGGAGTACTCAATAGGTCCGTATTACCATTATCTTCAATGAACTATGAGATGCTCTCAGGGCAGGAGTACTCAGTATTCATATCACTGGTATTTTTACTGAACTATGCGCTGCTCTCAGGGAAGGAGTACTCAATAGGTCCGTATTACCATTATCTTCAATGAACTATGAGATGCTCTCAGGGCAGGAGTACTCAATATTCATATTACTGTTATTTGTACTGAACTATGCGCTGCTCTCAGGCAGGCACGTGCAGAAGGTGGGGCTTTGGGGGCTCGAGCCCCTGCCCTTTTTCAAAATTATTCAAAAGTGCCCCTCTCAGATAAATAAAACAAGGTAAATAAAACAAAATGCATTTGAATTCTAATTAACATGACAATTTGTACAAAACAGTAACTAATCGCTCAAAAGTAGGAAAATTCCTGTTTATTTTTACATATCTGTCAATCTGAGGCGTTGTTATGGGTTTCGTGCATTTTGCTCGACTGATATTCCACAGTCTGTTCGGAAAACGAGGCTCTTGAGCCATGGTTCTTTCAGTGAGGGCCTATGGGTCGACGGAAGGAAAAAATAAAATAAACAATATTTTAAACATTTTTCATCAATAATCAAAGCTAGTGTGTTGATTTAATTAAAAATCCACATATTACATATTTTAGAATACTACATAATTCATCAATGCCCCTTTGTTGTATAATACACCAACCAATCATGATCTGGCTCGAGAAGTTCAAATACCTGAAGTGGAGAGGTTATTTTCTGTTCTTATTTATAATTTGGTTGAAAATTACATGGGACAGATGAGCTTATTTGTGGAGCGATCTGGATCCATAGTTTGTCTAATTTTATAAATCAAATTACATACAAATTACAAAATGTATGCTAAAAGCACTGCACAAAACCGTGCAGCGCTATAAGTCCAATAATGGTAATCTGTAGGCTATTCAATTCACTTATGTATGATATACAACGTTTACTATTTGATGAAACTATCATAGTTATTTAAGCCCAAGTGCCACCTACAGGCATTTCATGTGAAGTGTAGGCTGGTGAAATGGTGAGATGAAAGGACTTTATTATATTACCATTTTTGATAATTATACATTATGAAAGTGTCTTTTGCTCATCAAACCTGCATTTATTTGATCAAAAATACAGAAAAAAACTGTAGCCTAATATTGTGAATGATTATTACAATTTAAAATAATGTTTTTCTTTTTTAATATACACTTCAAGTCAAGTCACCTTTATTTATATAGCGCTTTTACCAATACAGATTGTGTCAAAGCACTTAACAGTATCAAATTGGAGGACAGAGTGTCAGTAATATATAATGATAAGATTAAACACTCAATTTTCAGTTAAAGGCATTTCATTATTGAATTCAGAGATGTCATTGTCTAGCTCAGTTTAGTTTAAATAGTATCTGTGCAATCAAATTGGCGATAATCGCTAGAAATTAGGTGTCCCCAACTGAGCAAGCCAGAGGCGACAGCGGCAAGGAACCAAAACACCCTCCCTGTGACAGAATGGAGAAAAAAACCTAGGGAGAAACCAGGCTCAGTCGGGGGGGCCAGTTCTCCTCTGACCAGACGAAAACCACAGTTCAAAAGTTTCAAGTTCTAACAATAGTAGTATTATGTAGTTAGGTATTGTATTATATTTTTATAATACACTTATACTATTTTAATAAAATTTAATTTATTTCTGTTATTCAAAGCTGAATTTTCAGCATCATTACTCCATTCTTCAATGCATGGTCCTTCAGAAATCATTCTATATGCTAATTTATTATCAATGTTGGAAACAGTTGTGCTGCTTAATTTTTAATTTTTTTTTTATTGGGATCTGTGATACTTTTTTGGGGTTCATTGATAAATAAAAAGTTTAAAAGAACAGCATTTATTCAAAATAGAGTTTTTTTTCTCTCTAACAATGTCAATCTTTATCACTGTTTCTACCAATTTAACAAATCCTTGCTGAGTAAAAACTAATTTATTTTTTTTTAAAAATAAAAATAATACTGACCTCAAGCTTTTGAACGATAGTGTAGGCTATATTGTTATAAAAGTTATATTTTAAATAAATGCTATTCTTATTTAACTTTTTATTCATCAAAGAATCCTGAAAACAAGTATCACAGGTTTTCAACATTGCTAATAAATCAGCATTGCATAAAATTCATTAAGTAAATAAGTAAAATTTTGATCAAATAAATGCAGGCTTGTTGACTATAAGTGACTTCTTGCAAAAAATATAAAATAGTAATGTATCTAATGTTTTGACCTATAATTTTTTTTCTCCTCATATTGCCTTTTTTTTTTTTACATTTGAGCCCCTGCCCCTGAGGAACTCTCTGCACGTCCCTGCTCTCAGGGCAGGTGTACTCAATAGGTCCGTATTACTATTATTTTTTCTGAACTATGCGCTGATCTCAGGGCAGGTGTACTCAATAGGTCCGTATTACTATTATTTTTTCTGAACTATGTGCTGCTTTCAGGGCAGGAGTACTCAATATTCATATTGCTGTTATTTTTACTGAACTATGCGCTGCTCTCAGGGCAGGAGTACTCAATATTCATATTACTGTTATTTTTACTGAACTATGCGCTGCTCTCAGGGCAGGAGTACTCAATATTCATATTACTGTTATTTTTACTGAACTATGCGCTGCTCTCAGGGCAGGAGTACTCAATAGGTTCATATCACTGTTACTTTTAGTGTACTATTCGCTACATTCATCAAAGTATTTCTGTATGACTATACTTTGCTTGGGTATTTAAGAATGACCTTAACTACATTTCAGATGCTGTGCAATAAGATTGGTCTGCTGGTTAGTCAGGTTATGCCACCCTGTCGCACAAAGTTACATGACTTTTTTGATGTGCATAGAGGAATATATAAGGAAATTGCATTTCCATCTCACATTATTTGCATTTACTTTTAATCACACAAGCCAAAAACCACCTCAAGCGTTTTGTTTTATTTATTTATTTATTTTTTCCTGGAGCCTCCCCAGTCGACAGCATTGCACATTTTGAAAGTTTTCCTTAGATTACCTTGAGAGACTCTAGGACCAATTTTAAAACCCTTGGTTTAAACTAATCCTTTTCCTAGAGATCTACCATCCTGCAAAGTTCAGCTTCAGCCATATGCCCTAAACACACTGCACGATTTTTGTCTGTCCCAGATGAAAGATTGGCATCGTGAAACAATTGTGGCCAATCAGAAATCACAACGATTGCTTCACGAAGGCGGTCTTTCGTCTGGGACAGCCGAAAATCGTGCAGTGTGTTTCAGGCTTTAATCAAACAAACAAGAACCAGCTAATTAAGCTCTTCAAGAGAACTTTACAGACAGGTGTGTTTGATCAGGATTGGAGCTGAACTCTGCAGGAAGGTAGATCTCCAGGAACAGGACTGGGCACTCCTGGTTTAAACTGTATGTAGCTGAAAATGCAATAGTCTAAGAAAAAAATATTATAACTGATTTGTTGAATATAACTTGCCAGCAAATGATAATAATAATAATGCTCTGTACCCATACTTTATATATACATATATATATTTCAGGACAGTGAGACCAGAATTGAGAAGAAAATAAAAATCTGGGCCATATTCCCTTTGTATCAGCAGCTTCCTGATGAGATAAATTTAAAAAAAGAAAAATAATTGGTTTCTATTACAATTCATATTTGTACAACTTTATTGACTTTTGCTAGGGTACTTTTTCCATGTTATAAGCTCTATGTTTTGTAGTAGATTTTCTTAGTAGATGTGTAGAGAGTAATATGGTAAAACTATTGCAATGAAGTGCAGATGGTTTACCAAAAACTAAAGTGTACTGTATATTTATCTTATTCAATATGCAATGGTAACTACACACATATAAGGAATCTGTTTTCTGTATATTATTCATAATTGTTTCTGTCTATAGTCCTGGAGAACTCACAAATGCACTGTAGATTCAACTACATTTTTTTTTAAATTACATTTTCACATGCTTATAATGACAACAAACCTGTCATTGACTGTTTTATGTAGTTTTTCTCTTTGCAGAATAACATTCTTGAAAAAGCAGAAGCCATCATTGGTCCATACTTGGAGTAAGGGAAACTCTGGACTTTCTTTGTAAGTTCCTCTAGATTTAGTTGAGAATCTTGTTGTTATTTGAAGTGCCCATGCAATTTTTCCCCCCAAACATTACTTTTCATGCATTGTAAAATAGCTGTTTGTAAATGTAAAAGGTCTGCAAAAGTTTAAAGATCAAATTTCATGACAAATAAAGTTTTGTCTCCTAAAATTAAGAATTTTTTGTTATCCTCTGTTCTTGTAGGCAGGGAAGTTAAGTGTGAAGAGTTAACAATAGTTAAGCTGTGTTAACAAGTGTACCCTCTGTTGATCAGAGAAGTTTTAGTGTTTTTGATTGTGTGGTAACAAAGAAACTCACAAAATGGTTAGAAGGAATGCTAGGCTGATTACAACAACAGAAAAGGGTGGTCTTGAAACTCCATTATGGTCAGATAGTGAATTCAAAACACTGTTAGGGGAACAAATGAACCTAATAATCACTGAGAAAGTTAGACAAGAACTAACTCAGAAATATGAGATCCATCCAGACAAGACTTGGTCTGTAGATGGGTGTAAAAAGGTATTAGGAGCATGTATTCGCAAGAACAATGTGAAAGGCATTATCTGC
The DNA here is from genome assembly GCA_036784905.1 of Acrossocheilus fasciatus. Classification (NCBI taxonomy): domain Eukaryota; kingdom Metazoa; phylum Chordata; class Actinopteri; order Cypriniformes; family Cyprinidae; genus Acrossocheilus; species Acrossocheilus fasciatus. Next base: position 24,804,814 of record CM071947.1, on the reverse strand, counting down.
TGCCACAGAGAATTTGGTTTAGCACTAGCTACACAACAATCTCAGCGTAACTCAGAGCTAGAGAAACAGAACAAAGAGCTCCATGCTAGAATATCTTATTTTACTAAGAAATTGAACCACAACAAAGCTTCAGCAAAAACTGATGTGGAAGAAGTTAGTCAGTTATCCTGACTTACAAGCTTTCTTTGAAACAGATGTAACCATCCAGTCAGTAATTGATGTGCCTGTAAATTCGGTCAATGTGTGTGGGGCTAGGAGAAGATCTCAGAGAATTGAGGAAACTGACAGTGTTCCTCTCAACTCTTCTGTTGTGCAAGTACAAACTGTTGCCAAAACACTAGGACCTAAACATATAGAGAGACTATCCCAGAGCTTACCCTCAGCACGCACAAATTTTTCTGAATTTAGAAGAGTATTGATCCGCAAAATGCGTCTCTACGACATGTCGTTAGCAGAAGTCACACAGCTGATGTCACAAATTCTAACTGAATCTGAATTCAACAGTTTTGAGTCTGCTGTTACTTCTGAACTACAACATGCCAGTAAAGGTGATTTGAGAGAAGGGGTTTTGAACATTCTAAAGAATATCATTGGACCCAAAATAGACTGGTCCAGAATCAGTAACTGTGTGCAAAGGAAAGAAGAAACTGTGAATGAATACACTGAAAGGTTTTGTCAGTCAGCCGTAACTTACAGTGGAATAGTGGATGATCCTGAAAGTGTGCTTGATGACAGAGGACCACTAGTTCGAACATGGTTTGATGGCCTTTTATCAGAGTACAGATCGGCTTTGCCATTCTTAGATCTAACATGGTCCACTGGAAGCTTGCAAAACAGCTTGGACAGGTTAGCTACTTGGGAAAGAGACTCTGATGTTAAAGCCAGAGTAAAGATTGCAGCAGCGTCCTTTAAGGTTAACACAGAGAACCGACAGAAACGTAAATGTCCAAAAAAGGAGAGCAGTTGTCATTACTGTTTTAAATCTGGACACTGGATGAAAGAGTGTAGGAAAAGCAAAAAGACTTTAGGAGAAATGAACAGCTTTACTCAGCTCCTACTGAGTCTACTTAGCACTCTGAAGCAGCCCCTCCCAGCTTCACCGAACTGTTGGAGCAGTTTGCTCATGTGTTAACTGTTAGGGCTGTGAGTGCTTAATTTCCCCAGTAATGTACAACAAAGCTGAAAGATTCTTTGTAAAAAAAAACTACAGGAAGGTTACTGTCACTTCCTTCCATTGAGAGAATGCTAGTTAAGTACACTCACAGCCTTCAAAGCTATACTACAGCACACTCCAGTCACTCACCTATCCTCTCTGGGTTATGATGTTTGTTATTACTGATGTTCCATTTGAGGATGGAGATGTCACACACTAAAGTTTGCACACCACCTACAGGGATAGGATAGGACACACGGACCAGTGAGGAGCCCCAGGGAAGAACCGTATGCAACAGGCTTCGGGGGCCAACCCTGAGGCGAAGACTCCCTCATAGGCCCTTCCCCATCCAATAGTCCATCCTTTCCTCACTGCTCTTTAGGTGTCTCATAAATTAAGAAATCGGGAAAGAAGGAACAACAATAGCAGACGCAGATTGAACAGAGGATACAACCCTAATGTTTGCAGTCTTTAGAACAAATACTGCTCTGTCTTTTGTTTTTTCTTTCTTCCACTGTGCAGATACCACTTGATGGCTGTCCCAAGACCCATACGCGCCAAACCCCTCACCTGCGTATGAAGCCAACAACAAGAACCACTGCCGAGCCAACTGCCACGGAAGACAGAACAAAGAAAAAAATACACAACGCAGAGACTCACATACGGGAACTTCAGTCATCCATAAAATTACACCAGATGACTGAAGATAATTCTTCATGGTTAGGAGACTTGTTGGGTAAACCCTGGCTGTGGATCAAGGACATAGCAATTCTGCTGTTGTTTCTCCTACTGGCGTACTATCTATGCATCCACAGTATCAAGTGTTTTGTTCAGTAAATGACTTCCGCCTCTCACGAGGAAATGACAATTCCAACCAGAAAAGATTATTACCCGTAACAAGTGCTATGAGCCTGTAACGATCACAAGTTACAAGAATGAACTTTTAAGTGTCTAAATTTGTATTTTGTTAGAGTTATTAGAACTCTCAAAGGGGTTTTCTCTTGATCGAATCAAATCCTCTCTCATTTGCATGCTTTGTTTAATGTCGTAACCCAGGTGCTTTGTTTCCATTCCTAAGCACTGCCCCCTACACTGTAAAAAATAAAAGTTGAGTTAACTTAAAAAAATAAAGCAACCAGCTGCAAAGCTTTTTTGAGTTTACTGAACTTCAGGCCTATAGGCTTAAAGTGCTGTAAAAAAAAAAAAAAAAAAAAAAGTTGAGCCAACTTAAAATTTTAAGGCAACAAACTTCAGCAGATTTTTTGAGTTTTCTCAACTTGTTGTTTTAAGTTCATACAACAAAAATTTGAGAATCTCCCACAAAAACAAGTTGAGCAAACTCAAAAATCTGCTGAAGCTGGTAAAAAATGTTTTTGTAAGTTCGCTCAACACTGTAAAAAAAATGTGTTGTTGTTTCAACTTAAAAAAGTAAGTGTTCGTGCTGCCTTAAAATGTCAAGTTTTGTGAACTTAAATTGTGAAGTTGTCTTAACTAAGAATAAAGCTGAATAGACTAAAATGCAATGAACAATATCACTTTAAAAATTTAAAATGACAAGTTCACTGTAAAACCCGACTAGTCACGTTAACTCAAACCGTTTGAGTAAACCAATTCCCCTTGGCTTAAACCATGTAAGTTTTAAAACTTGCAGTTAAGTAATTAAGTGATTAATTAAGTGCTGATTGAGCATTAGTGATGAACACCTGCTGTTAACAAACACAATCACTGACAGAAAGAGAAACACGACAACTGACTTCAGCCACAGCCTTAGATGAAATCAACTGAAATAAAATACATGAAATCTCAAGATCTGATTAAACAACCCCACAAACAGCATCACCAGCTCCACTTATTAATTAACCAGACTGACTTTATTTCTGTCAGACATCTACACAAGATCTTATTGAGAATTAACTAAGGTTTAGATGTTGATTTATTGTTTCAATTGAAGTAACCATGTTAGAGATCAGTGTCTGCTTTAGTTGGGCTCTTGACCATTGACTTCTGTGTTAGCTGTTTTTTTTTTCCCTGGCTGTTGTAACCATGTGTTCCTCCAACATATATGTTACAAATCAAAAGCCTAGAGAAAGTAATCAGTAGTTGGTTGTTATTTGTTTATAATGACGATCATTTGTTAGTGAACTGATCTCATCTTAGTGTAAACATGGACATGTTGTGTGTCTAATCTCTGACTCAATGGATGTTGTATTGATTATAGTAAAAGTGATTCTAAGAGCCAGTGGTTCTGCGACAGTCAGTTGATATAAAGGACTTTCCAAGCAGTTTGTCCACAAAAAAAGTTTTAATCTATGGAAGCAATTAGACTCACACAGACATCAAGAATCAGCTTGTGAACCTCAACAATGGTGACTATTACATTTTTTTTTACATTTTAAATCATGCTGCAATGCATGCTGGGTACTAGCATAGTACAAAACTCATCCATGGATCCCAGCATGCATTGCAGCATGATTAAAAAAAAATGTAATGGAATGTCCTTTATATCAACTGATTGTCGCAGAACCACTGGCTCTTAGAATCACTTTTACTATAATCAATACAACATCCATTGAGTCAGAGATTAGACACACAACATGTCCATGTTTACGCTAAGATGAGATCAGGGGCCTGTACCATGAAGCCGGATTAGCTGGCTAGCCAGGTAAGTTTCAGTTTAGTTTGCCCCAACTCTGGGTTTTAGGTACCATGAAGGTAGCTCGGCTTTAAGCTTTGTTTGTCGCCATGGTATCTTATGCTGCACGGCTAACCTGCTCCGGGGCAGGTTATGTTCTGGATTTGAGATCTCAGACTGAAAATCGACCAATCAGCTGTGATCAAAGAAACATATAGGTGATGTCACATATCCCAGTGTCGGTTGCAATGGCTTCACCTTTTCTACCAAATCCTGTGGACATCTCCGCACAAATTGTTAGATGAGCACTTCGTAGAGAAAGAGTTTTTAGGGACAGACAAAATCCCCTAGCTTTTCCTGATACTTACTTGTATGAAAGATACAGATTCTCCGCGGAAGGAATCTCTTATATTTGCGAACTTCTTGAGCCGCACATATCAAATGTGACACGTCGAAGTCATGCTCTTACTGTACCGCAAATGGTATGCATTGCGTTGCGTTTTTTTGCAAGCGGTACGTACTTGTATGCGGTCGGTGATGCAGAGAACCTTGGGAAAAACACGGTTTGTCGAACCATTCGCAAGGTGGTCCTCGCACTGCAGGGGTACATGAATAGCTTCATAGTGTTCCCTGGACATTTATCGACCATGTCCATAAAAGAGGGCTTTTATAAAATTGCCGGTAAGATTGATAGGGTGACACTACATGAACAGATTTACTTTTAGACATTCACTTTTTTTCTCCCCAGAAAGCAGATTTCACTTAGAACACTTAAATTATACAATACAGTACATGTTCTTATTCTAAATCTTTTAACAAATATATTAATCTTATGATAGGATTCCCTAGAGTCATAGGAGCAAAAGACTGCACACATGTTGCAATCTCAACAGCTCTTGGAGAACATGAGGCAGATTATGTGAATAGAAAGTCCTTTCACAGCCTCAATGTTCAGGTAGGTGTACTATAGATTCAAGATTACTTATTTTCAGTGAGATGAATCATTAACACATGACAATGATCTACTGTACATTTCATCTGCAGATAACTTGTGATCATGAATGCATGATCACAAGCTTGGATGCCAAATGGCCTGGCTCAGTGCATGACTCACGAATTTTCCGTGAGTCTGTGTTGTGTCAGCGCTTTGAGGAAGGCAAGTTACAGTACAAAACACTTTAAAGTGTTATTTTTAATTGACAAAGCAAAACTTATACAATTTCCCCCTTTTCTGTTCTGTGACAGGGCTTTTTGATGGCCTGTTGGTAGGAGACAGGGGTTATGCATGCCAGAGATTTTTACTAACCCCCTATCCTGACCCTTAGACAAGGCCACAAAACCGGTTCAATGTGGCCCTCAGTAAAACCAGGGTCAAGATTGAGATGACCTTTGGCATCCTAAAGGCACGTTTCAACTGCCTTCGGCGGTTAAGGGTGTCACCAGAGCGGGCATCACAGATAGTGGCTGCATGTGCCATTCTGCACAATATAGCCACTATCAGAAAGGAGCAAGCACCACCACTAAACCAGCTTCTCCCCGATGAAATTGACCCAATCACACTTGACCACCCAGCTGGCACAGCTGTCAGAGATGCAATCACCATACAATATTTTGGTTTTATTGTTGATGTGGCTAGGGAGGGAGAAAGAGGGAAAGATGCATTAATGAGTATTAAGTGTTCATACTAATGTGTTGCCTGTTTTAGTAAGTTCACATACTGAGATCTGTTTTTCCATCTGTTTGATCTCCAATTTATTTTTTTTAATTTGGAGGCTCCTCAGCTCACAGTCCAGCTCCTTTAGAGTGCAGTCCAATTCTAGGCTCCTTTTGTAAAGGGCCCTGACAGAGTCAGTTTCCACCTGAAACATAATTCCACCACAAACAATCATTACAAGTCTTAAGGTAAATCAAATGACAAAAGGCATGACTTAATACAGGCACAGGACTGGCTGTAATTTATGTCAAGGGTTTAAAGCAGTACCTTGTTCACATTCCTTCTGAAGCCCATTGAGGTAGAGGTGTCAGTTTGTGGGGCAGGTTGTGAAAAATCCTACAATAAAAGATAAGGGCTAGTCACATTTGTGTGACATTAAAATGTGTGCCATTAAAAAAAAAAAAAAAATGCATTCACCTCAGCAATGGTTTCAGAACACACAGAGAGGGTGTCTTCATCATTTGCTTCACCCTAATAAATAAAAGTAGGCCAATGTAAAGTGTAACTGTTGTAAAGCATATTCATAGTGTTCTGTCTGTTTCAAGCTCACCTCTGTGTGGGAGACTGTGTGAACGTGTGCCGGCTTCAACAGGGACACTGTATTTTCCTCTACTGCAGAACATACAGTCAGCCACATGTACAACTTTTAAAAGGTAGTAATGCATTGCACACATACCCAGTGTCACTTGCTTAGAGGAGCCAGCACCAGGGTCAGATTGTACAGCACCTGTAATACCATCCATAATCGGCCGCCCCTTATTGCCCCTAAATGCTGAAAAACTATCGTTCATTGTCAATTCATGTTAGCTAATGCATTACGTTCTCTAAACAAATACAACCTTATTGTAAAGGCATCATATACACGCACGCACACACATACATCATTTTTAATTAATATTGAATGTATATTTGTTTACCTTACGCATTAACGCAATCAGCGATCTTTTTCCAACATTCTTCTCTTGCTTTGGCAGCAGATACAGTATTACTGCATGCTTGAGACACATGTTTATATTCTTCATACTTATGAATAATTATTTCTTGCTCCTCCGCAGAAAAATATACAGCTCTATCCATATTGAACGCGATTGGTTGTTCGGTGCCGACGTCACTCTTTTATGTGCACGCGCCCGTGGAGTAATCATAGCTTAAGGATCAAAGCCCGAGTTGACAGAGAAAGTTGATGAGCTGCTTCATGGTACCAATTAAGCCTGATTGCATCGGTTTGGTTTTGTCAACTCAAAACTAATCCTGTAACCCCAAGTTTGTTTAGCCACCATCATGGTACAGGCCCCAGTTCACTAACAAATGATCGTCATTATAAACAAATAACAACCAACTACTGGTTATTTTCTCTAGGCTTTTGATTTGCAACAAATATGTCATGGTTACAACAGCCAGGGAAAAAAACAGCTAACACAGAAGTCAAGGGTCAAGAGCCCAACTAAAGCAGACACTGATCTCTAACATGGTTACTTCAAATGAAAATAAATCAACATCTAAACCTTAGTTAATTCTCAATAAGATCTTCTGTAGATGTCTGACAGAAATAAAGTCAGTCTGGTTATTAATAAGTGGAGCTGGTGATGCTGTTTGTGGGGTTGTTTAATCAGATCTTGAGATTTCATGTATTTTATTTCAGTTGATTTCATCTAAGGCTGTGGCTGAAGTCAGTTGTTGTTCTTGTGTTTCTCTTTCTGTCAGTGATTGTGTTTGTTAACAGCAGGTGTTCATCACTAATGCTCAATAAGCACTTAATTAAACACTTAATTACTTAACTGCAAGTTTTAAAACTTACATGGTTTAAGCCAAAGGGAATTGGTTTACTCAAACGGTTTGAGTTAACGTGACTAGTCGGGTTTTACAGTGAACTTGTCATTTTAAATTTTTAAAGTGATATTGTTCATTGCACTTTAGTCTATTCAGCTTTATTCTTAGTTAAGACAACTTCACAATTTAAGTTCACAAAACTTAAATGATGTTTATTGCACTTGTTTTTGTAAGTCCTGTCAACTTTATTGTCAGTTAAGACAACTTCACAATTTAAGTCCACATAACTTGACATTTTAAGGCATTTTAAGTGTGTTGTCTTAAAAATTTAAGTTGGCTCAACTTTTTTTTTTTTTTAACAGTGTAGGCCTGAAGTTCAGTAAACTCAAAAAAGCTTTGCAGCTGGTAGCTTTATTTTTTTTAAGTTAACTCAACTTTTTATTTTTTTACAGTGTAAATGTATTTAAACTACAATGTATCACTGCTTTAGTTAGACTTGGATGACCACAGCGACGCGCAGCGAGTTCTCTTCTCAATAAAGAGGAACTTCTGTATGAAAGATATCCCAACGTCTCCTGGTCTCTGCTTCATAGAAGATAAAAGTTCACAACAGTGGTAACAGGGCGTCAACTCACTCACAAGTAGCGAGAGGCTGTCTCTCTGTTGTTTTCACTGCTTTCAGGTAAGTTTAGTCCCTAAGGTTACACAAATAATACATACAACCGTTCCTGGCACTTTCTTACATGTAACTGACACGTTTCTGTTAAATCTTTACTTTACAGGAGTGGTTTAGTGTCTTCAAAAAGACCGTTAGCATCAGAGGCTAACAATGAGAGGTAAGCTAACTTATAGATTTGTGCTCTTATTAATGAGCGTTTGAGTTTTTAAGCACCTTTTATGTGCAGATGAGCGGCTTTGATAGTTTTGTAAATGTTTTGCTGATACTTTGTCTATAGATAAAAGGAAGTCACTATAAGCTAATTAATTTAACCTAAAAGTCTGCACTGTGGGGTCAATCAGTGACGTCACTTACATGAACTAATGGGGCTGAAACTATTTCAAACATGTTTTGAACTTTAATTGCAAACAAATATTGATAAATTGTACTGTGATTTCAGGAGCGTCAGAATAAAATACCTAAAACGGGAAGTTACAAGAAAATTTGTAATGGGAGCTGCTGACAGTGATGCAGGAAACACAGGTGCTCTGAGAAATCTTATTAAATAGCTTTATATGAATTTTTCATTATATATTTCAACTATATCATCATGCATCTGTAAAACCTAAAAATCTGAATTCTTGTATCTTAAGATTTTTTGTATGTTTTGTATATTATTATTATTATTATTATTATTATTATTATTATTATTATTATTATTATTATTGCATTTCACCTCTGCTGTAGTTTGTTTATTTCTAATAAGTAAGTAAGTAATTAATAATCCTGACATTGTATACTACATTTTGTTGGCTATGTGAAATATATTGTTCCTATTCTTCCATGCTGATGGTTGTGCTGCAGAGCTGGAGCGGAGCGGATCTCCTGTCGAAGAATATCTCCAAAGCGCCATGAACCATCTGCCTAGTAAGTAAAACCTCAAACATTCAAAAGTTTATCAAATATTCAAAAAAATATATCAAATAAATATCAAATATTTCTCAGACAGCATGCAGTGTCGGCCCAGATCCGGCCCACATCTGGCCTGCATGGATTTCACGCAGGCCAGATGTGGGCCGGATCTGGGCCAACACTATGTTGCTGTCTGGGTTCCTGTATGTCCTACAAGGCCATCTTGTTTAACTCTGCTCTGAGGACACTTCATACACAACAACCTACAGAGGGGTCAATCATAATTAAAAAAAAACAAAACACAGATGATAATAAAAAAGTTCTTTAAAAACTTAAAATTAACAACGGTAAGACGGAACCAGAGTACTGTGAATGCACCTCACTTCAAACTGTAATGGTCTGTATGTATATTATTTTCTAAACTTTAAATGTAGTGAAGTTTTTGTTCAAGCAGACTTTGTTGCTCGTGGAAACCTCACGTGAGCCTGAAAGATACTTAAAACTTAAAATATTATTTGCACTCTTGAAGACTGTTCACCAGAGACTAAATTTCAGTCCAGCAGAATTTTCTGCACACCTCACCACTGAGGCCAAAATGAGCATTGTGAATGTAAGAGCCTCACACTACATTGTTTGTTTGAATTGTATTTCAGTGCGGTTCGTGAAGATGGATAACCTTAAAATGTAGTGAAGATATCAGTTCAAGATCCAGCCTCCACACCAGACTTCTCACTCGCAAGGATTGCTGTCTACTAGATATTATGTGTACTCTTCAGATTTGGGTTCATACAGATATTATTCAGGGACATGAACACTTGAATATTGCAAAAATAGAGAAACTACCTTTTTTTTGTGTTAATTGCGTGAACATTAAACAAATATATATTTCTTTTACTGTTTTTTGTTTTGTTTTCCAAAGCACCTAAAAGCCGATTCACACTGCCCTACTCCAACAGGGTGAACAGACTGACCAAGCAAAACAAATAAGCATGTTTTTTTAAAATAGTTTTTTATAGTTTTTGTGAAAGTGTGAACTGACCATAATGCTGTATGTTAGGTGTGAGATTCATTCAACTTGGTTTGCTTATTAAACATGATTAAATATTTGATCAGAATATTGTCATTATTGTGACTATTAGTCTGCATCAAGTGGCTTGGTTATGGTTTTGTTGAGGCTGACATGGAACTCATCTGGTCCAGCGTATAGGGCCAGTTATGGTCATACAGGTATGGGCCCACATAGCAATTTTTCTCTGGCCCAGCTCTGGCCCACACAATCAGCTTTTGCTTGGCCCACATACCGCAATGACTTACGGTCCTAGTGTGGACCAGGTCTGGATTCCAGACAAGGGCCACACATGGGCCATAACTGGCCCAAGTCTCAGCCAAGTTAATTACCCATAACTGGCCCTGAATTGGCAAAAGCTGATTGTGTGGGCCAGAGAAAAATTGCTATGTGGGAAGACGTTGCAAACACGTCTGGAGACTTTGAGAAGATATCTGGCAAGCCAACCTATGGCCTGGTTTAAAGGGAACACATTCAAACTACAGCAGTTTAATGATACACCTGCTGTACCTTTATGTTGTGAAATGTTCCTGTGGATTATACATGCATTTAATTATCTGGATTTGTTTGTAATTCTATAAAAATGGAAAGAAGTGTAGGGTTTGATACATAAATATAATTTAATTTAGCTCAAAGGGAATCATTTATGATTTTACAGGGAATTTGAACAGAATCACTGTTTTGCGGCTGATCACTGAGTCGGCAGCGATTCACTGAACGAGCCGTGTAACATTAATTCTGCACTGGATATTGAAATCCAAAATATAGTGAAAACAGTATTAATAAGCACAGTAACAAGATTAGCAGATTAAGACATTAACTTGTAAGCACAGAACACAAGATACTTCTCTTTTAAATATAAATAAGACTTTATTTATATAAACCTAAGACATAAACTAATCTAACATGAACACACGCATTCACACATTCACACGTTGCAGAAAGATAGAAAGGATGAGTTTAGAGAATGAGAATGTGAAATCCCAAGTTTACAGCAATATGTGCTATTGCATAGACCTGAACAACCATCAATCACTTAATTAACCCTCGCGTTGAGTTTCTCAATGAGGCTAAAATTTATATTAAATGCACCACTTCAGTTAGACCTGGAGGTACTTGCTTGCGTTGCCTTTGTGTTACAGGGATTCCCTTCTGTCGTCGTCGTTGCAAGAAAGGGGTTTTCCCGAGTTGGTGATTGGCTGGAAGTTCAGTAGTCTTTGAAGTGATGTCTTGGGAAGCCAATGGTTGGGCGTTGGCTGAGGATGGTCTTGGAGTCCGTTGCTGGTTGAAGTTTGGAGCGGGTGCAGTCGGAGCTGGAATTTGCGGCAAACTTAACTTTTGAACACGAGACTCAACGGAAAGAAAATAAACTAAAGTAAAATAATAAAATGAGTAACGAGACTAGGTGGTTTTTCTTCTCATCGTGGTGTTAAGTAGCAACTGGCCTGTAGGCCAGAGCCCGCTCAAAGAGCGCTAAAAGCAGTGTCAAAGTGCGGTGGCGAGAAGAAGGGACGAGAGACGAAAGAGAGAAGAGAGAGATTTGATGGTGTCCTGAGTTCTTAAACTCGGCTTTTGGGACACATCCCATTTGGTGTCTTGACCAATTAGATAGGCTATTATCTTAGCTAGGGCTGTTCCTCCCATCATAAATCAGCATGTTATCAGTCACATGGTCTGAATTTTACACACTCTTGCAAAGTATACTTTTGGACATGATTTCTATAACCAGAATATGAAACATTTCACACAGAATTAATTGAAAGAAAAGTTTCAAGCTAGAAATGTCAAACTCATACATACCAAACACGACTAACCTTAAAGTCATTCAATAGTTATTATAAAGACATACATAATATGTGCTTAAAACATGATAGTCTAATATGTGGTTACATACATAATATAGTGTTATGCCTAGCAGTGTCCTTTAGGATGGTTTTATGTGCATATGAAAAAGAAAGTCTCTGTGTAGTTCTGTGGAGACCAAAAAGAAATGTTCTTTGGCCAGAGGAATTTCAGTCTGGTTCTTTGTCTTCTATGTGTGGGGGAGAAGTCAATCTAAAGAAGCTTGTGATTTCTCTTGTGGAACGCCATGTGATGGCCATCTCTTTGACCATTAATCTTGACTATTTACCCCAAATTTGATGATCTCCTTCCTGCGTAGAACACTTATCAATAAGTGTTCTTTTGTCTTAATGTTGCGAGCTGTTCTGTGAAAGAGGCTTGTTGGTTAGGCTTGCTCCAGAAGTCGGAGATAGGAATCTTTACGACGTTGTCCTGTTCTCCTGGAATTTCAGCTCCTCATGTTTCGATCTTCTGATCGAATCTTAGTTTTGTCTGACTCGTTCTGACGCTACAGAAGTCATAATTATACTTGATTATTTTATTGTAATATTGGACCTGTAAACTGATTATTTTCAATCAACATTTCTTTCATTTTGTTCTTACACAAACAATTGAATTGACATTGAATTAAACAACATTAACAGCATGGAGAAGAAGAAAAACCTAACTATTTTGGCTTTTTTTTTACATTACAAGTGCAACTGCAATAGACTATGAGAACATTAAGTGGTTGCACATATTGTAGATTGACACTGGGATCTTTTGCAATCACATTTAACACAAGTCAACTCACAAAAATAACACAAGTCAACTCTGTGACAGAAGACCTATCAGATGATAATTGTTTCTCATGTGAACATATGTAAAAATGTATTTACTCATGGATTTGATGCTTTTTTCACAGTGGAGAAGCAAGATGTGTGATCATATGAACCTAGAAATGCACTGCTTGACATGGCCAATCGCATGGTTGTCTGCTATAAATAAATAATTGTCATATGCTTGGAATAATAAATAAATTTAAATGTAATATACTATTCATTATTTATTTAAATCTCTGCTTTAAAAACAGGAAAATAGACCCACTATAGTTGAAATAGTTTTCTTAAATTTTATCTCTCAAAATGATGGGTGTCATTAAAAATGTGGAGATTAGCAGAAATGTGTTGCAACCTCTGAGGTAAACAAAGCTGCTTGGTTTACATTTTTATGTATGTACTTGTAGGGCTATACATATTTTAAAGTTGTATTGTATACCTGTTACTGCCATAATAATGACCCATTTACCCATTTAATGACCAATACAGTAATTGTCTACTGATTTATAAATGTAATGATTTAAAAAAAAAAAAAAAAAAAATTGAATACCCTTAAAAATATGCATACATTTACTAGACTAAAACTAGTAAAAATAAAAAGGAAAGTTATGCCAAAATATCAATACTGTATAGAAAAAAATGAATTTTTTCTATAAAAATTCAGAGCAGCGCATATTACACTAAAAATAACAGTAATACGGACCTATTGGGTACTCCTGCCCTGAGAGCAGCACATAGTTCAGTAACAATAATTTGAATATTGAGTACTCCTGCCCTGAGAGCAGCACATAGTTCAGTAAAAATAACAGTAATAGGGACCTATTGAGTACTCCTGCCCTGAGAGCAGCGCATAGTTCAGTAAAAAGAACAATAATATGAATATTGAGTACTCCTGCCCTGAGAGCAGCACATAGTTCAGTAAAAAATAATATGAATATTGAATACTCCTGCCCTGAGAGCGGCATATAGTTCAGTAAAAATAACAGTAATAGGGACCTATTGAGTACTCCTGCCCTGAAAGCAGCGCATAGTTCAGTAAAAAGAACAGTAATATGAATATTGAGTACTCCTGCCCTGAGAGCAGCGCATAGTTCAGTAAAAAGAACAGTAATATGAATATTGAGTACTCCTGCCCTGAGAGCAGCGCATAGTTCAGTAAAAAGAACAATAATATGAATATTGAGTACTCCTGCCCTGAGAGCGGCATATAGTTCAGTAAAAATAACAGTAATAGGGACCTATTGAGTACTCCTGCCCTGAGAGCAGCGCATAGTTCAGAGAAAATAACAATAATATGAATATTGAGTAGTCCTGCCCTTAGAGAAACGCATATTACACTAAAAATAACAGTAATACCTAGGCTTTCCTGTAGCTCAAATAGTAGAGCATGGCGCTAGCAACTCTCACTAAAAATAACAGTAAAATGAATATTGAGTAATGTGACTCCTGGCATAGTTCAATAAAAATAACAGTAATATGAATATTGAGTACTCCTGCCCTGAGAGCAGTACTAATGCTAATGCTAACGCTAACTGACTGATGAAATGTCACAGAGATTTGAACACTTGGGTAAAGTTGGTTTGAACTTTATTCACACATTTGGACTTCCGCGTTCAATAACTTTGTTAATCTGCATCAAAAAAGGCTAATTTCGGTCAGTTATCATTACCGACTACTATGAGCACAAAGCAGAACACATTTTTCTGTAGAATTCAACGTTTTAAAGATGCTGATAAACACGCTTACCTCTATGGAGTGTCGTGACCATCTACAAATTATATGTTTCGATTACTACAGCCTGCAATGATTTACTGTCCATGGTACTACAGTCATCAGAGAACACCACATCATATAGGAGGTTTATTTGGACAAACTCTTACATTTTAAACAGCTGAAGCAAATACTTTAGAAAATTAAAAAATATTTTAATATTTATAATTGTTTAAAATGTTTTTAATTATCATGTTCAGTTATTAATTCTAACTGTAGTGGTGTGTCAGGAATGTTTATCATCTTGATCTTGTATGTTACAAAGGGATATAAGTCAGGATTTCTGAAGTAAAGATCTCATGTTGCTCTTTAAAGGAACACTCCACTTTTTTTGGAAATAGGCTCATTCTCCAACTCCCCCAGAGTTAATAAGTTGAGTTTTACCGTTTTTGAATCCATACAGCCGATCTCCGGATCTGGCGAGAGCACTTTTAGCATAGCTTAGAATCCAATTAGACCAGTAGCATCGCTTTCAAAAACGATCAAAGAGTTTCGATATTTGTCCTATTTAAAACTTGACTCTTCTGTAGTTATATCGTGTACTAAGATCGGCGGAAAATGAAAAGTTGCGATTTTCTAGGCTGATATGATTAAGAACTATACTCTCATTCTGGCGTAATAATCAAGGAACTTTGCTGCCGTAACATGGCCGCAGCAGGCGCAGTGATATTACGCAGTGCCTGAAAGTAGTCCCCAGCTACCGGGCATCCACAGCTAATATCACTACGCCTGCTGCGGCCATGTTACGGCAGCAAAGTTCCTTGATTATTACACCGGAATGAGAGTATAGTTCTTAATCATATCAGCCTAGAAAATCGCAACTTTTCATTTTCCGCCGATCTTAGTACAAACAACTATACTTGTATTGGATGTTGGCATTAATGTAGTTGCTTACAAATTAAAGTAGAATTCAAAAGCGCATCACTATAAACGTCTGTTTAGTGCATGTTTGTAAATTTGTAGTATTGATGGAGCACTTGAAGATGGGTCATTTGGCCGAATGGTAAACGATGAGCACAAGGCACCAAATTTCAGAATGAAGTTGATCGAAGCAGAAGGGAAGCCATATCTCTGCCTTTTTGCACTGAAGGAAATTACGGCAGGAACTGAAATCACTTATGACTATGGTGGGAAAGACTGGCCCTGGCGTAAAGAGGTGGGTCATTTTGATTTTTTTCCTATGAATTGGTGTCAAGATTTAAAGCCTATACTTCTAGACATCTTGATAACAATGAAATCATTTCTGTCTTAAAAGCTTCTGTGTGTTAAACTGTGTGAGTTTCATGATGCCACAGAGATTACACAATACCTATCGCTTTTTAGCACCAACAATTATAACCAAAAAACAGAAGTCACTTCTTGGTGGTATTCAATCCATTTTTCAGTCAATCTTGTCAGGTTAATATTGAACTTTCATGACTCTCCCAGGTGATGCCAGCAAGCTTATCTGTATGTTTTGTCCTGTATGTTTTGTAGATTCCCCCTATTGTTACAAGCACTGCTGCCCAAGAGTCTATTAAGGACCATTTCCAAGACCAAACCATGTCATCCACAGTCTCTATTGAAGGTTAGTGACTGTTTGACTTAATGTTTTACATTAGTTATCAGAGGCGGACAATCCAGGGGTCAGAAAGTAAAAGTCCTGCCATATTTTTGTTCCACCCATGAACTCTGCAGCTGATTTCACCAGAGGAGGAACCAAGTCATTCCTTTCAAGTCACAAGCAAGTCTCAAGTGAAATCCCAAGTCCTCAAAGAGTTAAAGTTAATGAGATAATTAAGTGTCTAATTAAATGATGATTGTGCGTTAGTGATGAACACCTGCTGTTATTGAGAATTACAGAGGATCAGATGTTGATGTTTTATTGGTTAAAATGATGCCACCATCATGGAGATCAGTGTTTGCTTTAGTTGGGCTCTTGTAAATCAAAGTAATTTGCTTTTAAGCAAGTGCAATATTGTTTCACAGCAAACATTTGTGCATTGTTGAATCAAGAACTTGATGTAGCAGATTAGCTTACGTTTTCTGCTTTTAAATCATTTGATTGAGCGTCATGAAGGTGTCTCGCTTTGGTTTATTGAGTGATATTCAGCTATTACTGAACTTCAGAAAAAAAAAGTCCTATCAAACAAATGCGACTGTAGTGATTACATATTAGGAGGAAAAACTGCATCAGTTCAGGCTTTTAGACATGAACACTTATCATATGATCCTCAACGGTGGTGACAATAATAATTCATACTGCAGTGCGTGATGGGAGTTTTTACTATGGTCTTACCCAGCATACATTGCAGCATGAAGAATTTTGTTGGTTGTCACCATTGTTGAGATTCATATACTGGTTCATTACGTCTGCGTGCGTCTAAATACCAGAAGCATTAAATATATGCATTAAAAACAGTAGATTTCAAATGAATTCATCATAACTATTAGAACAAGTTCCTTGCATGCTGTTTCATAGGGTTGATTTCTCAAAACCTAAACATAAAAAAAAAAATACGATCAGTACATCTGTAAAAGCACGGTTGTTCATTGTGCAGCCCTGATCTCTGTACTTTACAGCAACACGTATTGCTGCAAAGACAGATCTAACACAGGAGTCAAAGGCCAAGAGCCCAACTAAAGCAAACACTGATCTCTGTGATGGTGGCATCATTTTAACCATTAAAACATTAATATCTGATTCATCACTAATGCACAATCATCATTTAATTAGACACTTAATTATCTAACTAACTTTAACTCTTTGAAGACTTGGGCTTTGACTTGAGACTTGTTTGTGACTTGAAAGGAATGACGGTTCCTCCTCTGGTGAAATCAGCTGCTGAGTTCATGGGTGGAACAAAAATATGGCAGGACTTTTACTTTCTGACCCTGGATTGTCCGCCTCTGTTAGTTATGGTGGGCATATAAACATATTGTGTCTATAAAGCATGTGAACCAATGATGGTGTGGTACCATCTAGAGTGATGCTCAACTCCACCCTCCCTGGCCCTCCTCGTATTCTTTCCTGTATTCTACAGAAACCAGAGAGAGACCAGAAGTCCAGTCCTGCAATATAACATCAGGCAGTTCTGCTTGTGAGGTTAGATTGAATACAACTATCTGTTAAAGCAATAAGTTCCATTGTTTTTGTTGGGACTTTAGTCAGTTCAACTGTACAATAACACAGTTGTGTAGATGATGTCCAAGTTCACATGTGCATTTTTCTGTTTAACTTGTTTAGACACAGCTCAGTGGTGCAAGCTTCCCTTCTGGCCAATTGTCATCCTACATAGTTTGCCCTTTTATGTGGCTTTAAACTCTTAGTACAACTTTACAATAAACATATAAATGATATCCAAGTTCTCATCTGCAAACCAATAGGGGAAGGAAACTCCATTTCAGTGTCATTTCCCTGCCCGTTTTAGTTAGCTTTAGCCTACAACTTCGGTCAATGCTGTACCGATTATTCTCCTTCTTCCTAGCCACAGCACTGCCACTCCTAACAGCAAGGGAAGGGTTTATTAACCCTGGACTATCTATTTAAGTAAAGCAAGAAATGTAAAAACAATTGTAAGAAAAGAAAGTAATTTAGTAAAAAGTAAGCATTGAACTGTGTACGTGTGTGTGACACAGACAAACTCAAGGTATGCAAGGACACTGTCCTTTGGACTTGTAATGACATCCATGTTCAAACCCCGAGTCTTCCGCTGTTGAACTCCCAGTGTGTGGCACACTCAGAAAAAAAACAGTGTTGGGAGGACACCGTGGTTAGAAAAGACCATCCATACTGAATAGAGGACATTTCCACCGCAGCTGCAAGATGTTTACTGTATCTGTTCAACTTTTTATTCACAGCAAAATAGTGCAAGCTTCCCTTCTGGCCAACGCTCCGTTGCAGAGCTTGGTGACCACGTCCATGACTTGGAACCCAATGTTTTCTCTACAGACTTATTCAGAGGTGAGTCCCTGCTTGAATAAGCAATGCGTGGTAAACACTGGGGTCTTGCAAAGCACTGTGCCTTCATGTCCTCTTCTCTTCAACAGACACAGAATTGAGAGCAGAGTGACAATATGGTGTCATCCTGGTGTCATCCAGTCCCACACCAGACAGCCCTGAGCATGAGGTTAGTTTGAATTCAGCTGTTTATTACGGGATGTATGAATGTTTATTTTCGTAAATGATGTAGTTTCGTAAAGGTCATATTTATCAGTTAATTACAATTATACTGCAGGTACAGTCTGAAAATCTTTGTCGGTACAGATTAGTGTTGTCACGGTACCAAAATTTCAGTATTCGGTACTGATACCAGTGAAAATCCACGGTTCCCAGTACCAATTTCGGTACCACATGCTAATTAAAAAGCACACTATTTTTAATAATAAAGTCAAACAAAAATACAAAATGTACAAAAATCAATGCCATTCTTTATACTTATTTAAATTGTGTTTACATTTTTTTCCGCAAGTAATAAAAGTATGAAAAACAGTAAACAGTAAAGTTTCACCCAAATTTAATTTTTGTTTTAATTAATGAAATTTCAACACTTTTTTTTTTTTGGTAAATAAAGCGGATTTACTATAAAAATATGGAAGAAATATTGTGTGATTATTTCTTTAAAAATATATATTTTTTTCAAAAGTAGTAATAGTATCACATACATTCTACTAAATAATAGTAGCCTAATATATTTCTGGCACAGTGTCTTTAAGATAAACCTTTATTTTGACGGGTTGCCGTGAATACCTTTAAATTTCTGTGTATGTATATGATATGACGCTGGTTTTACTCAATGAAACGGTAAAATGCTCGTGAAGTGACTCTCAGAGCAGTTCTGGAGATGTTATGTATTTATGTCCTCATTGAGATGGCAGATGCTGAAATCACCACGAGCGTCACATGCTTCAGTGTATGTAGTAAAAAAAAAGTGCGTCTCTGCCATTCACTCATTCACACAGAAACTTGCAGAACATGCGGGATTCATATCCGAATCGACTTTTGCGGCTTAATATTTACCATGCCGCGATTTCATTTAAGTGTAATGACCTACTTTTGATTAATTCATCCAAACTTTGACAAATTCCGTGACATTCCGTGCCAAACTGTAAATTCCGTTTTTATAACTGGATTCCGAGATTACGTCCACGTTTTCATAGGGCCGTACACATCAAGAACCGGGTTGACCGGGTACTCTGTACCACCGGTACTTAAAAAAACCTGGTACCGTGATGTTTTCATTTTTTTAGTACCGACTTGGTACCGAAGTACCGGGTCTTTTGACAACACTAGTACAGATAGTCATCATTTAACATTGTGTTCCCCTGTCTACATCATTTTGAGTGTCATAAACTTAAAGGTTTGAGTGAGGGTGTCCCTCTTAGGTGAAATGAACACTGTGCCAGTTGATGCCTGTTCATCTTTGCATATTGCTGTTCTTTTTTTTAGGTGCATTGTGTCAGAGGTCAATGTGGCACTTCTTCTGCGATAGAGGGGATTGGAGAAGTTGGTGTCCAGCACCAGGAGGTGTCACCCCCTGTGTTCTCAACAGACCTTACCAGTGGTCAGTTAAAGTTTTGAGTAAATGTTAACTTCTGGCAATGCATGGCATGCCTGTGATTAGAACTCAGGTGAGTGTGATCGTGCTGGCTGAGTGTTGGGACCTGACAAGGTTGATGGTTCTCTGACAGTACCCCCTCCTCCACGGGCGGCTCCTGATGCCCGATGCCGATGACGGGGGGCGGCCACGTCCTCTAGGTGCTGGCTTATGTGGATGGAGCTGATGGAATTCAGACAGTAGAGAGGGGTCTAGTATGTCATGTCTAGGCACCCAGGACCTTTCCTCCGGCCCAAAGCCCTCCCAATCCACCAAATATTCGAGGCGGCCACCCCAACATCGGGAATCCAGGATGGAGTTGACCCTGTAGATGGATTCCTCGTTCTCGATCTCGGGAGGAGGAGGTACCTCCGGCTTGTCAGGTCCTGGGGAGGAAGGAGACATGGGATTAGTGTAGGGTTTCAGCAAGGACACGTGAAAGGTAGGTGTGATGCGGTATGTGGGTTGTAGATCCAGCTTGTAAGTAACCTTGTTGATCTGCCTCCTGATGGTAAAGGGACCGATAAACCGGGGACTCAGCTTACGACAGGGCAGCTGGAGACGGATGTCCCGCGTAGACAACCATACCTTATCGCCTGGTTGGTATGGTGGGGCAGCAAGACGACGGGTATCGGCCTGGGTTTTATGTCTCCGAACTGCCTGTTGGAGCTGAACGTGTGCTAAGTCCCAGACCCTCTCACTCTCTCTGAACCAAAAGTCCACGGCTGGAACTTCCGATGGTTCCCCATCCCAGGGAAACAATGGGGGTTGGTAACGGAGTACGCACTGGAAGGGGGTTAGACCAGTGGAGTGCTGACGGAGTGAATTCTGTGCGTACCCATGGGAGGAAGCGGTTCCAGTGCTGGTTCTGGTGGCAAAAACTCCGAAGATACCTTCCAATGTCCTGGATCTTCCGCTCAGTCTGACCGTTGGATTGTGGATGATATCCGGACGTGAGACTTACAGAGACCACTAGAAGGTCAAAGGAGGCTCGCCAGACCCTTGAGATGAAATGTGGCCCACGATCGGAGACGATGTCCTCAGGGATGCCGAAGTTCCTGAAGACATGACTGAAGAGTGATTCCGCAGTATGCATAGCGGTGGGTAGCCCTGGAAGAGCAATCAATTTACAGGCCTTAAACCGATCCACCACTACGAGGACACAGGTGTGGGAGTCGGACCTTGGCATGTCAGTGATGAAATCGTCTCCGATGTGGGACCAGGGCCGGCGAGGTAGGGGCAGAGGAATCAGTTTACCATGAGGTAGATGACGGGGGCTACAAACAGAGCAGCTCCTGACGAATTGGGAAACTTCACAGGCCATGTTGGGCCACCAGTAGTGATTTTGGAGGAGCGAGAGGGTACAGTCGCTGCCTGGATGTCCAGAGCCCGGAGAAGAATGAAGTGAGTCCAGAAGGGAGAGGCGGAGAGTGGTAGGGACATAGATCTTCCCTTCTGGACCTCCCGGTGGAGCAGGTTCTGTGAGCGTGGCTTGTCGAATGTCTTCATCAAGTGACCATACAATGGGACTTACGATGAGGGCTGGAGGGATTATGGTCTCGGGGGCGGTAGTGTCTTGCATGGGCTGATGCAGACGGGAGAGAGCATCTGCTCGGGAGTTTTGGGTACCAGGTCTGTAGGTAACTGAAGTGAAAAAGCGCCCAGTGGGCCTGTCTGGGGTTTAACCTCTTCGCATCCCGGAGGTACTCCAAGTTCCGGTGATCAATAATGACCTGAAAAGGGTGAACAGCTCCCTCCAGCCAATGTCTCCACTCCTCCAAAGCGAGCTTGATGACCAGCAGCTCACGATTCCCGATTCCCGATGTCGTAGTTCTGCTTCGCCGGGGAAAGCTTGCGGGAGAAATACGCACAGGGATGGAGTTTTGGAGGCTCTCCGTGATGTTGGGAGAGCACCGCACCAACACCCACTGTCGTGGAGGCATCGACCTCCACGATGAATGGTAGTTGAGGGTCTGGATGGGCTAGGGTAGGAGCGGTGCAGAAGGCTTCTCGCAGCTGGTCGAAGCTTCTTCTAGCTTCTGGAGACCATGTTAGACTCTTAGGTTTGTGGCGGAGCATCGAGGTAAGGGGTGCAGTGATGGTGCTGAAGGATCGGATGAATCGGTGATAGAAGTTGGCAAAACCAAGAAACCTCTGTAGTTCCTTCACAGAAGAGGGCATGGGCCAGTCTTGAATGGTTTGCAGCTTGTTATTATCCATCTGCACCCCTTGGGGAGAGATGACGTACCCGAGGAACTGGATGGTAGAACGGTGGAACTCGCATTTCTCCAACTTGAGGTACAGTTGATATTCTCTCAATTTCTGAAGGGCCTGTTCCACGTGGTGGCGATGTTCGGCCAGGTTACGGGAGTAAATGAGGATATAGTCAATATAGACGATGACGAATCGATGGAGGAACTCCCGGAAAACCTCATTCATGAATCCCTGGAAGACTGACAGTGAGTTGTCAAGCCCATACGGCATCACAAGATATTCATAGTGGCCAGTAGGTGTAATGAAGGCCGTCTTCCACATGTCTCCAGGGCGAATTCGAATGAGGTTATAGGCGCTTCGCAGGTCCAGTTTGGAGAAGAAGCGAGCTCCACGAAGTTCCTCAAGGGCAGCCGGAACCAGAGGTAAAGGATACGGGAATTTGACTGTTTGGGAGTTCAGAATTCTGTTCTCTATATATGGTCATAGTCCTCCATCCTTCTTGCTGACAAAGAAGAAGCTTGATGCAGCTGGAGAGGTAGATGGACGGATGAAGCCTTGTCGGAGAGCCTCCTGAATGAATGTATTCCTCCATAGCAGCTTGCTCTGGGATGGACAGAGCGTACACTCTACCTTTCAGGAGTTTGGCTCCAGGCAGTACGTCGATGGTGCAGTCCCATGGCCTATGGGGTGGTAGTTTTGTGGCGGCCTGCTTATTGAAGACGAGAGCTTGCGCTGGAATGGAAGTGTGAGAAGAAATTAGTTGTATGCTCATACGGGTTAAAGCACTGATTTGCGGGTTCAGTTGGATGGTACTCCCCGCTGGGCGGGGCGGACGCACAGGACAGGTTTGGAGCAGGTGACCACTCGCCCCACAGTACAGACAGAGTCCGAAGTTAAGGGGTCTACTTTTATTTGTATACACTCATATTAACAACTAAACTTTGTGCTTTTGAAGAATAAAGAAAACAAACAGGGAGCGCTCTCTGTCTTCTCCGTCTCCGCGAAATGTTTTTAGAAACGTGTCACTAAAATGAACTGTAACTCAGTAAATACTTCACACAGAGACATGAGAAATATATCTATAGAAAGCTTGAAGTGTCTACTTTGAAATGAAGCAACAGTTCTTATCGAAACAATTCTTATCGAAAACAAACATTCTGTGATGAAGTAATCCGTATGAAACCAACACGATGTTCAATCTTTCCCGTCTGACTCATTATCTCTAATGTGTTCCCGCCCTCGCGCTGCTCGCGCAGTTCATATGTAAATAGCCTCGTGGGGCGTGCGCATGTGCAAACGCCCAAAACAAACAAAGAGTGAGGAGCATTCATCGCGGCTACTGTTCGTTTCTGGAAGACGCGCTGAGTAAAAGCAGGATTTCCCTCGAAAGAAGAACACGATTTCATCCAGAAGAGGAGATGAGTAAGTAATGTTTCTTTTTTGCGTTAGTTAACGTTTTATTGTGACATAAACTTGAACAGATTTACTAACAGTTAGTTGCGTTTTTCCCAAACAACAACATGATGAATGTTTAGACCATGTTTATTATTAATACTCTGATCACAAATAGATTTTAATATCATGCTAAACAATAATAATTAGTTTCTCAGATATAAAATATCATTTTTTATAGTACAAAGTACATCCTTTTATTGTACAAAGCATGTTTGAGTCTGTGGCTACAGAATCATATCATAGGCTACTATAAAGTCATACATACTAGACTATATGACTACAAAATCATAGTTGGGTTTTTCCCAAACTATAATTCCTGACTACAATGTTTGAAATCGTGTAAAACATTTTTAATATGAAGGGCAATTCACTGTATTTAAATTTCTTATGGCGCAATGATGTTTTCATGCTCTATATAAAACAATAAAAGTAATATGAGTGTGCACTGTAACATGATGAATGCTACAAGTCTAAGTATGTTTTGTACATGTTTATTATTAATAGCCTACTCTGTTCAGAAATAGATTTTAATAACGTGCTAAACAATAATAATTAGTTTCTCAGATATAAGATTTCTTTCTCTTTTTTATGATAGTACAAAGCATGTGTGAGTCTACGGCTACCAGATACCATCAGATACCAGCACCAGATGTATCCTGATGTCTCTTCAAACTGTTTTCCTCTGAGAGCGCTGTACCAACATCAGATGTTCAACTACGCTGATATCTGTTAAAACAAGCTCCTTTTCTACTGATTATGTTTTTTTTTCTTCTTGAATCCATGGAAAGAAGTAGAAACACTTAAATAACACACGTAAATATAATGTATGATTTACTTGTTTCACTTGTTGAACAGAATCTGTTGCAGGAATGACTCAAAGTCTGTTCACATCTCTGTGGTTAGATCAGTGTGCACAATAATGTGTCTTTGACCTTCATTATGTATGTTTTGATTATACTGTGTTGTAAATAAAATACAAATAATTAAAAAAAAAACCACATTCTCTCTTACCTGCCTCACAGTCACAGTCACACTGAAGGGCCATTAGAGGCCCATAGGGGAGGGCCCTTTGTCTCTCAGGTGAGACTCACTTAATATTCATGGCCATTACCACTCCCTCGCATACAGACCCTCGATCACAAAACATGTCTTGAAAATTTTAAATCAATATATTGTTTTCTGTGAACGAGTAAGCAGAATGATTTTCACATAATTTTGAAGTAAATATTCTAGCCTACAAGACTTGTTCAGGACTATTTAGTGTGGGTTTTAAGGCCTTATTTAAGCTACATTTTTTTTCCCCAAAACTTACTAACCACGCATAATATTTTTTTTCTAAAAAATGCAAACATGTTTATCCATCTTGGTCACATATTATTGTAGCACAGTTTGTGCTGAATACAAAAAAAAAATTACATGTTGGTCAATAGTATGTTTTAAGTAGCTGAAATAAGCACAAATATCAGGGCATGTCAAAGCATCTCAAGGGCCCCAAAATGACCTCAGACCCCAGAGGGTTAAAGCAGTATGTTTGAAGAATAAGTAATGTTACTAGGCATACTAGGAATGCATCTTGTTTCTCTCTATCAAAACAATATAAACAGAACATACCTGTTGGAGTGTTAAAAATGCACTGAAATTGGAGTTGAGGGACATTATCTTTCTCTCAGTAGTCTATTCATAAGATTCTATATTTGAATCAGTTTCAGGGATATTTGGAAGAAGGGATTTTGTTCATTTCAACAGCTTCTGAAGCTAACAAGAGTTCAGACACACAATGTTCAATCCCACACCTCATAGGCAAAAGTGGTTGCTTTTACCACACATTGCATTCACATCAATAAACCAAGATTTGCCTAACCTGGATTAATTATTAGAATTTATTTTATTTTTTATTGTTATATAATTTGAGCATAGTTATAGTGCTAAAGGGGATCCTGGGTAATCTTATTGTACATTTCACACTGTTCATACTTTATCTAGAGTTAACAATTAATCCTGATCATGTCACACTGCACATTCCTAAACACTAGGTTACTGTTATTATTTGCATTGTCAGCAGTGATGACTAGATAAACACAAAACCACATTTGGTGTGAAAATGGGTAGGACACAACAATTTGGACATGGAGCTCCACCAAGGTGTTGGATTAAACCATACAGGAATATTGGGATATTTATGACACTCAAACAGGTATGTTACAAACAGGGAAACAAGACGCATTCCTAGTTTCAACATTACTTATACCTCAGACATTCTGCTTTAAAATACATTAAGTATCAGCTGTATACAAAGTGACCATGACCAACATTTGGTTTTCAAGTGCTGAAATGTAATATTCAATAATCTGAAAATGGAGCCTCATTGAGGTCCCCATATCTCTGAGATTGAACAATGTAGGGCCTTGAAAATGAAGATTCCAAAAGAAAATCATATTTTTGCAAATTGACTCACATTTGGTTTTTGACCACTGAAAATATGTACATTTTAACAATTTACATCTGAAGCCATATTAAAATTCCAATATCTCTGGAACCGAACTATATAGGGCCTTAAAAAAGTAGATGTCAAACAGAATGTTTGTTAAGACCCAATATGTAAAAGGGCATCAAGATATCTTTATACTTCTTGAGTTACAGGCATGCAAACTTTGGAGAAAAAAAACTTAAAGTGCTGTTTCCCCAGTTTTGAATGGTCACCATTGGCACATAATGCAAAAAAGATTGCTAAAGTGAACAGATTTTACTAACAGGCCTACCAATCTCTGCGTAAAAATTACATTATGATGCTGCCATTTTTCTGAAGCCATTTTTACCCCCTGTAATTTGGCTCTGAATCTCAGGTGAAATTTGCCATTTTGACCCCCTCTACAAAATAGTGGATTACTTAGTAAATATTCATCCTTGACATTTAATATTTTGGCTTTCATCACTATACATGTCTGTCTTTCATCAGAAAAAAATATTAGCAAAATCAAAAATTTGAACTGGGGACCTCTGGTTGAGTTGACACGTAATGACCCTGTTTCACAATCCAAAATAATCCTGCTGCACTGGGCCAAGATGTAAACATGTTAGTCCAACAAAATGGAGATATACAACACAAACTTTCAGAGCAAAAGGCTAGGCCAGCAACTAACCTAAAAAGAGGAAAAATAACAAAGACCCTAATGCATGAACCCAGTCAACATTTTTACAGCACACTCAACACCAAACGAGCAACTCTTGGCTGGGAACATGACACAGTGTCTCAATAAAAAAGAGTTGAAAGTAATAGGCTCAGAAATGAGGAAAAGGGATTCCATTTATCTTGATGCCACGGGAGGAGTTGTGTCAAAAATACCAGAACAGCTGAAGCATTAATGAAATTATGACACTTATGTCCATACAGTTGAACTTATTTATTTGAACTTAAATTTAGTTAATTGTACTGATGAGTAAAAATCATGCTAATTTAATGAGATCACATCAGTTTCATTTCACATATTCTGTGAATGTTCTCAACACAATTCACTCATAAAGATCCACCCAGTACTGTTGATGTTCAGACTGGTGCCCTTGTAGAGTTGTGAGTTTTCTGCATTTTTATGAAAATGGAGAAACCTGTTGGAATTTAATGTTTACTTATTTTAAACATTTAAAATAACTTATACAACATATATATGTTTTTAACCATTGTGGTGAAGAGTGGAGTTTGTGCTTAGATTATCAGTAGCTACTATAAGCACATAAGTTTCATATAATTGTGAAGAGTAAAAATGCTGACGTGTGAAATGAAGTCATGTGATTGGCTTTAAATTGATGTATTTTAGTTATACTCATAAGAACAAACAACCAACATAACACTTGCTTTCACATCAAACTTTTGCAGCCTGCAAATGCACTAAAACAAACTAAAAAAGGTTGTCAACTCATTGAGAGCAACAGTTTTATCTCATGTAGCCATAGCCTAACCACAAGGCCTACACTTCACAATAATGGTAACCTCAAAAATCAGCATAAACAAAAACTCTTTTAAATGTCAAAAATAGCTGAACAACAAACTTTAAAAAGTCTTTCCCTTTACTTAAAAACACATTAAGCAGTACTTAATTTACAGATTTACACTCCTGATCTAGCCCTATGCAGAGCATGCTGGGAACTAGAAATCCACTTCCTAGTTTCAGGATTCACAGAAGTTTCTGTTATGTTGGTTTTGTAGTGTTACCGTTGTCGTGAAGAGTAGAGCCTGTGGTTAGGTTCAGGATGGACAGCAAAACTTTAAGATTGTGTGTGCTTTGTGTTGTTTGACTATTTAAATGTAAATGTATAGTGAGAATATTTTTGATTATCACGTCAGTGTATGTTGTTGATAATTAACAACAAAAGATCATTGTGAACACAATGTTTATGTTTAATCATTTAGCGAACACTTTTATCCAAAGCAACTTACAAGTGAGGACAATTGAAGCAATCAAAACCAACAAAAGAGCAATAAAATGCAAGTGCTATGACAAGTCGTGGTTAGCCTAATGCAGTATACGTCAAGTCACCTTTATTTATATAGCGCCTTTAACAATACAGATTGTTTCAAAGCACTTAACAGGATTAAATTGGAGGATAGAGTGTCAGTAATGTATAATGATAAGATTAAATACTCAATTTTCAGTTAAAGGCATTTCATTACTGAATTCAGAGATGTCATTGTCTAGCTCAGTTTAGTTTAAATAGTGTCTATGCAATCAAATGGACGATAATCGCTGTAAATTAATACACATAACAAGGTGTGTGTTTTTTATATACATACAGTATATGTATGTATAGATAGATAGATAGATAGATAGATAGATAGATAGATAGATAGATAGATAGATAGATAGATAGATAGATAGATAGATAGATAGATAGATAGATAGATAGATAGATAGATAGATAGATAGATAGATAGATTGATTGATTGATTGATTGATTGATTGATTGATTTGGAATAGAGTGTGTTAGAGTTAGAGGGTCAAATATAGATGGACGAGATGTGTTTTTAGCAGATTCTTGAAGATGGCTAAGGACTCAGCTGCTCAAATTGGGCAGGTCATTCCGCCAGGAGGGAACAGTTAATGTAAAAGTCTGTGAAAGTGATTTAGTGAGAGGTAGAGTTGAGTGTCATCAGCATAGCAGTGATATGAAAAGCCATGTTTCTGAATGACAAAATGTAGACAGTGATTCCATGTAGACAGAGAATATAAGTGGTCCAAGAGCTGAGCCCTGAGGCACCCCAGCAGCTAGATGTTGCGACTTGGAAAGGGCACCTCAGTCGTGGTATTGAGGTGGAGAGAGTGCTGGACAGTCACTCCCCCCACCTACAATCCCTGCCGGCCTGAGACTTGAACTCGCAACCTTTAGATTACGAGTCCCACTCTCTAACCATTAGGCCAAGACTTCCCCCTCTTGTGCGGTTCCTGAGATGCCCTTTGCCAATAGGGTTGACAGGAGGATCTGGTGGTTGACCATATCAAATGAAGTGGACAGATCCAGCTAGTTAAGTAATGGAGATTTGGAAACCGCTCTTGCCAGTCTTAGGGCTTCAACAACTGAGAGAAAGGCAGTCTCGGTTTAATGTCCACTTCTGAAACCAGACTGGTTGCTGTCAAGGAGGTTGTTCTGTGTGAGAAAGGCAGAGACTCATTCAAGAGTTTTTGCTATGAAAGGAAGAAGGGAAAAGAGTTATTTTAAAGAGTTGGGTTAAGAGTGGGTTTCTTAAGTAGTGGGGTTATACGAGCCTGTCTAAATGCTGAGGGAAAAACACCAGTGTGAATGAGATGAAATATGATGAGATGAAATAGAATCAAGTGGACAAGTAGTAGGATGAAGGATGAGTTTAGAGACTTCTGACTCAGAGAGTGGAGAGAAGGATGTGAAAGAGTGTATGTTTGTTGGTAAGATGCGTTTGACAGTTTGAGTAAGAGATGCTAACTGTTTAGAGCGAGGAAGCGAAGATGAAAGTAAAACAGAGAGCCTGGAGGGTGAATGTGAGCCTAGTTTACATCGAAAGATGACATGTGGAGGGGTATGTGTTGTATCAGGAATCATGTTGAGGTTAAGAGTGAGCAGGAAGTGATCTGAGGTGTGCAGTGGGGTAATCAGCACATGATCAGTGGAGCAGTGTCCTGAGAATTAATGAGAAATTATTGAATTAAATTAAAGATTAAATATATAATTATCATTGTAATGCATGGGGTGGGACTGAGAACCATGAGCGTGAGGCTTGGTGGCTCCCACGGCTCTCAGCCCCACCCCACTTGTCCCAAAAATTTTAAGTGAAAGTGACGTGACGTGGTCAAGTATGGTTACCCATACTCGGAATTTGTGTTCTGCAATTAACCCATCCAAATTGCACACACACAGCAGTGAACGAACGAACGAACACACAGTGCAAATGACAACTGAGCCACCTATGAACCTTGATCAGTCTCAAGAAACTTGGATGAAGAAGAACAAACATTTCCCATCCAACAATTCCAGATTATTTTCTGTTCCACAAAAAAATAAATAAATAAATAAAAAATACATGTTCCCCCCAAAAAAGGATCCACAAGTATGTGACCCAGAGAAAGAAATGTTCAAGTTTTGATGCATGTCAGCCTGCAAAGGTACTCAATGTAGAGGAAGAGGTAATGAAGTCATTATACAAAAATGAAAACTATTTATTTATTGCATATATTAAGGTACACTATTATTTACTGTATGAACTGCATGTCATTATAGGTCGACATGCTATGGAAGAAGCCACCTACAGAGCTGATTGTAGCAGTTTTGAGGTCTCCTAGGCGGAAGAATGAGTCCCTCTTACATCACAGGGAATTCCAATCACTGAGGCCACATGAGGGGTTAAATGGAGAGGTACACATTGTAACACCTCGTTTCTTTAAAGCTGTTACTCTGAGGGGTTCAACAGATTTTTGACATCACTGATTTAAAATACTCTTCACAACACAAATAAATGGTATAATTCTATTTTATTCTTCCCCCAAATATATATCCACACAGATGCAAAAACCAACAATAAACCATACATCAACTTATGTGTACTTTGTCTTTTAACTGTGTCAATGAAGTGAAAGCTTATCGGTCCTGTACAGAGGATGTACGAAAAGAGATACTAGATGAGGCGATGTTTAAAGTCACAAAGATACTTTGAGTGCGATGCAATGATATGGATCCTATAAAACCTCTGTGTCCTTGGCGTTCGGCGTGTCGCGTGGGCTTTCGTCGCAGCCGCTACCTCTCGTATACAGCGGTGATTAAAGATGCAGTCGCTCAATGACACATGAAGCAAGAAAATGGTGCGAAGAACAAACAGGTGAAGACACAAGCATTTAAAGTCCTTTCTAAAGAAAAAGCAACAGACTGACATCAGTGATTATATAATTACAAACATCTCAGGTAAAGAAGTTAACCATACTCACAGCTGAGCAGAAACTCCAAGAGTTCTCAACTAAAGGACTTTACAAGGGCAAGCAGGTAGCGTGAGCTCAACCAAAAGGTTTCCCTCTACCAAACGAACTGACTTACTCTACTGCTTTCGAGCTTATATGTCCGGTTACCTCCAGGCAATAGCGCCCTCACGCTGCTCCTAGTGGTACTACATTTGTATTAAATACCTATGGAATCATTCAGAATAAAAAAACTAAAAACCAAGTAACGTTTTGTTCGTTACATACCCCTCCCTTTGGTGCCAAAATTTGACACATGGCAAATTTTTAAGTTTTGGGTATGGTAACTGTCAATCTGGGTAGGATCAGACAACATTGACACCTTGTAGTTTACTGGACCTAGCTTTTTGACTACTTTGGCTGGCCCTCGCCATTTTGGGGAAATTTTAGCCATGAAACCATCATCTGCACGAGATAGGGGATGAGTACGCACCCAAACTATATCACCCTCCTGGAAGTCTTGGGTTCTTCTCTTGAGGTTGTAATACTTTTTCTGTTTAGTTTGAGCTTTCTCAACATTTTCTCTAACATATTCATACAGTAATTTCTGATGATCAATGATACTGTAACTTGGTTGATCTGGATCTGGCGGATCCTGAAGGGCTCTTTGTAGTGGTCCTTTCAATTGACGTCCAAGGGCCACTTCAGCAGGTGAAAATCCTGTGCTTTCATGCCATGCTGTATTCAAAGCAAATCTAAATTCACAGATCCATTGATCCCAAGTACGATGATTATTGTCAACATATGATGCAATCATGGTTTTTAGATTTCGATTGATGCGTTCAGTCATGTTTGATTGTGGATGATAAGCAGTTGTGAGATTTTGGGTTACTTGCCACTGTTTGCATACCTGATCCAAAAGATTTGAGGTGAATTGAGTGCCTCTATCGGAAACAATGAAAGCTGGTGTTCCCCACCTGGTAAATATCTCTTCGATGAGAATACGAACGATGGAGGTAGATTTGGCAGATCTCATAGGGAAAACCTCTACCCACTTGGAGAAGTAGTCTACCACAACTAGAAGATATTCATTTTGGCGGGTACTGCGTGGGAACGGTCCCATAATGTCCATGCCAAGCATGTATCCAGGCTCAACAATGGGCACGCTTTGAAGACCTCCTGCTGGCTTCAGGTTTGTGGGCTTATGCTGCTGACACTTTTCACACTGTTTGCAGTGTTGCCATACGTCAGTATGCATGGATGGCCAATAAGCAAATTCTAGAAGTCTCATTAGAGTTTTGAATTTGCCTAGATGTCCACTGAGGGGATTGTCATGGGCATAAGTTAAAAAGGCTTCCTTCAAGTAGCAGGTATCACAATTTGGAATCTTTGACCTCCTTTAGAGTCTGGGACACTCCTGAATAAAATATCATTTTTAAAAACATAGTGAGTTCTCATAAGATCAGCGGTATTTAGATTTTTGGCTTTTACCATGATCTCTTGGCACTCTGTGTCTTTATTCTGCTCAGCAGCAATCTCAGACAAGTCCGTTGGTAGGTCACAAGTGATAGGAAGTTTTGCTGGTGTGTGCATCAGGATAGCCGTTGGTTCAGCTGCATGTGTCCGTGACAAAACATCAGGTACCACATTACATTGTCCCTTTCTGTAACGAACTGTGAAGTGATAGCCTTGAAGTCTGATAGTCCATCTTTCCAACCTAGATGAAGGCTTTGGATGCTGGAAAAGCATCCAAGGAAGCATGGTCAGTGATTACCTCAAATGCTCTGCCTTCAAGATAGTTTTCCACTGCCCAGACGACCGCTAAACATTCCTTTTCAGATACAGAATATGATCTCTCAGCACTTCTCAGCAATCTGGATGCATAAGCGATCACTTTCTCTTGTCCATCCACCTGCTGTGTCAACACTGCTCCTAAACCAACATCGCTGGCGTCTGTTTGTACTTTAAAAGAAGCATCAAAATTGGGAGTATTTAACACCGGGGCTTTGGTCAAATCATCTTTGATGAGTTCAAATGATCTTTGACACTCGTCCGTCCACCTCCACTTAGCTCCTTTTTTCTTTAGTGCATGTAAGGGTGCTGCTTTAGTGTAGAGAAATCTGAGATGAAACGGTGATACCAAGCCGCAAGACCTAGGAACCGTTGTAATTCTTTTATGGTCGTTGGTGTTGGGAATGATTTGACCGCATCAACCTTGTCAGAATTCACCTTGACTCCGTCAGCAGTGATTGTATGACCTAAATAGTCCAGAGAGGAGCAGATGAATTTACATTTCTTGAGATTGAGTGTGAGACCAGCAGTATGCAGACTGTTGAATACTTGTTTGAGATGTTGCAGATGGGTTTGGATGTCTGGCGAGTACACAATGATATCGTCTATGTATACCATACAACACTTGTTTCTGTGCTCTCTAAGAACTTGTTCCATCAAACGCTGGAAAGAGGCAGCTGCATTTTTAAGGCCAAAGGGAAGACACAAAAATTCATATAACCCCGAAGCAGTTATGAATGCAGTCTTCTCCACGCTCGCGGGATCCATCTCCACTTGCCAATAGCCACTCTTTAAATCTAAAGTGCTAAACACCTTGGCTCCTTGCATAGAATCCAGTATATCTGTAATCTGGGGCATCGGATATGCATCCAGGTGAGTTTTAGAATTGAGACCACGATAATCAATGCACAACCGCGATCCACCATCCTTCTTATCCACTACCACAACAGGGGAGGCCCATGGAGAAGTGGAAGGTCTGATGATTCTTTGTTGAAGTAATTCTTTGATTTGTTCTTCAATAAAATCATTCTTGACTCTTGAGACTCGGTAAGGTCTCTTTCTCAAGGGAAGTTCATCAACTGTTTTGATCTCATGTCTGATGCAATTTGTACGTCCTAGCTTGTGAGTGCAAACTGATGACCAATCATGCATGAGAGATTTCAACTGATTCGTTACCTTGAGCGAGGCATGAGAATTTTCCACCGCTTGATCGATGAGCTTCATATCGTCCTTATTGTGGATCAATTCGACACCACCTTGTGCAGCATAAAACTGGATGGAAGCATTCTCGTGCAGTTCATTAAAACAAATAGGGTGACTGGTGTTGGAATCAGGCAGGTAAACACGTGAAGAATTAAAATCAATGGTTACTTTGGCTTCTTTTAGAAAATCCAGTCCCAGGATAACAGGAACAGCCAAGTCTTCATCATTCATCACGTAGAAAGTGACTGCAAGTTTCACTCCAAATATTTCACCTTCCCAGAGAACACTTCCCTGAGATCTCTGACTCTGACCATTAGCAAGCATAAATGTTTGGGAACTTTTGGTCAGCTGCTCACCATTTCTTCTCAACCTCTGCCACACTTTCTGTTGCAGCAACGAGAAGGTACTTCCTGTGTCAATTACAGCATTAAAGAAAGAGTGATTTAAAATTATTGGGGTTTGCAGCACATTATTATATTGACCGTTAGTAGTTGGATCAATGAGCATGAGATGGTTTTGATGCCCTCTTCCACCGGAAGATTTCTTCCTTTGTTCCTCCTCTTTTCCTTGATTCCATCTCTTTTTATTTTCCACCCAATCCTTTTCTATTTGAGTACCGAGCCGAACAAGATCATCAACCGTCTTCACAGTTCCCCTTAACAGCGAAGCCAATCGAGGGTTGCAGTTTCTCAAGGTCACTTGAACAATCTCAGCCTCAGCCATTCTAGGATGATTCTTCAGGCACAGCGCTCTGTAATTAAAAGCAAAGTCTCTAATGTTCTCATTAACCCCTTGATGATAATTTGCTAATTTTTGGGCAGCAACTTCTTTATGATCTTCATTTAAAAACGAAAAGAGAAACTTTTCTTTGAAAGAAGACCAGTCACTAATACTTTGTTTCTCCGCTCTCCACCAGCTCTTAGCAGTACCTTTCAGACTCACAGATAATGAGGCTAACAGCTCTTCAGGATACAGAGGTCTCAGCTCATTATATTCTTCAAATCGATCAATAAAATCAATCGGGTCTTCAGAATCAATATTACTGAAAGTAGGCAATTCAAGTTTAACTGGAGGATTAGGAGATGATGAAGAAAGATAAGTTACTTGCTTTGTGCCGTTTTGTGTAGCTGGGCCAATCTTGGATGGAGTTTGAGACATCTTATTAACGGAAGTACTGGCGTGCACAGGGGTAGACATGAGTGGTTTGAAGGCTTTGAATTGTTGGTCTAGTTGTCTGTCTCGACGCTTTAAGCAATCCACAATACTTTGGCTCATATCGTCGATTCTGGAATGGAACAGCTGCTTAACGCGATCCAACTCTCTTTGCAAACAATAGTTAATTCTGTCTTCACATGCTTTCATTTTTGCACTCATTGTTTCTGTGGTAACCAGTTCACTAACCCGATGCTCGAGATCAGCAAGATGCTCCTCAACGCTACACATACGCTGATCAGCTTCCTCATTGCCGAATTCCAGCCTGTCTTCATGAAAATCAATTGGTGGAGGAGGTAATGGTAAATCGTCGATTTTAGGATTATGGTCACATATCTGATCAGTGGACATATCTCTACACTCTCTCTCTTCCTCAGAGTCTAAATATAACTCACTGAAAGTATCAATGAGATTAACTACAGGGTCTCTGAGCTGAATGAAAGCTTCGCCTGAGAAATCAATGATGGGTGCATTCTCTTCCATTGCAGATGATGGTTTATAATATTTGTTTGTGAAGAGTTAACAGTGCAGTCAAAATTTATATTTTTAATAAAAGGGACTCCATAAATTCAATGGAGTAGTCCCTGTTCGGGCGCCAATCTGTAACACCTCGTTTCTTTAAAGCTGTTACTCTGAGGGGTTCAACAGATTTTTGACATCACTGATTTAAAATACTCTTCACAACACAAATAAATGGTATAATTCTATTTTATTCTTCCCCCAAATAAATATATATATATATATATATATATATATATATATATATATATATATATATATATATATATATACCCACACAGATGCAAAAACCAACAATAAACCATACATCAACTTATGTGTACTTTGTCTTTTAACTGCGTCAATGAAGTGAAAGCTTATCGGTCCTGTACAGAGGATGTACGAAAAGAGATACTAGACGAGGCGATGTTTAAAGTCACAAAGATACTTTGAGTGCGATGCAATGATATGGATCCTATAAAACCTCTGTGTCCTTGGCGTTCGGCGTGTCGCGTGGGCTTTCGTCGCAGCCGCTACCTCTCGTATACAGCGGTGATTAAAGATGCAGTCGCTCAATGACACATGAAGCAAGAAAATGGTGCGAAGAACAAACAGGTGCAGACACAAGCATTTAAAGTCCTTTCTAAAGAAAAAGCAACAGACTGACATCAGTGATTATATAATTACAAACATCTCAGGTAAAGAAGTTAACCCTACTCACAGCTGAGCAGAAACTCCAAGAGTTCTCAACTAAAGGACTTTACAAGGGCAAGCAGGTAGCGTGAGCTCAACCAAAAGGTTTCCCTCTACCAAACGAACTGACTTACTCTACTGCTTTCGAGCTTATATGTCCGGTTACCTCCAGGCAATAGCGCCCTCACGCTGCTCCTAGTGGTACTACATTTGTATTAAATACCTATGGAATCATTCAGAATAAAAAAACTAAAAACCAAGTAACGTTTTGTTCGTTACAACATATGAAAACTAAAATGCAATTGCATTATTTTACATTTATATTTCTATTTTACAGTATGATAAGTAATTTGATTCCAATTGAAATGCTATATCATATTTTTTAGATTATTGCCTGGTATTTCAGATCTCTACTTCAAATGAAGGGTGCAAATCTGTACCTTCTAGACTATTACACCACAGGTGTCATTTTAAATGAAACAAGGGAGTGGATCTTAAAGACGAATTTGAAAAAAGTGAGAGACAATAATTACATGTCTTCATTTTGTTATGGACAGTACTCAGACATGATCATTGACATTTGTGATAAACAGGTCATCTTTGAGGAATATGATGGGCTCATCACTGTAGCGTCAGAACGAGTCAGACAAAACTAAGATTCGATCGGAGCATCGAAACATGAGGAGCTGAAATTCCAGGACAACAGGACAACGTCGTAAAGATTCCTATCTCCGACTTCTGGAGCAAGCCTAACCAAAAAGCCTCTTTCACAGAACAGCTCGCAACATTAAGACAAAAGAACACTTATTGATAAGTGTTCTACGCAGGAAGGAGATCATCAAATTTGGGGTAAATAGTCAAGATTAATGGTCAAAGAGATGGCCATCACATGGCGTTCCACAAGAGAAATCACAAGCTTCTTTAGATTGACTTCTCCCCCACACATAGAAGACAAAGAACCAGACTGAAATTCCTCTGGCCAAAGAACATGTATTTTGGTCTCCACAGAAGTATACAGAGACTTTCTTTTTCATAAGCACATAAAATCATCCTAAAAGGACATCTCTAGGCATAACACTATATTATGTATGTAATCACATATTAGACTATCATGTTTTAAGCACATATTATGTATGTCTTTCTAATAACTATTGAATGACTTTAAGGTTAGTCGTGTTTGGTATGTATGAGTTTGACATTTCTAGCTTGAAATGTTTCTTTCAATTAATTCTGTGTCAAATGTATCATATTCTGGTTATAGAAATCATGTCCAAAAGTATACTTTGCAAGAGTGTGTAAAATTCAGACCATGTGACTGATAACAGGCTGATTTATGATGGAAGGAACAACCCTAGCTAAGACAATAGCCTATCTAATTGGTCAAAACACCAAATGGGATGTGTCCCAAAGCCGAGTTTAAGAACTCAGGACACCATCAAATCTCTCTCTAAACCCTCTCTTCTCTTCCCTTCTACCCTTCTTCTTTTCGCCACAGCGTTTTGACGCTGTTTTAGCGCTCTTTGAGCGTGCTCTGGCCTACAGGCCAGTTGCTACTTAACACCACGATGAGAAGAAAAACCACCTAGTCTCGTTACTCATTTTATTCTTTTACTTTAGTTTCTTTTCTTTCCGTTGAGTCTCGTGTTCAAAAGTTAAGTTTGCCGCAAAGTCCAGCGACTGCACCCGCTTCAAACTTCAACCAGAAACGGACTCCAAGACCATCCTCATCCAACGGCCCAACCATTGGCTTCCCAAGACTTCACTTCAAAGACTCCTGAACTTCCAGCCAATCACCAACTCGGGAAAACCCCTTTCCTGCAACGACGACGAAGACAAAAGGGAATCCCTGTAACACAAGGCAACGCAAGTACAAACTCCAGATTATAACTGAGCTGGTGTATTTAATATAAATTTTACCCTCATTGAGAAACTCAACGCGAGGGTTAATTAAGTGATTGATGGTTGTTCAGGTCTATGCAATAGCACATATTGCTGTAAACTTGGGATTTCACATTCTCATTCTCTAAATTCCTCCTTTCTCTTTTTCTGCAACGTGTGAATGTGTGAATGCGTGTGTTCATGTTAGATTAGTTTATGTCTTAGGTTTATATAAATAAAGTCTTATTTATATTGAAAAGAGAAGTATCTTGTGTTTTGTGCTTACAAGTTAATGTCTTAATCTGCCGATCTTGTTACTGTGCTTATTAATAGTGTTTTCACTATATTTTGGATTTTAATATCCAGTGCAGAGTTAATGTTATACGGCTCGTTCAGTGAATCGCTGCCGACTCAGTGATCAGCCGCAAAACAGTGATTCTGTTCAAATTCCCTATAAAATCATTAATGATTCCCTTTGAGCTAAATTAAATTATATTTATGTATAAAACCCTTACATCACTTTCGTAAATATCAACAACAACCACTGGAGGTTTGTGGTAAGTAAAAAGTCTGCAAATAGAAATGTTAAGCTAGCACATATAATGTAAACATGGATAAGCCCATATCGAAATGTTTGATGTTTTCACTAATATTTGTGAGAATTGACTTAGTAGTTAGAATTTCCTTGTTTATTTGTCTCCAATTTAGTATCTTCATGCTAAATGTGACACCATTTTCATACTTGACTCTCAAATGAACAAATGAAAAGGAAAAAGCCGAAGAGATATGCAACAAGTTTCGGTATGACAGTGTTTGTTTATAACTGAATGTAGCATGTTTACCTCAAAAACAATAATAATGGTAAATTAGCATAGTTGGTGACTACCATAAAAACACACACACTGCATTTCTCCAAATACAGACATTTTTTCACAATGAGACCTCATACGAATAAAAGACAGACTGGGCGAATAAGAACTGGACACCTGGCACAATCACACATCCATTTCAGGAGGATAGTTCCAGCTGTGGTGTCTTTGTGATGCTGGTAAATGGAGGGGGAAAGTGGTTGACATAAGCACTGTCCTGAGGTTTTGCCATATGACACTGTGTCTGTTACTTCTCACTACTATCCTTCTAGATGGCCAAACAGGTGGTGGAAGAGTTCCCCAAAATTCCTAACATAATTAATATAACACCCAGCACGGAGATGATGACCCACTACAGGAAAAGTGTAGCCAAAGAGATTTTGTTGGCATCAGGTATAAAGCACTTTGAACAAACAGTTTAGTTCCATCTTATACACAGAGAGATTAAAGATAATCCTATCTACGTTATAATAATTGCAGTGTCAAGACAGGAATACTGCTGTGTGTGTGGAAAATCAGAAAAAGACCAAACAGAGGAGCAAAGCACCTGAGTATTCACTATGCCATTTCTGGCTGTTTACTACTTGTGTAAAGTGAAAACAAATGTTT
The DNA here is from genome assembly GCA_036784905.1 of Acrossocheilus fasciatus. Classification (NCBI taxonomy): domain Eukaryota; kingdom Metazoa; phylum Chordata; class Actinopteri; order Cypriniformes; family Cyprinidae; genus Acrossocheilus; species Acrossocheilus fasciatus. The sequence goes on along the minus strand of CM071947.1, from coordinate 24,765,072 downwards.
TGAAAAGTAATTTTAACAATTTCTATGTCTATATATATATATATATATATATATATATAACAACAAGTCCTATTTCCCTTCCGGATTCAATGTGAATCATGCCTGAGGTGGTTTCATGTTTGGTGCCTCAACATTAATGTGCCACCAGAAGAACAAGCATGGATTTGTGATTTGTGTTGGTAAGCTATGCAGTTTGGAGCTTATGCTGAAAGTGTGTTAAAACAATAAGAATATGTGTTGCCTATTTGAGATGTTATGGAATTAGATTCGTAGTGTTTAGTTTATGTTTGATATTGGTGTATTGGTGTATGCAAATTTCCAATGTGCTTATATTTTGTTCTATTTCATATTCATTAATACAACATATTTCTTATTAGTTTAGCCAGTACAGTAGAATCATTACAAGTAATTTTTTTCTTTATGTACTTCTTTTTTGCATTGTATTCATATTACTGTTTTACATTATTCATATACTTAGTTACTCAAGGATTATTCATCGATATTATTTATATTGTTCATTTCACATATAAAAAGTATATTTTCCTATGCTTAAGTGATGTTTGAACAGGATGTTGTAAATGTAATATGCTATTTTTTATATGCAAGGATGTACTAAGTGGTCTATTTTAAGAGCTGTTATTTGTTGCTAATTGATATTTGAAGATTACAAGGTCTGCTTATTTTAGCCAAAGGATGACAAACCACAGTCACATTTGATCTGCATTTTGAACTGATCTTATCTATATCACCTTATTGTCATGTCATGCTCCCATTGTCCCAGCTCTGACTTTAGCAGGTGTGTGTGTGTGGGGGGGGGGGGGGGGTGAGTTGGTAGGATGTAAAACCATGTGAGATGTACCAATCAGACACAAATTTTGTGGTGTAGTAAAAATATGTATAAGTCTGTATATAGAATATACAGTTTGTATGTCATTTGTCTTTAGATAGTATTAATTGTCATAGTATTTTATGTGGACAGGGAAACTTACTACATACAGCTCAATGCATGTAGACTTCAGCAACAGTGCACCTTGCACATGTTTTGGAGTTGTTTGTTCCACTATATGGGACTTTTTTAGCTTTATATAGCTGCTTTTCACAGACAACTAAATGCAATAAATAAGCCAGTCCCCATGGTGTACTGTGTCCTTTTAAGTGTGCTTAATAATAAAGTGAATTGGGTTAACTTGGGCAAAGACTGGAAAATTATTGAAAGTTTAAGGTGCAGATAGCATCAGGACCATGGACACCGCCATGAAATACAAGTATAGCCTAGTTTCTCTTTTAAAATTAAAACAACATCCAAGTTTTTTTCAGGTTTTATGCTTAGTATAATATTGTGCAAGGTTCGACAATACAAGATATATATATATCAAGTTTTTTTTTAAAGTGAAGGTGTCTCAATGTACGCACCCATCGAACAGAGAGATGTGGGAAAAGTGTAATTTAGAGCGATTTTTGTCCTTTAAAGAGTTTTACTATGTTGTACAATTTCAACTAATTATTTAGAAATGTGTTTTGGAAAAGTGTGAGCCTGTTTTCCAGTGTTATCATACTGGAATGTGTGTCAGTGTACGCACACATCGAACAGAGAGATGTGGGAAAAGTGTCATTTAGAGCAATTTTTGTCCTTTAGTTGAAATTGTACAACATAGCAAAACTCTTTAATTATTTAGAAATGTGTTTTGGAAAAGTGTGAGCCTGTTTTCCAGTGTTATCATACTGGAATGTGTGTCAATGTACGCACACATCGAACAGAGAGATGTGGGAAAAGTGTCATTTAGAGCGATTTTTGTCCTTTAACCCTCTGGGGTCTGAGGTCATTTTGGGGCCCTTGAGATGTTTTGACATGCCCTGATATTTGTGCTTATTTCAGCTACTTAAAACATACTATTGACCAACATGTATTTTTTTTTTGTATTCAGCACAAACTGTGCTACAATAATATGTGACCAAGATGGATGTACATGTTTGCATTTTTTAGAAAAAAAAATATTATGCGTGGTTAGTAAGTTTTGGGAAAAAAATGTAGCTGAAATAAGGCCTTAAAACCCACACTAAATAGTCCTGAACAAGACTTTTGAGTAATCAGTCACTGTAAAAAAATTAAATGTAAAAAAAAACAGTTAAATGCTTGGCAGCACAGGGTGCCAAACGTTTACCATTAATGGAAATAACGGTTAAAGAACGTTTTTTTCAAAAACGGTCAATGAATGGCAGAAACAGCTGCCAAACAATAACTGTAAAATCAAGGTACAACATCCTATTTTTTTTTTTTTTTTTACTTTACAGGTATTGTCTGGATTATAATTGTGAAACATTCTCTGTGAAACTTTTTTTTGCAGTTAACCATCATCTGCATACGCGCAAAAACTAATAACTATCACTACATCAACAAAACCACAGTTTCTGCTTTTAAATAAAGCTACTTTCAGCATAACATCTTGTTTCTTGGTCTTCTCCTGGACTGAAGCACAGACTCTACTCTTCAGCACAATGGTGACCCACAAACCACAGACAACAGAAACCTTTTAAATCCCAAAAGAACACTAAACACTAACAGATCTCTCTAGATCTCAGCATCTTCACTTATTACAAACCAGTCTGACTTTATTTCTTTCATACAAAACTTCTTATTGAGAATTAACAGAGGTTTAGATGTTGATGTTTTATTGAAATTAAACAAGTTTGAAGTCACCATTGTCGAGATAAGCGTTTGCTTTAGTTGGGCTTCTGACTCTTCACTTATTAACAATGTTTTTTTTTTTCTCTGGCTGCTGTAACTGTGTGTTTCTGATCAGATGAAGTCGTTTACGTACTGATGATGGTCTTGTCATCATATAGTGGTCTAACTCACTAGCCTCATCAGAAATGTCTGAACATGTTAAATTTATTAATTTCATTTTGTTGTAGTGTTACAATTTTATTGCTTGAAATGTGGCCCTGCTTTGATGTTTCAAGGGTTGCAAGGTATTTTGAAGAAATGAAGATGAGAGTACGTGGAGTCACAGACATCAAGAATCTGCATATGAACCTCAACAATGGTAACAACCTACAAAATATTCAGATCAGCTCTGATCATCACAAAACAAGCTTTTTGTTGATTGTCACCATTGTTGAGATTCATGTGCTGATTCTTGATGCTACTGTTCAAGACACTTTCTATATAATGATAAAAAAAAATTAATCTCCGATTGTCATAATATCACAAAAACGCTGTATTAAAAAAGCAAATAAAAATATTAAATGCTAACATACTCTGAGACAATACTCTTGATATGACCAGGCTACTATATGATGATTAACTCATGACCAATAAGTAACCGGGTTTACACGATCAGAGTTTTTGCTAACAATTTCTCACTAGCAAAGTCACAGCAGCCAGAGAAAAGCTGATATTGTAAAGTGAAGAGTCAGAAGCCCAACTAAAGCAAACGCTTATCTCCACAATGGTGATTTCAAACTTTATTATTTTCAATAAAATATTGACATCTAAACCTCTGTTAATTCTCAATAAGAAGTTTTGTATGAAATAAAGTCAGACTGGTTTGTAATAAGTTAAGATGCTGAGATAGAGAGATCTGTTAGTGTTTAATGTTCTGTTGCTGCCAGTCATGTGACGTTTAAGTAATTAATTAATTAATTTTACAGTGAAGGTGCTTGATTGTTAATTTACAGGCATTTCATAAATTATTACAGTGTTGTCAGCTTGTTTAAATAAGGAGATTTTACTTTAATTTTAAGGTTTTAGTTTGGCACCCTGTGCTGCCAGTCATTTGACCGTTTTTTGTCTTTTGATTTTCAGTGAAGGTGTTTGATCATAAAAATTCAGGAAATACCTGTAAAATAACAGTGTTTGTCAGATTATTTAAATAAGGATATTTTACTTTAATTTTAAGGTTTTTGTTTGGCAGCTGTAGAACCTGGTCGAGAAAGAACGCACACACCTGTTTAACTTAAGAAACTAATCTAACTTCATCCGCTCGTAAAATGAGCAAATGACCAACTTGCGTCCGGCCATACTCCCTTTACCACCCGAGAGACTCGTAAAGCATGATAAGGTGAGGATGAACGGCCCGCGCTACATCTGTTCAGAATCTAAAAACGGATAATTACTCCTTTGGAGAAGCTCCAGAACCAGAGTGGTCGCGATACTGCGAGCCCACTCGCCATAAAGTACCTTCCGATAAACAAAATTTGACTGACTTACGATCGTCTCAGCAAAAACGATCACCAGAGACACACAACGTGATACTCCTCATGACCTCAGAACCTCAGCTTTGGTCTCCTGCATTCCAGGAGAAAGTCCTCTTACAACAAAAGGAATGTGCCTCTCTCTTTTCTTCTCCAGAAAACACCCAAACTTTCATGGGCTTTGCCAAGAGACAATCCAGAAAAGACTGCTGCTATTAAAAGCAATATACTCAAGAGACGATATTTGTATATGAATGTGGTATTTTATGTTTCATATATCTGACTGTAGTTATCAGAACTGAAGATATTTTTAATCTATGACTTAACCATTTAGTAGGTAAAATTATAGGTGTTCAGCATAAGTACCTCATGTTTGATATTGATTTAAGCCTTATTTTTATTCCAATAAGATGAAAAGGATGAATGTTGACTTTTAGCATCATAAGGTATGATTTTAACACTTTGTAGAAATCTGCTAGGATATTGTGGCTCATGTGACATATTTATGAGCAGATAATGTATGCACGAAGAAGAAGTCGTGTTGGGCGGGGCTCCGCCCTACAGAGACAATATGATTGGGTCAGACAGTGAAAAGGATGGACTTAATTCTGTCCGATAAAAACAGATACCCCAACTTTGTCTTAGTAGAAGAGGAAAAGAAGCAGAGCTCAGAAAAGAAAACCGGGGTGAACAACCGGTTGAAACCTGCAAGGAAACTTGGCTGAAAGTCTGGGCGTTGCCCTCCTGATCCTGCTGCGAAACATCTGGCTGATCATCTCAAAGACTTCAACACTGTCAACTTCAGACCAAAACTTGCAAAGAACTTTAAAGCCTTGCCATTCGCGCGCTGCCCAGAAGCCACGAATCGTAGAGAGGATTTCCGAGTGACGTCACGCGACAACAACACAGCGCGAAAGTCGGGGATTCCCTCAAGAAGTACAGCCTTCAACTCAACTTCACTCACAGCAAGTAAAACAAACAAATCTCTTATTCGCTGAAGCTGAATTGAATTGAATGAATCGTTAAAAGATAACAATAACTGAGTCTTCTGTTTGTGACGGCCTAAGGTCGTTTTATTCTCGGGAAAAGAGAATAGCTTAACTCTTCAAACTGCTTTGATCTTGCCATAGTGTGTGTATATGTGTGTGTATGTGTTTTGTTTGTATTATACCCTAGAATAGTAAATAAACTCTCGATTCATTGTTACTGAATAGTCTGGTGCCGTGATTTTCAAATCTTAAATTATTTGCCATAGATCGTGTTACCTGTGCTCAGAGATTTCCCAATCAAATCTGTATTATCAACAATATGAAGAATTGCTAATTTATACTGTATTAATACTTGCTGGTCGAGCAGTTAATAAGGCATAAATTGTACCTTCTGATTAATATCAATTAATCTATACATTGGTGATTAATATTAATTAATCCGATCAAAGTCGGATTTCTACGATTTGATTCCCTAAAGCTAAAATGTATAAATAAAAGGATAAAACCCTTGCTAATCCTTTACAGAATATTGGTGGAGAATGCGGGCATTAGTTTGATTTGAAAATTCATAAACACCAGAAAAATATTGATGTATCTTTGCTATTTTTAACCGGAAGAAATAGCGGAGATACAGAGAGACAGCGTGAGTTTGTTTGCTTGTTGTGGTACTGTATGCTTAGTTGTGGTACAAGACATAAAGCGTTCGAATGAAATAACAACTAGAGTTGTTTAAAAGGAAATTAACTGCAGTAATTAATTTGTCTGCCGAGACAAAATTAAGGCGCTCTGCGCGGATATAAGGAAAAAATAAGCGTGTTCCTTGTTTTATTCCTGTCATAAGGCCTTTCAATAGTTTTGATCTGCATTGCGGAATCCGATGTGGAAACAATTAAACTATTAAAGCTCCCGTAGGTGAGGATATCAGATTAGCTAACTGTTTATTTCTCTGCCATTTTAATAAGACGCGACACTCAGAGAAGTGGCAAACGCGTTCTTTGGGAGAATTATTGATCCTGATCAAGAGATGAAATTGTGTGATTAAAAAAATCCACTGTGTTCTGTCTGTGAGAACAGATCAGAAGTTACGAGGTGCCGTGGCCTCGGTTGCGTTTTTGGTATTAATTGCAGTAAATCTGTATATTAATTTACCTCATTCGAAGGAGTGAGATAAGTCAGCGCTATAAGAATAGAAAAGATTCTAAAATAGTGCTTGTGGTTTTTCAGGAGTTAAACACACTTACACCGCCGTGTGTGAGGAAACTGTGTATAACTCACAACCTGTGCGTCACCATAGTGACAGGTTTGGCCGAGAAGTGTCATAATAATTAATCTATGGATTAATTTATCTCGCTCTAAATGAGTTGAGATTTTGTTTTTCAGTGCTATACAGAAACTCATAGTGCTTTTGGTTGTTCAGAACTGAGCTAGCTCACGTGAGTAGACAAGCCTAGCTTGAAACTCACTGGCCAGAGTGGGCGTGTTACTGACAGCCTTGGACGGAAGTCCTCCAAGGTTCGTTTCCGGAAAACTTTCAGTGCGTGGGCTCCGCCCCAGCGCCATTTTTGAGTTTTGGTAAACAATAGCATAGCAGAAAAAGCTAGCTAATGAGTTTGCATTGAAGCGTAGGCCAAACTAGTAGCATTGAAGGCTAGCTATCAGCACGTAGATGTGGATGTTTTGCAGTGTGTGTTGCAGTGTGTTTTGATGCGGTTACCCATCCTAGACTAACTCACACTAAGACTTGCATATCATTCCTATCTCTCTCTTTTACCCTTCCTTTCTGTTATTGCTCACCTCCCATTTAAAATAACCTTAACAAATACAAACTTAAACCATCGCGCTGCACTGCGGCTAATTATCATAGGAAATTAGTTAGCGATCTCACCTGTGGTTTAATAAGCATTTGTTTAAAGGTTTTTAGCGGGTATCAGTTTAATAACTGGTTTATTAGGAATTAATTCTAGGTTTTGGCCTCATTACTTTGATAATACAGTGATTAAACAAATTACGAACTGGCCCTATGATTTTAACGATATCAGTTGATGCGTTGCTATTGCCAAGCATTTGAAATTGTTAATTAAATGTCAGAATTAATTACAAATTTGAAATTAATTTTGTTTCATTAAGTAATTTCAGCTCCTGCTCCCACCTAGCGGTGTAGTCACGGATCGGTTAATCATAGGGGCTTTGATAATTTGACAATAACATTGAGATCTTAATCACTGACTATCAAAGTGTTTCAATTTTCTGGCCTGAAAATTTTTAATTTTCTTTAGGAGTAATTAAGATGGTATCGATTAATTTGTTCTTGTGACCTTCATGACACAAGGAGGAATTAATAACTTGTTATAGGGATCCAAATTCAATTCAAGATTGATAATTTAATTTCATAATCGCAAATTTGAAAGTTTAATTTCATTTCATTAAAGAATTTCAGTTCCTGCTTCCACATAGACTGATTAACATAATTATAAGTGCTTTTATAATTTAATGAATTATAAATTGCTCTTATGAATTTTGAATGACATCAGTGAATGCTAGGAACCTACTATCCTTGGGAAACCTAAAATTGTAATTTAATTTCAGAATTAATTACGGGTTTGAAAACTCTAATTCAATTTAATAATTAATTACAGTTCCTGTTTTCCAGATTGCAACAATAATTGTTGATTAATGAAATGTTAATTGCTCTGATAATTTGAATGATAACCATCTGTGGATTTTGATAATTGATTATCATTATTGCTCTGAAATTTTTAATTTCATCAAATTTCGGGTTTGGCTTCCCTATTTCAATGATACATTACTGAACATTTTTAATCCTAATCATCCTACCAGTTTAATGATAACATCATTAAAGTGTAATTAGAAACCACAATTTCTAATTTGAAACTCCAAATTAATTCGCAATCAAGTTCTGGTCCTACTTGTTAGGCCTCATTTTCTCTCCTTCAGTTTGTTTAATTAACTCAGCTAAAACTTTATGGGTTTATGCTTGGCTTAAGCCTGATTGTGAATAGCGCTCCCCCTAGTGCTTGACTGGTGAAGTGACATTGCCTCTACGGTAGGCCCGGCCGTGGGATTCCGCTGGACAATTCAACTTCCCATCAAACCTAGGACATAAGAGCCTTAACCTCCCAATTAAGCAAAACCCCAAAAGGAAATTAGAGTTTCCTCCAAAATTTAGGACAGTTGGTTTGAGCCTATTAAAACAGCAAAACCAACCCCCTAAGCGTATCAATTTAACAGCGCCACCACAGTGACACCCTTGGTACTAATCCTAAAATTGGGAGGAAATCCTCACTCTTCTTCCTTTTCCCTGGTTTCCTTGCTGCTATCTTCTAATGTGATTATTGCTACTGTTTGCTGAGATTGTGCCTGTGGGATTGTCACAAACAGAGGACTTTAACCCTTGAACAGGTATTTGTGGAACTTGAGACGACATTTCAAAACTGTTTTCCATTTAATGTCCCCTCTGTAAGATCCTACCCTGCCAGGCTAAAACAGATCAGTAAACCTTAAGCACGCACAAAGGACACTCAAACTAGCGTTGTGATGTCAATTTGCTATTAAGGGACCAGTACTGTCATTGCTATTGTTTTCCTTCACCCAGAGAAAATTAATAGCAATCACAGACTTACAAAAAAAATATTTCCCATTTACAATTCTCTGATTAGAAGCACCCTTCTAAATCAGACTTAACAAAAAAAAAAACAAGAGAAAAATCTGACACCAGAAAGGAGTATTTTGTTTGTTTATTTTTGTTTTGACTTTCCCTTTACAGGAAAAAGGGAAGCATCCAAGTATTACCCTGTTCCTTGCTCTGTTGGTGTTCTTCTTTCCTTTCTCTGTTCTTCAGCTGTGTGACCTGCGTGTGTGTGTTCAATTTTTCCCCCACAGAGGCTACAAATTAGAAGCACGCCCCAGAGGACCACAGTCACAGAGAACCACACTCAACATTAGCACATACTTTACATTGCACTCTTACACCCTGTTTGCTTTGTTTGTTTTGTTTTGGTTTGTTTTGTTTTTCTCTTCAAGGTCTGTGTCAGTCGCGGTTGGAGATCCCCCTCATTCCGCCAGAACATGTCTCGCAAAACAGAACATGTTGGCCACTGGGAAGATCTAGAAACATGGCTCAGTGTGGCGACAGACAGCCTCCTCCCTAAGGCTGCTGAAACACTCAAACATCAGACACAGAACCAGCTAGACGACAACATAACAAGCCTCATGGCACAAGACCCAAGTCAAAGCTACACTCACAAAGAATTAGCCAAGATCACCGGTTCCTTAAGTCACACACTCATCGCCACCCTCAAGTTGAGCGACAAGCACGCTGCACAGCTCCAGCAGGAGTTAACACGCGCACAACGACGCATCGAGCAGCTGGAGCTGGAAGCTCAGGAAGGACGGGAAAGGCCGGATGAGGCGGAACAAGGCGCCGAGGAGGAGATCAATAAGCTAAAAGAAACCCTAGTAGCTAACACCCAAGAAATGGAACAGGTCAAGGCAGACTACGTCGATCGTTCTAACAAGCTACAGTATGCAGAACAGCTACTGGAAAAGGCAAGGGCTGACTTCAGGGATAAAAACAGCAGAATCAAAGCCCTTGAAACTCACCTGGATGAGTCAAGAAACGAGATCAGCCGCCTAACACGACAGCTCGACGACCTCAGAGAGGAATCCGATAGTTTCCAAGAGGAACTCAAGCACGCGTACGAACTGCGCCGTGAGCCGTCGAGGACACGACGTGCACCGACCTCACCTCTGCCAAGCAGGACCGGGTCACCCGTTCCTGGACCGACGCATGAGCAAAAGGTGGAGGGGGTGGTGTTGAAACATTCACCAGCTCCCTCTGAAGAACTTCAGCTCACAGCAAAGCCAAAAGAACCTGCCGCAACCAGCCGCAGATCGTCGCATGGCCTGGACCTGAAAGACCTCGACAAGCTCGCCAGGAACATTGGCAAGTTCACCCCCAGCGTGCCAAATAGCCAAAATGTCCAAGCTTACCTCCAAGATATCGATTTCCATCTGGAAATGCGACCTAACGTTACGGACAAAGATAGACTCTATTTACTCCGAACGACATCCAGTCCTGAAGTTCGCTGCTTCCTGGACAGGCAGCCTGCTCACACAAAGACTGATTATCAACTGCTCCGAGAAGCCCTCATTAAAGAGTTTTCCGATCCTGACTCCGAACAAGGCTTAGTGGCTGCCCTGGAGACAAGACAAGGACGTCACGAACCTCCTCAAGCCTACTACAGCAGACTCAGACGAGCATACTTCGGAACTCGCAATGAACCTGACATGGAAGATGATTTGAACTTCAAAACTCTCTTCCTGAGAAACCTCCATCCCGGAGTAAGTCATCATCTTGGCGTTCTCGCATGTCCACGAACAATGAATGCTCAGCAGTTGCGAGACTTGGCACAGAAGGCCTACGGCAAACAAAAGATGGCCTCAGAAAAGAGCTCCAAAACTCCAGCAGTTCTTGACTTCAACACTCAAAGTCAAGGGCTGGCTCTAGAGGGCACCCGACGCCAAGACAATGCCAAGCCGCCATCCAGGGAGTGGAATGCACCCTCGTCCAACAAAGAACGAGACTCCCACGCTGGTACCCGATCTAAACAGAGGTACGAACGCTGGGATGGACCACGTGGACGTCAACGCTCACCTGGACGGAACTGGGAAAAGTCATGGGACCAATCAAGGCCTCAGGAGAATCAATGGGAGAGATCGTGGAACCAGCCAAGCTCATTTGGAAACTCAAGAGGAAAAGGCTCATGGGAATCCGACGGAAACTCCAAGGGAAAACGACAAACTCACCCTGGAGCAACCAGTCCAAGGAATCGACGAAAGAAGTCACAAAGATTCCAAGATGACCGAGCTCAAACTGAATCCACACAAGAACGAAAGACACCACCGTGTTTCGACTCACAAGAGCTGATGAAAATGATGATGAAAGAGTTCTTCCAACGAAAGGAGGAGGATCGGAAGTGGGAAAAGAAAGAGAAACCAGATTCAGCCTGACTAGCGGCCGGAAGAGAAGGCAGCGACCAGCTGACCCAACCAGGCACAGAAAACAGCACTCCCTCACCTCACTCTCAGAGAACCGTAACTACCCTAGCTTTAGGTGGACACGAAATCCCACGTGAAAGCCTAGCAACAGAGTTAGACACTAACTCAATGCTCAATCCTCTAAATCACAGCAGTGTCCAACAAACACCTGCTGACGAATCCCATCAAGTTCCTGAAAGTGCTGTCTTGGTCGTTTGCCACTCCTCCGACGAACACATCAGCCCTGATATCCTAACACTTTCCTCCCAAATTCCAGTCCCTCAACTCCTAGGCGATCTCATTGAGAAAGGTATAGCAAGAAAGTTTTACCTCTCCATCATCCTTGAACGACACATCAGAGTCGAAGCCCTTCTGGACACGGGGGCCGACATTACTCTAATGTCTGCCGAACTCCTCGAGGAAGTCCAAGAAGGAGCAAAGAGGACGAACAGAACCCTCAAACTCCAAAGGTGTGAACTGAACCTCCAAGCGTATTCCCATACGGGCCTACAACTGAAACATGTGGCTCCAATCCACCTGACAGTGGGATCAATGGATCTCATTCATCCAATCTATGTTTCCCCACTCAAAACATACCCACTCCTCATTGGGAAAGATCTGCTTAATCGTTTTGAACCTCTAATAGACTTCAAGCATCTAAAGATGTGGACACAAGTCCGTGAACCTCTGCCTTGCCAGTCATTGGACTCCAACGAGTCACAGTGTCAAGTCACAGACACCGCCCCCAATTCACAGAATGATGGTGCAGTATCAGAACCAAGGCCTGAACCAAGCTCAAGCAGCAAGGACCAGGACCCTCTCCTCTGCTCACTGCAAGAGCCTGAACCAAACGCAGGCCCCCTTCGAATCATGACGGCAATAGATGTCCACGGCACGTCAGTGCCAGATGCGACACTAGCCCTGTGGGCAGAAAACTCAGCCATTAGCCTGAAGCTATTTGAAATATTGAAGCAAAGACACCAAAGTCTACCACATATTGCTAAACACAGCCGCTTCCCTCTCAGTCCCTGGTCAACGACCATGGCCACCTCCAAGATCGTCTGCTCTGTAGACATACGATGGAACAACAGACATCTGAGTCACTACTTCCTCGTAGTCCCTAAACTACCACATGACATCTACATTGGAGCGGATATCATCGTCCGGCTCAATGCTTGCATTGATACCGTAAACGACATAATATGGGCTCCCCCGTCATGTCAACTGACAACGTCAGTCAATCTCAAGAACCTCCAGTCTGGTCAAACCATGCCAGACGCATGCGCTATGATCACTGAGCAAGAAGCCACAATACCTGCCTACAGCAAGAGTGTCAGTGTCCGCCTCAACATGCGACCTGGCCAGGCTCTCAACAGTAAGCTAGGCTTCTTCCAACCTTCCAGGACCTGCCTAAAGCTTGGACTGACCCTGGAAGCCACACCTCTCATTGAAGTGTCATCCCGTGCTGTGTATGTGTTGTTCAACAACTGTACGGCCCAAGACATCCATGTTCCCAAAGTCAGTCACCTGGGATGGCTCATCAACCAGGCGTTCCACGACTTTGAACTGACGGTACCTGTCATAGGCCCCATACCAGCCCAGCTGATGTCAGACGAATACAATGACACCGTAACATTCACAAAACCTCATGAAGTCATTGCCATCACTTCCATTCTGCCGGTGTCCAAAGAAAGTGTCTGCCGATCAGAACTAACAGATGACACTCACCTCGCTGTCTATGCTGTCTCAGCACAGCCTGCGACAGAATCACCTACACAGGTGACCATCGGGGCCCAAAGCCCCTCAAATGACGCAGCTGCAGAAGAGCCCTACATCGGGTTCAACGCACAAATTCAGCAGATCCTGAGTGAGGCGGATGCCCTCCAAAATGAAGTGGATCGCCAAGGACTCAAAGAGGTTCTGCACAAGTACAAAGACTCCTTCGCAAAGGATTCACTGGACTGTGGACTAACCAACATCCACACCGTGCGCATCCCGACAAACCCGAATGCGCCACCCACATTTGTGCGGCAGTATAAAATCCCAATAGCGTCATATGAGCCAGTGCAAGAAATTGTTGACTCCATGCTGCAAAAGGGGGTCATCCGGCCCTGTAACAGCACATACTCTGCCCCGATATGGCCAGTCCTAAAACCCAACGGAAAATGGCGGCCCACCATAGATTATCGCAAGTTGAACCAACAAGTACCCTTGTCACGATGGCCTATGACCCAATTGGACCAAGAAATCCCAAAAATCAAAGGCTCGACAATCCTTTCCACACTGGACGTCGCCTCTGGGTTCTGGACGATCCCTGTCCACCCCGAAGACCAACATAAGCTTGCGTTCACCTTTGGCAATCGACAGTACACCTTCACACGGTGCCCTTTCGGCTACGCCAACTCACCAGCAGAATTCAACATCTTCCTGAATAAAGCATGCCCTGACGCCAGAGCAAGAGGCAACCTCGTTTATGTGGATGATGTTTTGCTGAAAAGTTTAAGCGTTGAAGACCACCTCAAAGAAATCGATCATGTTCTGAACCAGCTGACAACAGCAGGAGCTAAGATTGCCCTTCACAAAGGACAGTGGTGCAAAACTAAGGTGAACTATGTCGGCCTGCTCGTCGGACGAAACGGCATCGAGCCACAGTCGAACCGCATCCAAGCAATCCAAAGCATAAAGACGCCGACTAACATATCGGAACTGCGAAGCTTTCTGGGAGTGTGCAATTACTCACGACAGTTCATCGAGAACTATGCTGACATAGCACGACCACTAACGTCCCTCCTGAGAAAAGATGAAGCCTTCATTTGGACGGAAGCCCAGGACACAGCTGTGAGCCAACTCAAACAGCGCCTGTGCTCTGCTCCTTGCCTGGCTTACCCAGACCCAGGAAAAGAATTCTATCTGGACGCTGGATTCTCCAGCCATTGCCTCAGCGCAGGCCTCTACCAGCTCCATGACAAAGACAAGCGAGTGGTCGCCTATGCCAGTAAAACGCTGCTTGCTCCAGAATGCAAGTATTCAGACTGCGAAAAAGCTTTGCTTTGCACTGTGTGGGCTATCCAGCGTTTCTCTAATTACATCGGTGCACAGAAAGTCATCATCGAGACTTGTCATCAACCAGTCACCTACCTCAACAGTCAACGAATCAGAGATGGCATGGTGACCAATGCACGCATAGCTACCTGGCTAATGACACTCCAAGGACGGGACGTTGAGGCAAGATATGCCCAAAACTACAAATCCTCACTTGGAAACGGGCTAGCGGCCTGCCAAAACTGCTCAACGGAGACGTTGGACATCTCAGCGGAATCCAAAGAACCGCTACAACCACAACTGACGAATCACAGGTACTTCGAGGAGAATGTGTGTGAAGGGATGCCCACAGCATATGTCGATGGTTGCTCCTACAATCACAAGGGCATTTTAAAAGCTGGCGCGGGAGTGGTCTGGCTCAACAACGACCCTTGCCCACCGCAACAATTCAACTTAGGCCCTCACTCATCACAGTATGCAGAAATAGCCGCCATCCTCATCGCGCTACAAATGGCTGCATCCCACGACATCAAAGAACTCCTCATCTGTACTGATTCAAACTATGCCCGTCTCAGCTTCACCTGCCATTTAGCTGGATGGAAACAGAATGGATTCAAGACAGCTAACAACAAGCCTGTCAAGCACCAGGAACTCTTCCAAGCAAGCGATGCCATTGTCACCAACCACGACATGATCGTTTACTGGAAAAAGGTTTGAGGTCATTCGCGTCAACCAGGACAGGATAAAGAATTCAATGACCAAACCGATGCCCTCGCCAAAGCAGGTGCATTACACGGAGAGTCCTGGACATTTCAAGCCCTCCCACCCAACCCTTCCGTAGCAGCTATAACCCGCCGCCAACACGCCACTGGCGTTCAAACCCCCGCCTCCTCCCACATTGCCCTATCATCTCAGTTCGCTGCTGACGATCTCCTCACTCTCCAAACTGCGGATCCGACACTGCGAACAATGGCACTTCACATTTCCGACCCCTTAACTCATCCGATTGCCACCTCCGACCTAGCCACTTCCTCCGAGCTCCGCAAGCTCCACTCTATCAAGCACATGCTGCATCTACGAGACGGCGTTCTCATTTATGTCCCTGAGCCCCTTACTGCGCCAAAGCTCGTAGTCCCTCAGGGCCAAAGGGGGATGATGATGACACACGCCCACGATGCACCATGCGCCGGACACCATGGCGCCAAAGCCACTTATGAGACACTCAAGCAAGTAGCATACTGGCCTGGCATGCAACAAGACGTGGCGGAATACGTAAAAGGGTGCCTGGTGTGTTGCCAGTTCCAACCGGCAAACCCGAACCACCGAGCCCCACTGCAAAGGAAAGGAATGACCTTCCCCTGGTCGGACCTCCAAATAGACTGGGTAGGACCCCTGCCACGATCAACACGGGGTAACAAATACTTCCTCACCGTGGTTTGCGAATTCACAAAGTGGATAGAATGCCTCCCAGCTCCCAATGATACAGCAGAAACAACAGCTTGCCTGTTAATGAACCACATCTTTTCAAGATTTGGACTGCCTTTAAGGGTCAACTCTGACCGCGGAACCCACTTCACCGCCGAAATCATGCAGGAAGTGTGGAAACTCCTGGGTATACAGGCCAAACTCCATATAAGCCATCACCCAATTTCCTCGGGTCAAGTTGAACGGTCCAATAGAACAGTGGTTAGCATGTTGAAGAAGTATGTATCCACCAATCAAAAGGATTGGGATATTAAACTTCCTCTGGTACTGATGGCCGCTCGGGCCACCCCACACCAGTCTACCGGAGTACCCCCGTTCACACTGATGACAGGGAGAAGTATGACGCTACCACTACATCTGCTGTACCAACCAGGTGACCTAAATCTCGTCACCGCCTATACCACTCACCAGTACCTGGAAGAGTTGCATCAGCACCTGAGAACGACTTTCGCCTTTGCGCAACAGCAACTCCAAAGAAGCGCGGAAGGTCGTAAAGCCTACTACGACCAAAAGGCCTCTCACCATGAGCTCAATGTCGGAGACAAAGTGTGGTACTACAGCTTTGCCAAACCAAAGCAGAACGCTTCCCATCGCCTGTCAAAGAAGTTCCTACCTCACTGGACAGGACCCCACGAGATAACAGACAAGCTCTCACCTGTCGCCTATCAAATCAAAATCAGACAAGGGCGCAGCGAGCCAGTCCTTCGATGGGTCCATCGAAACCAGATAAAGAGGCACCAGGGCTCAAACCAACGGGAAAAGGGGGAAGATCAAACCCACTGACACAGACCGACAATCATATGCTCTGCACCACACTAACATAAATTCTGTCGTTCTAGGAAAACATATAGCAGCCTAGCTTAAACACAACACTGACACACTCTCCTCCACTGCACTGCTAGGACCGACCTCTAGTAGAGAGGAGTTACTCCACACGTGACACTTGTTTGCTGCCTCACCTCATTCAGTGTCCGTGTGCCTTTTGTTTTTTTGTTTGTGTCTTTCTGTGTGTTTTTCCTTTTTCCCTCTTTCACTATCATTTCCTTGTCACTCTAGTCCCCTCATCAAGGAACTCCCTTAGCCGATCGTTAAACTCAGGTCCCGAAATTGAGATTGACTCCCTTCACTCACATTGCCAAGATCATCAGAAACCGATGACTAGTCGACACCCCAGTGATACAGCCACAGGCATTAGGCTGCCCAACCAAACTCTGTGGATCACTGTCCCTAAGGGCTCGATCCTCCACATTGACGAGTTAGCATTGTATCACCTGACCGACGATGAGTATCAGGCTGAAATCGAAATCTCGCCTTTTTTTCAAACAGCATTCCTTCGTCCTCGATCCCGAATTGGAAGAAAGGATCAAGGAGGAAGGAACGCAATTAATTGATTTGACTCCGGTCAATACAGCTTTAGAAGCTATTGCACGCCTTCCGCCCGCTGGCGCGCCGATTATTCGGTCTTGGTCTGCCGCTGACACAGCGCTTTGCATCTCTACTATTGTAGGATATGTTGTGACTTTGACACTGGCCTTCCTCCTACACAAGCGAGTGAACGCCGTTCAAGAGTCTTTCAACAAATGCACGTCAGGCGTCCCGCGTTTTTTCCGACGTGATAAAACCGACCAAGAACCCGAACCTGAAAACTCAACAAACCTGATTGAGATCACGCCTATACCATCTCGTCGAACCCTTGACAATTAATCCAATCAAAATGACCTGATTACGAATCATCCTGAACCTTGCACCCTTATGTCCTCTCAAGTTCCCAACATGTCCATTTTCAAATTGCCCTGCACCAGGGTTCAGTCAGTGATGGAGATGTTGTTTGTGTCTTGTGTGTGCCTGTTCTCCCTGTATCTTGTTCCAGCGCCCGCCGACGTTCGCAAAGGGAACCTCACCGAGCGAAGGGGGATGTGTAGAACCTGGTCGAGAAAGAACGCACACACCTGTTTAACTTAAGAAACTAATCTAACTTCATCCGCTCGTAAAATGAGCAAATGACCAACTTGCGTCCGGCCATACTCCCTTTACCACCCGAGAGACTCGTAAAGCATGATAAGGTGAGGATGAACGGCCCGCGCTACATCTGTTCAGAATCTAAAAACGGATAATTACTCCTTTGGAGAAGCTCCAGAACCAGAGTGGTCGCGATACTGCGAGCCCACTCGCCATAAAGTACCTTCCGATAAACAAAATTTGACTGACTTACGATCGTCTCAGCAAAAACGATCACCAGAGACACACAACGTGATACTCCTCATGACCTCAGAACCTCAGCTTTGGTCTCCTGCATTCCAGGAGAAAGTCCTCTTACAACAAAAGGAATGTGCCTCTCTCTTTTCTTCTCCAGAAAACACCCAAACTTTCATGGGCTTTGCCAAGAGACAATCCAGAAAAGACTGCTGCTATTAAAAGCAATATACTCAAGAGACGATATTTGTATATGAATGTGGTATTTTATGTTTCATATATCTGACTGTAGTTATCAGAACTGAAGATATTTTTAATCTATGACTTAACCATTTAGTAGGTAAAATTATAGGTGTTCAGCATAAGTACCTCATGTTTGATATTGATTTAAGCCTTATTTTTATTCCAATAAGATGAAAAGGATGAATGTTGACTTTTAGCATCATAAGGTATGATTTTAACACTTTGTAGAAATCTGCTAGGATATTGTGGCTCATGTGACATATTTATGAGCAGATAATGTATGCACGAAGAAGAAGTCGTGTTGGGCGGGGCTCCGCCCTACAGAGACAATATGATTGGGTCAGACAGTGAAAAGGATGGACTTAATTCTGTCCGATAAAAACAGATACCCCAACTTTGTCTTAGTAGAAGAGGAAAAGAAGCAGAGCTCAGAAAAGAAAACCGGGGTGAACAACCGGTTGAAACCTGCAAGGAAACTTGGCTGAAAGTCTGGGCGTTGCCCTCCTGATCCTGCTGCGAAACATCTGGCTGATCATCTCAAAGACTTCAACACTGTCAACTTCAGACCAAAACTTGCAAAGAACTTGCAAAGCCTTGCCATTCGCGCGCTGCCCAGAAGCCACGAATCGTAGAGAGGATTTCCGAGTGACGTCACGCGACAACAACACAGCGCGAAAGTCAGGGATTCCCTCAAGAAGTACAGCCTTCTACTCAACTTCACTCACAGCAAGTAAAACAAACAAATCTCTTATTCGCTGAAGCTGAATTGAATTGAATGAATCGTTAAAAGATAACAATAACTGAGTCTTCTGTTTGTGACGGCCTAAGGTCGTTTTATTCTCGGGAAAAGAGAATAGCTTAACTCTTCAAACTGCTTTGATCTTGCCATAGTGTGTGTATATGTGTGTGTATGTATTTTGTTTGTATTATACCCTAGAATAGTAAATAAACTCTCGATTCATTGTTACTGAATAGTCTGGTGCCGTGATTTTCAAATCTTAAATTATTTGCCATAGATCGTGTTACCTGTGCTCAGAGATTTCCCAATCAAATCTGTATTATCAACAATATGAAGAATTGCTAATTTATACTGTATTAATACTTGCTGGTCGAGCAGTTAATAAGGCATAAATTGTACCTTCTGATTAATATCAATTAATCTATACATTGGTGATTAATATTAATTAATCCGATCAAAGTCGGATTTCTACGATTTGATTCCCTAAAGCTAAAATTTATAAATAAAAGGATAAAACCCTTGCTAATCCTTTACACAGCTGTTGCTGCCAGGCCTTTGACCATTTTATCATCTAACGGTTTTGTTATTTTATTAATTACAGATAATTTTTTGTAATTTTACATACATTTGTTTGTAATTTAAGAAAACAGAAAATGTACTGTATAAAAATACAGTAGTTTTTCTTATTAAAAACATGAATTATTGTAATTTGTCATTAATGTCATAATCCTTCAAATAACAGCCAAGTAGTTAATTCAAAGATAATTTTACAGAGTTTTGACTGCAATTCAAAATAAAAGAAAACAACCTGAAAAAATCACAGTTATTTTCCATAAAATTACGATTTTTTTTTTACAGTGTAGAATATTTACTTCAAAATTATGTGAAAATCATTCTGCTTACTCATTCACAGAAAAAAAAAAATATTGATTTAAAATTTTCAAGACATGTTTTGTGATCGAGGGTCTATATGCGAGGGAGTGGCAATGGCCATGAATATTAAGTGAGTCTCACCTGAGAGACAAAGGGCCCTCCCCTAATGGCCCATCAGTGTGACTGTGACTGTGAGGCAGGTAAGAGAGAATGTGAGGACATTGAAAAAAAGGGTTTTTTAAATTATTTGTATTTTATTTACAACACAGTATAATCAAAACATACATAATGAAAGTCAAAGACATTATTGTGCACACTGATCTAACCACAGAGATGTGAACAGACTTTGAGTCATTCCTGCAACAGATTCTGTTCAACAAGTGAAACAAGTGAATCATACCTGATATTTACGTGTTTTATTTAAGTTGTAGTGTGTAGGATTCACGTCACGTAAGACGTTGTGATTTTGGGTCACACGTCACTCAAGGTGCGGTTATGAGTATATCAGATGACCAATTCCCCCCTCACTTAGTTTAGTGCACCAGTCAAAGACTGGTAATTTGGCAATGTGGGCGTGTTTCCCACAAGCTGTTCAATAATTTGAATTGCACACATTGGCGGGAGCTGATCAGCTGATTTATTTGAAAGGTTGGTGGTTTAGCTAGCTAGTAGAGCCTTGGATCATCAACACAAAGAAGACACAATTGTAATAAGATAAATTAAATTTATTAACAATAGATATGCAAGAGTAAATACAACAACTAGTGATGATACCAATAAGTGAATATGCACTGCTAATAGAGAATAATAGACAACTAAATATGAAGGAAAATACTAAATATGAATCGCAGAAACAAATAAATGGAATGAATACAGAATGGCTGAATGCAATGCTGTTGAGCTGAATGTAGCAATGGAATAGATTTCTATGGAAGTGTTGCTTATGGGAACCACTTAATGGCTCTGGTGGAATTAATGATAAATAACTGCTTATTTATCTCTGAACAAATAATATATATATTATTCGTAATGCTGACCCCAAGTAAATGTTATCTAAACAGGTTAGAAAAACATAGGCTGCAGGTATAAACTAAGCCAAGGTCTTTAGGAAAGAGGTTTGGTAAGTTTATAATTACGTTCCACAGGCGGGTGATCAGTCCGTGGGGAGAGACGTCTTCCACTGGTGATGCAGACTGCGTGCAGTGGGGAGGGCACAGAGTTGCGTTCCGGTAGCTGTCAATGCGCTGACCTGGAGAATGCTGAACTGCTGTTGTGCCACAAAGGGTCCTTAGAGCATGGACCGGGCAGCTGGGTCTGATGGGTCTTCACGGGGTCCTTTGCAGCCTGGCTGCGTCATTGAGGAGCCGTGGGTTTCAGGCAGTGTCTGCCACTGCGGAGGTCCTGTGCGGACTGGGTTGTGCTGCTTTCGGAGCGGCAAGAATCAGACGGGGTCCATCACTGCTGGGTCCTTTGCAACTGAAGGGTAGCCAAATCCGATAAGGAAGGTTTGCTCAGGGGCTGAGTTAAACCTTAGCTGTCTTGAAATCTCTTTCCTCGTCAGGCCAGAGACTCAGAACGTCGTATCTGCTACTGTCTCTCTGGATGTATCAGAGACTTAAAACTTTGGTGTTTCTGTTAGTGTCTCTCTAGATGAAAGACTCAGAAATGGGGAGTGTTCCTGTTGCTGTCTTCCCGGTAACAGGACTCAGACTCAGAACAAGGAGTGTCTTTTGGGAAGGTACCTTTATCTCTTTTTGATGAGGAGGAGATTGGAATCTGGCACCTCACCGTTCCAGGAATGTGATTGGCCGCTTGTGTCCAAGGTGGCCATGATGTTGCCCGCCCTAGTGTGGAACTCATTTGCATACAGTGGAGTACAAAGTTAAACAGTGTCTTTAACATTTCACCCATGCAATATTTATTTACCAAACCTCTTTCAAACTATTATCAGCATCATAAGGAGCAAAAAGAGTCCAAACATGATAGGAAACTGTTGAACTATCACTTATTCATACCATAATATGTTAATAGGCCTGCTCCTGTGAACTGTTGTGTTAACAGTCAATGGCCATCAACATAAACTGTACTTCATCCGAGGATGAAGTGAATTCCTTGAAGTTTGCATCCATTTAAGGTCTCCAAACATGGGTATGAATGGACTTGGATAGATCTGTGTGGCCTTTCTTTGTTTCAGCCACTGCTGTTGCATCCAGAGATCTGGAGGAATTTTTATGGTAGTCATTTCCTAAACCTTAGGATTGGGTGTGATGGTGTGGGTCAACCCGTAGTCCAATGAGAAGTCCTCTCTTAGGTGGTCGTGGATGCAGAAGGTCTCCCTTCCTCTCCTGTTGGAGGTGTCTGGCAGTTGTCTTGGCATCTTATCTGATGGTTCTGAAAATCTTTTTATGTTCCTCCACCACGATCCAATCACAGTGGGGCACATCTCCCTCCACGCCGGCAGTTAGAGAGGGGCCCTGCCATAAACTGGTCCTTGGAATGCCAGTTTGACTGTTGTTCACTACAAAGTGTTTCTACTTCTTTCCATGGATTCAAGAAGAAAAAACATAATCAGTAGAAAAGGAGCTTGTTTTAACATAGAATATCAGCGTAGTTGAACATCTGATGTTGGTTCAGCTCTCTCAGAGGAAAACAGTTTGAAGAGACATCAGGATACATCTGGTGCTGGTATCTGATTCAATAAAATACAAACAAACAAACAAAAAACATTTGTGAGCATGTTAATATCAGGAACATCTGTATATATATATATATATATGTTTTGTAGCCACAGACTCACACATGCTTTGTACTATCATAAAAAAAGAGAAAGAAATCTTATATCTGAGAAACTAATTATTATTGTTTAGCACGTTATTAAAATCTATTTCTGAACAGAGTAGGCTCTTAATAATAAAAATGTACTAAACATACTTAGACTCGTAGCATTCATCATGTTACAGTGTGCACTCATATTACTTTTATTGTTTTATATAGAGCATGAAAACATCATTGCGCCATAAGAAATTTAAATACAGTGAATTGCCCCTCATATTAAAAATGTTTTACACAATTTCAAACATTGTAGTCAGGAATTATAGTTTGGGAAAGACCCAACTATGATTTTGTAGTCATATAGTCTAGTATGTATGATTTTATAGTAGCCTATGACATGATTCTGAAGCCACAGACTCAAGCATGCTTTGTACAATAAAATGATATAATGATATTATAAAAAATGATATTTTATATCTGAGAAAGTAATTATTATTGTTTAGCACCCTATTAAAATCTATTTGTGAACAGAGTATTGGTCTAAACATGGTCTAAACATTCTTAGGCGCGTAACATTCATTATGTTGTTGTTTGGGAAAAACGCAACTAACTGTTAGTAAATCTGTTCAAGTTTATATCACAATAAAATGTTAACTAACGCAAAAAAGAAACATTACTTACTCATCTCCTCTGCTGTATGAAATCGTGTTCTTCTTTCGAGGGAAATCCTGCTTTTACTCGGCGCGTCTTCCAGAAACGAACAGTAGCGCGATGAATCTCCTCACTCTTTGTTTGTTTTGGGCGTTCGTAGAGCTGGGAATCGATTCCAAAAAAGAATCGATTCCTCGATTCCGAGGCGTTGGGAATCGAGAGTCGATTCCAAAGGTTGGAATCGATTCCATCAAGAGGAATCGACTCCTCATTCAGAGCTTTTTTCAGTTCAACAAAGCTTATCTATGGGAACCTCTCAAACGGAAGGCTGCATCCTACGAAGGCTGCACACATTTAAATTCACGAAAATAAACGGAAAGAAAACGAGTCGGTACTGCATCATCATAATTTGAGGATGCAGCCTCGTTTGAGAAGCACCATTCGCCTCATGCTCGATAAAAGCGGTAATTACGAGAGTTGTGAGATAAAAGATAATTTATATATATATATATATATATATATATATATATATATATATATAAGATCTATTTCATTTTTTATATTTACCCTTCGCCTCATGCTGATTCGTTTCCACGAAAAATTTCTTTCGGATAGAACCAGTTAAAAAAAATATATATATATTCAGGGGTTATTTTACGGTGGAACTGGCTTATGTTGTCCACAATTTTGAGCGCTGCACGACAGAATAGATCATGACGTGATTGAGGATCTTATTTCCATCTAAAGTTCTATTTTTATTTTTATCAGCCAATGATAATTCTAGAAGAAAACGTCACGAGCATAGATCAGTGGCCGAGAGCGCATCTGATTGACAGATAAACCACGAGCGCTATCAGTGTTAATGTTCTGGTTATTTTGTTTCAATGTACAGTTTGTTAATTTTATCCAAAGCATACAGTCAAAGAAAACTTCATCGTTCAGCTGAACTGTGCACATTTATTTTAGACACTTCATGTCTTGTTCCTTTCATGCGATAAATGCATGTCCTTGCTGAGCAGTGAGCTTTGACTAATTTCATGGGCAAAGCAGACAAAATTACAATTTAAGAATCAATCATAGCTAAAGAAATGTATTGTCATTTTTTACAAATAAAGCTTCATTTTATGAGAAGGATACTTTCAACGACCTTTATATCCTGCAGTCATGGCGAGATTAGGTTCCTTCGATCTAAAAAAAAACAAGAATCGAAAACAACAGAGGAATCGATTCTCGGAATCGACTCCCATCGATTCCAGAACCAGGAATCGGAATCGGACTCGATTCCAAATATTTCAGAATCTTACAGCCCTAGGCGTTCGCACGTGCGCACGTACCACGCGGCTATTTACATATGAACTGCGCGAGGGCGGGATCGCATTAGAGATAATGAGTCAGACTGAACATCGTGTTGGTTTCATACGGATTACTTCATCACAGAATGTTTGTTTTCGATAAGACTTGCTTCATTTCAAAGTAGACACTTCAAGCTTTCTATAGATATAACTCCCATGTCTCTGTGTGAAGTATTTGCTGAGTTAAAGTTCATTTTAGTGACGCGTTTCTAAAAACAGTTCGCGGAGACGGAGAAGACAGAGAGCACACCCTGTTTGTTTTCTTTATTCTTCAAAAGCACAAAGTTTAGTTGTTATTATTATGAGTGTATACAAATAAAAGTATAGACCCCTTACAGATTCGAATGGTGGCTCTTATCTGTACGATCAAAAATGGCAGAGTAATTCAAGCTCATTTCGGCCTTATCAGTAAAATCTGCGTCAAAACGCGTATACGCGTTTGTCGACCCCAGAGGGTTAAAGAGTTTTGCTATGTTGTACAATTTCAACTAATTATTTAGAAATGTGTTTTGGAAAAGTGTGAGCTTCTTTTCCAAAGTTATCCAACTGGAATGTGTCTCAATGTACGCACCCATCGAACAGAGAGATGTGGGAAAAGTGTCATTTAGAGCGATTTTTGTCCTTTAAAGACTTTTGCTATGTTGTACAATTTCAACTAATTATTTAGAAATGTGTTTTGGAAAAGTGTGAGCCTGTTTTCCAAAGTTATCAAACTGGAATGTGTGTCAATGTACGCACCCATCGAATAGAGAGAAGAGAGATCCCAGTGTGCCTAATGTCAAAAAGTTTGATTTATTAACCCTCATAAAGATAAGACCCCCCACCCCTCCCTCCCACCCAAACTGGACACTCAAACTGGACACCTGTTTTGTCCACCCCCCACCCATCTAAATGAGCATCTGTTTTTACTGTCCAGTGATTCTAAGGAATGTGTGTTTTGGGAAATGTGTTTTTTTGTGTGGGCCATTGAAGACTGTTATGTGTTTAAACTTTAAATTGTGAAACTGTATTAAACGGGACAAAGGGAAGTTTTTATTGGAGTTTTTCACGCACACATATCAACAAAAAACATCAAATATATACGTAAAATGCGCAACGACTTGCTAGTGTTGTTGTAACAAACTCTAACTAGTTTAAAAACGTTTTAAGTTAAATAAAAAGAAGTAGAAGTGTACGTGTTTGTTTATTTAACAACACGTTAGTTAAAACAATATCTTAACATTACAAGTTAAATAATATAGAGTTGACTCATCTTACCATCTTCTAAAACAAAAAAGCATCAGAAGCGAACGTTAAGGTACTTTACAACGTTCTAACATTACAGATTAAAAGGTAGCTTTTGACACAAGTTACGGCAAATAGAGCTGACTCATCTTACCGTCTTCTAAAACAAAAAAGCATCAGAAGCGAACGTTCTAACATTACAAGTTACAGCAAATAGAGCTGACTCATCTTACCGTCTTCTAAAACAAAAAAGCATCAGAAGCGAACGTTCCAACATTACAAGTTACAGCAAATAGAGCTGACTCATCTTACCGTCTTCTTAAACAAAAAAGCATATGACACGTTCGTTAAGTAAGCTACTCATCAAAATCTTGTAACATTACAATTAACCGTGATCTAAAATAAATAAATAAATAAAAATAACCGAGCATCTCGCGCTGAACCTCACACGCTTCTGTCAAAATTCAGAATGTGCTTACGAAGGGCGAGGCCAGACCACGCCTACTGCCAGCCCCTAACACAGTGGGGAGAGACCGATGCAAAGATTTAAAAGAATTAAAGTAATGTTTTAACATTAGAACGAGAGTTATTTTAATAAATCTTTAACATTTCTTAATTAATGAAACAATTTGGCACTCATCCTAAAGCTTTTTACCTTAAAATTAGGTTAGTCTAGTTTTTTTCCTTTTAAACAAACAGTACCTAAGCCGCAGGGAAACGTTGCTTATTTATTTTATTTACTTTAGTTTAGTTATTCGTACTTAATTTAGTAATACCTTTATTTACTCTTCTATTTTTGTCAAGTTTAAGACTTCTGACGTGTTATTACCCAGACTTTTTCACTTTTAAAAATTAGTTTAAAAAAAAAAAGATTTGTTGGATTTACTCAATTGAATTATGGACATTGGTTCTACACGTTTAGTTTGAGTTCACAGTGTCCTACACATTTATGTGGTTTCATTATAATACTTTTGTGTTAATCAGATGTATTTTCAAAAAGTAATGTGTACATAGTCTTTTTTAAGTTATCCTAACATAATTCAGTTATGTTAGCTTAACATTATTATTTTATTTTAGATGCTTCGATTATGTTAATTCAGTGCAATTAAATTAAGTTAGCTTAACATAATGTTGATAACTTGTACAAATTTTAATGGTTTGTTTCATTTCATTTTCAATAACACAAAAACCTTCTGTAAAGCCTTTATTTAATCATTTGAACAATGCGTCATTTAAAGGACATGTCTAAACAACATTTTGCTTTCAAAAACTTAGCATGAATAACTTCTCTGATGATTAAATGTAATAAAACTATACACTGTAAAACCCAACAGTTAGGGTAACTCAAACCGTTTGAGGAAACTTATTGCCTTAAAACATTTAAGTTTTTAAAACTAACAATTATGAGTGCCCTGAACTTATTTCAGTTGAGTTCACTAAAATAAGATATACATTGCAGTTAAGCAATTAAGTGATTAATTAAGTGCTGATTGAGCATTAGTGATGAACACCTGCTGATAACAAACAGAATCACTGACAGAAAGAGAAACACAAGAACAACAACTGACTTTAGACACATGCTTAAATGAAATCAACTGAAATAAAATACACTAAATCTCAAGATCTGATTAAACAACCCCACAAACAGCATCACCAGCTCCACTTATTAATAACCAGACTGACTTTATTTCTGTCAGACATCTACAGAAGCTCTTATTGAGAATTAACTAAGGTTTAGATGTTGATTTATTGTTTCATTTGAAGTAACCACACTGTTAAAAATTGCTGTTAATTTACGGCAGAATTTCAACAGTATAATCCTGTTATGTTCAAAAGCAGTATATTACTGTTTTTTTTTTTTTTTTTCGTTTTTGTGAAATGACGTAGACACAATATAACGGCATTCTACTGTATTTATAACTCAAAGGTAATAAAACATTACTATCCAGTATTTTTGTAAACTGCAGTGAGCACGCCGGGACTTTCATCCGTCTTGTTAACAGGTAAGTTCCCCTTTGCTTTGCGCGATTTCATAGACAAAATACATTACATTTGCTACTGCAACTAATCTGTATAGTGGATATCGGAAGTGACACTATCTTTTATTTGCTCTTTTCAGTGATAAACGCGCCAAATACGACATCATCGAGTGCAACTGGATTTCTGTCTCTGTGACTCGGATTATATTATTCCCAATTACAGGGTGAGTTTCATTCGTTATGAGATAATTCTTATGCAAAGTTAAGTTTTCAAACACTGTTGCATTGAAATCACATCGATGTCTCTGTAACATGCTGAAATGGCCGGTGTTGTTTGCTAATAGGCTATCAGTTTGCAGAATTTGCTAACGCGTTAAACCTCCACTGTTTGAAAAAAACAAACGAACAAACTCAAAATTTCGGTGTCATTGTGATTGCAAATTTGGGTAAGCATGTTCTAGTATGACATGTTTATTCTAAGCGGGATTTTTACTGTTGTGCTTATATTGTTATTTTTATGTTGGTTATGTTTTTGCATCAATCCATGTTGGTTTTGTATTTAAAGTGATAGAATACTTATTAGCTGGATTTCTGAATCGGAAATCATATGCTTGGAGCACTTAAAAATGTAAACAGGAAAGCTAAGTATGAGAACCAATGTTTTCATGTGTAAAGCTAGCATGTTTAAAATTGAGTTTTTATTTACCATGCACTTGTGTGGACTTTCAGTGGATGGGCTTTCTTTGTTGTCTGAATATAAATGAAAATAAATTTTACAATACACAATATACAGCATACACATTTTGACTTAAAGGTCTGTCCAGACCAGTCCATGTTGAAATGCTTTTCTTATGTTAGAAGTGCTGAACTCTGTGACTGTTTACAATGATTTTAGTTTTCTTTGCATTCAGTTGTAATCTGGCAATGTCAAATTAATGTTATGTCAATGCTGAAACTAAATGTGAATTAAATTAAAACATTAAATGTGTTTTTATTTTTAAAGGTTCAGGTGAAACACCAGGAAGAAGAATCCAGCACTGGATGATCAGCCTTGAGGAGCACATCATTTGTGAGGGCATCCAGCCAGCTTTTCTGTCTGGGCTTGCAGCTGATTTTTCTACTTACAACAATTTCAATCTTCAATACCAAGCTGAAGACGCATGCATGTTGGAAATTATTCAAAGGTTAGATACTTGGATGCATACGTTCAATTCACTTCACATTTTATTATTATTTTATTTTAACCTTGAAAGGAAGCAGATTCATCTAGGACCCATCCTTCATCATTAAAATGATGATCATGTGCATATGTTACAGTTCTATCAGACATGGCTAAAGTAGTAGGGTATAAGGTGTTATGTCAATGCTTGAACAAAGAGATATCTTTAATCTAGACTGAAACACATCATTCAGTCCAAAAGATCTGAGTGTTGGAGCTTCTTAAGAAAGCTTTCCTTTCCTGACAAAGTAAAGCGAAGTGTTCTTGATACAAGAATATAATTTTATATACTTTTAATATTTATATGTTATCCGGGAGTACCCTTTTTGGCAACACTTTAGAATAGGGAACACTTATTCACTATTAACTACGACTTTTCCCTCAATAAATTCCTAATTTGCTGCTTATTAATAGTTAGTGCGGTAGTTGTTAAGTTCAGGTATTGGGTAGAATTAGGGATGTAGAATAAGGTCATGCAGAATAAGGCATTACTATGTGCTTAATTAGTGCTAATAAATGGCTAATAGTCTAGTAATATGCATGCTAATAAGCAACTAGTTAAGAGACCCTAAGATAAAGTGTTACCATCTTTTTTTCCCCTCCACACTAATTCTAAACACACACATTTGTTTTTCAGGTGGTTCATCGAGATAAATCCGGAAAAGGGACCAGGGCTGGAGGAGTCATATCAAACCAGATGGGGAAGGTCACCCAGAAAAAGAAAACCGCGAACCCTCGTGTCTGCAGTCTACTTTAAAAAATTGATGGATTTTGAGTTGGACTTTATACAAGTATTACACAGCACACACACACACGTTTGTTTTTGTGAAAAGTGGGGACATCCCATAAGCGTAATGGTTTTTATACTGTAAAAATTGTATGTGCTATTGCCCTACACCTAAACCTACCCTTTACAGCGAACTTTGTCACCTGCTCCTTGTAATACCTGTCATTACACAAATGTATGTCCTCATTTGTCACAAAAATATGCGTGCACACACACCCACACACACAGTCTCTTGATCTCTATTTTTTCAGGTATTCATTCATTTCTATTCACTCAAAAACATTTACTCAGGTGTTCTCTAAGTTTTTCCCTTAATCTTTGTGTCCAGAGTTATTTTTTTGGACAGCCTGCATGACCTATTATAATTAATTGTTAAAGAGTTAAAGCAATTTATTTATCATTTATACAGCTGAAATGTACATTTATTGTCATAAATGTAATAAGCTTTGGGCTTTATTTTACCATTTGTTTTCATTTTGTGCCAATGTTCTGTAAGTCAGAATCTGATTTGGGGAATATGTTGAGTTTATTTCTGTTATGACCACTTCTTCCCCTTAAATTTCAATTATTGTCTTTAATGTTTTTTCTAAGAAAGTTTTTTTTTTTTTTTTTTTTTTTTAATAAAGCAAAACAAGTTTTGAATCAACACTTTAAAGCTGCTTTACTTGTGTTACATTTCAAGTCACTATTTCAAAGGGTACAAATATATATTACAAACCAAGAAGAAAATGTTGTCCTTTTTACTAGCAGGCCATTACTCAATAGCGTACACAATGGCATAGTATATTTGTATTGTAGTTTACACATTGTTTGTTTAGTTGTGAAGAAGAGCAAAAGAAGTATTTGTGAAAACAGTAGTCAACTGTAAATTTCACCAACAGTAAGACACAGTTAATTTTACAGTTCCTTGCTGGCAACCAAGCTGCCAGTTCTTTCCTGTTTTTTAATAAACAGTAACCAACTGTAATTTTACCCAACAGTAAGATACTGTTAATTTTACAGTTCCTTGCTGGCAACCAAGCTGCCAGTTCTTTACTGTTTTTTAACAGGACAATTTTTAACAGTGCATGTTAGAGATCAGTGTCTGCTTTAGTTGGGCTCTTGATCCTTGATTTCTGTGTTAGCTGTTTTTTTTTTCTCGGGCTATTGTAATCATGTGTTTCTCAAACATATTTGTTGCAGCTCAAAAGCCCAGAGAAAATTATCGGTAGTTGGTTGTTATATATTTGTAATGACAATCATCTGTAAGTGAGCTGCTCTCGTTGAGAATGAAGACAGACTCGTTGTGTGTCTAATCTCTGGTTAAACGGATGTTGTATTGTTTACAGTAAAAGCGATTCTAAGAGCCACTGGTTCGGTGACGGACAGTTAATAGAAAAGACTTTCCAAACAGTTTGTCCACAAAAAGTTTTAATCTAGGGCAGCAATTAGACTCACACAGACATCAAGAATCAGTTTATGAACCTCAACAATGGTGAGCAAGGATTTGAGACGGTTACAGAGATTTTCTTTATGAATTAAATCAGGAGCTAAATCAGACTAAAAATTAATTGTCACAAGGTTGTTTGCAACAAAAGTAATTCCTAAACAAGGTGCTACAAATACCTCACAGAATCTTTACAACAGATTAGACTTTCTTTATCACTTTAAAAATGGTATTATTAACCGTGGTGTTTAAATGCAGCATGTTTTCACAGTATAATGTCTTATTTTTATTAAAATAAAAATTCAAATATTCAATATTACTGCTAAAAATAGTTTAAAGCACAAACACTCACATGAAAAACAAACAAACAAACACACACGCACACACGCACACACACACACACACAAAACAACCAGGGGTTGCAAACATTTAAACTTTTACGATGTCGTATAAATACACTTTTACAAATAAAAACTTTTAGCATCACACAGGGTATATCTACAAGATGATGGAAAACAGTATGATTAAACAATGATAAGTTAAGTTAAGGTTTTGTAGATTTTAGAAAACCTTAACTTTCACACCTAAAACCGTGATGAGGATCAGAAGTTGTCAAATGATCCTCTGATGAATGCAATGCACTTACATAGGTTTTTTCTTTATGAATTCGATCTAAAATAGACTAAAATTAGCTGTCGTAAGGTTGTTTACAACAAAAGAGTGTCTTAAACAAGGTGCAACAAATGTCTCATCTTTACAACAGATTAGACTTTCTTTCTCACTTTAAAAATTGTATTATTATCCATGCTGTTTAAATGCAACAGTTATTTTTTCACAGTATAATGTTTTATTTTATTAAAATAAAAACAATTGTCCCTTTATAGTTTTATTTCACTAAGATTTGATCAAATAATAGATATAAGCAACAATCAAATATTTTATAACTTCATCTTATCACCCAAACTGACTGTGATTCTGATGTCATCACAAACCGTAAGACAGAGTCAGAATGAGCTTTATCGGCCAGGTATGTTTGCACATACGAGGAATTGTTATAGTGACAGAAGCTCCACAGTGCGACAGAAAGACGGCAACAGGACAGGACGCAGATAATAAAAGAATAATATACAAATAGGCAATGTACAAAATAGGAAAAACACAATATATAATATAGACAAATATGTATGTATAGTTATGATATGTGCAAAATTGAAATGAAAAAATAAGCATGTGTTAAGATGCATGTTACGTATGTGTAAAATATGTGTAAAGTTAGATATTACTGTTAAAACGGTTTAAAAGGTCATTTTTAGCTTTCATATAGGATTCACAACCACACTCAGTTGCTTTTTGTGTAACAGAGACCCGCCCCCGGGGCAGATAAAAATAGAATGTATGAAAGACTTTTCTTTTAAGATATTATAATGACAGACTAAAAACTTTAGATTGATTAAAACAACTGAGGTTATGCATTTCTCTTGAATATGTATACAGTAACCAGTGAGTACATGAAACGTTATTGTATAAATACACATCCTTGTAAATTCAGCATGATTCTATCATATTAATCAATAAAAAAGAACAACCGGTTTGTTGGAAATAAAAAATAATAAAAATAAAAATAATGTTGCGTTTCTGTTAGAAGACTAAAGCATTAACCTAAAGCATTTTTCTTTCAAACTCTCTCACGCACGCACACGGGTTTCCCACAAACTCCCAACAACATACATAAGTTTTGTTTTATCATCTAGAAACCCTATAACGGAGTTATGTTTTGCATTATTACAACTATAGATGTTGAAAGAGGTCATTAACCTGTTTAACATTGTTTAAATTTTGAACAATATCACTTAAAATTAGTTTGACAAACAAGGGTACGATCATAAAACAAGCCCGGATCCAATTTGAAGCATTCTTTGAAGCAAGTACAACCATTGCAGAAAATGTATTCAATCAATCAATCAATCAAACTTTATTACATATAAAAGACAGTAGACAACATATACAACCCGCAGCATCTATCACAGACATAAAGAGTTACAAAATACAGCAATACCGGTGTCTCCACAACTTTGACTGATACCGTGTAGTACTAATCCCTATATTTGATAAACCCACAATAATCGCATTTTTAGAAGCATTAAGCCGACAGATAAAACCGTACCATAAGATTTCGTAACAGTGTTTTAAAAGTGATTACTCTCGCACTCACAAACATTTCACTTGCACTATGACATCTAAGCCTACGTAGTAAGATTCTCATTGCGTCATTATAAGCTACTTGTGGCTTCTGTAAACTAGATGCTCTGTTACACCGCAAATGAGTATAAAGTGTTGTACAGTATGCTTTGAAAAGCGACACCTTTACCTCATCTGAACAGAAACTAAACTTACGTAAAGTATATTCGCCTGCATATACATCATACGGCATTGCCTTTCAATAGCCTCAGCATCTGTCACGCATTCAGTGATAAAATGTCCAAGGTATTTTACTTTCGCACACACGGTGAGACTCTTGTTAGACAACTTAAAAACTGGAAAATTTATATTATAGCACCACAGTAAGATAAAACTCTGGACGACCAACTTATCAGATGTTCGACGTATTATTACAAGTCCCTGCTTACCTAGTTTATGATGAAACTAGAAAATATAGGCGTGAGCTAACAGGTGTTAAAAATACCGGTCACATTCAATTAGATGAAGACATGCAGAGGTAGCGAACACAACGAACTTGGGGGTCGTGAAGCAAACAGTCTAACACAACACACGTTCTCCAGAATGGTGCTGATGATGGGTTCATAATTTCACGATGAAGACCGACTGGGTATTCAGACACCTGCAGCAGGACTGACTGACTTTTTCTTAAGATTCGATTTCGAGAACACAAAACCGAATCCTAATGCTATTTCACGAAATAATGCAACAACGGGTGCACCATTTCAACATATACACGTCAAGTCTGTTTTACCATAAGTATATTGTATTCTTTTTATATACTGTACATATATTTGTTTAGGCTAAATACGTTTTAACAACTCTTTTTGTTTTTACAAAGATGTTAAATTGAACTAATACCTCATTCAAATGTCGCAGTCTTTCAGGTCAACGAACTACAATACCCAGCATACAACTCAGACTACAAACATGGCCGTCGGGGATGCATATACCAAAATGGTCATATGAGACAGATCTCTAAATCGTCGGACTACTGATTATACGCTCAGATAACCTATATAAAAAGACTCGCATTTCCACACTTTTTGCGAAGTATATGCTTCTTCGGTGTTGTGATGTTACAAACCCCTTTTCGTAAACTCTGTTAGTGTCGCGAAGCCGATTCATTTCCGCGAATCGATTCTTTCCCACAGTTCGGTTCAAAGAACCGAATCATCGTTTCCTTAAGTCATCTCGCAGTTATGTCAGTATACGCATCTTTTCTAACAACTCGGGGGTCGTTTTATATCAGTGAAACATTCAAATAAAGTTAACAGTGTGAAGGTGTCTTTTGTTCATTTAACTGATGATGTTTGCGGTCGTGTTTTCATTCACCGATCCTTCGTGTCGGATACGAGTCAGACCGACCAATATTGAGTAGCCTACACGTAAACGCTGATATGTTCTACATGTCTGAAGTATAAGTGTGTAGAAAGAATAAACCGGTCTTATGAACTCATCGATTTGGCTTAACAACTTTAAAACATAATCTGCATGAACGATAAACCATGCACTCTTAAAATCGGTAGTACACAAAATATGTGTAAAAGGACCGATAACATAATAACGTAATGTTTTGGTTCGCGTCTTACACAACTGAGCGTTACTTAACGGTTTTATTAAGCTTTAATATAAAAGATAATAGTCTGTTAACAATTTAGATGCTTTTATTATGAAATCACACAAAGAACCGCTGGAGTATGTACTGTTATGGAATTAATTGAAACAATAGGCTACTATGTGCTCATTTAACCGCTTTATTTACGGTATGCTGAATATAAAACTCTTAAACAGGAACATTAAAACATTTCAAACTTGTTAAACAGCCGCTTCAATACATTCAATACATAAAACATTTATGAAATACTATAAAACAATAGTAAGGTAAACGACTTACATTCGATAAGTCATTTTAAGCGAAAGGCGGAATGATTCATGTCTTTTTTATTCTGTCCACACCAATGCACACCGGTGTTTTAGGCGGCTGTCTTTTAGGTCTGACCCAGAAAACGGATGTCTTAATATTTCGTTCTTCTTTTTATGAAAACATGCGGCAAGCAGTTTTTGACCTCATCTGCATTATACCGACACGTTTTAACATGTCGTAAATTCCAATAGTTAGTTAGCAAATGCAACTGTTTATTACTGAGATAAGACACATCAGAACTGCGTTCTATTTAACATTTTTCATCTACCTACATGTTTATCGGCGCTACTGTTCTAGGCCTCCTCACACCTTTGCGAGATATAAACCGCAAAGTTTTTCATGGCGTTACGCTTTGAAGCCAGAACAATTTTATGTGTTTCCATGACTTTGTTTGCTCTTTCTGTTTGAATTTGTGTCCCGCGGTTTCACCATACTTATATTATTTTCCCAACCTAATTGTAATAGTTAGGCCTTACGTTTTGTCTCGTTAGCGGGCCACCGAGTTAGGTGAGTCAATCCTTTTCTTATACTTGAGTTTTACTCTTAAAATTGAATTGAGCAACTTTCTCTTACTGAGAAAGAAGCTTTCCAGCATCTGTGGACTTGGATTCTCTTCATTTGCTTAGTTGCACTAACAAAACTTTTAGTGCTCTCAGAAGCTCAAAAACAGTGTTTCTGAGCATTGAAGCTCTAACCTAACTTTCTCTGCAAAAAAGCTCTAACTGATGAAAATCTGTGTTCTGCTTTGCAAATTACATGATAATTCATGAGAAAGAAACAAATTTCATGTACTTGAGTTTTTCTCTTAAAAATGCATTCAGCACATTTCTCTCACTGAGAAAGAAGCTTTTCAGCATCTGTGGCCTTGGATTCTTTTCATTTGCTTAGTTGCACTAACACAGCTTTTAGTGCTCTCAGAAGTTCAAAAACAGTGTTTCTGAGCATTGAAGCTCTAACCTAACTTTCTCTGCAAAAAAGCTCTAACTGATGAAAATCAGCTTTTAGTGCTCTCAGAAGCTCAAAAACAGTGTTTCTGAGCATTGAAGCTCTAACCTAACTTTCTCTGCAAAAAAGCTCTAATAGCTGAAAAACAGCTTTTAGTGCTCTCAGAAGCTCAAAAACAGTGTTTCTGAGCATTGAAGCTCTAACCTAACTTTCTCTGCAAAAAAGCTCTACCTGATGAAAATCAGCTTTTAGTGCTCTCAGAAGCTCAAAAACAGTGTTTCTGAGCATTGAAGCTCTAACCTAACTTTCTCTGCAAAAAAGCTCTAACTGATGAAAATCTGTGTTCTGCTTTGCAAATTACATGAGAATTCATGAGAAAGAAACAAATTTCATGTACTTGAGTTTTTCTCTTAAAATTGCATTCAGCACCTTTCTTTCACTGAGAAAGAAGCTTTTCAGCATCTGTGGCCTTGGATTCTTTTCATTTGCTTAGTTGCACTAACACAGCTTTTAGTGCTCTCAGAAGCTCAAAAATAGTGTTTCTGAGCATTGAAGCTCTAACCTAACTTTCTCTGCAAAAAAGCTCTAACTGATGAAAATCAGCTTTTAGTGCTCTCAAAAACAGTTTTTCTGAGCATTGAAGCTCTAACCTAACTTTCTCTGCAAGATGATTTTCTCACTGAGAAAGAATCTTTTCAGCATCTGTGGCCTTGGATTCTTTTAATTTGCTTAGTTGCACTAACACAGATTTTAGTGCTCTCAGAAGCTCAAAAACAGTGTTTCTGAGCATTGAAGCTCTAACCTTACTTTCTCTGCAAGAAAGCTCTAACTGATGAAAATCAGCTTTTAGTGCTCTCAGAAGCTCAAAAACAGTGTTTCTGAGCATTGAAGCGCTAACCTAACTTTCTCTGCAAAAAAGCTCTAACAGCTGAAAATCAGCTTTTAGTGCTCTCAGAAGCTCAAAAACAGTGTTTCTGAGTATTGAGGCTCTAACCTAACTTTCTCTGCAAAAAAGCTCTAACTGATGAAAATCTGTGTTCTGCTTTGCAAATTACATGAGAATTCATGAGAAAGAAACAAATTTCATGTACTTGAGTTTTTCCTTTTAATATTGCATTAAGTAGCTTTCTTTCACTGAGAAAGAAGTTTTTCAGCATCTGTGGACTTGGATTCTTTTCATTTGCTTAGTGGTACTAACACAGGTTTTAGTGCTCTCAGAAGCTCAAAAACAGTGTTTCTGAGCATTGAGGCTCTAACCTAACTTTCTCTGCAAAAAAGCTCTAACTGATGAAAATCTGTGTTCTGCTTTGCAAATTACATGATAATTCATGAGAAAGAAACAAATTTCATGTACTTGAGTTTTTCTCTTAAAATTGCATTCAGCACATTTCACTCACTGAGAAAGAAGCTTTTCAGCATCTGAGGCCTTGGATTGTTTTCATTTGCTTAGTTGCACTAACACAGCTTTTAGTGCTCTCAGAAGCTCAAAAACAGTGTTTCTGAGCATTGAAGCTCTAACCTAACTTTCTCTGCAAGAAAGCTCTAACTGCTGAAAATCAGCTTTGAGTGCTCTCAGAAGCTCAAAAACAGTGTTTCTGAGCATTGAAGCTCTAACCTAACTTTCTCTGCAAAAAAGCTCTAACTGATGAAAATCAGCTTTTAGTGCTCTCAGAAGCTCAAAAACAGTGTTTCTGAGCATTGAAGCTCTAACCTAACTTTCTCTGCAAGAAAGCTCTAACAGCTGAAAATCAGCTTTTAGTGCTCT
This sequence comes from Acrossocheilus fasciatus, assembly GCA_036784905.1. Taxonomy (NCBI): domain Eukaryota; kingdom Metazoa; phylum Chordata; class Actinopteri; order Cypriniformes; family Cyprinidae; genus Acrossocheilus; species Acrossocheilus fasciatus. The sequence goes on along the minus strand of CM071947.1, from coordinate 24,726,993 downwards.
CAGAAGCTCAAAAACAGTGTTTCGGAGCATTGAAGCTCTAACCTAACTTTCTCTGCAAAAAAGCTCTAACTGATGAAAATCAGCTTTTAGTGCTCTCAGAAGCTCAAAAACAGTGTTTCTGAGTATTGAGGCTCTAACCTAACTTTCTCTGCAAAAAAGCTCTAACTGATGAAAATCTGTGTTCTGCTTTGCAAATTACATGAGAATTCATGAGAAAGAAACAAATTTCATATACTTGAGTTTTTCCTTTTAATATTGCATTAAGTAGCTTTCTCTCACTGAGAAAGAAGTTTTTCAGCATCTGTGGACTTGGATTCTTTTCATTTGCTTAGTGGTACTAACACAGGTTTTAGTGCTCTCAGAAGCTCAAAAACAGTGTTTCTGAGCATTGAGGCTCTAACCTAACTTTCTCTGCAAAAAAGCTCTAACTGATGAAAATCTGTGTTCTGCTTTGCAAATTACATGATAATTCATGAGAAAGAAACAAATTTCATGTACTTGAGTTTTTCTCTTAAAATTGTGTTCAGCACATTTCACTCACTGAGAAAGAAGCTTTTCAGCATCTGTGGCCTTGGATTGTTTTCATTTGCTTAGTTGCACTAACACAGCTTTTAGTGCTCTCAGAAGCTCAAAAACAGTGTTTCTGAGCATTGAAGCTCTAACCTAACTTTCTCTGCAAGAAAGCTCTAACTGCTGAAAATCAGCTTTTAGTGCTCTCAGAAGCTCAAAAACAGTGTTTCTGAGCATTGAAGCTCTAACCTAACTTTCTCTCCAAAAAAGCTCTAACTGCTGAAAATCAGCTTTTAGTGCTCTCAGAAGCTCAAAAACAGTGTTTCTGAGCATTGAAGCTCTAACCTAACTTTCTCTGCAAGAGAGCTCTAACAGCTGAAAATCAGCTTTTAGTGCTCTCAGAAGCTCAAAAACAGTGTTTCTGAGCATTGAAGCTCTAACCTAACTTTCTCTGCAAAAAAGCTCTAGTTCATGAAAATCTGACTTCTGCATTGCAATTTACATGAGAATTCATGAGAAAGAAACAAATTCATTGTACTTCAGTTTTTCTCTTAAAATTGCATTGAGCAACTTTCTCTCACTGAGAAAGAAGCTTTTCAGCATCTGTGGCCTTGGATTCTTTTCATTTGCTTAGTTGCATTAACACAGCTTTTAGTGCTCTCAGAAGCTCAAAAACAGTGTTTCTGAGCATTGAAGCTCTAACCTTACTTTCTCTGCAAGAAAGCTCTAACTGATGAAAATCAGCTTTTAGTGCTCTCAGAAGCTCAAAAACAGTGTTTCTGAGCATTGAAGCGCTAACCTAACTTTCTCTGCAAAAAAGCTCTAACTGATGAAAATCAGCTTTTAGTGCTCTCAGAAGCTCAAAAACAGTGTTTCTGAGCATTGAAGCTCTAACCTAACTTTCTCTGCAAAAAAGCTCTAACTGATGAAAATCAGCTTTTAGTGCTCTCAGAAGCTCAAAAACAGTGTTTCTGAGCATTGAAGCTCTAGCCTAACTTTCTCTGCAAAAAAGCTCTAACTGATGAAAATCTGTGTTCTGCTTTGCAAATTACATGAAAATTCATGAGAAAGAAAAAAATGTCATGTACTTGAGTTTTTCTCTTAAAATTGCATTCAGCACCTTTCTCTCACTGAGAAAGAAGCTTTTCAGCATCTGTGGCCTTGGATTCTTTTCATTTGCTTAGTTGCACTAACACAGCTTTTAGTGCTCTCAGAAGCTCAAAAACAGTGTTTCTGAGCATTGAAGCTCTAACCTAACTTTCTCTGCAAAAAAGCTCTAACTGATGAAAATCAGCTTTTAGTGCTCTCAGAAGCTCAAAAACAGTGTTTCTGAGCATTGAAGCTCTAACCTAACTTTCTCTGCAAAAAAGCTCTACCTGATGAAAATCAGCTTTTAGTGCTCTCAGAAGCTCAAAAACAGTGTTTCTGAGCATTGAAGCTCTAACCTAACTTTCTCTGCAAAAAAGCTCTAACTGATGAAAATCTGTGTTCTGCTTTGCAAATTACATGAGAATTCATGAGAAAGAAACAAATTTCATGTACTTGAGTTTTTCTCTTAAAATTGCATTCAGCACCTTTCTTTCACTGAGAAAGAAGCTTTTCAGCATCTGTGGCCTTGGATTCTTTTCATTTGCTTAGTTGCACTAACACAGCTTTTAGTGCTCTCAGAAGCTCAAAAATAGTGTTTCTGAACATTGAAGCTCTAACCTAACTTTCTCTGCAAAAAAGCTCTAACTGATGAAAATCAGCTTTTAGTGCTCTCAGAAGCTCAAAAACAGTTTTTCTGAGCATTGAAGCTCTAACCTAACTTTCTCTGCAAGATGATTTTCTCACTGAGAAAGAATCTTTTCAGCATCTGTGGCCTTGGATTCTTTTAATTTGCTTAGTTGCACTAACACAGCTTTTAGTGCTCTCAGAAGCTCAAAAACAGTGTTTCTGAGCATTGAAGCTCTAACCTTACTTTCTCTGCAAGAAAGCTCTAACTGATGAAAATCAGCTTTTAGTGCTCTCAGAAGCTCAAAAACAGTGTTTCTGAGCATTGAAGCTCTAACCTAACTTTCTCTGCAAAAAAGCTCTAACTGATGAAAATCAGCTTTTAGTGCTCTCAGAAGCTCAAAAACAGTGTTTCTGAGCATTGAAGCTCTAACCTAACTTTCTCTGCAAAAAAGCTCTAACTGATGAAAATCAGGTTTTAGTGCTCTCAGAAGCTCAAAAACAGTGTTTCTGAGCATTGAAGCTCTAACCTAACTTTCTCTGCAAAAAAGCTCTAACAGCTGAAAATCAGCTTTTAGTGCTCTCAGAAGCTCAAAAACAGTGTTTCTGAGCATTGAGGCTCTAACCTAACTTTCTCTGCAAAAAAGCTCTAACTGATGAAAATCTGTGTTCTGCTTTGCAAATTACATGATAATTCATGAGAAAGAAACAAATTTCATGTACTTGAGTTTTTCTCTTAAAAATGCATTCAGCACCTTTCTCTCACTGAGAAAGAAGCTTTTCAGCATCTGTGGCCTTGGATTCTTTTCATTTGCTTAGTTGCACTAACACAGCTTTTAGTGCTCTCAGAAGCTCAAAAACAGTGTTTCTGAGCATTGAAGATCTAACCTAACTTTCTCTGCAAAAAAGCTCTAACTGATGAAAATCAGCTTTTAGTGCTCTCAGAAGCTCAAAAACAGTGTTTCTGAGCATTGAAGCTCTAACCTAACTTTCTCTGCAAAAAAGCTCTAATAGCTGAAAAACAGCTTTTAGTGCTCTCAGAAGCTCAAAAACAGTGTTTCTGAGCATTGAAGCTCTAACCTAACTTTCTCTGCAAAAAAGCTCTACCTGATGAAAATCAGCTTTTAGTGCTCTCAGAAGCTCAAAAACAGTGTTTCTGAGCATTGAAGCTCTAACCTAACTTTCTCTGCAAAAAAGCTCTAACTGATGAAAATCTGTGTTCTGCTTTGCAAATTACATGAGAATTCATGAGAAAGAAACAAATTTCATGTACTTGAGTTTTTCTCTTAAAATTGCATTCAGCACCTTTCTTTCACTGAGAAAGAAGCTTTTCAGCATCTGTGGCCTTGGATTCTTTTCATTTGCTTAGTTGCACTAACACAGCTTTTAGTGCTCTCAGAAGCTCAAAAATAGTGTTTCTGAGCATTGAAGCTCTAACCTAACTTTCTCTGCAAAAAAGCTCTAACTGATGAAAATCAGCTTTTAGTGCTCTCAGAAGCTCAAAAACAGTTTTTCTGAGCATTGAAGCTCTAACCTAACTTTCTCTGCAAGATGATTTTCTCACTGAGAAAGAATCTTTTCAGCATCTGTGGCCTTGGATTCTTTTAATTTGCTTAGTTGCACTAACACAGCTTTTAGTGCTCTCAGAAGCTCAAAAACAGTGTTTCTGAGCATTGAAGCTCTAACCTTACTTTCTCTGCAAGAAAGCTCTAACTGATGAAAATCAGCTTTTAGTGCTCTCAGAAGCTCAAAAACAGTGTTTCTGAGTATTGAGGCTCTAACCTAACTTTCTCTGCAAAAAAGCTCTAACTGATGAAAATCTGTGTTCTGCTTTGCAAATTACATGATAATTCATGAGAAAGAAACAAATTTCATGTACTTGAGTTTTTCTCTTAATATTGCATTGAGCACCTTTCTCTGACTGAGAAAGAAGCTTTTCAGCATCTGTGGCCTTGGATTCTTTTCATTTGCTTAGTTGCACTAACACAGCTTTTAGTGCTCTCAGAAGCTCAAAAACAGTGTTTCTGAGCATTGAAGCTGTAACCTAACTTTCTCTGCAAGAAAGCTCTAACTGCTGAAAATCAGCTTTTAGTGCTCTCAGAAGCTCAAAAACAGTGTTTCAGAGCATTGAAGCTCTAACCTAACTTTCTCTGCAAAAAAGCTCTAACTGATGAAAATCAGGTTTTAGTGCTCTCAGAAGCTCAAAAACAGTGTTTCTGAGCATTGAAGCTCTAACCTAACTTTCTCTGCAAAAAAGCTCTAACAGCTGAAAATCAGCTTTTAGTGCTCTCAGAAGCTCAAAAACAGTGTTTCTGAGCATTGAGGCTCTAACCTAACTTTCTCTGCAAAAAAGCTCTAACTGATGAAAATCTGGGTTCTGCTTTGCAAATTACATGATAATTCATGAGAAAGAAACAAATTTCATGTACTTGAGTTTTCTCTTAAAAATGCATTCAGCACCTTTCTCTCACTGAGAAAGAAGCTTTTCAGCATCTGTGGCCTTGGATTCTTTTCATTTGCTTAGTTGCACTAACACAGCTTTTAGTGCTCTCAGAAGCTCAAAAACAGTGTTTCTGAGCATTGAAGCTCTAACCTAACTTTCTCTGCAAAAAAGCTCTAGTTCATGAAAATCTGTCTTCTGCATTGCAATTTACATGAGAATTCATGAGAAAGAAACAAATTTCTTGTACTTGAGTTTTTCTCTTAAAATTGCATTGAGCACCTTTCTCTCACTGAGAAAGAAGCTTTTCAGCATCTGTGGCCTTGGATTCTTTCATTTGCTTAGTTGCACTAACACAGCTTTTAGTGCTCTCAGAAGCTCAAAAACAGTGTTTCTGAGCATTGAAGCTCTAACCTAACTTTCTCTGCAAGAAAGCTCTAACAGATGAAAATCAGCTTTTAGTGCTCTCAGAAGCTCAAAAACAGTGTTTCTGAGCATTGAAGCTCTAACCTAACTTTCTCTGCAAAAAAGCTCTCACTGATGAAAATCTTTCTTCTGCTTTGCAAATTACATGAGAATTCATGAGAAAGAAACTCATTTCTTGTACTTGAGTTTTTCTCCTAAAATTGCATTGAGCAACTTTCTCTCACTGAGAAAGAAGCTTTTCAGCATCTGTGTCCTTGGATTCTTTCATTTGCTTAGTTGCACTAACACAGCTTTTAGTGCTCTCAGAAGCTCCAAAACAGTGTTTCTGAGCATTGAAGCTCTAACCTAACTTTCTCTGCAAAAAAGCTCTAACTGATGAAAATCAGCTTTTAGTGCTCTCAGAAGCTCAAAAACAGTGTTTCTGAGCATTGAAGCTCTAACCTAACTTTCTCTGCAAAAAAGCTCTAACTGATGAAAATCAGCTTTTAGTGCTCTCAGAAGCTCAAAAACAGTGTTTCTGAGCATTGAAGCTCTAACAACTTTCTCTGCAAAAAAACCTCTAGTTCATGAAAATCTGTCTTCTGCATTGCAATTTACATGAGAATTCATGAGAAAGAAACAAATTTCTTGTACTTGAGTTTTTCTCTTAAAATTGCATTGAGCAACTTTCTCTCACTGAGAAAGAAGCATTTCAGCATCTGTGGCCTTGGATTCTTTTCATTTGCTTAGTTGCACTAACACAGCTTTTAGTGCTCTCAGAAGCTCAAAAACAGTGTTTCTGAGCATTGAAGCTCTAACCTAACTTTCTCTGCAAGAGAGCTCTAACAGCTGAAAATCAGCTTTTAGTGCTCTCAGAAGCTCAAAAACAGTGTTTCTGAGCATTGAAGCTCTAACCTAACTTTCTCTGCAAAAAGCTCTAGTTCATGAAAATCTGACTTCTGCATTGCAATTTACATGAGAATTCATGAGAAAGAAACAAATTTATTGTACTTCAGTTTTTCTCTTAAAATTGCATTGAGCAACTTTCTCTCACTGAGAAAGAAGCTTTTCAGCATCTGTGGCCTTGGATTCTTTTCATTTGCTTAGTTGCATTAACACAGCTTTTAGTGCTCTCAGAAGCTCAAAAACAGTGTTTCTGAGCATTGAAGCTCTAACCTTACTTTCTCTGCAAGAAAGCTCTAACTGATGAAAATCAGCTTTTAGTGCTCTCAGAAGCTCAAAAACAGTGTTTCTGAGCATTGAAGCGCTAACCTAACTTTCTCTGCAAAAAAGCTCTAACTGATGAAAATCAGCTTTTAGTGCTCTCAGAAGCTCAAAAACAGTGTTTCTGAGCATTGAAGCTCTAACCTAACTTTCTCTGCAAAAAAGCTCTAACTGATGAAAATCAGCTTTTAGTGCTCTCAGAAGCTCAAAAACAGTGTTTCTGAGCATTGAAGCTCTAGCCTAACTTTCTCTGCAAAAAAGCTCTAACTGATGAAAATCTGTGTTCTGCTTTGCAAATTACATGAAAATTCATGAGAAAGAAAAAAATGTCATGTACTTGAGTTTTTCTCTTAAAATTGCATTCAGCACCTTTCTCTCACTGAGAAAGAAGCTTTTCAGCATCTGTGGCCTTGGATTCTTTTCATTTGCTTAGTTGCACTAACACAGCTTTTAGTGCTCTCAGAAGCCCAAAAACAGTGTTTCTGAGCATTGAAGCTCTAACCTAACTTTCTCTGCAAAAAAGCTCTAACAGCTGAAAATCAGCTTTTAGTGCTCTCAGAAGCTCAAAAACAGTGTTTCTGAGTATTGAGGCTCTAACCTAACTTTCTCTGCAAAAAAGCTCTAACTGATGAAAATCTGTGTTCTGCTTTGCAAATTACATGAGAATTCATGAGAAAGAAACAAATTTCATGTACTTGAGTTTTTCCTTTTAATATTGCATTAAGTAGCTTTCTCTCACTGAGAAAGAAGTTTTTCAGCATCTGTGGACTTGGATTCTTTTCATTTGCTTAGTGGTACTAACACAGGTTTTAGTGCTCTCAGAAGCTCAAAAACAGTGTTTCTGAGCATTGAGGCTCTAACCTAACTTTCTCTGCAAAAAAGCTCTAACTGATGAAAATCTGTGTTCTGCTTTGCAAATTACATGATAATTCATGAGAAAGAAACAAATTTCATGTACTTGAGTTTTTCTCTTAAAATTGCATTCAGCACATTTCACTCACTGAGAAAGAAGCTTTTCAGCATCTGTGGCCTTGGATTGTTTTCATTTGCTTAGTTGCACTAACACAGCTTTTAGTGCTCTCAGAAGCTCAAAAACAGTGTTTCTGAGCATTGAAGCTCTAACCTAACTTTCTCTGCAAAAAAGCTCTACCTGATGAAAATCAGCTTTTAGTGCTCTCAGAAGCTCAAAAACAGTGTTTCTGAGCATTGAAGCTCTAACCTAACTTTCTCTGCAAAAAAGCTCTAACTGATGAAAATCTGTGTTCTGCTTTGCAAATTACATGAGAATTCATGAGAAAGAAACAAATTTCATGTACTTGAGTTTTTCTCTTAAAATTGCATTCAGCACCTTTCTTTCACTGAGAAAGAAGCTTTTCAGCATCTGTGGCCTTGGATTCTTTTCATTTGCTTAGTTGCACTAACACAGCTTTTAGTGCTCTCAGAAGCTCAAAAATAGTGTTTCTGAGCATTGAAGCTCTAACCTAACTTTCTCTGCAAAAAAGCTCTAACTGATGAAAATCAGCTTTTAGTGCTCTCAGAAGCTCAAAAACAGTTTTTCTGAGCATTGAAGCTCTAACCTAACTTTCTCTGCAAGATGATTTTCTCACTGAGAAAGAATCTTTTCAGCATCTGTGGCCTTGGATTCTTTTAATTTGCTTAGTTGCACTAACACAGCTTTTAGTGCTCTCAGAAGCTCAAAAACAGTGTTTCTGAGCATTGAAGCTCTAACCTTACTTTCTCTGCAAGAAAGCTCTAACTGATGAAAATCAGCTTTTAGTGCTCTCAGAAGCTCAAAAACAGTGTTTCTGAGTATTGAGGCTCTAACCTAACTTTCTCTGCAAAAAAGCTCTAACTGATGAAAATCTGTGTTCTGCTTTGCAAATTACATGATAATTCATGAGAAAGAAACAAATTTCATGTACTTGAGTTTTTCTCTTAATATTGCATTGAGCACCTTTCTCTGACTGAGAAAGAAGCTTTTCAGCATCTGTGGCCTTGGATTCTTTTCATTTGCTTAGTTGCACTAACACAGCTTTTAGTGCTCTCAGAAGCTCAAAAACAGTGTTTCTGAGCATTGAAGCTGTAACCTAACTTTCTCTGCAAGAAAGCTCTAACTGCTGAAAATCAGCTTTTAGTGCTCTCAGAAGCTCAAAAACAGTGTTTCAGAGCATTGAAGCTCTAACCTAACTTTCTCTGCAAAAAAGCTCTAACTGATGAAAATCAGGTTTTAGTGCTCTCAGAAGCTCAAAAACAGTGTTTCTGAGCATTGAAGCTCTAACCTAACTTTCTCTGCAAAAAAGCTCTAACAGCTGAAAATCAGCTTTTAGTGCTCTCAGAAGCTCAAAAACAGTGTTTCTGAGCATTGAGGCTCTAACCTAACTTTCTCTGCAAAAAAGCTCTAACTGATGAAAATCTGGGTTCTGCTTTGCAAATTACATGATAATTCATGAGAAAGAAACAAATTTCATGTACTTGAGTTTTCTCTTAAAAATGCATTCAGCACCTTTCTCTCACTGAGAAAGAAGCTTTTCAGCATCTGTGGCCTTGGATTCTTTTCATTTGCTTAGTTGCACTAACACAGCTTTTAGTGCTCTCAGAAGCTCAAAAACAGTGTTTCTGAGCATTGAAGCTCTAACCTAACTTTCTCTGCAAAAAAGCTCTAGTTCATGAAAATCTGTCTTCTGCATTGCAATTTACATGAGAATTCATGAGAAAGAAACAAATTTCTTGTACTTGAGTTTTTCTCTTAAAATTGCATTGAGCACCTTTCTCTCACTGAGAAAGAAGCTTTTCAGCATCTGTGGCCTTGGATTCTTTCATTTGCTTAGTTGCACTAACACAGCTTTTAGTGCTCTCAGAAGCTCAAAAACAGTGTTTCTGAGCATTGAAGCTCTAACCTAACTTTCTCTGCAAGAAAGCTCTAACAGATGAAAATCAGCTTTTAGTGCTCTCAGAAGCTCAAAAACAGTGTTTCTGAGCATTGAAGCTCTAACCTAACTTTCTCTGCAAAAAAGCTCTCACTGATGAAAATCTTTCTTCTGCTTTGCAAATTACATGAGAATTCATGAGAAAGAAACTCATTTCTTGTACTTGAGTTTTTCTCCTAAAATTGCATTGAGCAACTTTCTCTCACTGAGAAAGAAGCTTTTCAGCATCTGTGTCCTTGGATTCTTTCATTTGCTTAGTTGCACTAACACAGCTTTTAGTGCTCTCAGAAGCTCCAAAACAGTGTTTCTGAGCATTGAAGCTCTAACCTAACTTTCTCTGCAAAAAAGCTCTAACTGATGAAAATCAGCTTTTAGTGCTCTCAGAAGCTCAAAAACAGTGTTTCTGAGCATTGAAGCTCTAACCTAACTTTCTCTGCAAAAAAGCTCTAACTGATGAAAATCAGCTTTTAGTGCTCTCAGAAGCTCAAAAACAGTGTTTCTGAGCATTGAAGCTCTAACAACTTTCTCTGCAAAAAAACCTCTAGTTCATGAAAATCTGTCTTCTGCATTGCAATTTACATGAGAATTCATGAGAAAGAAACAAATTTCTTGTACTTGAGTTTTTCTCTTAAAATTGCATTGAGCAACTTTCTCTCACTGAGAAAGAAGCATTTCAGCATCTGTGGCCTTGGATTCTTTTCATTTGCTTAGTTGCACTAACACAGCTTTTAGTGCTCTCAGAAGCTCAAAAACAGTGTTTCTGAGCATTGAAGCTCTAACCTAACTTTCTCTGCAAGAGAGCTCTAACAGCTGAAAATCAGCTTTTAGTGCTCTCAGAAGCTCAAAAACAGTGTTTCTGAGCATTGAAGCTCTAACCTAACTTTCTCTGCAAAAAGCTCTAGTTCATGAAAATCTGACTTCTGCATTGCAATTTACATGAGAATTCATGAGAAAGAAACAAATTTATTGTACTTCAGTTTTTCTCTTAAAATTGCATTGAGCAACTTTCTCTCACTGAGAAAGAAGCTTTTCAGCATCTGTGGCCTTGGATTCTTTTCATTTGCTTAGTTGCATTAACACAGCTTTTAGTGCTCTCAGAAGCTCAAAAACAGTGTTTCTGAGCATTGAAGCTCTAACCTTACTTTCTCTGCAAGAAAGCTCTAACTGATGAAAATCAGCTTTTAGTGCTCTCAGAAGCTCAAAAACAGTGTTTCTGAGCATTGAAGCGCTAACCTAACTTTCTCTGCAAAAAAGCTCTAACTGATGAAAATCAGCTTTTAGTGCTCTCAGAAGCTCAAAAACAGTGTTTCTGAGCATTGAAGCTCTAACCTAACTTTCTCTGCAAAAAAGCTCTAACTGATGAAAATCAGCTTTTAGTGCTCTCAGAAGCTCAAAAACAGTGTTTCTGAGCATTGAAGCTCTAGCCTAACTTTCTCTGCAAAAAAGCTCTAACTGATGAAAATCTGTGTTCTGCTTTGCAAATTACATGAAAATTCATGAGAAAGAAAAAAATGTCATGTACTTGAGTTTTTCTCTTAAAATTGCATTCAGCACCTTTCTCTCACTGAGAAAGAAGCTTTTCAGCATCTGTGGCCTTGGATTCTTTTCATTTGCTTAGTTGCACTAACACAGCTTTTAGTGCTCTCAGAAGCCCAAAAACAGTGTTTCTGAGCATTGAAGCTCTAACCTAACTTTCTCTGCAAAAAAGCTCTAACAGCTGAAAATCAGCTTTTAGTGCTCTCAGAAGCTCAAAAACAGTGTTTCTGAGTATTGAGGCTCTAACCTAACTTTCTCTGCAAAAAAGCTCTAACTGATGAAAATCTGTGTTCTGCTTTGCAAATTACATGAGAATTCATGAGAAAGAAACAAATTTCATGTACTTGAGTTTTTCCTTTTAATATTGCATTAAGTAGCTTTCTCTCACTGAGAAAGAAGTTTTTCAGCATCTGTGGACTTGGATTCTTTTCATTTGCTTAGTGGTACTAACACAGGTTTTAGTGCTCTCAGAAGCTCAAAAACAGTGTTTCTGAGCATTGAGGCTCTAACCTAACTTTCTCTGCAAAAAAGCTCTAACTGATGAAAATCTGTGTTCTGCTTTGCAAATTACATGATAATTCATGAGAAAGAAACAAATTTCATGTACTTGAGTTTTTCTCTTAAAATTGCATTCAGCACATTTCACTCACTGAGAAAGAAGCTTTTCAGCATCTGTGGCCTTGGATTGTTTTCATTTGCTTAGTTGCACTAACACAGCTTTTAGTGCTCTCAGAAGCTCAAAAACAGTGTTTCTGAGCATTGAAGCTCTAACCTAACTTTCTCTGCAAAAAAGCTCTACCTGATGAAAATCAGCTTTTAGTGCTCTCAGAAGCTCAAAAACAGTGTTTCTGAGCATTGAAGCTCTAACCTAACTTTCTCTGCAAAAAAGCTCTAACTGATGAAAATCTGTGTTCTGCTTTGCAAATTACATGAGAATTCATGAGAAAGAAACAAATTTCATGTACTTGAGTTTTTCTCTTAAAATTGCATTCAGCACCTTTCTTTCACTGAGAAAGAAGCTTTTCAGCATCTGTGGCCTTGGATTCTTTTCATTTGCTTAGTTGCACTAACACAGCTTTTAGTGCTCTCAGAAGCTCAAAAATAGTGTTTCTGAGCATTGAAGCTCTAACCTAACTTTCTCTGCAAAAAAGCTCTAACTGATGAAAATCAGCTTTTAGTGCTCTCAGAAGCTCAAAAACAGTTTTTCTGAGCATTGAAGCTCTAACCTAACTTTCTCTGCAAGATGATTTTCTCACTGAGAAAGAATCTTTTCAGCATCTGTGGCCTTGGATTCTTTTAATTTGCTTAGTTGCACTAACACAGCTTTTAGTGCTCTCAGAAGCTCAAAAACAGTGTTTCTGAGCATTGAAGCTCTAACCTTACTTTCTCTGCAAGAAAGCTCTAACTGATGAAAATCAGCTTTTAGTGCTCTCAGAAGCTCAAAAACAGTGTTTCTGAGTATTGAGGCTCTAACCTAACTTTCTCTGCAAAAAAGCTCTAACTGATGAAAATCTGTGTTCTGCTTTGCAAATTACATGATAATTCATGAGAAAGAAACAAATTTCATGTACTTGAGTTTTTCTCTTAATATTGCATTGAGCACCTTTCTCTGACTGAGAAAGAAGCTTTTCAGCATCTGTGGCCTTGGATTCTTTTCATTTGCTTAGTTGCACTAACACAGCTTTTAGTGCTCTCAGAAGCTCAAAAACAGTGTTTCTGAGCATTGAAGCTGTAACCTAACTTTCTCTGCAAGAAAGCTCTAACTGCTGAAAATCAGCTTTTAGTGCTCTCAGAAGCTCAAAAACAGTGTTTCTGAGCATTGAAGCTCTAACCTAACTTTCTCTGCAAAAAAGCTCTAACTGATGAAAATCAGGTTTTAGTGCTCTCAGAAGCTCAAAAACAGTGTTTCTGAGCATTGAAGCTCTAACCTAACTTTCTCTGCAAAAAAGCTCTAACAGCTGAAAATCAGCTTTTAGTGCTCTCAGAAGCTCAAAAACAGTGTTTCTGAGCATTGAGGCTCTAACCTAACTTTCTCTGCAAAAAAGCTCTAACTGATGAAAATCTGTGTTCTGCTTTGCAAATTACATGATAATTCATGAGAAAGAAACAAATTTCATGTACTTGAGTTTTTCTCTTAAAAATGCATTCAGCACCTTTCTCTCACTGAGAAAGAAGCTTTTCAGCATCTGTGGCCTTGGATTCTTTTCATTTGCTTAGTTGCACTAACACAGCTTTTAGTGCTCTCAGAAGCTCAAAAACAGTGTTTCTGAGCATTGAAGCTCTAACCTAACTTTCTCTTCAAAAAAGCTCTAACTGATGAAAATCAGCTTTTAGTGCTCTCAGAAGCTCAAAAACAGTGTTTCTGAGCATTGAAGCTCTAACCTAACTTTCTCTGCAAAAAAGCTCTAATAGCTGAAAAACAGCTTTTAGTGCTCTCAGAAGCTCAAAAACAGTGTTTCTGAGCATTGAAGCTCTAACCTAACTTTCTCTGCAAAAAAGCTCTAACTGATGAAAATCTGTGTCCTGCTTTGCAAATTACATGATAATTCATGAGAAAGAAACAAATTTCATGTACTTGAGTTTTTCTCTTAAAATTGCATTCAGCACCTTTCTCTCACTGAGAAAGAAGCTTTTCAGCATCTGTGGCCTTAGATTCTTTTCATTTGCTTAGTTGCACTAACACAGCTTTTAGTGCTCTCAGAAGCTCAAAAACAGTGTTTCTGAGCATTGAAGCTCTAACCTAACTTTCTCTGCAAAAAAGCTCTAACTGATGAAAATCAGGTTTTAGTGCTCTCAGAAGCTCAAAAACAGTGTTTCTGAGCATTGAAGCTCTAACCTAACTTTCTCTGCAAAAAAGCTCTAACAGCTGAAAATCAGCTTTTAGTGCTCTCAGAAGCTCAAAAACAGTGTTTCTGAGCATTGAGGCTCTAACCTAACTTTCTCTGCAAAAAAGCTCTAACTGATGAAAATCTGTGTTCTGCTTTGCAAATTACATGATAATTCATGAGAAAGAAACAAATTTCATGTACTTGAGTTTTTCTCTTAAAAATGCATTCAGCACCTTTCTCTCACTGAGAAAGAAGCTTTTCAGCATCTGTGGCCTTGGATTCTTTTCATTTGCTTAGTTGCACTAACACAGCTTTTAGTGCTCTCAGAAGCTCAAAAACAGTGTTTCTGAGCATTGAAGCTCTAACCTAACTTTCTCTTCAAAAAAGCTCTAACTGATGAAAATCAGCTTTTAGTGCTCTCAGAAGCTCAAAAACAGTGTTTCTGAGCATTGAAGCTCTAACCTAACTTTCTCTGCAAAAAAGCTCTAATAGCTGAAAAACAGCTTTTAGTGCTCTCAGAAGCTCAAAAACAGTGTTTCTGAGCATTGAAGCTCTAACCTAACTTTCTCTGCAAAAAAGCTCTAACTGATGAAAATCTGTGTCCTGCTTTGCAAATTACATGATAATTCATGAGAAAGAAACAAATTTCATGTACTTGAGTTTTTCTCTTAAAATTGCATTCAGCACCTTTCTCTCACTGAGAAAGAAGCTTTTCAGCATCTGTGGCCTTAGATTCTTTTCATTTGCTTAGTTGCACTAACACAGCTTTTAGTGCTCTCAGAAGCTCAAAAACAGTGTTTCTGAGCATTGAAGCTCTAACCTAACTTTCTCTGCAAAAAAGCTCTAGTTCATGAAAATCTGTCTTCTGCATTGCAATTTACATGAGAATTCATGAGAAAGAAACAAATTTCTTGTACTTGAGTTTTTCTCTTAAAATTGCATTGAGCACCTTTCTCTCACTGAGAAAGAAGCTTTTCAGCATCTGTGGCCTTGGATTCTTTCATTTGCTTAGTTGCACTAACACAGCTTTTAGTGCTCTCAGAAGCTCAAAAACAGTGTTTCTGAGCATTGAAGCTCTAACCTAACTTTCTCTGCAAGAAAGCTCTAACAGATGAAAATCAGCTTTTAGTGCTCTCAGAAGCTCAAAAACAGTGTTTCTGAGCATTGAAGCTCTAACCTAACTTTCTCTGCAAAAAAGCTCTAACTGATGAAAATCAGCTTTTAGTGCTCTCAGAAGCTCAAAAACAGTGTTTCTGAGCATTGAAGCTCTAACCTAACTTTCTCTGCAAAAAAGCTCTACCTGATGAAAATCAGCTTTTAGTGCTCTCAGAAGCTCAAAAACAGTGTTTCTGAGCATTGAAGCTCTAACCTAACTTTCTCTGCAAAAAAGCTCTAACTGATGAAAATCTGTGTTCTGCTTTGCAAATTACATGAGAATTCATGAGAAAGAAACAAATTTCATGTACTTGAGTTTTTCTCTTAAAATTGCATTCAGCACCTTTCTTTCACTGAGAAAGAAGCTTTTCAGCATCTGTGGCCTTGGATTCTTTTCATTTGCTTAGTTGCACTAACACAGCTTTTAGTGCTCTCAGAAGCTCAAAAATAGTGTTTCTGAACATTGAAGCTCTAACCTAACTTTCTCTGCAAAAAAGCTCTAACTGATGAAAATCAGCTTTTAGTGCTCTCAGAAGCTCAAAAACAGTTTTTCTGAGCATTGAAGCTCTAACCTAACTTTCTCTGCAAGATGATTTTCTCACTGAGAAAGAATCTTTTCAGCATCTGTGGCCTTGGATTCTTTTAATTTGCTTAGTTGCACTAACACAGCTTTTAGTGCTCTCAGAAGCTCAAAAACAGTGTTTCTGAGCATTGAAGCTCTAACCTTACTTTCTCTGCAAGAAAGCTCTAACTGATGAAAATCAGCTTTTAGTGCTCTCAGAAGCTCAAAAACAGTGTTTCTGAGCATTGAAGCTCTAACCTAACTTTCTCTGCAAAAAAGCTCTAACTGATGAAAATCAGCTTTTAGTGCTCTCAGAAGCTCAAAAACAGTGTTTCTGAGCATTGAAGCTCTAACCTAACTTTCTCTGCAAAAAAGCTCTAACTGATGAAAATCAGGTTTTAGTGCTCTCAGAAGCTCAAAAACAGTGTTTCTGAGCATTGAAGCTCTAACCTAACTTTCTCTGCAAAAAAGCTCTAACAGCTGAAAATCAGCTTTTAGTGCTCTCAGAAGCTCAAAAACAGTGTTTCTGAGCATTGAGGCTCTAACCTAACTTTCTCTGCAAAAAAGCTCTAACTGATGAAAATCTGTGTTCTGCTTTGCAAATTACATGATAATTCATGAGAAAGAAACAAATTTCATGTACTTGAGTTTTTCTCTTAAAAATGCATTCAGCACCTTTCTCTCACTGAGAAAGAAGCTTTTCAGCATCTGTGGCCTTGGATTCTTTTCATTTGCTTAGTTGCACTAACACAGCTTTTAGTGCTCTCAGAAGCTCAAAAACAGTGTTTCTGAGCATTGAAGCTCTAACCTAACTTTCTCTGCAAAAAAGCTCTAACTGATGAAAATCAGCTTTTAGTGCTCTCAGAAGCTCAAAAACAGTGTTTCTGAGCATTGAAGCTCTAACCTAACTTTCTCTGCAAAAAAGCTCTAATAGCTGAAAAACAGCTTTTAGTGCTCTCAGAAGCTCAAAAACAGTGTTTCTGAGCATTGAAGCTCTAACCTAACTTTCTCTGCAAAAAAGCTCTACCTGATGAAAATCAGCTTTTAGTGCTCTCAGAAGCTCAAAAACAGTGTTTCTGAGCATTGAAGCTCTAACCTAACTTTCTCTGCAAAAAAGCTCTAACTGATGAAAATCTGTGTTCTGCTTTGCAAATTACATGAGAATTCATGAGAAAGAAACAAATTTCATGTACTTGAGTTTTTCTCTTAAAATTGCATTCAGCACCTTTCTTTCACTGAGAAAGAAGCTTTTCAGCATCTGTGGCCTTGGATTCTTTTCATTTGCTTAGTTGCACTAACACAGCTTTTAGTGCTCTCAGAAGCTCAAAAATAGTGTTTCTGAGCATTGAAGCTCTAACCTAACTTTCTCTGCAAAAAAGCTCTAACTGATGAAAATCAGCTTTTAGTGCTCTCAGAAGCTCAAAAACAGTTTTTCTGAGCATTGAAGCTCTAACCTAACTTTCTCTGCAAGATGATTTTCTCACTGAGAAAGAATCTTTTCAGCATCTGTGGCCTTGGATTCTTTTAATTTGCTTAGTTGCACTAACACAGCTTTTAGTGCTCTCAGAAGCTCAAAAACAGTGTTTCTGAGCATTGAAGCTCTAACCTTACTTTCTCTGCAAGAAAGCTCTAACTGATGAAAATCAGCTTTTAGTGCTCTCAGAAGCTCAAAAACAGTGTTTCTGAGTATTGAGGCTCTAACCTAACTTTCTCTGCAAAAAAGCTCTAACTGATGAAAATCTGTGTTCTGCTTTGCAAATTACATGATAATTCATGAGAAAGAAACAAATTTCATGTACTTGAGTTTTTCTCTTAATATTGCATTGAGCACCTTTCTCTGACTGAGAAAGAAGCTTTTCAGCATCTGTGGCCTTGGATTCTTTTCATTTGCTTAGTTGCACTAACACAGCTTTTAGTGCTCTCAGAAGCTCAAAAACAGTGTTTCTGAGCATTGAAGCTGTAACCTAACTTTCTCTGCAAGAAAGCTCTAACTGCTGAAAATCAGCTTTTAGTGCTCTCAGAAGCTCAAAAACAGTGTTTCAGAGCATTGAAGCTCTAACCTAACTTTCTCTGCAAAAAAGCTCTAACTGATGAAAATCAGGTTTTAGTGCTCTCAGAAGCTCAAAAACAGTGTTTCTGAGCATTGAAGCTCTAACCTAACTTTCTCTGCAAAAAAGCTCTAACAGCTGAAAATCAGCTTTTAGTGCTCTCAGAAGCTCAAAAACAGTGTTTCTGAGCATTGAGGCTCTAACCTAACTTTCTCTGCAAAAAAGCTCTAACTGATGAAAATCTGGGTTCTGCTTTGCAAATTACATGATAATTCATGAGAAAGAAACAAATTTCATGTACTTGAGTTTTCTCTTAAAAATGCATTCAGCACCTTTCTCTCACTGAGAAAGAAGCTTTTCAGCATCTGTGGCCTTGGATTCTTTTCATTTGCTTAGTTGCACTAACACAGCTTTTAGTGCTCTCAGAAGCTCAAAAACAGTGTTTCTGAGCATTGAAGCTCTAACCTAACTTTCTCTGCAAAAAAGCTCTAGTTCATGAAAATCTGTCTTCTGCATTGCAATTTACATGAGAATTCATGAGAAAGAAACAAATTTCTTGTACTTGAGTTTTTCTCTTAAAATTGCATTGAGCACCTTTCTCTCACTGAGAAAGAAGCTTTTCAGCATCTGTGGCCTTGGATTCTTTCATTTGCTTAGTTGCACTAACACAGCTTTTAGTGCTCTCAGAAGCTCAAAAACAGTGTTTCTGAGCATTGAAGCTCTAACCTAACTTTCTCTGCAAGAAAGCTCTAACAGATGAAAATCAGCTTTTAGTGCTCTCAGAAGCTCAAAAACAGTGTTTCTGAGCATTGAAGCTCTAACCTAACTTTCTCTGCAAAAAAGCTCTCACTGATGAAAATCTTTCTTCTGCTTTGCAAATTACATGAGAATTCATGAGAAAGAAACTCATTTCTTGTACTTGAGTTTTTCTCCTAAAATTGCATTGAGCAACTTTCTCTCACTGAGAAAGAAGCTTTTCAGCATCTGTGTCCTTGGATTCTTTCATTTGCTTAGTTGCACTAACACAGCTTTTAGTGCTCTCAGAAGCTCCAAAACAGTGTTTCTGAGCATTGAAGCTCTAACCTAACTTTCTCTGCAAAAAAGCTCTAACTGATGAAAATCAGCTTTTAGTGCTCTCAGAAGCTCAAAAACAGTGTTTCTGAGCATTGAAGCTCTAACCTAACTTTCTCTGCAAAAAAGCTCTAACTGATGAAAATCAGCTTTTAGTGCTCTCAGAAGCTCAAAAACAGTGTTTCTGAGCATTGAAGCTCTAACAACTTTCTCTGCAAAAAAACCTCTAGTTCATGAAAATCTGTCTTCTGCATTGCAATTTACATGAGAATTCATGAGAAAGAAACAAATTTCTTGTACTTGAGTTTTTCTCTTAAAATTGCATTGAGCAACTTTCTCTCACTGAGAAAGAAGCATTTCAGCATCTGTGGCCTTGGATTCTTTTCATTTGCTTAGTTGCACTAACACAGCTTTTAGTGCTCTCAGAAGCTCAAAAACAGTGTTTCTGAGCATTGAAGCTCTAACCTAACTTTCTCTGCAAGAGAGCTCTAACAGCTGAAAATCAGCTTTTAGTGCTCTCAGAAGCTCAAAAACAGTGTTTCTGAGCATTGAAGCTCTAACCTAACTTTCTCTGCAAAAAGCTCTAGTTCATGAAAATCTGACTTCTGCATTGCAATTTACATGAGAATTCATGAGAAAGAAACAAATTTATTGTACTTCAGTTTTTCTCTTAAAATTGCATTGAGCAACTTTCTCTCACTGAGAAAGAAGCTTTTCAGCATCTGTGGCCTTGGATTCTTTTCATTTGCTTAGTTGCATTAACACAGCTTTTAGTGCTCTCAGAAGCTCAAAAACAGTGTTTCTGAGCATTGAAGCTCTAACCTTACTTTCTCTGCAAGAAAGCTCTAACTGATGAAAATCAGCTTTTAGTGCTCTCAGAAGCTCAAAAACAGTGTTTCTGAGCATTGAAGCGCTAACCTAACTTTCTCTGCAAAAAAGCTCTAACTGATGAAAATCAGCTTTTAGTGCTCTCAGAAGCTCAAAAACAGTGTTTCTGAGCATTGAAGCTCTAACCTAACTTTCTCTGCAAAAAAGCTCTAACTGATGAAAATCAGCTTTTAGTGCTCTCAGAAGCTCAAAAACAGTGTTTCTGAGCATTGAGGCTCTAACCTAACTTTCTCTGCAAAAAAGCTCTAACTGATGAAAATCTGTGTTCTGCTTTGCAAATTACATGATAATTCATGAGAAAGAAACAAATTTCATGTACTTGAGTTTTTCTCTTAAAATTGCATTCAGCACATTTCACTCACTGAGAAAGAAGCTTTTCAGCATCTGTGGCCTTGGATTGTTTTCATTTGCTTAGTTGCACTAACACAGCTTTTAGTGCTCTCAGAAGCTCAAAAACAGTGTTTCTGAGCATTGAAGCTCTAACCTAACTTTCTCTGCAAAAAAGCTCTACCTGATGAAAATCAGCTTTTAGTGCTCTCAGAAGCTCAAAAACAGTGTTTCTGAGCATTGAAGCTCTAACCTAACTTTCTCTGCAAAAAAGCTCTAACTGATGAAAATCTGTGTTCTGCTTTGCAAATTACATGAGAATTCATGAGAAAGAAACAAATTTCATGTACTTGAGTTTTTCTCTTAAAATTGCATTCAGCACCTTTCTTTCACTGAGAAAGAAGCTTTTCAGCATCTGTGGCCTTGGATTCTTTTCATTTGCTTAGTTGCACTAACACAGCTTTTAGTGCTCTCAGAAGCTCAAAAATAGTGTTTCTGAGCATTGAAGCTCTAACCTAACTTTCTCTGCAAAAAAGCTCTAACTGATGAAAATCAGCTTTTAGTGCTCTCAGAAGCTCAAAAACAGTTTTTCTGAGCATTGAAGCTCTAACCTAACTTTCTCTGCAAGATGATTTTCTCACTGAGAAAGAATCTTTTCAGCATCTGTGGCCTTGGATTCTTTTAATTTGCTTAGTTGCACTAACACAGCTTTTAGTGCTCTCAGAAGCTCAAAAACAGTGTTTCTGAGCATTGAAGCTCTAACCTTACTTTCTCTGCAAGAAAGCTCTAACTGATGAAAATCAGCTTTTAGTGCTCTCAGAAGCTCAAAAACAGTGTTTCTGAGCATTGAAGCTCTAGCCTAACTTTCTCTGCAAAAAAGCTCTAACTGATGAAAATCTGTGTTCTGCTTTGCAAATTACATGAAAATTCATGAGAAAGAAAAAAATGTCATGTACTTGAGTTTTTCTCTTAAAATTGCATTCAGCACCTTTCTCTCACTGAGAAAGAAGCTTTTCAGCATCTGTGGCCTTGGATTCTTTTCATTTGCTTAGTTGCACTAACACAGCTTTTAGTGCTCTCAGAAGCCCAAAAACAGTGTTTCTGAGCATTGAAGCTCTAACCTAACTTTCTCTGCAAAAAAGCTCTAACAGCTGAAAATCAGCTTTTAGTGCTCTCAGAAGCTCAAAAACAGTGTTTCTGAGTATTGAGGCTCTAACCTAACTTTCTCTGCAAAAAAGCTCTAACTGATGAAAATCTGTGTTCTGCTTTGCAAATTACATGAGAATTCATGAGAAAGAAACAAATTTCATGTACTTGAGTTTTTCCTTTTAATATTGCATTAAGTAGCTTTCTCTCACTGAGAAAGAAGTTTTTCAGCATCTGTGGACTTGGATTCTTTTCATTTGCTTAGTGGTACTAACACAGGTTTTAGTGCTCTCAGAAGCTCAAAAACAGTGTTTCTGAGCATTGAGGCTCTAACCTAACTTTCTCTGCAAAAAAGCTCTAACTGATGAAAATCTGTGTTCTGCTTTGCAAATTACATGATAATTCATGAGAAAGAAACAAATTTCATGTACTTGAGTTTTTCTCTTAAAATTGCATTCAGCACATTTCACTCACTGAGAAAGAAGCTTTTCAGCATCTGTGGCCTTGGATTGTTTTCATTTGCTTAGTTGCACTAACACAGCTTTTAGTGCTCTCAGAAGCTCAAAAACAGTGTTTCTGAGCATTGAAGCTCTAACCTAACTTTCTCTGCAAAAAAGCTCTACCTGATGAAAATCAGCTTTTAGTGCTCTCAGAAGCTCAAAAACAGTGTTTCTGAGCATTGAAGCTCTAACCTAACTTTCTCTGCAAAAAAGCTCTAACTGATGAAAATCTGTGTTCTGCTTTGCAAATTACATGAGAATTCATGAGAAAGAAACAAATTTCATGTACTTGAGTTTTTCTCTTAAAATTGCATTCAGCACCTTTCTTTCACTGAGAAAGAAGCTTTTCAGCATCTGTGGCCTTGGATTCTTTTCATTTGCTTAGTTGCACTAACACAGCTTTTAGTGCTCTCAGAAGCTCAAAAATAGTGTTTCTGAGCATTGAAGCTCTAACCTAACTTTCTCTGCAAAAAAGCTCTAACTGATGAAAATCAGCTTTTAGTGCTCTCAGAAGCTCAAAAACAGTTTTTCTGAGCATTGAAGCTCTAACCTAACTTTCTCTGCAAGATGATTTTCTCACTGAGAAAGAATCTTTTCAGCATCTGTGGCCTTGGATTCTTTTAATTTGCTTAGTTGCACTAACACAGCTTTTAGTGCTCTCAGAAGCTCAAAAACAGTGTTTCTGAGCATTGAAGCTCTAACCTTACTTTCTCTGCAAGAAAGCTCTAACTGATGAAAATCAGCTTTTAGTGCTCTCAGAAGCTCAAAAACAGTGTTTCTGAGTATTGAGGCTCTAACCTAACTTTCTCTGCAAAAAAGCTCTAACTGATGAAAATCTGTGTTCTGCTTTGCAAATTACATGATAATTCATGAGAAAGAAACAAATTTCATGTACTTGAGTTTTTCTCTTAATATTGCATTGAGCACCTTTCTCTGACTGAGAAAGAAGCTTTTCAGCATCTGTGGCCTTGGATTCTTTTCATTTGCTTAGTTGCACTAACACAGCTTTTAGTGCTCTCAGAAGCTCAAAAACAGTGTTTCTGAGCATTGAAGCTGTAACCTAACTTTCTCTGCAAGAAAGCTCTAACTGCTGAAAATCAGCTTTTAGTGCTCTCAGAAGCTCAAAAACAGTGTTTCTGAGCATTGAAGCTCTAACCTAACTTTCTCTGCAAAAAAGCTCTAACTGATGAAAATCAGGTTTTAGTGCTCTCAGAAGCTCAAAAACAGTGTTTCTGAGCATTGAAGCTCTAACCTAACTTTCTCTGCAAAAAAGCTCTAACAGCTGAAAATCAGCTTTTAGTGCTCTCAGAAGCTCAAAAACAGTGTTTCTGAGCATTGAGGCTCTAACCTAACTTTCTCTGCAAAAAAGCTCTAACTGATGAAAATCTGTGTTCTGCTTTGCAAATTACATGATAATTCATGAGAAAGAAACAAATTTCATGTACTTGAGTTTTTCTCTTAAAAATGCATTCAGCACCTTTCTCTCACTGAGAAAGAAGCTTTTCAGCATCTGTGGCCTTGGATTCTTTTCATTTGCTTAGTTGCACTAACACAGCTTTTAGTGCTCTCAGAAGCTCAAAAACAGTGTTTCTGAGCATTGAAGCTCTAACCTAACTTTCTCTTCAAAAAAGCTCTAACTGATGAAAATCAGCTTTTAGTGCTCTCAGAAGCTCAAAAACAGTGTTTCTGAGCATTGAAGCTCTAACCTAACTTTCTCTGCAAAAAAGCTCTAATAGCTGAAAAACAGCTTTTAGTGCTCTCAGAAGCTCAAAAACAGTGTTTCTGAGCATTGAAGCTCTAACCTAACTTTCTCTGCAAAAAAGCTCTAACTGATGAAAATCTGTGTCCTGCTTTGCAAATTACATGATAATTCATGAGAAAGAAACAAATTTCATGTACTTGAGTTTTTCTCTTAAAATTGCATTCAGCACCTTTCTCTCACTGAGAAAGAAGCTTTTCAGCATCTGTGGCCTTAGATTCTTTTCATTTGCTTAGTTGCACTAACACAGCTTTTAGTGCTCTCAGAAGCTCAAAAACAGTGTTTCTGAGCATTGAAGCTCTAACCTAACTTTCTCTGCAAAAAAGCTCTAGTTCATGAAAATCTGTCTTCTGCATTGCAATTTACATGAGAATTCATGAGAAAGAAACAAATTTCTTGTACTTGAGTTTTTCTCTTAAAATTGCATTGAGCACCTTTCTCTCACTGAGAAAGAAGCTTTTCAGCATCTGTGGCCTTGGATTCTTTCATTTGCTTAGTTGCACTAACACAGCTTTTAGTGCTCTCAGAAGCTCAAAAACAGTGTTTCTGAGCATTGAAGCTCTAACCTAACTTTCTCTGCAAGAAAGCTCTAACAGATGAAAATCAGCTTTTAGTGCTCTCAGAAGCTCAAAAACAGTGTTTCTGAGCATTGAAGCTCTAACCTAACTTTCTCTGCAAAAAAGCTCTCACTGATGAAAATCTTTCTTCTGCTTTGCAAATTACATGAGAATTCATGAGAAAGAAACTCATTTCTTGTACTTGAGTTTTTCTCCTAAAATTGCATTGAGCAACTTTCTCTCACTGAGAAAGACGCTTTTCAGCATCTGTGGCCTTGGATTCTTTTCATTTGCTTAGTTGCACTAACACAGCTTTTAGTGCTCTCAGAAGCTCAAAAACAGTGTTTCTGAGCATTGAAGCTCTAACCTAACTTTCCCTGCAAAAAAGCTCTAACTGATGAAAATCAGCTTTTAGTGCTCTCAGAAGCTAAAAAACAGTGTTTCTGAGCATTGAAGCTCTAACCTAACTTTCTCTGCAAAAAAGCTCTCACTGATGAAAATCTTTCTTCTGCTTTGCAAATTACATGAGAATTCATGAGAAAGAAACTCATTTCTTGTACTTGAGTTTTTCTCCTAAAACTGCATTGAGCAACTTTCTCTCACTGAGAAAGAAGCTTTTCAGCATCTGTGTCCTTGGATTCTTTCATTTGCTTAGTTGCACTAACACAGCTTTTAGTGCTCTCAGAAGCTCCAAAACAGTGTTTCTGAGCATTGAAGCTCTAACCTAACTTTCTCTGCAAAAAAGCTCTAACTGATGAAAATCAGCTTTTAGTGCTCTCAGAAGCTCAAAAACAGTGTTTCTGAGCATTGAAGCTCTAACCTAACTTTCTCTGCAAAAAAGCTCTAACTGATGAAAATCAGCTTTTAGTGCTCTCAGAAGCTCAAAAACAGTGTTTCTGAGCATTGAAGCTCTAACAACTTTCTCTGCAAAAAAACCTCTAGTTCATGAAAATCTGTCTTCTGCATTGCAATTTACATGAGAATTCATGAGAAAGAAACAAATTTCTTGTACTTGAGTTTTTCTCTTAAAATTGCATTGAGCAACTTTCTCTCACTGAGAAAGAAGCATTTCAGCATCTGTGGCCTTGGATTCTTTTCATTTGCTTAGTTGCACTAACACAGCTTTTAGTGCTCTCAGAAGCTCAAAAACAGTGTTTCTGAGCATTGAAGCGCTAACCTAACTTTCTCTGCAAAAAAGCTCTAACTGATGAAAATCAGCTTTTAGTGCTCTCAGAAGCTCAAAAACAGTGTTTCTGAGCATTGAAGCTCTAACCTAACTTTCTCTGCAAAAAAGCTCTAACTGATGAAAATCAGCTTTTAGTGCTCTCAGAAGCTCAAAAACAGTGTTTCTGAGCATTGAAGCTCTAGCCTAACTTTCTCTGCAAAAAAGCTCTAACTGATGAAAATCTGTGTTCTGCTTTGCAAATTACATGAAAATTCATGAGAAAGAAAAAAATGTCATGTACTTGAGTTTTTCTCTTAAAATTGCATTCAGCACCTTTCTCTCACTGAGAAAGAAGCTTTTCAGCATCTGTGGCCTTGGATTCTTTTCATTTGCTTAGTTGCACTAACACAGCTTTTAGTGCTCTCAGAAGCCCAAAAACAGTGTTTCTGAGCATTGAAGCTCTAACCTAACTTTCTCTGCAAAAAAGCTCTAACAGCTGAAAATCAGCTTTTAGTGCTCTCAGAAGCTCAAAAACAGTGTTTCTGAGTATTGAGGCTCTAACCTAACTTTCTCTGCAAAAAAGCTCTAACTGATGAAAATCTGTGTTCTGCTTTGCAAATTACATGAGAATTCATGAGAAAGAAACAAATTTCATGTACTTGAGTTTTTCCTTTTAATATTGCATTAAGTAGCTTTCTCTCACTGAGAAAGAAGTTTTTCAGCATCTGTGGACTTGGATTCTTTTCATTTGCTTAGTGGTACTAACACAGGTTTTAGTGCTCTCAGAAGCTCAAAAACAGTGTTTCTGAGCATTGAGGCTCTAACCTAACTTTCTCTGCAAAAAAGCTCTAACTGATGAAAATCTGTGTTCTGCTTTGCAAATTACATGATAATTCATGAGAAAGAAACAAATTTCATGTACTTGAGTTTTTCTCTTAAAATTGCATTCAGCACATTTCACTCACTGAGAAAGAAGCTTTTCAGCATCTGTGGCCTTGGATTGTTTTCATTTGCTTAGTTGCACTAACACAGCTTTTAGTGCTCTCAGAAGCTCAAAAACAGTGTTTCTGAGCATTGAAGCTCTAACCTAACTTTCTCTGCAAAAAAGCTCTACCTGATGAAAATCAGCTTTTAGTGCTCTCAGAAGCTCAAAAACAGTGTTTCTGAGCATTGAAGCTCTAACCTAACTTTCTCTGCAAAAAAGCTCTAACTGATGAAAATCTGTGTTCTGCTTTGCAAATTACATGAGAATTCATGAGAAAGAAACAAATTTCATGTACTTGAGTTTTTCTCTTAAAATTGCATTCAGCACCTTTCTTTCACTGAGAAAGAAGCTTTTCAGCATCTGTGGCCTTGGATTCTTTTCATTTGCTTAGTTGCACTAACACAGCTTTTAGTGCTCTCAGAAGCTCAAAAATAGTGTTTCTGAGCATTGAAGCTCTAACCTAACTTTCTCTGCAAAAAAGCTCTAACTGATGAAAATCAGCTTTTAGTGCTCTCAGAAGCTCAAAAACAGTTTTTCTGAGCATTGAAGCTCTAACCTAACTTTCTCTGCAAGATGATTTTCTCACTGAGAAAGAATCTTTTCAGCATCTGTGGCCTTGGATTCTTTTAATTTGCTTAGTTGCACTAACACAGCTTTTAGTGCTCTCAGAAGCTCAAAAACAGTGTTTCTGAGCATTGAAGCTCTAACCTTACTTTCTCTGCAAGAAAGCTCTAACTGATGAAAATCAGCTTTTAGTGCTCTCAGAAGCTCAAAAACAGTGTTTCTGAGTATTGAGGCTCTAACCTAACTTTCTCTGCAAAAAAGCTCTAACTGATGAAAATCTGTGTTCTGCTTTGCAAATTACATGATAATTCATGAGAAAGAAACAAATTTCATGTACTTGAGTTTTTCTCTTAATATTGCATTGAGCACCTTTCTCTGACTGAGAAAGAAGCTTTTCAGCATCTGTGGCCTTGGATTCTTTTCATTTGCTTAGTTGCACTAACACAGCTTTTAGTGCTCTCAGAAGCTCAAAAACAGTGTTTCTGAGCATTGAAGCTGTAACCTAACTTTCTCTGCAAGAAAGCTCTAACTGCTGAAAATCAGCTTTTAGTGCTCTCAGAAGCTCAAAAACAGTGTTTCTGAGCATTGAAGCTCTAACCTAACTTTCTCTGCAAAAAAGCTCTAACTGATGAAAATCAGGTTTTAGTGCTCTCAGAAGCTCAAAAACAGTGTTTCTGAGCATTGAAGCTCTAACCTAACTTTCTCTGCAAAAAAGCTCTAACAGCTGAAAATCAGCTTTTAGTGCTCTCAGAAGCTCAAAAACAGTGTTTCTGAGCATTGAGGCTCTAACCTAACTTTCTCTGCAAAAAAGCTCTAACTGATGAAAATCTGTGTTCTGCTTTGCAAATTACATGATAATTCATGAGAAAGAAACAAATTTCATGTACTTGAGTTTTTCTCTTAAAAATGCATTCAGCACCTTTCTCTCACTGAGAAAGAAGCTTTTCAGCATCTGTGGCCTTGGATTCTTTTCATTTGCTTAGTTGCACTAACACAGCTTTTAGTGCTCTCAGAAGCTCAAAAACAGTGTTTCTGAGCATTGAAGCTCTAACCTAACTTTCTCTTCAAAAAAGCTCTAACTGATGAAAATCAGCTTTTAGTGCTCTCAGAAGCTCAAAAACAGTGTTTCTGAGCATTGAAGCTCTAACCTAACTTTCTCTGCAAAAAAGCTCTAATAGCTGAAAAACAGCTTTTAGTGCTCTCAGAAGCTCAAAAACAGTGTTTCTGAGCATTGAAGCTCTAACCTAACTTTCTCTGCAAAAAAGCTCTAACTGATGAAAATCTGTGTCCTGCTTTGCAAATTACATGATAATTCATGAGAAAGAAACAAATTTCATGTACTTGAGTTTTTCTCTTAAAATTGCATTCAGCACCTTTCTCTCACTGAGAAAGAAGCTTTTCAGCATCTGTGGCCTTAGATTCTTTTCATTTGCTTAGTTGCACTAACACAGCTTTTAGTGCTCTCAGAAGCTCAAAAACAGTGTTTCTGAGCATTGAAGCTCTAACCTAACTTTCTCTGCAAAAAAGCTCTAGTTCATGAAAATCTGTCTTCTGCATTGCAATTTACATGAGAATTCATGAGAAAGAAACAAATTTCTTGTACTTGAGTTTTTCTCTTAAAATTGCATTGAGCACCTTTCTCTCACTGAGAAAGAAGCTTTTCAGCATCTGTGGCCTTGGATTCTTTCATTTGCTTAGTTGCACTAACACAGCTTTTAGTGCTCTCAGAAGCTCAAAAACAGTGTTTCTGAGCATTGAAGCTCTAACCTAACTTTCTCTGCAAGAAAGCTCTAACAGATGAAAATCAGCTTTTAGTGCTCTCAGAAGCTCAAAAACAGTGTTTCTGAGCATTGAAGCTCTAACCTAACTTTCTCTGCAAAAAAGCTCTAATAGCTGAAAAACAGCTTTTAGTGCTCTCAGAAGCTCAAAAACAGTGTTTCTGAGCATTGAAGCTCTAACCTAACTTTCTCTGCAAAAAAGCTCTAACTGATGAAAATCTGTGTCCTGCTTTGCAAATTACATGATAATTCATGAGAAAGAAACAAATTTCATGTACTTGAGTTTTTCTCTTAAAATTGCATTCAGCACCTTTCTCTCACTGAGAAAGAAGCTTTTCAGCATCTGTGGCCTTAGATTCTTTTCATTTGCTTAGTTGCACTAACACAGCTTTTAGTGCTCTCAGAAGCTCAAAAACAGTGTTTCTGAGCATTGAAGCTCTAACCTAACTTTCTCTGCAAAAAAGCTCTAGTTCATGAAAATCTGTCTTCTGCATTGCAATTTACATGAGAATTCATGAGAAAGAAACAAATTTCTTGTACTTGAGTTTTTCTCTTAAAATTGCATTGAGCACCTTTCTCTCACTGAGAAAGAAGCTTTTCAGCATCTGTGGCCTTGGATTCTTTCATTTGCTTAGTTGCACTAACACAGCTTTTAGTGCTCTCAGAAGCTCAAAAACAGTGTTTCTGAGCATTGAAGCTCTAACCTAACTTTCTCTGCAAGAAAGCTCTAACAGATGAAAATCAGCTTTTAGTGCTCTCAGAAGCTCAAAAACAGTGTTTCTGAGCATTGAAGCTCTAACCTAACTTTCTCTGCAAAAAAGCTCTCACTGATGAAAATCTTTCTTCTGCTTTGCAAATTACATGAGAATTCATGAGAAAGAAACTCATTTCTTGTACTTGAGTTTTTCTCCTAAAATTGCATTGAGCAACTTTCTCTCACTGAGAAAGACGCTTTTCAGCATCTGTGGCCTTGGATTCTTTTCATTTGCTTAGTTGCACTAACACAGCTTTTAGTGCTCTCAGAAGCTCAAAAACAGTGTTTCTGAGCATTGAAGCTCTAACCTAACTTTCCCTGCAAAAAAGCTCTAACTGATGAAAATCAGCTTTTAGTGCTCTCAGAAGCTAAAAAACAGTGTTTCTGAGCATTGAAGCTCTAACCTAACTTTCTCTGCAAAAAAGCTCTCACTGATGAAAATCTTTCTTCTGCTTTGCAAATTACATGAGAATTCATGAGAAAGAAACTCATTTCTTGTACTTGAGTTTTTCTCCTAAAATTGCATTGAGCAACTTTCTCTCACTGAGAAAGAAGCTTTTCAGCATCTGTGTCCTTGGATTCTTTCATTTGCTTAGTTGCACTAACACAGCTTTTAGTGCTCTCAGAAGCTCCAAAACAGTGTTTCTGAGCATTGAAGCTCTAACCTAACTTTCTCTGCAAAAAAGCTCTAACTGATGAAAATAAGCTTTTAGTGCTCTCAGAAGCTCAAAAACAGTGTTTCTGAGCATTGAAGCTCTAACCTAACTTTCTCTGCAAAAAAGCTCTAACTGATGAAAATCAGCTTTTAGTGCTCTCAGAAGCTCAAAAACAGTGTTTCTGAGCATTGAAGCTCTAACAACTTTCTCTGCAAAAAAACCTCTAGTTCATGAAAATCTGTCTTCTGCATTGCAATTTACATGAGAATTCATGAGAAAGAAACAAATTTCTTGTACTTGAGTTTTTCTCTTAAAATTGCATTGAGCAACTTTCTCTCACTGAGAAAGAAGCATTTCAGCATCTGTGGCCTTGGATTCTTTTCATTTGCTTAGTTGCACTAACACAGCTTTTAGTGCTCTCAGAAGCTCAAAAACAGTGTTTCTGAGCATTGAAGCTCTAACCTAACTTTCTCTGCAAGAGAGCTCTAACAGCTGAAAATCAGCTTTTAGTGCTCTCAGAAGCTCAAAAACAGTGTTTCTGAGCATTGAAGCTCTAACCTAACTTTCTCTGCAAAAAAGCTCTAGTTCATGAAAATCTGACTTCTGCATTGCAATTTACATGAGAATTCATGAGAAAGAAACAAATTTATTGTACTTCAGTTTTTCTCTTAAAATTGCATTGAGCAACTTTCTCTCACTGAGAAAGAAGCTTTTCAGCATCTGTGGCCTTGGATTCTTTTCATTTGCTTAGTTGCATTAACACAGCTTTTAGTGCTCTCAGAAGCTCAAAAACAGTGTTTCTGAGCATTGAAGCTCTAACCTTACTTTCTCTGCAAGAAAGCTCTAACTGATGAAAATCAGCTTTTAGTGCTCTCAGAAGCTCAAAAACAGTGTTTCTGAGCATTGAAGCGCTAACCTAACTTTCTCTGCAAAAAAGCTCTAACTGATGAAAATCAGCTTTTAGTGCTCTCAGAAGCTCAAAAACAGTGTTTCTGAGCATTGAAGCTCTAACCTAACTTTCTCTGCATAAAAGCTCTAACTGATGAAAATCAGCTTTTAGTGCTCTCAGAAGCTCAAAAACAGTGTTTCTGAGCATTGAAGCTCTAGCCTAACTTTCTCTGCAAAAAAGCTCTAACTGATGAAAATCTGTGTTCTGCTTTGCAAATTACATGAAAATTCATGAGAAAGAAAAAAATGTCATGTACTTGAGTTTTTCTCTTAAAATTGCATTCAGCACCTTTCTCTCACTGAGAAAGAAGCTTTTCAGCATCTGTGGCCTTGGATTCTTTTCATTTGCTTAGTTGCACTAACACAGCTTTTAGTGCTCTCAGAAGCCCAAAAACAGTGTTTCTGAGCATTGAAGCTCTAACCTAACTTTCTCTGCAAAAAAGCTCTAACAGCTGAAAATCAGCTTTTAGTGCTCTCAGAAGCTCAAAAACAGTGTTTCTGAGTATTGAGGCTCTAACCTAACTTTCTCTGCAAAAAAGCTCTAACTGATGAAAATCTGTGTTCTGCTTTGCAAATTACATGAGAATTCATGAGAAAGAAACAAATTTCATGTACTTGAGTTTTTCCTTTTAATATTGCATTAAGTAGCTTTCTCTCACTGAGAAAGAAGTTTTTCAGCATCTGTGGACTTGGATTCTTTTCATTTGCTTAGTGGTACTAACACAGGTTTTAGTGCTCTCAGAAGCTCAAAAACAGTGTTTCTGAGCATTGAGGCTCTAACCTAACTTTCTCTGCAAAAAAGCTCTAACTGATGAAAATCTGTGTTCTGCTTTGCAAATTACATGATAATTCATGAGAAAGAAACAAATTTCATGTACTTGAGTTTTTCTCTTAAAATTGCATTCAGCACATTTCACTCACTGAGAAAGAAGCTTTTCAGCATCTGTGGCCTTGGATTGTTTTCATTTGCTTAGTTGCACTAACACAGCTTTTAGTGCTCTCAGAAGCTCAAAAACAGTGTTTCTGAGCATTGAAGCTCTAACCTAACTTTCTCTGCAAGAAAGCTCTAACTGCTGAAAATCAGCTTTGAGTGCTCTCAGAAGCTCAAAAACAGTGTTCCTGAGCATTGAAGCTCTAACCTAACTTTCTCTGCAAAAAAGCTCTAACTGATGAAAATCAGCTTTTAGTGCTCTCAGAAGCTCAAAAACAGTGTTTCTGAGCATTGAAGCTCTAACCTAACTTTCTCTGCAAGAAAGCTCTAACAGCTGAAAATCAGCTTTTAGTGCTCTCAGAAGCTCAAAAACAGTGTTTCGGAGCATTGAAGCTCTAACCTAACTTTCTCTGCAAAAAAGCTCTAACTGATGAAAATCAGCTTTTAGTGCTCTCAGAAGCTCAAAAACAGTGTTTCTGAGTATTGAGGCTCTAACCTAACTTTCTCTGCAAAAAAGCTCTAACTGATGAAAATCTGTGTTCTGCTTTGCAAATTACATGAGAATTCATGAGAAAGAAACAAATTTCATATACTTGAGTTTTTCCTTTTAATATTGCATTAAGTAGCTTTCTCTCACTGAGAAAGAAGTTTTTCAGCATCTGTGGACTTGGATTCTTTTCATTTGCTTAGTGGTACTAACACAGGTTTTAGTGCTCTCAGAAGCTCAAAAACAGTTTTTCTGAGCATTGAGGCTCTAACCTAACTTTCTCTGCAAAAAAGCTCTAACTGATGAAAATCTGTGTTCTGCTTTGCAAATTACATGATAATTCATGAGAAAGAAACAAATTTCATGTACTTGAGTTTTTCTCTTAAAATTGCATTCAGCACATTTCACTCACTGAGAAAGAAGCTTTTCAGCATCTGTGGCCTTGGATTGTTTTCATTTGCTTAGTTGCACTAACACAGCTTTTAGTGCTCTCAGAAGCTCAAAAACAGTGTTTCTGAGCATTGAAGCTCTAACCTAACTTTCTCTGCAAGAAAGCTCTAACTGCTGAAAATCAGCTTTTAGTGCTCTCAGAAGCTCAAAAACAGTGTTTCTGAGCATTGAAGCTCTAACCTAACTTTCTCTCCAAAAAAGCTCTAACTGATGAAAATCAGCTTTTAGTGCTCTCAGAAGCTCAAAAACAGTGTTTCTGAGCATTGAAGCTCTAACCTAACTTTCTCTGCAAAAAAGCTCTAACAGCTGAAAATCAGCTTTTAGTGCTCTCAGAAGCTCAAAAACAGTGTTTCTGAGCATTGAGGCTCTAACCTAACTTTCTCTGCAAAAAAGCTCTAACTGATGAAAATCTGTGTTCTGCTTTGCAAATTACATGATAATTCATGAGAAAGAAACAAATTTCATGTACTTGAGTTTTTCTCTTAAAAATGCATTCAGCACCTTTCTCTCACTGAGAAAGAAGCTTTTCAGCATCTGTGGCCTTGGATTCTTTTCATTTGCTTAGTTGCACTAACACAGCTTTTAGTGCTCTCAGAAGCTCAAAAACAGTGTTTCTGAGCATTGAAGCTCTAACCTAACTTTCTCTGCAAGAAAGCTCTAACTGATTAAGATCAGCTTTTAGTGCTCTCAGAAGCTCAAAAACAGTGTTTCTGAGCATTGAAGCTCTAACCTAACTTTCTCTGCAAAAAAGCTCTAACTGATGAAAATCAGCTTTTAGTGCTCTCAGAAGCTCAAAAACAGTGTTTCTGAGCATTGAAGCTCTAACCTAACTTTCTCTGCAAAAAAGCTCTACCTGATGAAAATCAGCTTTTAGTGCTCTCAGAAGCTCAAAAACAGTGTTTCTGAGCATTGAAGCTCTAACCTAACTTTCTCTGCAAAAAAGCTCTAACTGATGAAAATCTGTGTTCTGCTTTGCAAATTACATGAGAATTCATGAGAAAGAAACAAATTTCATGTACTTGAGTTTTTCTCTTAAAATTGCATTCAGCACCTTTCTTTCACTGAGAAAGAAGCTTTTCAGCATCTGTGGCCTTGGATTCTTTTCATTTGCTTAGTTGCACTAACACAGCTTTTAGTGCTCTCAGAAGCTCAAAAATAGTGTTTCTGAACATTGAAGCTCTAACCTAACTTTCTCTGCAAAAAAGCTCTAACTGATGAAAATCAGCTTTTAGTGCTCTCAGAAGCTCAAAAACAGTTTTTCTGAGCATTGAAGCTCTAACCTAACTTTCTCTGCAAGATGATTTTCTCACTGAGAAAGAATCTTTTCAGCATCTGTGGCCTTGGATTCTTTTAATTTGCTTAGTTGCACTAACACAGCTTTTAGTGCTCTCAGAAGCTCAAAAACAGTGTTTCTGAGCATTGAAGCTCTAACCTAACTTTCTCTGCAAAAAAGCTCTCACTGATGAAAATCTTTCTTCTGCTTTGCAAATTACATGAGAATTCATGAGAAAGAAACTCATTTCTTGTACTTGAGTTTTTCTCCTAAAATTGCATTGAGCAACTTTCTCTCACTGAGAAAGAAGCTTTTCAGCATCTGTGTCCTTGGATTCTTTCATTTGCTTAGTTGCACTAACACAGCTTTTAGTGCTCTCAGAAGCTCCAAAACAGTGTTTCTGAGCATTGAAGCTCTAACCTAACTTTCTCTGCAAAAAAGCTCTAACTGATGAAAATCAGCTTTTAGTGCTCTCAGAAGCTCAAAAACAGTGTTTCTGAGCATTGAAGCTCTAACCTAACTTTCTCTCCAAAAAAGCTCTAACTGATGAAAATCAGCTTTTAGTGCTCTCAGAAGCTCAAAAACAGTGTTTCTGAGCATTGAAGCTCTAACAACTTTCTCTGCAAAAAAACCTCTAGTTCATGAAAATCTGTCTTCTGCATTGCAATTTACATGAGAATTCATGAGAAAGAAACAAATTTCTTGTACTTGAGTTTTTCTCTTAAAATTGCATTGAGCAACTTTCTCTCACTGAGAAAGAAGCATTTCAGCATCTGTGGCCTTGGATTCTTTTCATTTGCTTAGTTGCACTAACACAGCTTTTAGTGCTCTCAGAAGCTCAAAAACAGTGTTTCTGAGCATTGAAGCTCTAACCTAACTTTCTCTGCAAGAGAGCTCTAACAGCTGAAAATCAGCTTTTAGTGCTCTCAGAAGCTCAAAAACAGTGTTTCTGAGCATTGAAGCTCTAACCTAACTTTCTCTGCAAAAAAGCTCTAGTTCATGAAAATCTGACTTCTGCATTGCAATTTACATGAGAATTCATGAGAAAGAAACAAATTTATTGTACTTCAGTTTTTCTCTTAAAATTGCATTGAGCAACTTTCTCTCACTGAGAAAGAAGCTTTTCAGCATCTGTGGCCTTGGATTCTTTTCATTTGCTTAGTTGCACTAACACAGCTTTTAGTGCTCTCAGAAGCTCAAAAACAGTGTTTCTGAGCATTGAAGCTCTAACCTTACTTTCTCTGCAAGAAAGCTCTAACTGATGAAAATCAGCTTTTAGTGCTCTCAGAAGCTCAAAAACAGTGTTTCTGAGCATTGAAGCGCTAACCTAACTTTCTCTGCAAAAAAGCTCTAACTGATGAAAATCAGCTTTTAGTGCTCTCAGAAGCTCAAAAACAGTGTTTCTGAGCATTGAAGCTCTAACCTAACTTTCTCTGCAAAAAAGGTCTAACTGATGAAAATCAGCTTTTAGTGCTCTCAGAAGCTCAAAAACAGTGTTTCTGAGCATTGAAGCTCTAACCTAACTTTCTCTGCAAAAAAGCTCTAACTGATGAAAATCAGCTTTTAGTGCTCTCAGAAGCTCAAAAACAGTGTTTCTGAGCATTGAAGCTCTAGCCTAACTTTCTCTGCAAAAAAGCTCTAACTGATGAAAATCTGTGTTCTGCTTTGCAAATTACATGAAAATTCATGAGAAAGAAAAAAATTTCATGTACTTGAGTTTTTCTCTTAAAATTGCATTCAGCACCTTTCTCTCACTGAGAAAGAAGCTTTTCAGCATCTGTGGCCTTGGATTCTTTTCATTTGCTTAGTTGCACTAACACAGCTTTTAGTGCTCTCAGAAGCCCAAAAACAGTGTTTCTGAGCATTGAAGCTCTAACCTAACTTTCTCTGCAAAAAAGCTCTAACAGCTGAAAATCAGCTTTTAGTGCTCTCAGAAGCTCAAAAACAGTGTTTCTGAGTATTGAGGCTCTAACCTAACTTTCTCTGCAAAAAAGCTCTAACTGATGAAAATCTGTGTTCTGCTTTGCAAATTACATGAGAATTCATGAGAAAGAAACAAATTTCATGTACTTGAGTTTTTCCTTTTAATATTGCATTAAGTAGCTTTCTCTCACTGAGAAAGAAGTTTTTCAGCATCTGTGGACTTGGATTCTTTTCATTTGCTTAGTGGTACTAACACAGGTTTTAGTGCTCTCAGAAGCTCAAAAACAGTGTTTCTGAGCATTGAGGCTCTAACCTAACTTTCTCTGCAAAAAAGCTCTAACTGATGAAAATCTGTGTTCTGCTTTGCAAATTACATGATAATTCATGAGAAAGAAACAAATTTCATGTACTTGAGTTTTTCTCTTCAAAATTGCATTCAGCACATTTCACTCACTGAGAAAGAAGCTTTTCAGCATCTGTGGCCTTGGATTGTTTTCATTTGCTTAGTTGCACTAACACAGCTTTTAGTGCTCTCAGAAGCTCAAAAACAGTGTTTCTGAGCATTGAAGCTCTAACCTAACTTTCTCTGCAAGAAAGCTCTAACTGCTGAAAATCAGCTTTTAGTGCTCTCAGAAGCTCAAAAACAGTGTTTCTGAGCATTGAAGCTCTAACCTAACTTTCTCTGCAAAAAAGCTCTAACTGATGAAAATCAGCTTTTAGTGCTCTCAGAAGCTCAAAAACAGTGTTTCTGAGCATTGAAGCTCTAACCTAACTTTCTCTGCAAGAAAGCTCTAACAGCTGAAAATCAGCTTTTAGTGCTCTCAGAAGCTCAAAAACAGTGTTTCTGAGCATTGAAGCTCTAACCTAACTTTCTCTGCAAAAAAGCTCTAACTGATGAAAATCAGCTTTTAGTGCTCTCAGAAGCTCAAAAACAGTGTTTCTGAGTATTGAGGCTCTAACCTAACTTTCTCTGCAAAAAAGCTCTAACTGATGAAAATCTGTGTTCTGCTTTGCAAATTACATGAGAATTCATGAGAAAGAAACAAATTTCATATACTTGAGTTTTTCCTTTTAATATTGCATTAAGTAGCTTTCTCTCACTGAGAAAGAAGTTTTTCAGCATCTGTGGACTTGGATTCTTTTCATTTGCTTAGTGGTACTAACACAGGTTTTAGTGCTCTCAGAAGCTCAAAAACAGTGTTTCTGAGCATTGAGGCTCTAACCTAACTTTCTCTGCAAAAAAGCTCTAACTGATGAAAATCTGTGTTCTGCTTTGCAAATTACATGATAATTCATGAGAAAGAAACAAATTTCATGTACTTGAGTTTTTCTCTTAAAATTGCATTCAGCACATTTCACTCACTGAGAAAGAAGCTTTTCAGCATCTGTGGCCTTGGATTGTTTTCATTTGCTTAGTTGCACTAACACAGCTTTTAGTGCTCTCAGAAGCTCAAAAACAGTGTTTCTGAGCATTGAAGCTCTAACCTAACTTTCTCTGCAAGAAAGCTCTAACTGCTGAAAATCAGCTTTTAGTGCTCTCAGAAGCTCAAAAACAGTGTTTCTGAGCATTGAAGCTCTAACCTAACTTTCTCTCCAAAAAAGCTCTAACTGATGAAAATCAGCTTTTAGTGCTCTCAGAAAAGCTCAAAAACAGTGTTTCTGAGCATTGAAGCTCTAACCTAACTTTCTCTGCAAAAAAGCTCTAACTGATGAAAATCAGGTTTTAGTGCTCTCAGAAGCTCAAAAACAGTGTTTCTGAGCATTGAAGCTCTAACCTAACTTTCTCTGCAAAAAAGCTCTAACAGCTGAAAATCAGCTTTTA
Source organism: Acrossocheilus fasciatus (assembly GCA_036784905.1). Classification (NCBI taxonomy): domain Eukaryota; kingdom Metazoa; phylum Chordata; class Actinopteri; order Cypriniformes; family Cyprinidae; genus Acrossocheilus; species Acrossocheilus fasciatus. Next base: position 24,689,661 of record CM071947.1, on the reverse strand, counting down.
GTGCTCTCAGAAGCTCAAAAACAGTGTTTCTGAGCATTGAGGCTCTAACCTAACTTTCTCTGCAAAAAAGCTCTCACTGATGAAAATCTTTCTTCTGCTTTGCAAATTACATGAGAATTCATGAGAAAGAAACTCATTTCTTGTACTTGAGTTTTTCTCCTAAAATTGCATTGAGCAACTTTCTCTCACTGAGAAAGAAGCTTTTCAGCATCTGTGTCCTTGGATTCTTTCATTTGCTTAGTTGCACTAACACAGCTTTTAGTGCTCTCAGAAGCTCCAAAACAGTGTTTCTGAGCATTGAAGCTCTAACCTAACTTTCTCTGCAAAAAAGCTCTAACTGATGAAAATCAGCTTTTAGTGCTCTCAGAAGCTCAAAAACAGTGTTTCTGAGCATTGAAGCTCTAACCTAACTTTCTCTGCAAAAAAGCTCTAACTGATGAAAATCAGCTTTTAGTGCTCTCAGAAGCTCAAAAACAGTGTTTCTGAGCATTGAAGCTCTAACAACTTTCTCTGCAAAAAAAACCTCTAGTTCATGAAAATCTGTCTTCTGCATTGCAATTTACATGAGAATTCATGAGAAAGAAACAAATTTCTTGTACTTGAGTTTTTCTCTTAAAATTGCATTGAGCAACTTTCTCTCACTGAGAAAGAAGCATTTCAGCATCTGTGGCCTTGGATTCTTTTCATTTGCTTAGTTGCACTAACACAGCTTTTAGTGCTCTCAGAAGCTCAAAAACAGTGTTTCTGAGCATTGAAGCTCTAACCTAACTTTCTCTGCAAGAGAGCTCTAACAGCTGAAAATCAGCTTTTAGTGCTCTCAGAAGCTCAAAAACAGTGTTTCTGAGCATTGAAGCTCTAACCTAACTTTCTCTGCAAAAAAGCTCTAGTTCATGAAAATCTGACTTCTGCATTGCAATTTACATGAGAATTCATGAGAAAGAAACAAATTTATTGTACTTCAGTTTTTCTCTTAAAATTGCATTGAGCAACTTTCTCTCACTGAGAAAGAAGCTTTTCAGCATCTGTGGCCTTGGATTCTTTTCATTTGCTTAGTTGCACTAACACAGCTTTTAGTGCTCTCAGAAGCTCAAAAACAGTGTTTCTGAGCATTGAAGCTCTAACCTTACTTTCTCTGCAAGAAAGCTCTAACTGATGAAAATCAGCTTTTAGTGCTCTCAGAAGCTCAAAAACAGTGTTTCTGAGCATTGAAGCGCTAACCTAACTTTCTCTGCAAAAAAGCTCTAACTGATGAAAATCAGCTTTTAGTGCTCTCAGAAGCTCAAAAACAGTGTTTCTGAGCATTGAAGCTCTAACCTAACTTTCTCTGCAAAAAAGCTCTAACTGATGAAAATCAGCTTTTAGTGCTCTCAGAAGCTCAAAAACAGTGTTTCTGAGCATTGAAGCTCTAACCTAACTTTCTCTGCAAAAAAGCTCTAACTGATGAAAATCAGCTTTTAGTGCTCTCAGAAGCTCAAAAACAGTGTTTCTGAGCATTGAAGCTCTAGCCTAACTTTCTCTGCAAAAAAGCTCTAACTGATGAAAATCTGTGTTCTGCTTTGCAAATTACATGAAAATTCATGAGAAAGAAAAAAATTTCATGTACTTGAGTTTTTCTCTTAAAATTGCATTCAGCACCTTTCTCTCACTGAGAAAGAAGCTTTTCAGCATCTGTGGCCTTGGATTCTTTTCATTTGCTTAGTTGCACTAACACAGCTTTTAGTGCTCTCAGAAGCCCAAAAACAGTGTTTCTGAGCATTGAAGCTCTAACCTAACTTTCTCTGCAAAAAAGCTCTAACAGCTGAAAATCAGCTTTTAGTGCTCTCAGAAGCTCAAAAACAGTGTTTCTGAGTATTGAGGCTCTAACCTAACTTTCTCTGCAAAAAAGCTCTAACTGATGAAAATCTGTGTTCTGCTTTGCAAATTACATGAGAATTCATGAGAAAGAAACAAATTTCATGTACTTGAGTTTTTCCTTTTAATATTGCATTAAGTAGCTTTCTCTCACTGAGAAAGAAGTTTTTCAGCATCTGTGGACTTGGATTCTTTTCATTTGCTTAGTGGTACTAACACAGGTTTTAGTGCTCTCAGAAGCTCAAAAACAGTGTTTCTGAGCATTGAGGCTCTAACCTAACTTTCTCTGCAAAAAAGCTCTAACTGATGAAAATCTGTGTTCTGCTTTGCAAATTACATGATAATTCATGAGAAAGAAACAAATTTCATGTACTTGAGTTTTTCTCTTCAAAATTGCATTCAGCACATTTCACTCACTGAGAAAGAAGCTTTTCAGCATCTGTGGCCTTGGATTGTTTTCATTTGCTTAGTTGCACTAACACAGCTTTTAGTGCTCTCAGAAGCTCAAAAACAGTGTTTCTGAGCATTGAAGCTCTAACCTAACTTTCTCTGCAAGAAAGCTCTAACTGCTGAAAATCAGCTTTTAGTGCTCTCAGAAGCTCAAAAACAGTGTTTCTGAGCATTGAAGCTCTAACCTAACTTTCTCTGCAAAAAAGCTCTAACTGATGAAAATCAGCTTTTAGTGCTCTCAGAAGCTCAAAAACAGTGTTTCTGAGCATTGAAGCTCTAACCTAACTTTCTCTGCAAGAAAGCTCTAACAGCTGAAAATCAGCTTTTAGTGCTCTCAGAAGCTCAAAAACAGTGTTTCTGAGCATTGAAGCTCTAACCTAACTTTCTCTGCAAAAAAGCTCTAACTGATGAAAATCAGCTTTTAGTGCTCTCAGAAGCTCAAAAACAGTGTTTCTGAGTATTGAGGCTCTAACCTAACTTTCTCTGCAAAAAAGCTCTAACTGATGAAAATCTGTGTTCTGCTTTGCAAATTACATGAGAATTCATGAGAAAGAAACAAATTTCATATACTTGAGTTTTTCCTTTTAATATTGCATTAAGTAGCTTTCTCTCACTGAGAAAGAAGTTTTTCAGCATCTGTGGACTTGGATTCTTTTCATTTGCTTAGTGGTACTAACACAGGTTTTAGTGCTCTCAGAAGCTCAAAAACAGTGTTTCTGAGCATTGAGGCTCTAACCTAACTTTCTCTGCAAAAAAGCTCTAACTGATGAAAATCTGTGTTCTGCTTTGCAAATTACATGATAATTCATGAGAAAGAAACAAATTTCATGTACTTGAGTTTTTCTCTTAAAATTGCATTCAGCACATTTCACTCACTGAGAAAGAAGCTTTTCAGCATCTGTGGCCTTGGATTGTTTTCATTTGCTTAGTTGCACTAACACAGCTTTTAGTGCTCTCAGAAGCTCAAAAACAGTGTTTCTGAGCATTGAAGCTCTAACCTAACTTTCTCTGCAAGAAAGCTCTAACTGCTGAAAATCAGCTTTTAGTGCTCTCAGAAGCTCAAAAACAGTGTTTCTGAGCATTGAAGCTCTAACCTAACTTTCTCTCCAAAAAAGCTCTAACTGATGAAAATCAGCTTTTAGTGCTCTCAGAAAAGCTCAAAAACAGTGTTTCTGAGCATTGAAGCTCTAACCTAACTTTCTCTGCAAAAAAGCTCTAACTGATGAAAATCAGGTTTTAGTGCTCTCAGAAGCTCAAAAACAGTGTTTCTGAGCATTGAAGCTCTAACCTAACTTTCTCTGCAAAAAAGCTCTAACAGCTGAAAATCAGCTTTTAGTGCTCTCAGAAGCTCAAAAACAGTGTTTCTGAGCATTGAGGCTCTAACCTAACTTTCTCTGCAAAAAAGCTCTCACTGATGAAAATCTTTCTTCTGCTTTGCAAATTACATGAGAATTCATGAGAAAGAAACTCATTTCTTGTACTTGAGTTTTTCTCCTAAAATTGCATTGAGCAACTTTCTCTCACTGAGAAAGAAGCTTTTCAGCATCTGTGTCCTTGGATTCTTTCATTTGCTTAGTTGCACTAACACAGCTTTTAGTGCTCTCAAAAGCTCCAAAACAGTGTTTCTGAGCATTGAAGCTCTAACCTAACTTTCTCTGCAAAAAAGCTCTAACTGATGAAAATCAGCTTTTAGTGCTCTCAGAAGCTCAAAAACAGTGTTTCTGAGCATTGAAGCTCTAACCTAACTTTCTCTGCAAAAAAGCTCTAACTGATGAAAATCAGCTTTTAGTGCTCTCAGAAGCTCAAAAACAGTGTTTCTGAGCATTGAAGCTCTAACAACTTTCTCTGCAAAAAAACCTCTAGTTCATGAAAATCTGTCTTCTGCATTGCAATTTACATGAGAATTCATGAGAAAGAAACAAATTTCTTGTACTTGAGTTTTTCTCTTAAAATTGCATTGAGCAACTTTCTCTCACTGAGAAAGAAGCATTTCAGCATCTGTGGCCTTGGATTCTTTTCATTTGCTTAGTTGCACTAACACAGCTTTTAGTGCTCTCAGAAACTCAAAAACAGTGTTTCTGAGCATTGAAGCTCTAACCTAACTTTCTCTGCAAGAGAGCTCTAACAGCTGAAAATCAGCTTTTAGTGCTCTCAGAAGCTCAAAAACAGTGTTTCTGAGCATTGAAGCTCTAACCTAACTTTCTCTGCAAAAAAGCTCTAGTTCATGAAAATCTGACTTCTGCATTGCAATTTACATGAGAATTCATGAGAAAGAAACAAATTTATTGTACTTCAGTTTTTCTCTTAAAATTGCATTGAGCAACTTTCTCTCACTGAGAAAGAAGCTTTTCAGCATCTGTGGCCTTGGATTCTTTTCATTTGCTTAGTTGCACTAACACAGCTTTTAGTGCTCTCAGAAGCTCAAAAACAGTGTTTCTGAGCATTGAAGCTCTAACCTAACTTTCTCTGCAAAAAAGCTCTAACTGATGAAAATCAGCTTTTAGTGCTCTCAGAAGCTCAAAAACAGTGTTTCTGAGCATTGAAGCTCTAACAACTTTCTCTGCAAAAAAACCTCTAGTTCATGAAAATCTGTCTTCTGCATTGCAATTTACATGAGAATTCATGAGAAAGAAACAAATTTCTTGTACTTGAGTTTTTCTCTTAAAATTGCATTGAGCAACTTTCTCTCACTGAGAAAGAAGCATTTCAGCATCTGTGGCCTTGGATTCTTTTCATTTGCTTAGTTGCACTAACACAGCTTTTAGTGCTCTCAGAAACTCAAAAACAGTGTTTCTGAGCATTGAAGCTCTAACCTAACTTTCTCTGCAAGAGAGCTCTAACAGCTGAAAATCAGCTTTTAGTGCTCTCAGAAGCTCAAAAACAGTGTTTCTGAGCATTGAAGCTCTAACCTAACTTTCTCTGCAAAAAAGCTCTAGTTCATGAAAATCTGACTTCTGCATTGCAATTTACATGAGAATTCATGAGAAAGAAACAAATTTATTGTACTTCAGTTTTTCTCTTAAAATTGCATTGAGCAACTTTCTCTCACTGAGAAAGAAGCTTTTCAGCATCTGTGGCCTTGGATTCTTTTCATTTGCTTAGTTGCACTAACACAGCTTTTAGTGCTCTCAGAAGCTCAAAAACAGTGTTTCTGAGCATTGAAGCTCTAACCTTACTTTCTCTGCAAGAAAGCTCTAACTGATGAAAATCAGCTTTTAGTGCTCTCAGAAGCTCAAAAACAGTGTTTCTGAGCATTGAAGCGCTAACCTAACTTTCTCTGCAAAAAAGCTCTAACTGATGAAAATCAGCTTTTAGTGCTCTCAGAAGCTCAAAAACAGTGTTTCTGAGCATTGAAGCTCTAACCTAACTTTCTCTGCAAAAAAGCTCTAACTGATGAAAATCAGCTTTTAGTGCTCTCAGAAGCTCAAAAACAGTGTTTCTGAGCATTGAAGCTCTAACCTAACTTTCTCTGCAAAAAAGCTCTAACTGATGAAAATCAGCTTTTAGTGCTCTCAGAAGCTCAAAAACAGTGTTTCTGAGCATTGAAGCTCTAGCCTAACTTTCTCTGCAAAAAAGCTCTAACTGATGAAAATCTGTGTTCTGCTTTGCAAATTACATGAAAATTCATGAGAAAGAAAAAAATTTCATGTACTTGAGTTTTTCTCTTAAAATTGCATTCAGCACCTTTCTCTCACTGAGAAAGAAGCTTTTCAGCATCTGTGGCCTTGGATTCTTTTCATTTGCTTAGTTGCACTAACACAGCTTTTAGTGCTCTCAGAAGCCCAAAAACAGTGTTTCTGAGCATTGAAGCTCTAACCTAACTTTCTCTGCAAAAAAGCTCTAACAGCTGAAAATCAGCTTTTAGTGCTCTCAGAAGCTCAAAAACAGTGTTTCTGAGTATTGAGGCTCTAACCTAACTTTCTCTGCAAAAAAGCTCTAACTGATGAAAATCTGTGTTCTGCTTTGCAAATTACATGAGAATTCATGAGAAAGAAACAAATTTCATGTACTTGAGTTTTTCCTTTTAATATTGCATTAAGTAGCTTTCTCTCACTGAGAAAGAAGTTTTTCAGCATCTGTGGACTTGGATTCTTTTCATTTGCTTAGTGGTACTAACACAGGTTTTAGTGCTCTCAGAAGCTCAAAAACAGTGTTTCTGAGCATTGAGGCTCTAACCTAACTTTCTCTGCAAAAAAGCTCTAACTGATGAAAATCTGTGTTCTGCTTTGCAAATTACATGATAATTCATGAGAAAGAAACAAATTTCATGTACTTGAGTTTTTCTCTTCAAAATTGCATTCAGCACATTTCACTCACTGAGAAAGAAGCTTTTCAGCATCTGTGGCCTTGGATTGTTTTCATTTGCTTAGTTGCACTAACACAGCTTTTAGTGCTCTCAGAAGCTCAAAAACAGTGTTTCTGAGCATTGAAGCTCTAACCTAACTTTCTCTGCAAAAAAGGTCTAACTGATGAAAATCAGCTTTTAGTGCTCTCAGAAGCTCAAAAACGGTGTTTCTGAGCATTGAAGCTCTAACCTAACTTTCTCTGCAAAAAAGCTCTAACAGCTGAAAATCAGCTTTTAGTGCTCTCAGAAGCTCAAAAACAGTGTTTCTGAGCATTGAAGCTCTAACCTAACTTTCTCTGCAAAAAAGCTCTAACTGATGAAAATCAGCTTTTAGTGCTCTCAGAAGCTCAAAAACAGTGTTTCTGAGCATTGAAGCTCTAACCTAACTTTCTCTGCAAAAAAGCTCTAACTGATGAAAATCAGCTTTTAGTGCTCTCAGAAGCTCAAAAACAGTGTTTCTGAGCATTGAAGCTCTAACCTAACTTTCTCTGCAAAAAAGCTCTAACAGCTGAAAATCAGCTTTTAGTGCTCTTAGAAGCTCAAAAACAGTGTTTCTGAGCATTGAGGCTCTAACCTAACTTTCTCTGCAAAAAAGCTCTAACTGATGAAAATCTTTGTTCTGCTTTGCAAATTACATGATAATTCATGAGAAAGAAACAAATTTCATGTACTTGAGTTTTTCTCTTAAAAATGCATTCAGCACCTTTCTCTCACTGAGAAAGAAGCTTTTCAGCATCTGTGGCCTTGGAATCTTTTCATTTGCTTAGTTGCACTAACACAGCTTTTAGTGCTCTCAGAAGCTCAAAAACAGTGTTTCTGAGCATTGACGCTCTAACCTAACTTTCTCTGCAAAAAAGCTCTAACTGATGAAAATCAGCTTTTAGTGCTCTCAGAAGCTCAAAAAAAGTGTTTCTGAGCATTGAAGCTCTAACCTAACTTTCTCTGCAAAAAAGCTCTAATAGCTGAAAATCAGCTTTTAGTGCTCTCAGAAGCTCAAAAACAGTGTTTCTGAGCATTGAAGCTCTAACCTAACTCTCTCTGCAAAAAAGCTCTAACTGATGAAAATCAGCTTTTAGTGCTCTCAGAAGCTCAAAAATAGCATTGAAGCTCTAACCTAACTTTCTCTGCAAAAAAGCTCTAACAGCTGAAAATCAGGTTTTAGTGCTCTCAGAAGCTCAAAAACAGTGTTTCTGAGCATTGAAGCTCTAACCTAACTTTCTCTGCAAAAAAGCTCTAACTGATGAAAATCAGCTTTTAGTGCTCTCAGAAGCTCAAAAACAGTGTTTCTGAGCATTGAAGCTCTAACCTAACTTTCTCTGCAAAAAAGCTCTAACAGCTGAAAATCAGGTTTTAGTGCTCTCAGAAGCTCAAAAACAGTGTTTCTGAGCATTGAAGCTCTAACCTAACTTTCTCTGCAAAAAAGCTCTAACTGATGAAAATCTGTGTTCTGCTTTGCAAATTACATGATAATTCATGAGAAAGAAACAAATTTCATGTACTTGAGTTTTTCTCTTAAAAATGCATTCAGCACCTTTCTCTCACTGAGAAAGAAGCTTTTCAGCATCTGTGGCCTTGGATTCTTTTCATTTGCTTAGTTGCACTAACACAGCTTTTAGTGCTCTCAGAAGCTCAAAAACAGTGTTTCTGAGCATTGAAGCTCTAACCTAACTTTCTCTGCAAAAAAGCTCTAACTGATGAAAATCAGCTTTTAGTGCTCTCAGAAGCTCAAAAACAGTGTTTCTGAGCATTGAAGCTCTAACCTAACTTTCTCTGCAAAAAAGCTCTAACTGATGAAAATCAGCTTTTAGTGCTCTCAGAAGCTCAAAAACAGTGTTTCTGAGCATTGAAGCTCTAACCTAACTTTCTCTGCAAAAAAGCTCTAACTGATGAAAATCAGCTTTTAGTGCTCTCAGAAGCTCAAAAACAGTGTTTCTGAGCATTGAAGCTCTAACCTAACTTTCTCTGCAAAAAAGCTCTAACTGATGAAAATCAGCTTTTAGTGCTCTCAGAAGCTCAAAAACAGCATTGAAGCTCTAACCTAACTTTCTCTGCAAAAAAGCTCTAACTGATGAAAATCAGCTTTTAGTGCTCTCAGAAGCTCAAAAACAGTGTTTCTGAGCATTGAGGCTCTAACCTAACTTTCTCTGCAAAAAAGCTCTGACTGATGAAAATCTGTGTTCTGCTTTGCAAATTACATGATAATTCATGAGAAAGAAACAAATTTCATGTACTTGAGTTTTTCTCTTAAAAATGCATTCAGCACCTTTCTCTCACTGAGAAAGAAGCTTTTCAGCATCTGTGGCCTTGGATTCTTTTCATTTGCTTAGTTGCACTAACACAGCTTTTAGTGCTCTCAGAAGCTCAAAAACAGTGTTTCTGAGCATTGAAGCTCTAACCTAACTTTCTCTGCAAAAAAGCTCTAACTGATGAAAATCAGCTTTTAGTGCTCTCAGAAGCTCAAAAACAGTGTTTCTGAGCATTGAAGCTCTAACCTAACTTTCTCTGCAAAAAAGCTCTAATAGCTGAAAATCAGCTTTTAGTGCTCTCAGAAGCTCAAAAACAGTGTTTCTGAGCATTGAAGCTCTAACCTAACTTTCTCTGCAAAAAAGCTCTAACTGATGAAAATCAGCTTTTAGTGCTCTCAGAAGCTCAAAAACAGCATTGAAGCTCTAACCTAACTTCCTCTGCAAAAAAGCTCTAACTGATGAAAATCAGCTTTTAGTGCTCTCAGAAGCTCAAAAACAGTGTTTCTGAGCATTGAAGCTCTAACCTAACTTTCTCTGCAAAAAAGCTCTAACTGATGAAAATCAGGTTTTAATGTTCTCAGAAGCTCAAAAACAGTGTTTCTGAGAATTGAAGCTCTAACCTAACTTTCTCTGCAAAAAAGCTCTAACAGCTGAAAATCAGCTTTTAGTGCTCTCAGAAGCTCAAAAACAGTGTTTCTGAGCATTGAGGCTCTAACCTAACTTTCTCTGCAAAAAAGCTCTAACTGATGAAAATCTGTGTTCTGCTTTGCAAATTACATGATAATTCATGAGAAAGAAACAAATTTCATGTACTTGAGTTTTTCTCTTAAAAATGCATTCAGCACCTTTCTCTCACTGAGAAAGAAGCTTTTCAGCATCTGTGGCCTTGGATTCTTTTCATTTGCTTAGTTGCACTAACACAGCTTTTAGTGCTCTCAGAAGCTCAAAAACAGTGTTTCTGAGCATTGAAGCTCTAACCTAACTTTCTCTGCAAAAAAGCTCTAGTTCATGAAAATCTGTCTTCTGCATTGCAATTTACATGAGAATTCATGAGAAAGAAACAAATTTCTTGTACTTGAGTTTTTCTCTTAAAATTGCATTGAGCACCTTTCTCTCACTGAGAAAGAAGCTTTTCAGCATCTGTGGCCTTGGATTCTTTCATTTGCTTAGTTGCACTAACACAGCTTTTAGTGCTCTCAGAAGCTCAAAAACAGTGTTTCTGAGCATTGAAGCTCTAACCTAACTTTCTCTGCAAGAAAGCTCTAACAGATGAAAATCAGCTTTTAGTGCTCTCAGAAGCTCAAAAACAGTGTTTCTGAGCATTGAAGCTCTAACCTAACTTTCTCTGCAAAAAAGCTCTCACTGATGAAAATCTTTCTTCTGCTTTGCAAATTACATGAGAATTCATGAGAAAGAAACTCATTTCTTGTACTTGAGTTTTTCTCCTAAAATTGCATTGAGCAACTTTCTCTCACTGAGAAAGAAGCTTTTCAGCATCTGTGTCCTTGGATTCTTTCATTTGCTTAGTTGCACTAACACAGCTTTTAGTGCTCTCAGAAGCTCCAAAACAGTGTTTCTGAGCATTGAAGCTCTAACCTAACTTTCTCTGCAAAAAAGCTCTAACTGATGAAAATCAGCTTTTAGTGCTCTCAGAAGCTCAAAAACAGTGTTTCTGAGCATTGAAGCTCTAACCTAACTTTCTCTGCAAAAAAGCTCTAACTGATGAAAATCAGCTTTTAGTGCTCTCAGAAGCTCAAAAACAGTGTTTCTGAGCATTGAAGCTCTAACAACTTTCTCTGCAAAAAAACCTCTAGTTCATGAAAATCTGTCTTCTGCATTGCAATTTACATGAGAATTCATGAGAAAGAAACAAATTTCTTGTACTTGAGTTTTTCTCTTAAAATTGCATTGAGCAACTTTCTCTCACTGAGAAAGAAGCATTTCAGCATCTGTGGCCTTGGATTCTTTTCATTTGCTTAGTTGCACTAACACAGCTTTTAGTGCTCTCAGAAGCTCAAAAACAGTGTTTCTGAGCATTGAAGCTCTAACCTAACTTTCTCTGCAAGAGAGCTCTAACAGCTGAAAATCAGCTTTTAGTGCTCTCAGAAGCTCAAAAACAGTGTTTCTGAGCATTGAAGCTCTAACCTAACTTTCTCTGCAAAAAGCTCTAGTTCATGAAAATCTGACTTCTGCATTGCAATTTACATGAGAATTCATGAGAAAGAAACAAATTTATTGTACTTCAGTTTTTCTCTTAAAATTGCATTGAGCAACTTTCTCTCACTGAGAAAGAAGCTTTTCAGCATCTGTGGCCTTGGATTCTTTTCATTTGCTTAGTTGCATTAACACAGCTTTTAGTGCTCTCAGAAGCTCAAAAACAGTGTTTCTGAGCATTGAAGCTCTAACCTTACTTTCTCTGCAAGAAAGCTCTAACTGATGAAAATCAGCTTTTAGTGCTCTCAGAAGCTCAAAAACAGTGTTTCTGAGCATTGAAGCGCTAACCTAACTTTCTCTGCAAAAAAGCTCTAACTGATGAAAATCAGCTTTTAGTGCTCTCAGAAGCTCAAAAACAGTGTTTCTGAGCATTGAAGCTCTAACCTAACTTTCTCTGCAAAAAAGCTCTAACTGATGAAAATCAGCTTTTAGTGCTCTCAGAAGCTCAAAAACAGTGTTTCTGAGCATTGAAGCTCTAGCCTAACTTTCTCTGCAAAAAAGCTCTAACTGATGAAAATCTGTGTTCTGCTTTGCAAATTACATGAAAATTCATGAGAAAGAAAAAAATGTCATGTACTTGAGTTTTTCTCTTAAAATTGCATTCAGCACCTTTCTCTCACTGAGAAAGAAGCTTTTCAGCATCTGTGGCCTTGGATTCTTTTCATTTGCTTAGTTGCACTAACACAGCTTTTAGTGCTCTCAGAAGCCCAAAAACAGTGTTTCTGAGCATTGAAGCTCTAACCTAACTTTCTCTGCAAAAAAGCTCTAACAGCTGAAAATCAGCTTTTAGTGCTCTCAGAAGCTCAAAAACAGTGTTTCTGAGTATTGAGGCTCTAACCTAACTTTCTCTGCAAAAAAGCTCTAACTGATGAAAATCTGTGTTCTGCTTTGCAAATTACATGAGAATTCATGAGAAAGAAACAAATTTCATGTACTTGAGTTTTTCCTTTTAATATTGCATTAAGTAGCTTTCTCTCACTGAGAAAGAAGTTTTTCAGCATCTGTGGACTTGGATTCTTTTCATTTGCTTAGTGGTACTAACACAGGTTTTAGTGCTCTCAGAAGCTCAAAAACAGTGTTTCTGAGCATTGAGGCTCTAACCTAACTTTCTCTGCAAAAAAGCTCTAACTGATGAAAATCTGTGTTCTGCTTTGCAAATTACATGATAATTCATGAGAAAGAAACAAATTTCATGTACTTGAGTTTTTCTCTTAAAATTGCATTCAGCACATTTCACTCACTGAGAAAGAAGCTTTTCAGCATCTGTGGCCTTGGATTGTTTTCATTTGCTTAGTTGCACTAACACAGCTTTTAGTGCTCTCAGAAGCTCAAAAACAGTGTTTCTGAGCATTGAAGCTCTAACCTAACTTTCTCTGCAAAAAAGCTCTACCTGATGAAAATCAGCTTTTAGTGCTCTCAGAAGCTCAAAAACAGTGTTTCTGAGCATTGAAGCTCTAACCTAACTTTCTCTGCAAAAAAGCTCTAACTGATGAAAATCTGTGTTCTGCTTTGCAAATTACATGAGAATTCATGAGAAAGAAACAAATTTCATGTACTTGAGTTTTTCTCTTAAAATTGCATTCAGCACCTTTCTTTCACTGAGAAAGAAGCTTTTCAGCATCTGTGGCCTTGGATTCTTTTCATTTGCTTAGTTGCACTAACACAGCTTTTAGTGCTCTCAGAAGCTCAAAAATAGTGTTTCTGAGCATTGAAGCTCTAACCTAACTTTCTCTGCAAAAAAGCTCTAACTGATGAAAATCAGCTTTTAGTGCTCTCAGAAGCTCAAAAACAGTTTTTCTGAGCATTGAAGCTCTAACCTAACTTTCTCTGCAAGATGATTTTCTCACTGAGAAAGAATCTTTTCAGCATCTGTGGCCTTGGATTCTTTTAATTTGCTTAGTTGCACTAACACAGCTTTTAGTGCTCTCAGAAGCTCAAAAACAGTGTTTCTGAGCATTGAAGCTCTAACCTTACTTTCTCTGCAAGAAAGCTCTAACTGATGAAAATCAGCTTTTAGTGCTCTCAGAAGCTCAAAAACAGTGTTTCTGAGTATTGAGGCTCTAACCTAACTTTCTCTGCAAAAAAGCTCTAACTGATGAAAATCTGTGTTCTGCTTTGCAAATTACATGATAATTCATGAGAAAGAAACAAATTTCATGTACTTGAGTTTTTCTCTTAATATTGCATTGAGCACCTTTCTCTGACTGAGAAAGAAGCTTTTCAGCATCTGTGGCCTTGGATTCTTTTCATTTGCTTAGTTGCACTAACACAGCTTTTAGTGCTCTCAGAAGCTCAAAAACAGTGTTTCTGAGCATTGAAGCTGTAACCTAACTTTCTCTGCAAGAAAGCTCTAACTGCTGAAAATCAGCTTTTAGTGCTCTCAGAAGCTCAAAAACAGTGTTTCTGAGCATTGAAGCTCTAACCTAACTTTCTCTGCAAAAAAGCTCTAACTGATGAAAATCAGGTTTTAGTGCTCTCAGAAGCTCAAAAACAGTGTTTCTGAGCATTGAAGCTCTAACCTAACTTTCTCTGCAAAAAAGCTCTAACAGCTGAAAATCAGCTTTTAGTGCTCTCAGAAGCTCAAAAACAGTGTTTCTGAGCATTGAGGCTCTAACCTAACTTTCTCTGCAAAAAAGCTCTAACTGATGAAAATCTGTGTTCTGCTTTGCAAATTACATGATAATTCATGAGAAAGAAACAAATTTCATGTACTTGAGTTTTTCTCTTAAAAATGCATTCAGCACCTTTCTCTCACTGAGAAAGAAGCTTTTCAGCATCTGTGGCCTTGGATTCTTTTCATTTGCTTAGTTGCACTAACACAGCTTTTAGTGCTCTCAGAAGCTCAAAAACAGTGTTTCTGAGCATTGAAGCTCTAACCTAACTTTCTCTTCAAAAAAGCTCTAACTGATGAAAATCAGCTTTTAGTGCTCTCAGAAGCTCAAAAACAGTGTTTCTGAGCATTGAAGCTCTAACCTAACTTTCTCTGCAAAAAAGCTCTAATAGCTGAAAAACAGCTTTTAGTGCTCTCAGAAGCTCAAAAACAGTGTTTCTGAGCATTGAAGCTCTAACCTAACTTTCTCTGCAAAAAAGCTCTAACTGATGAAAATCTGTGTCCTGCTTTGCAAATTACATGATAATTCATGAGAAAGAAACAAATTTCATGTACTTGAGTTTTTCTCTTAAAATTGCATTCAGCACCTTTCTCTCACTGAGAAAGAAGCTTTTCAGCATCTGTGGCCTTAGATTCTTTTCATTTGCTTAGTTGCACTAACACAGCTTTTAGTGCTCTCAGAAGCTCAAAAACAGTGTTTCTGAGCATTGAAGCTCTAACCTAACTTTCTCTGCAAAAAAGCTCTAGTTCATGAAAATCTGTCTTCTGCATTGCAATTTACATGAGAATTCATGAGAAAGAAACAAATTTCTTGTACTTGAGTTTTTCTCTTAAAATTGCATTGAGCACCTTTCTCTCACTGAGAAAGAAGCTTTTCAGCATCTGTGGCCTTGGATTCTTTCATTTGCTTAGTTGCACTAACACAGCTTTTAGTGCTCTCAGAAGCTCAAAAACAGTGTTTCTGAGCATTGAAGCTCTAACCTAACTTTCTCTGCAAGAAAGCTCTAACAGATGAAAATCAGCTTTTAGTGCTCTCAGAAGCTCAAAAACAGTGTTTCTGAGCATTGAAGCTCTAACCTAACTTTCTCTGCAAAAAAGCTCTCACTGATGAAAATCTTTCTTCTGCTTTGCAAATTACATGAGAATTCATGAGAAAGAAACTCATTTCTTGTACTTGAGTTTTTCTCCTAAAATTGCATTGAGCAACTTTCTCTCACTGAGAAAGACGCTTTTCAGCATCTGTGGCCTTGGATTCTTTTCATTTGCTTAGTTGCACTAACACAGCTTTTAGTGCTCTCAGAAGCTCAAAAACAGTGTTTCTGAGCATTGAAGCTCTAACCTAACTTTCCCTGCAAAAAAGCTCTAACTGATGAAAATCAGCTTTTAGTGCTCTCAGAAGCTAAAAAACAGTGTTTCTGAGCATTGAAGCTCTAACCTAACTTTCTCTGCAAAAAAGCTCTCACTGATGAAAATCTTTCTTCTGCTTTGCAAATTACATGAGAATTCATGAGAAAGAAACTCATTTCTTGTACTTGAGTTTTTCTCCTAAAATTGCATTGAGCAACTTTCTCTCACTGAGAAAGAAGCTTTTCAGCATCTGTGTCCTTGGATTCTTTCATTTGCTTAGTTGCACTAACACAGCTTTTAGTGCTCTCAGAAGCTCCAAAACAGTGTTTCTGAGCATTGAAGCTCTAACCTAACTTTCTCTGCAAAAAAGCTCTAACTGATGAAAATCAGCTTTTAGTGCTCTCAGAAGCTCAAAAACAGTGTTTCTGAGCATTGAAGCTCTAACCTAACTTTCTCTGCAAAAAAGCTCTAACTGATGAAAATCAGCTTTTAGTGCTCTCAGAAGCTCAAAAACAGTGTTTCTGAGCATTGAAGCTCTAACAACTTTCTCTGCAAAAAAACCTCTAGTTCATGAAAATCTGTCTTCTGCATTGCAATTTACATGAGAATTCATGAGAAAGAAACAAATTTCTTGTACTTGAGTTTTTCTCTTAAAATTGCATTGAGCAACTTTCTCTCACTGAGAAAGAAGCATTTCAGCATCTGTGGCCTTGGATTCTTTTCATTTGCTTAGTTGCACTAACACAGCTTTTAGTGCTCTCAGAAGCTCAAAAACAGTGTTTCTGAGCATTGAAGCTCTAACCTAACTTTCTCTGCAAGAGAGCTCTAACAGCTGAAAATCAGCTTTTAGTGCTCTCAGAAGCTCAAAAACAGTGTTTCTGAGCATTGAAGCTCTAACCTAACTTTCTCTGCAAAAAAGCTCTAGTTCATGAAAATCTGACTTCTGCATTGCAATTTACATGAGAATTCATGAGAAAGAAACAAATTTATTGTACTTCAGTTTTTCTCTTAAAATTGCATTGAGCAACTTTCTCTCACTGAGAAAGAAGCTTTTCAGCATCTGTGGCCTTGGATTCTTTTCATTTGCTTAGTTGCATTAACACAGCTTTTAGTGCTCTCAGAAGCTCAAAAACAGTGTTTCTGAGCATTGAAGCTCTAACCTTACTTTCTCTGCAAGAAAGCTCTAACTGATGAAAATCAGCTTTTAGTGCTCTCAGAAGCTCAAAAACAGTGTTTCTGAGCATTGAAGCGCTAACCTAACTTTCTCTGCAAAAAAGCTCTAACTGATGAAAATCAGCTTTTAGTGCTCTCAGAAGCTCAAAAACAGTGTTTCTGAGCATTGAAGCTCTAACCTAACTTTCTCTGCAAAAAAGCTCTAACTGATGAAAATCAGCTTTTAGTGCTCTCAGAAGCTCAAAAACAGTGTTTCTGAGCATTGAAGCTCTAGCCTAACTTTCTCTGCAAAAAAGCTCTAACTGATGAAAATCTGTGTTCTGCTTTGCAAATTACATGAAAATTCATGAGAAAGAAAAAAATGTCATGTACTTGAGTTTTTCTCTTAAAATTGCATTCAGCACCTTTCTCTCACTGAGAAAGAAGCTTTTCAGCATCTGTGGCCTTGGATTCTTTTCATTTGCTTAGTTGCACTAACACAGCTTTTAGTGCTCTCAGAAGCCCAAAAACAGTGTTTCTGAGCATTGAAGCTCTAACCTAACTTTCTCTGCAAAAAAGCTCTAACAGCTGAAAATCAGCTTTTAGTGCTCTCAGAAGCTCAAAAACAGTGTTTCTGAGTATTGAGGCTCTAACCTAACTTTCTCTGCAAAAAAGCTCTAACTGATGAAAATCTGTGTTCTGCTTTGCAAATTACATGAGAATTCATGAGAAAGAAACAAATTTCATGTACTTGAGTTTTTCCTTTTAATATTGCATTAAGTAGCTTTCTCTCACTGAGAAAGAAGTTTTTCAGCATCTGTGGACTTGGATTCTTTTCATTTGCTTAGTGGTACTAACACAGCTTTTAGTGCTCTCAGAAGCTCAAAAACAGTGTTTCTGAGCATTGAGGCTCTAACCTAACTTTCTCTGCAAAAAAGCTCTAACTGATGAAAATCTGTGTTCTGCTTTGCAAATTACATGATAATTCATGAGAAAGAAACAAATTTCATGTACTTGAGTTTTTCTCTTAAAATTGCATTCAGCACATTTCACTCACTGAGAAAGAAGCTTTTCAGCATCTGTGGCCTTGGATTGTTTTCATTTGCTTAGTTGCACTAACACAGCTTTTAGTGCTCTCAGAAGCTCAAAAACAGTGTTTCTGAGCATTGAAGCTCTAACCTAACTTTCTCTGCAAGAAAGCTCTAACTGCTGAAAATCAGCTTTGAGTGCTCTCAGAAGCTCAAAAACAGTGTTTCTGAGCATTGAAGCTCTAACCTAACTTTCTCTGCAAAAAAGCTCTAACTGATGAAAATCAGCTTTTAGTGCTCTCAGAAGCTCAAAAACAGTGTTTCTGAGCATTGAAGCTCTAACCTAACTTTCTCTGCAAGAAAGCTCTAACAGCTGAAAATCAGCTTTTAGTGCTCTCAGAAGCTCAAAAACAGTGTTTCGGAGCATTGAAGCTCTAACCTAACTTTCTCTGCAAAAAAGCTCTAACTGATGAAAATCAGCTTTTAGTGCTCTCAGAAGCTCAAAAACAGTGTTTCTGAGTATTGAGGCTCTAACCTAACTTTCTCTGCAAAAAAGCTATAACTGATGAAAATCTGTGTTCTGCTTTGCAAATTACATGAGAATTCATGAGAAAGAAACAAATTTCATATACTTGAGTTTTTCCTTTTAATATTGCATTAAGTAGCTTTCTCTCACTGAGAAAGAAGTTTTTCAGCATCTGTGGACTTGGATTCTTTTCATTTGCTTAGTGGTACTAACACAGGTTTTAGTGCTCTCAGAAGCTCAAAAACAGTTTTTCTGAGCATTGAGGCTCTAACCTAACTTTCTCTGCAAAAAAGCTCTAACTGATGAAAATCTGTGTTCTGCTTTGCAAATTACATGATAATTCATGAGAAAGAAACAAATTTCATGTACTTGAGTTTTTCTCTTAAAATTGCATTCAGCACATTTCACTCACTGAGAAAGAAGCTTTTCAGCATCTGTGGCCTTGGATTGTTTTCATTTGCTTAGTTGCACTAACACAGCTTTTAGTGCTCTCAGAAGCTCAAAAACAGTGTTTCTGAGCATTGAAGCTCTAACCTAACTTTCTCTGCAAGAAAGCTCTAACTGCTGAAAATCAGCTTTTAGTGCTCTCAGAAGCTCAAAAACAGTGTTTCTGAGCATTGAAGCTCTAACCTAACTTTCTCTCCAAAAAAGCTCTAACTGATGAAAATCAGCTTTTAGTGCTCTCAGAAGCTCAAAAACAGTGTTTCTGAGCATTGAAGCTCTAACCTAACTTTCTCTGCAAAAAAGCTCTAACAGCTGAAAATCAGCTTTTAGTGCTCTCAGAAGCTCAAAAACAGTGTTTCTGAGCATTGAGGCTCTAACCTAACTTTCTCTGCAAAAAAGCTCTAACTGATGAAAATCTGTGTTCTGCTTTGCAAATTACATGATAATTCATGAGAAAGAAACAAATTTCATGTACTTGAGTTTTTCTCTTAAAAATGCATTCAGCACCTTTCTCTCACTGAGAAAGAAGCTTTTCAGCATCTGTGGCCTTGGATTCTTTTCATTTGCTTAGTTGCACTAACACAGCTTTTAGTGCTCTCAGAAGCTCAAAAACAGTGTTTCTGAGCATTGAAGCTCTAACCTAACTTTCTCTGCAAGAAAGCTCTAACTGATTAAGATCAGCTTTTAGTGCTCTCAGAAGCTCAAAAACAGTGTTTCTGAGCATTGAAGCTCTAACCTAACTTTCTCTGCAAAAAAGCTCTAACTGATGAAAATCAGCTTTTAGTGCTCTCAGAAGCTCAAAAACAGTGTTTCTGAGCATTGAAGCTCTAACCTAACTTTCTCTGCAAAAAAGCTCTACCTGATGAAAATCAGCTTTTAGTGCTCTCAGAAGCTCAAAAACAGTGTTTCTGAGCATTGAAGCTCTAACCTAACTTTCTCTGCAAAAAAGCTCTAACTGATGAAAATCTGTGTTCTGCTTTGCAAATTACATGAGAATTCATGAGAAAGAAACAAATTTCATGTACTTGAGTTTTTCTCTTAAAATTGCATTCAGCACCTTTCTTTCACTGAGAAAGAAGCTTTTCAGCATCTGTGGCCTTGGATTCTTTTCATTTGCTTAGTTGCACTAACACAGCTTTTAGTGCTCTCAGAAGCTCAAAAATAGTGTTTCTGAACATTGAAGCTCTAACCTAACTTTCTCTGCAAAAAAGCTCTAACTGATGAAAATCAGCTTTTAGTGCTCTCAGAAGCTCAAAAACAGTTTTTCTGAGCATTGAAGCTCTAACCTAACTTTCTCTGCAAGATGATTTTCTCACTGAGAAAGAATCTTTTCAGCATCTGTGGCCTTGGATTCTTTTAATTTGCTTAGTTGCACTAACACAGCTTTTAGTGCTCTCAGAAGCTCAAAAACAGTGTTTCTGAGCATTGAAGCTCTAACCTAACTTTCTCTGCAAAAAAGCTCTCACTGATGAAAATCTTTCTTCTGCTTTGCAAATTACATGAGAATTCATGAGAAAGAAACTCATTTCTTGTACTTGAGTTTTTCTCCTAAAATTGCATTGAGCAACTTTCTCTCACTGAGAAAGAAGCTTTTCAGCATCTGTGTCCTTGGATTCTTTCATTTGCTTAGTTGCACTAACACAGCTTTTAGTGCTCTCAGAAGCTCCAAAACAGTGTTTCTGAGCATTGAAGCTCTAACCTAACTTTCTCTGCAAAAAAGCTCTAACTGATGAAAATCAGCTTTTAGTGCTCTCAGAAGCTCAAAAACAGTGTTTCTGAGCATTGAAGCTCTAACCTAACTTTCTCTCCAAAAAAGCTCTAACTGATGAAAATCAGCTTTTAGTGCTCTCAGAAGCTCAAAAACAGTGTTTCTGAGCATTGAAGCTCTAACAACTTTCTCTGCAAAAAAACCTCTAGTTCATGAAAATCTGTCTTCTGCATTGCAATTTACATGAGAATTCATGAGAAAGAAACAAATTTCTTGTACTTGAGTTTTTCTCTTAAAATTGCATTGAGCAACTTTCTCTCACTGAGAAAGAAGCATTTCAGCATCTGTGGCCTTGGATTCTTTTCATTTGCTTAGTTGCACTAACACAGCTTTTAGTGCTCTCAGAAGCTCAAAAACAGTGTTTCTGAGCATTGAAGCTCTAACCTAACTTTCTCTGCAAGAGAGCTCTAACAGCTGAAAATCAGCTTTTAGTGCTCTCAGAAGCTCAAAAACAGTGTTTCTGAGCATTGAAGCTCTAACCTAACTTTCTCTGCAAAAAAGCTCTAGTTCATGAAAATCTGACTTCTGCATTGCAATTTACATGAGAATTCATGAGAAAGAAACAAATTTATTGTACTTCAGTTTTTCTCTTAAAATTGCATTGAGCAACTTTCTCTCACTGAGAAAGAAGCTTTTCAGCATCTGTGGCCTTGGATTCTTTTCATTTGCTTAGTTGCACTAACACAGCTTTTAGTGCTCTCAGAAGCTCAAAAACAGTGTTTCTGAGCATTGAAGCTCTAACCTTACTTTCTCTGCAAGAAAGCTCTAACTGATGAAAATCAGCTTTTAGTGCTCTCAGAAGCTCAAAAACAGTGTTTCTGAGCATTGAAGCGCTAACCTAACTTTCTCTGCAAAAAAGCTCTAACTGATGAAAATCAGCTTTTAGTGCTCTCAGAAGCTCAAAAACAGTGTTTCTGAGCATTGAAGCTCTAACCTAACTTTCTCTGCAAAAAAGGTCTAACTGATGAAAATCAGCTTTTAGTGCTCTCAGAAGCTCAAAAACAGTGTTTCTGAGCATTGAAGCTCTAACCTAACTTTCTCTGCAAAAAAGCTCTAACTGATGAAAATCAGCTTTTAGTGCTCTCAGAAGCTCAAAAACAGTGTTTCTGAGCATTGAAGCTCTAGCCTAACTTTCTCTGCAAAAAAGCTCTAACTGATGAAAATCTGTGTTCTGCTTTGCAAATTACATGAAAATTCATGAGAAAGAAAAAAATTTCATGTACTTGAGTTTTTCTCTTAAAATTGCATTCAGCACCTTTCTCTCACTGAGAAAGAAGCTTTTCAGCATCTGTGGCCTTGGATTCTTTTCATTTGCTTAGTTGCACTAACACAGCTTTTAGTGCTCTCAGAAGCCCAAAAACAGTGTTTCTGAGCATTGAAGCTCTAACCTAACTTTCTCTGCAAAAAAGCTCTAACAGCTGAAAATCAGCTTTTAGTGCTCTCAGAAGCTCAAAAACAGTGTTTCTGAGTATTGAGGCTCTAACCTAACTTTCTCTGCAAAAAAGCTCTAACTGATGAAAATCTGTGTTCTGCTTTGCAAATTACATGAGAATTCATGAGAAAGAAACAAATTTCATGTACTTGAGTTTTTCCTTTTAATATTGCATTAAGTAGCTTTCTCTCACTGAGAAAGAAGTTTTTCAGCATCTGTGGACTTGGATTCTTTTCATTTGCTTAGTGGTACTAACACAGGTTTTAGTGCTCTCAGAAGCTCAAAAAAAGTGTTTCTGAGCATTGAGGCTCTAACCTAACTTTCTCTGCAAAAAAGCTCTAACTGATGAAAATCTGTGTTCTGCTTTGCAAATTACATGATAATTCATGAGAAAGAAACAAATTTCATGTACTTGAGTTTTTCTCTTCAAAATTGCATTCAGCACATTTCACTCACTGAGAAAGAAGCTTTTCAGCATCTGTGGCCTTGGATTGTTTTCATTTGCTTAGTTGCACTAACACAGCTTTTAGTGCTCTCAGAAGCTCAAAAACAGTGTTTCTGAGCATTGAAGCTCTAACCTAACTTTCTCTGCAAGAAAGCTCTAACTGCTGAAAATCAGCTTTTAGTGCTCTCAGAAGCTCAAAAACAGTGTTTCTGAGCATTGAAGCTCTAACCTAACTTTCTCTGCAAAAAAGCTCTAACTGATGAAAATCAGCTTTTAGTGCTCTCAGAAGCTCAAAAACAGTGTTTCTGAGCATTGAAGCTCTAACCTAACTTTCTCTGCAAGAAAGCTCTAACAGCTGAAAATCAGCTTTTAGTGCTCTCAGAAGCTCAAAAACAGTGTTTCTGAGCATTGAAGCTCTAACCTAACTTTCTCTGCAAAAAAGCTCTAACTGATGAAAATCAGCTTTTAGTGCTCTCAGAAGCTCAAAAACAGTGTTTCTGAGTATTGAGGCTCTAACCTAACTTTCTCTGCAAAAAAGCTCTAACTGATGAAAATCTGTGTTCTGCTTTGCAAATTACATGAGAATTCATGAGAAAGAAACAAATTTCATATACTTGAGTTTTTCCTTTTAATATTGCATTAAGTAGCTTTCTCTCACTGAGAAAGAAGTTTTTCAGCATCTGTGGACTTGGATTCTTTTCATTTGCTTAGTGGTACTAACACAGGTTTTAGTGCTCTCAGAAGCTCAAAAACAGTGTTTCTGAGCATTGAGGCTCTAACCTAACTTTCTCTGCAAAAAAGCTCTAACTGATGAAAATCTGTGTTCTGCTTTGCAAATTACATGATAATTCATGAGAAAGAAACAAATTTCATGTACTT
Source organism: Acrossocheilus fasciatus (assembly GCA_036784905.1). Taxonomy (NCBI): domain Eukaryota; kingdom Metazoa; phylum Chordata; class Actinopteri; order Cypriniformes; family Cyprinidae; genus Acrossocheilus; species Acrossocheilus fasciatus. The sequence goes on along the minus strand of CM071947.1, from coordinate 24,666,923 downwards.
GAGTTTTTCTCTTAAAATTGCATTCAGCACATTTCACTCACTGAGAAAGAAGCTTTTCAGCATCTGTGGCCTTGGATTGTTTTCATTTGCTTAGTTGCACTAACACAGCTTTTAGTGCTCTCAGAAGCTCAAAAACAGTGTTTCTGAGCATTGAAGCTCTAACCTAACTTTCTCTGCAAGAAAGCTCTAACTGCTGAAAATCAGCTTTTAGTGCTCTCAGAAGCTCAAAAACAGTGTTTCTGAGCATTGAAGCTCTAACCTAACTTTCTCTCCAAAAAAGCTCTAACTGATGAAAATCAGCTTTTAGTGCTCTCAGAAAAGCTCAAAAACAGTGTTTCTGAGCATTGAAGCTCTAACCTAACTTTCTCTGCAAAAAAGCTCTAACTGATGAAAATCAGGTTTTAGTGCTCTCAGAAGCTCAAAAACAGTGTTTCTGAGCATTGAAGCTCTAACCTAACTTTCTCTGCAAAAAAGCTCTAACAGCTGAAAATCAGCTTTTAGTGCTCTCAGAAGCTCAAAAACAGTGTTTCTGAGCATTGAGGCTCTAACCTAACTTTCTCTGCAAAAAAGCTCTCACTGATGAAAATCTTTCTTCTGCTTTGCAAATTACATGAGAATTCATGAGAAAGAAACTCATTTCTTGTACTTGAGTTTTTCTCCTAAAATTGCATTGAGCAACTTTCTCTCACTGAGAAAGAAGCTTTTCAGCATCTGTGTCCTTGGATTCTTTCATTTGCTTAGTTGCACTAACACAGCTTTTAGTGCTCTCAGAAGCTCCAAAACAGTGTTTCTGAGCATTGAAGCTCTAACCTAACTTTCTCTGCAAAAAAGCTCTAACTGATGAAAATCAGCTTTTAGTGCTCTCAGAAGCTCAAAAACAGTGTATCTGAGCATTGAAGCTCTAACCTAACTTTCTCTGCAAAAAAGCTCTAACTGATGAAAATCAGCTTTTAGTGCTCTCAGAAGCTCAAAAACAGTGTTTCTGAGCATTGAAGCTCTAACAACTTTCTCTGCAAAAAAACCTCTAGTTCATGAAAATCTGTCTTCTGCATTGCAATTTACATGAGAATTCATGAGAAAGAAACAAATTTCTTGTACTTGAGTTTTTCTCTTAAAATTGCATTGAGCAACTTTCTCTCACTGAGAAAGAAGCATTTCAGCATCTGTGGCCTTGGATTCTTTTCATTTGCTTAGTTGCACTAACACAGCTTTTAGTGCTCTCAGAAGCTCAAAAACAGTGTTTCTGAGCATTGAAGCTCTAACCTAACTTTCTCTGCAAGAGAGCTCTAACAGCTGAAAATCAGCTTTTAGTGCTCTCAGAAGCTCAAAAACAGTGTTTCTGAGCATTGAAGCTCTAACCTAACTTTCTCTGCAAAAAAGCTCTAGTTCATGAAAATCTGACTTCTGCATTGCAATTTACATGAGAATTCATGAGAAAGAAACAAATTTATTGTACTTCAGTTTTTCTCTTAAAATTGCATTGAGCAACTTTCTCTCACTGAGAAAGAAGCTTTTCAGCATCTGTGGCCTTGGATTCTTTTCATTTGCTTAGTTGCACTAACACAGCTTTTAGTGCTCTCAGAAGCTCAAAAACAGTGTTTCTGAGCATTGAAGCTCTAACCTTACTTTCTCTGCAAGAAAGCTCTAACTGATGAAAATCAGCTTTTAGTGCTCTCAGAAGCTCAAAAACAGTGTTTCTGAGCATTGAAGCGCTAACCTAACTTTCTCTGCAAAAAAGCTCTAACTGATGAAAATCAGCTTTTAGTGCTCTCAGAAGCTCAAAAACAGTGTTTCTGAGCATTGAAGCTCTAACCTAACTTTCTCTGCAAAAAAGCTCTAACTGATGAAAATCAGCTTTTAGTGCTCTCAGAAGCTCAAAAACAGTGTTTCTGAGCATTGAAGCTCTAACCTAACTTTCTCTGCAAAAAAGCTCTAACTGATGAAAATCAGCTTTTAGTGCTCTCAGAAGCTCAAAAACAGTGTTTCTGAGCATTGAAGCTCTAGCCTAACTTTCTCTGCAAAAAAGCTCTAACTGATGAAAATCTGTGTTCTGCTTTGCAAATTACATGAAAATTCATGAGAAAGAAAAAAATTTCATGTACTTGAGTTTTTCTCTTAAAATTGCATTCAGCACCTTTCTCTCACTGAGAAAGAAGCTTTTCAGCATCTGTGGCCTTGGATTCTTTTCATTTGCTTAGTTGCACTAACACAGCTTTTAGTGCTCTCAGAAGCCCAAAAACAGTGTTTCTGAGCATTGAAGCTCTAACCTAACTTTCTCTGCAAAAAAGCTCTAACAGCTGAAAATCAGCTTTTAGTGCTCTCAGAAGCTCAAAAACAGTGTTTCTGAGTATTGAGGCTCTAACCTAACTTTCTCTGCAAAAAAGCTCTAACTGATGAAAATCTGTGTTCTGCTTTGCAAATTACATGAGAATTCATGAGAAAGAAACAAATTTCATGTACTTGAGTTTTTCCTTTTAATATTGCATTAAGTAGCTTTCTCTCACTGAGAAAGAAGTTTTTCAGCATCTGTGGACTTGGATTCTTTTCATTTGCTTAGTGGTACTAACACAGGTTTTAGTGCTCTCAGAAGCTCAAAAACAGTGTTTCTGAGCATTGAGGCTCTAACCTAACTTTCTCTGCAAAAAAGCTCTAACTGATGAAAATCTGTGTTCTGCTTTGCAAATTACATGATAATTCATGAGAAAGAAACAAATTTCATGTACTTGAGTTTTTCTCTTCAAAATTGCATTCAGCACATTTCACTCACTGAGAAAGAAGCTTTTCAGCATCTGTGGCCTTGGATTGTTTTCATTTGCTTAGTTGCACTAACACAGCTTTTAGTGCTCTCAGAAGCTCAAAAACAGTGTTTCTGAGCATTGAAGCTCTAACCTAACTTTCTCTGCAAGAAAGCTCTAACTGCTGAAAATCAGCTTTTAGTGCTCTCAGAAGCTCAAAAACAGTGTTTCTGAGCATTGAAGCTCTAACCTAACTTTCTCTGCAAAAAAGCTCTAACTGATGAAAATCAGCTTTTAGTGCTCTCAGAAGCTCAAAAACAGTGTTTCTGAGCATTGAAGCTCTAACCTAACTTTCTCTGCAAGAAAGCTCTAACAGCTGAAAATCAGCTTTTAGTGCTCTCAGAAGCTCAAAAACAGTGTTTCTGAGCATTGAAGCTCTAACCTAACTTTCTCTGCAAAAAAGCTCTAACTGATGAAAATCAGCTTTTAGTGCTCTCAGAAGCTCAAAAACAGTGTTTCTGAGTATTGAGGCTCTAACCTAACTTTCTCTGCAAAAAAGCTCTAACTGATGAAAATCTGTGTTCTGCTTTGCAAATTACATGAGAATTCATGAGAAAGAAACAAATTTCATATACTTGAGTTTTTCCTTTTAATATTGCATTAAGTAGCTTTCTCTCACTGAGAAAGAAGTTTTTCAGCATCTGTGGACTTGGATTCTTTTCATTTGCTTAGTGGTACTAACACAGGTTTTAGTGCTCTCAGAAGCTCAAAAACAGTGTTTCTGAGCATTGAGGCTCTAACCTAACTTTCTCTGCAAAAAAGCTCTAACTGATGAAAATCTGTGTTCTGCTTTGCAAATTACATGATAATTCATGAGAAAGAAACAAATTTCATGTACTTGAGTTTTTCTCTTAAAATTGCATTCAGCACATTTCACTCACTGAGAAAGAAGCTTTTCAGCATCTGTGGCCTTGGATTGTTTTCATTTGCTTAGTTGCACTAACACAGCTTTTAGTGCTCTCAGAAGCTCAAAAACAGTGTTTCTGAGCATTGAAGCTCTAACCTAACTTTCTCTGCAAGAAAGCTCTAACTGCTGAAAATCAGCTTTTAGTGCTCTCAGAAGCTCAAAAACAGTGTTTCTGAGCATTGAAGCTCTAACCTAACTTTCTCTCCAAAAAAGCTCTAACTGATGAAAATCAGCTTTTAGTGCTCTCAGAAAAGCTCAAAAACAGTGTTTCTGAGCATTGAAGCTCTAACCTAACTTTCTCTGCAAAAAAGCTCTAACTGATGAAAATCAGGTTTTAGTGCTCTCAGAAGCTCAAAAACAGTGTTTCTGAGCATTGAAGCTCTAACCTAACTTTCTCTGCAAAAAAGCTCTAACAGCTGAAAATCAGCTTTTAGTGCTCTCAGAAGCTCAAAAACAGTGTTTCTGAGCATTGAGGCTCTAACCTAACTTTCTCTGCAAAAAAGCTCTCACTGATGAAAATCTTTCTTCTGCTTTGCAAATTACATGAGAATTCATGAGAAAGAAACTCATTTCTTGTACTTGAGTTTTTCTCCTAAAATTGCATTGAGCAACTTTCTCTCACTGAGAAAGAAGCTTTTCAGCATCTGTGTCCTTGGATTCTTTCATTTGCTTAGTTGCACTAACACAGCTTTTAGTGCTCTCAGAAGCTCCAAAACAGTGTTTCTGAGCATTGAAGCTCTAACCTAACTTTCTCTGCAAAAAAGCTCTAACTGATGAAAATCAGCTTTTAGTGCTCTCAGAAGCTCAAAAACAGTGTTTCTGAGCATTGAAGCTCTAACCTAACTTTCTCTGCAAAAAAGCTCTAACTGATGAAAATCAGCTTTTAGTGCTCTCAGAAGTTCAAAAACAGTGTTTCTGAGCATTGAAGCTCTAACAACTTTCTCTGCAAAAAAACCTCTAGTTCATGAAAATCTGTCTTCTGCATTGCAATTTACATGAGAATTCATGAGAAAGAAACAAATTTCTTGTACTTGAGTTTTTCTCTTAAAATTGCATTGAGCAACTTTCTCTCACTGAGAAAGAAGCATTTCAGCATCTGTGGCCTTGGATTCTTTTCATTTGCTTAGTTGCACTAACACAGCTTTTAGTGCTCTCAGAAACTCAAAAACAGTGTTTCTGAGCATTGAAGCTCTAACCTAACTTTCTCTGCAAGAGAGCTCTAACAGCTGAAAATCAGCTTTTAGTGCTCTCAGAAGCTCAAAAACAGTGTTTCTGAGCATTGAAGCTCTAACCTAACTTTCTCTGCAAAAAAGCTCTAGTTCATGAAAATCTGACTTCTGCATTGCAATTTACATGAGAATTCATGAGAAAGAAACAAATTTATTGTACTTCAGTTTTTCTCTTAAAATTGCATTGAGCAACTTTCTCTCACTGAGAAAGAAGCTTTTCAGCATCTGTGGCCTTGGATTCTTTTCATTTGCTTAGTTGCACTAACACAGCTTTTAGTGCTCTCAGAAGCTCAAAAACAGTGTTTCTGAGCATTGAAGCTCTAACCTAACTTTCTCTGCAAAAAAGCTCTAACTGATGAAAATCAGCTTTTAGTGCTCTCAGAAGCTCAAAAACAGTGTTTCTGAGCATTGAAGCTCTAACAACTTTCTCTGCAAAAAAACCTCTAGTTCATGAAAATCTGTCTTCTGCATTGCAATTTACATGAGAATTCATGAGAAAGAAACAAATTTCTTGTACTTGAGTTTTTCTCTTAAAATTGCATTGAGCAACTTTCTCTCACTGAGAAAGAAGCATTTCAGCATCTGTGGCCTTGGATTCTTTTCATTTGCTTAGTTGCACTAACACAGCTTTTAGTGCTCTCAGAAACTCAAAAACAGTGTTTCTGAGCATTGAAGCTCTAACCTAACTTTCTCTGCAAGAGAGCTCTAACAGCTGAAAATCAGCTTTTAGTGCTCTCAGAAGCTCAAAAACAGTGTTTCTGAGCATTGAAGCTCTAACCTAACTTTCTCTGCAAAAAAGCTCTAGTTCATGAAAATCTGACTTCTGCATTGCAATTTACATGAGAATTCATGAGAAAGAAACAAATTTATTGTACTTCAGTTTTTCTCTTAAAATTGCATTGAGCAACTTTCTCTCACTGAGAAAGAAGCTTTTCAGCATCTGTGGCCTTGGATTCTTTTCATTTGCTTAGTTGCACTAACACAGCTTTTAGTGCTCTCAGAAGCTCAAAAACAGTGTTTCTGAGCATTGAAGCTCTAACCTTACTTTCTCTGCAAGAAAGCTCTAACTGATGAAAATCAGCTTTTAGTGCTCTCAGAAGCTCAAAAACAGTGTTTCTGAGCATTGAAGCGCTAACCTAACTTTCTCTGCAAAAAAGCTCTAACTGATGAAAATCAGCTTTTAGTGCTCTCAGAAGCTCAAAAACAGTGTTTCTGAGCATTGAAGCTCTAACCTAACTTTCTCTGCAAAAAAGCTCTAACTGATGAAAATCAGCTTTTAGTGCTCTCAGAAGCTCAAAAACAGTGTTTCTGAGCATTGAAGCTCTAACCTAACTTTCTCTGCAAAAAAGCTCTAACTGATGAAAATCAGCTTTTAGTGCTCTCAGAAGCTCAAAAACAGTGTTTCTGAGCATTGAAGCTCTAGCCTAACTTTCTCTGCAAAAAAGCTCTAACTGATGAAAATCTGTGTTCTGCTTTGCAAATTACATGAAAATTCATGAGAAAGAAAAAAATTTCATGTACTTGAGTTTTTCTCTTAAAATTGCATTCAGCACCTTTCTCTCACTGAGAAAGAAGCTTTTCAGCATCTGTGGCCTTGGATTCTTTTCATTTGCTTAGTTGCACTAACACAGCTTTTAGTGCTCTCAGAAGCCCAAAAACAGTGTTTCTGAGCATTGAAGCTCTAACCTAACTTTCTCTGCAAAAAAGCTCTAACAGCTGAAAATCAGCTTTTAGTGCTCTCAGAAGCTCAAAAACAGTGTTTCTGAGTATTGAGGCTCTAACCTAACTTTCTCTGCAAAAAAGCTCTAACTGATGAAAATCTGTGTTCTGCTTTGCAAATTACATGAGAATTCATGAGAAAGAAACAAATTTCATGTACTTGAGTTTTTCCTTTTAATATTGCATTAAGTAGCTTTCTCTCACTGAGAAAGAAGTTTTTCAGCATCTGTGGACTTGGATTCTTTTCATTTGCTTAGTGGTACTAACACAGGTTTTAGTGCTCTCAGAAGCTCAAAAACAGTGTTTCTGAGCATTGAGGCTCTAACCTAACTTTCTCTGCAAAAAAGCTCTAACTGATGAAAATCTGTGTTCTGCTTTGCAAATTACATGATAATTCATGAGAAAGAAACAAATTTCATGTACTTGAGTTTTTCTCTTCAAAATTGCATTCAGCACATTTCACTCACTGAGAAAGAAGCTTTTCAGCATCTGTGGCCTTGGATTGTTTTCATTTGCTTAGTTGCACTAACACAGCTTTTAGTGCTCTCAGAAGCTCAAAAACAGTGTTTCTGAGCATTGAAGCTCTAACCTAACTTTCTCTGCAAAAAAGCTCTAACTGATGAAAATCAGCTTTTAGTGCTCTCAGAAGCTCAAAAACGGTGTTTCTGAGCATTGAAGCTCTAACCTAACTTTCTCTGCAAAAAAGCTCTAACAGCTGAAAATCAGCTTTTAGTGCTCTCAGAAGCTCAAAAACAGTGTTTCTGAGCATTGAAGCTCTAACCTAACTTTCTCTGCAAAAAAGCTCTAACTGATGAAAATCAGCTTTTAGTGCTCTCAGAAGCTCAAAAACAGTGTTTCTGAGCATTGAAGCTCTAACCTAACTTTCTCTGCAAAAAAGCTCTAACTGATGAAAATCAGCTTTTAGTGCTCTCAGAAGCTCAAAAACAGTGTTTCTGAGCATTGAAGCTCTAACCTAACTTTCTCTGCAAAAAAGCTCTAACAGCTGAAAATCAGCTTTTAGTGCTCTTAGAAGCTCAAAAACAGTGTTTCTGAGCATTGAGGCTCTAACCTAACTTTCTCTGCAAAAAAGCTCTAACTGATGAAAATCTTTGTTCTGCTTTGCAAATTACATGATAATTCATGAGAAAGAAACAAATTTCATGTACTTGAGTTTTTCTCTTAAAAATGCATTCAGCACCTTTCTCTCACTGAGAAAGAAGCTTTTCAGCATCTGTGGCCTTGGAATCTTTTCATTTGCTTAGTTGCACTAACACAGCTTTTAGTGCTCTCAGAAGCTCAAAAACAGTGTTTCTGAGCATTGACGCTCTAACCTAACTTTCTCTGCAAAAAAGCTCTAACTGATGAAAATCAGCTTTTAGTGCTCTCAGAAGCTCAAAAACAGTGTTTCTGAGCATTGAAGCTCTAACCTAACTTTCTCTGCAAAAAAGCTCTAACTGATGAAAATCAGCTTTTAGTGCTCTCAGAAGCTCAAAAACAGTGTTTCTGAGCATTGAAGCTCTAACCTAACTTTCTCTGCAAAAAAGCTCTAACTGATGAAAATCAGCTTTTAGTGCTCTCAGAAGCTCAAAAACAGTGTTTCTGAGCATTGAAGCTCTAACCTAACTTTCTCTGCAAAAAAGCTCTAATAGCTGAAAATCAGCTTTTAGTGCTCTCAGAAGCTCAAAAACAGTGTTTCTGAGCATTGAAGCTCTAACCTAACTCTCTCTGCAAAAAAGCTCTAACTGATGAAAATCAGCTTTTAGTGCTCTCAGAAGCTCAAAAACAGCATTGAAGCTCTAACCTAACTTTCTCTGCAAAAAAGCTCTAACTGATGAAAATCAGCTTTTAGTGCTCTCAGAAGCTCAAAAACAGCATTGAAGCTCTAACCTAACTTTCTCTGCAAAAAAGCTCTAACTGATGAAAATCAGCTTTTAGTGCTCTCAGAAGCTCAAAAACAGTGTTTCTGAGCATTGAGGCTCTAACCTAACTTTCTCTGCAAAAAAGCTCTGACTGATGAAAATCTGTGTTCTGCTTTGCAAATTACATGATAATTCATGAGAAAGAAACAAATTTCATGTACTTGAGTTTTTCTCTTAAAAATGCATTCAGCACCTTTCTCTCACTGAGAAAGAAGCTTTTCAGCATCTGTGGCCTTGGATTCTTTTCATTTGCTTAGTTGCACTAACACAGCTTTTAGTGCTCTCAGAAGCTCAAAAACAGTGTTTCTGAGCATTGAAGCTCTAACCTAACTTTCTCTGCAAAAAAGCTCTAACTGATGAAAATCAGCTTTTAGTGCTCTCAGAAGCTCAAAAACAGTGTTTCTGAGCATTGAAGCTCTAACCTAACTTTCTCTGCAAAAAAGCTCTAATAGCTGAAAATCAGCTTTTAGTGCTCTCAGAAGCTCAAAAACAGTGTTTCTGAGCATTGAAGCTCTAACCTAACTTTCTCTGCAAAAAAGCTCTAACTGATGAAAATCAGCTTTTAGTGCTCTCAGAAGCTCAAAAACAGCATTGAAGCTCTAACCTAACTTCCTCTGCAAAAAAGCTCTAACTGATGAAAATCAGCTTTTAGTGCTCTCAGAAGCTCAAAAACAGTGTTTCTGAGCATTGAAGCTCTAACCTAACTTTCTCTGCAAAAAAGCTCTAACTGATGAAAATCAGGTTTTAATGTTCTCAGAAGCTCAAAAACAGTGTTTCTGAGAATTGAAGCTCTAACCTAACTTTCTCTGCAAAAAAGCTCTAACAGCTGAAAATCAGCTTTTAGTGCTCTCAGAAGCTCAAAAACAGTGTTTCTGAGCATTGAGGCTCTAACCTAACTTTCTCTGCAAAAAAGCTCTAACTGATGAAAATCTGTGTTCTGCTTTGCAAATTACATGATAATTCATGAGAAAGAAACAAATTTCATGTACTTGAGTTTTTCTCTTAAAAATGCATTCAGCACCTTTCTCTCACTGAGAAAGAAGCTTTTCAGCATCTGTGGCCTTGGATTCTTTTCATTTGCTTAGTTGCACTAACACAGCTTTTAGTGCTCTCAGAAGCTCAAAAACAGTGTTTCTGAGCATTGAAGCTCTAACCTAACTTTCTCTGCAAAAAAGCTCTAACTGATGAAAATCAGCTTTTAGTGCTCTCAGAAGCTCAAAAACAGTGTTTCTGAGCATTGAAGCTCTAACCTAACTTTCTCTGCAAAAAAGCTCTAATAGCTGAAAATCAGCTTTTAGTGCTCTCAGAAGCTCAAAAACAGTGTTTCTGAGCATTGAAGCTCTAACCTAACTTTCTCTGCAAAAAAGCTCTAACTGATGAAAATCAGCTTTTAGTGCTCTCAGAAGCTCAAAAACAGCATTGAAGCTCTAACCTAACTTCCTCTGCAAAAAAGCTCTAACTGATGAAAATCAGCTTTTAGTGCTCTCAGAAGCTCAAAAACAGTGTTTCTGAGCATTGAAGCTCTAACCTAACTTTCTCTGCAAAAAAGCTCTAACTGATGAAAATCAGGTTTTAGTGTTCTCAGAAGCTCAAAAACAGTGTTTCTGAGAATTGAAGCTCTAACCTAACTTTCTCTGCAAAAAAGCTCTAACAGCTGAAAATCAGCTTTTAGTGCTCTCAGAAGCTCAAAAACAGTGTTTCTGAGCATTGAGGCTCTAACCTAACTTTCTCTGCAAAAAAGCTCTAACTGATGAAAATCTGTGTTCTGCTTTGCAAATTACATGATAATTCATGAGAAAGAAACAAATTTCATGTACTTGAGTTTTTCTCTTAAAAATGCATTCAGCACCTTTCTCTCACTGAGAAAGAAGCTTTTCAGCATCTGTGGCCTTGGATTCTTTTCATTTGCTTAGTTGCACTAACACAGCTTTTAGTGCTCTCAGAAGCTCAAAAACAGTGTTTCTGAGCATTGAAGCTCTAACCTAACTTTCTCTGCAAAAAAGCTCTAACTGATGAAAATCAGCTTTTAGTGCTCTCAGAAGCTCAAAAACAGTGTTTCTGAGCATTGAAGCTCTAACCTAACTTTCTCTGCAAAAAAGCTCTAATAGCTGAAAATCAGCTTTTAGTGCTCTCAGAAGCTCAAAAACAGTGTTTCTGAGCATTGAAGCTCTAACCTAACTTTCTCTGCAAAAAAGCTCTAACTGATGAAAATCAGCTTTTAGTGCTCTCAGAAGCTCAAAAACAGTGTTTCTGAGCATTGAAGCTCTAACCTAACTTTCTCTGCAAAAAAGCTCTAACTGATGAAAATGAGGTTTTAGTGCTCTCAGAAGCTCAAAAACAGTGTTTCTGAGCATTGAAGCTCTAACCTAACTTTCTCTGCAAAAAAGCTCTAACAGCTGAAAATCATCTTTTAGTGCTCTCAGAAGCTCAAAAACAGTATTTCTGAGCATTGAAGCTCTAACCTAACTTTCTCTGCAAAAAAGCTCTAACTGATGAAAATCAGCTTTTAGTGCTCTCAGAAGCTCAAAAACAGTGTTTCTGAGCATTGAAGCTCTAACCTAACTTTCTCTGCAAAAAAGCTCTAACTGATGAAAATCAGCTTTTAGTGCTCTCAGAAGCTCAAAAATAGCATTGAAGCTCTAACCTAACTTTCTCTGCAAAAAAGCTCTAACTGATGAAAATCAGCTTTTAGTGCTCTCAGAAGCTCAAAAACAGTGTTTCTGAGCATTGAAACTCTAACCTAACTTTCTCTGCAAAAAAGCTCTAACTGATGAAAATCAGCTTTTAGTGCTCTCAGAAGCTCAAAAACAGTGTTTCTGAGCATTGAAGCTCTAACCTAACTTTCTCTGCAAAAAAGCTCTAACTGATGAAAATCAGCTTTTAGTGCTCTCAGAAGCTCAAAAACAGCATTGAAGCTCTAACCTAACTTTCTCTGCAAAAAAGCTCTAACAGCTGAAAATCAGGTTTTAGTGCTCTCAGAAGCTCAAAAACAGTGTTTCTGAGCATTGAAGCTCTAACCTAACTTTCTCTGCAAAAAAGCTCTAACTGATGAAAATCAGCTTTTAGTGCTCTCAGAAGCTCAAAAACAGTGTTTCTGAGCATTGAAGCTCTAACCTAACTTTCTCTGCAAAAAAGCTCTAACTGATGAAAATCTGTGTTCTGCTTTGCAAATTACATGATAATTCATGAGAAAGAAACAAATTTCATGTACTTGAGTTTTTCCTTTTAATATTGCATTAAGTAGCTTTCTCTCACTGAGAAAGAAGTTTTTCAGCATCTGTGGACTTGGATTCTTTTTATTTGCTTAGTGGCACTAACACAGGTTTTAGTGCTCTCAGAAGCTCAAAAACAGTGTTTCTGAGCATTGAGGCTCTAACCTAACTTTCTCTGCGAAAAAGCTCTAACTGATGAAAATCTGTGTTCTGCTTTGCAAATTACATGATAATTCATGAGAAAGAAACAAATTTCATGTACTTGAGTTTTTCTCTTAAAATTGCATTCAGCACATTTCACTCACTGAGAAAGAAGCTTTTCAGCATCTGTGGCCTTGGATTGTTTTCATTTGCTTAGTTGCACTAACACAGCTTTTAGTGCTCTCAGAAGCTCAAAAACAGTGTTTCTGAGCATTGAAGCTCTAACCTAACTTTCTCTGCAAGAAAGCTCTAACTGATGAAAATCAGCTTTTAGTGCTCTCAGAAGCTCAAAAACAGTGTTTCTGAGCATTGAAGCTCTAACATACCTTTCTCTGCAAAAAAGCTCTAACTGATGAAAATCAGCTTTTAGTGCTCTCAGAAGCTCAAAAACAGTGTTTCTGAGCATTGAAGCTCTAACCTAAATTTCTCTGCAAAAAAGCTCTAACTGATGAAAATCAGCTTGTAGTGCTCTCAGAAGCTCAAAAACAGTGTTTCTGAGCATTGAGGCTCTAACCTAACTTTCTCTGCAAAAAAGCTCTAACTGATGAAAATCTGTGTTCTGCTTTGCAAATTACATGATAATTCATGAGAAAGAAACAAATTTCATGTACTTGAGTTTTTCTCTTAAAAATGCATTCAGCACCTTTCTCTCACTGAGAAAGAAGCTTTTCAGCATCTGTGGCCTTGGATTCTTTTCATTTGCTTAGTTGCACTAACACAGCTTTTAGTGCTCTCAGAAGCTCAAAAACAGTGTTTCTGAGCATTAAAGCTCTAACCTAACTTTCTCTGCAAAAAAGCTCTAACTGATGAAAATCAGCTTTTAGTGCTCTCAGAAGCTCAAAAACAGTGTTTCTGAGCATTGAAGCTCTAACCTAACTTTCTCTGCAAAAAAGCTCTAACTGATGAAAATCAGGTTTTAGTGCTCTCAGAAGCTCAAAAACAGTGTTTCTGAGCATTGAAGCTCTAACCTAACTTTCTCTGCAAAAAAGCTCTAACTGATGAAAATCAGGTTTTAGTGCTCTCAGAAGCTCAAAAACAGTGTTTCTGAGCATTGAAGCTCTAACCTAACTTTCTCTGCAAAAAAGCTCTAACAGCTGAAAATCATCTTTTAGTGCTCTCAGAAGCTCAAAAACAGTATTTCTGAGCATTGAAGCTCTAACCTAACTTTCTCTGCAAAAAAGCTCTAACTGATGAAAATCAGCTTTTAGTGCTCTCAGAAGCTCAAAAACAGTGTTTCTGAGCATTGAAGCTCTAACCTAACTTTCTCTGCAAAAAAGCTCTAACTGATGAAAATCAGCTTTTAGTGCTCTCAGAAGCTCAAAAATAGCATTGAAGCTCTAACCTAACTTTCTCTGCAAAAAAGCTCTAACTGATGAAAATCAGCTTTTAGTGCTCTCAGAAGCTCAAAAACAGTGTTTCTGAGCATTGAAGCTCTAACCTAACTTTCTCTGCAAAAAAGCTCTAACTGATGAAAATCAGCTTTTAGTGCTCTCAGAAGCTCAAAAACAGTGTTTCTGAGCATTGAAGCTCTAACCTAACTTTCTCTGCAAAAAAGCTCTAACTGATGAAAATCAGGTTTTAGTGCTCTCAGAAGCTCAAAAACAGTGTTTCTGAGCATTGAAGCTCTAACCTAACTTTCTCTGCAAAAAAGCTCTAACAGCTGAAAATCATCTTTTAGTGCTCTCAGAAGCTCAAAAACAGTATTTCTGAGCATTGAAGCTCTAACCTAACTTTCTCTGCAAAAAAGCTCTAACTGATGAAAATCAGCTTTTAGTGCTCTCAGAAGCTCAAAAATAGCATTGAAGCTCTAACCTAACTTTCTCTGCAAAAAAGCTCTAACTGATGAAAATCAGCTTTTAGTGCTCTCAGAAGCTCAAAAACAGTGTTTCTGAGCATTGAAACTCTAACCTAACTTTCTCTGCAAAAAAGCTCTAACTGATGAAAATCAGCTTTTAGTGCTCTCAGAAGCTCAAAAACAGTGTTTCTGAGCATTGAAGCTCTAACCTAACTTTCTCTGCAAAAAAGCTCTAACTGATGAAAATCAGCTTTTAGTGCTCTCAGAAGCTCAAAAACAGCATTGAAGCTCTAACCTAACTTTCTCTGCAAAAAAGCTCTAACAGCTGAAAATCAGGTTTTAGTGCTCTCAGAAGCTCAAAAACAGTGTTTCTGAGCATTGAAGCTCTAACCTAACTTTCTCTGCAAAAAAGCTCTAACTGATGAAAATCAGCTTTTAGTGCTCTCAGAAGCTCAAAAACAGTGTTTCTGAGCATTGAAGCTCTAACCTAACTTTCTCTGCAAAAAAGCTCTAACTGATGAAAATCAGCTTTTAGTGCTCTCAGAAGCTCAAAAACAGCATTGAAGCTCTAACCTAACTTTCTCTGCAAAAAAGCTCTAACTGATGAAAATCAGCTTTTAGTGCTCTCAGAAGCTCAAAAACAGTGTTTCTGAGAATTGAAGCTCTAACCTAACTTTCTCTGCAAAAAAGCTCTAACTGATGAAAATCAGCTTTTTAGTGCTCTCAGAAGCTCAAAAACAGTGTTTCTGAGCATTGAAGCTCTAACCTAACTTTCTCTGCAAAAAAGCTCTAACTGATGAAAATCTGTGTTCTGCTTTGCAAATTACATGATAATTCATGAGAAAGAAACAAATTTCATGTACTTGAGTTTTTCCTTTTAATATTGCATTAAGTAGCTTTCTCTCACTGAGAAAGAAGTTTTTCAGCATCTGTGGACTTGGATTCTTTTTATTTGCTTAGTGGCACTAACACAGGTTTTAGTCCTCTCAGAAGCTCAAAAACAGTGTTTCTGAGCATTGAGGCTCTAACCTAACTTTCTCTGCGAAAAAGCTCTAACTGATGAAAATCTGTGTTCTGCTTTGCAAATTACATGATAATTCATGAGAAAGAAACAAATTTCATGTACTTGAGTTTTTCTCTTAAAATTGCATTCAGCACATTTCACTCACTGAGAAAGAAGCTTTTCAGCATCTGTGGCCTTGGATTGTTTTCATTTGCTTAGTTGCACTAACACAGCTTTTAGTGCTCTCAGAAGCTCAAAAACAGTGTTTCTGAGCATTGAAGCTCTAACCTAACTTTCTCTGCAAGAAAGCTCTAACTGATGAAAATCAGCTTTTAGTGCTCTCAGAAGCTCAGAAACACTGTTTTTGAGCATTGAAGCTCTAACCTAACTTTCTCTGCAAAAAAGCTCTAACTGATGAAAATCAGCTTTTAGTGCTCTCAGAAGCTCAAAAACAGTGTTTCTGAGCATTGAAGCTCTAACCTAACTTTCTCTGCAAAAAAGCTCTAACAGCTGAAAATCAGCTTTTAGTGCTCTCAGAAGCTCAAAAACAGTGTTTCTGAGCATTGAGGCTCTAACCTAACTTTCTCTGCAAAAAAGCTCTAACTGATGAAAATCTGTGTTCTGCTTTGCAAATTACATGATAATTCATGAGAAAGAAACAAATTTCATGTACTTGAGTTTTTTTCTTAAAAATGCATTCAGCACCTTTCTCTCACTAAGAAGCTTTTCAGCATCTGTGGCCTTGGATTCTTTTCATTTGCTTAGTTGCACTAACACAGCTTTTAGTGCTCTCAGAAGCTCAAAAACAGTGTTTCTGAGCATTGAAGCTCTAACCTAACTTTCTCTGCAAAAAAGCTCTAACTGATGAAAATCAGCTTTTAGTGCTCTCAGAAGCTCAAAAACGGTGTTTCTGAGCATTGAAGCTCTAACCTAACTTTCTCTGCAAAAAAGCTCTAACTGATGAAAATCAGCTTTTAGTGCTCTCAGAAGCTCAAAAACAGTGTTTCTGAGCATTGAAGCTCTAACCTAACTTTCTCTGCAAAAAAGCTCTAACAGCTGAAAATCAGCTTTTAGTGCTCTCAGAAGCTCAAAAACAGTGTTTCTGAGCATTGAGGCTCTAACCTAACTTTCTCTGCAAAAAAGCTCTAACTGATGAAAATCTTTGTTCTGCTTTGCAAATTACATGATAATTCATGAGAAAGAAACAAATTTCATGTACTTGAGTTTTTCTCTTAAAAATGCATTCAGCACCTTTCTCTCACTGAGAAAGAAGCTTTTCAGCATCTGTGGCCTTGGAATCTTTTCATTTGCTTAGTTGCACTAACACAGCTTTTAGTGCTCTCAGAAGCTCAAAAACAGTGTTTCTGAGCATTGAAGCTCTAACCTAACTTTCTCTGCAAAAAAGCTCTAACTGATGAAAATCAGCTTTTAGTGCTCTCAGAAGCTCAAAAACAGTGTTTCTGAGCATTGAAGCTCTAACCTAACTTTCTCTGCAAAAAAGCTCTAACTGATGAAAATCAGCTTTTAGTGCTCTCAGAAGCTCAAAAATAGCATTGAAGCTCTAACCTAACTTTCTCTGCAAAAAAGCTCTAACTGATGAAAATCAGCTTTTAGTGCTCTCAGAAGCTCAAAAACAGTGTTTCTGAGCATTGAAGCTCTAACCTAACTTTCTCTGCAAAAAAGCTCTAACTGATGAAAATCTGTGTTCTGCTTTGCAAATTACATGATAATTCATGAGAAAGAAACAAATTTCATGTACTTGAGTTTTTCCTTTTAATATTGCATTAAGTAGCTTTCTCTCACTGAGAAAGAAGTTTTTCAGCATCTGTGGACTTGGATTCTTTTTATTTGCTTAGTGGCACTAACACAGGTTTTAGTGCTCTCAGAAGCTCAAAAACAGTGTTTCTGAGCATTGAGGCTCTAACCTAACTTTCTCTGCGAAAAAGCTCTAACTGATGAAAATCTGTGTTCTGCTTTGCAAATTACATGATAATTCATGAGAAAGAAACAAATTTCATGTACTTGAGTTTTTCTCTTAAAATTGCATTCAGCACATTTCACTCACTGAGAAAGAAGCTTTTCAGCATCTGTGGCCTTGGATTCTTTTCATTTGCTTAGTTGCACTAACACAGCTTTTAGTGCTCTCAGAAGCTCAAAAACAGTGTTTCTGAGCATTGAAGCTCTAACCTAACTTTCTCTGCAAGAAAGCTCTAACTGATGAAAATCAGCTTTTAGTGCTCTCAGAAGCTCAAAAACAGTGTTTCTGAGCATTGAAGCTCTAACCTAACTTTCTCTGCAAAAAAGCTCTAACTGATGAAAATCTGTGTTCTGCTTTGCAAATTACATGATAATTCATGAGAAAGAAACAAATTTCATGGACTTGAGTTTTTCCTTTTAATATTGCATTAAGTAGCTTTCTCTCACTGAGAAAGAAGTTTTTCAGCATCTGTGGACTTGGATTCTTTTTATTTGCTTAGTGGCACTAACACAGGTTTTAGTGCTCTCAGAAGCTCAAAAACAGTGTTTCTGAGCATTGAGGCTCTAACCTAACTTTCTCTGCGAAAAAGCTCTAACTGATGAAAATCAGGTTTTAGTGCTCTCAGAAGCTCAAAAACAGTGTTTCTGAGCATTGAAGCTCTAACCTAACTTTCTCTGCAAAAAAGCTCTAACAGCTGAAAATCAGCTTTTAGTGCTCTCAGAAGCTCAAAAACAGTGTTTCTGAGCATTGAGGCTCTAACCTAACTTTCTCTGCAAAAAAGCTCTAACTGATGAAAATCTTTGTTCTGCTTTGCAAATTACATGATAATTCATGAGAAAGAAACAAATTTCATGTACTTGAGTTTTTCTCTTAAAAATGCATTCAGCACCTTTCTCTCACTGAGAAAAAAGCTTTTCAGCATCTGTGGCCTTGGAATCTTTTCATTTGCTTAGTTGCACTAACACAGCTTTAGTGCTCTCAGAAGCTCAAAAACAGTGTTTCTGAGCATTGAAGCTCTAACCTAACTTTCTCTGCAAAAAAGCTCTAACTGATGAAAATCAGCTTTTAGTGCTCTCAGAAGCTCAAAAACAGTGTTTCTGAGCATTGAAGCTCTAACCTAACTTTCTCTGCAAAAAAGCTCTAACTGATGAAAATCAGCTTTTAGTGCTCTCAGAAGCTCAAAAATAGCATTGAAGCTCTAACCTAACTTTCTCTGCAAAAAAGCTCTAACTGATGAAAATCAGCTTTTAGTGCTCTCAGAAGCTCAAAAACAGTGTTTCTGAGCATTGAAGCTCTAACCTAACTTTCTCTGCAAAAAAGCTCTAACTGATGAAAATCTGTGTTCTGCTTTGCAAATTACATGATAATTCATGAGAAAGAAACAAATTTCATGTACTTGAGTTTTTCCTTTTAATATTGCATTAAGTAGCTTTCTCTCACTGAGAAAGAAGTTTTTCAGCATCTGTGGACTTGGATTCTTTTTATTTGCTTAGTGGCACTAACACAGCTTTTAGTGCTCTCAGAAGCTCAAAAACAGTGTTTCTGAGCATTGAAGCTCTAACCTAACTTTCTCTGCAAGAAAGCTCTAACTGATGAAAATCAGCTTTTAGTGCTCTCAGAAGCTCAAAAACAGTGTTTCTGAGCATTGAAGCTCTAACCTAACTTTCTCTGCAAAAAAGCTCTAACTGATGAAAATCAGCTTTTAGTGCTCTCAGAAGCTCAAAAACAGTGTTTCTGAGCATTGAAGCTCTAACCTAACTTTCTCTGCAAAAAAGCTCTAACTGATGAAAATCTGTGTTCTGCTTTGCAAATTACATGATAATTCATGAGAAAGAAACAAATTTCATGGACTTGAGTTTTTCCTTTTAATATTGCATTAAGTAGCTTTCTCTCACTGAGAAAGAAGTTTTTCAGCATCTGTGGACTTGGATTCTTTTTATTTGCTTAGTGGCACTAACACAGGTTTTAGTGCTCTCAGAAGCTCAAAAACAGTGTTTCTGAGCATTGAGGCTCTAACCTAACTTTCTCTGCGAAAAAGCTCTAACTGATGAAAATCAGGTTTTAGTGCTCTCAGAAGCTCAAAAACAGTGTTTCTGAGCATTGAAGCTCTAACCTAACTTTCTCTGCAAAAAAGCTCTAACAGCTGAAAATCAGGTTTTAGTGCTCTCAGAAGCTCAAAAACAGTGTTTCTGAGCATTGAGGCTCTAACCTAACTTTCTCTGCAAAAAAGCTCTAACTGATGAAAATCTGTGTTCTGCTTTGCAAATTACATGATAATTCATGAGAAAGAAACAAATTTCATGTACTTGAGTTTTTTTCTTAAAAATGCATTCAGCACCTTTCTCTCACTGAGAAAGAAGCTTTTCAGCATCTGTGGCCTTGGATTCTTTTCATTTGCTTAGTTGCACTAACACAGCTTTTAGTGCTCTCAGAAGCTCAAAAACAGTGTTTCTGAGCATTAAAGCTCTAACCTAACTTTCTCTGCAAAAAAGCTCTAACTGATGAAAATCAGCTTTTAGTGCTCTCAGAAGCTCAAAAACAGCATTGAAGCTCTAACCTAACTTTCTCTGCAAAAAAGCACTAACTGATGAAAATCAGCTTTTAGTGCTCTCAGAAGCTCAAAAACAGTGTTTCTGAGAATTGAAGCTCTAACCTAACTTTCTCTGCAAAAAAGCTCTAACTGATGAAAATCAGCTTTTAGTGCTCTCAGAAGCTCAAAAACAGTGTTTCTGAGCATTGAAGCTCTAACCTAACTTTCTCTGCAAAAAAGCTCTAACTGATGAAAATCTGTGTTCTGCTTTGCAAATTACATGATAATTCATGAGAAAGAAACAAATTTCATGTACTTGAGTTTTTCTCTTAAAATTGCATTCAGCACATTTCACTCACTGAGAAAGAAGCTTTTCAGCATCTGTGGCCTTGGATTGTTTTCATTTGCTTAGTTGCACTAACACAGCTTTTAGTGCTCTCAGAAGCTCAAAAACAGTGTTTCTGAGCATTGAAGCTCTAACCTAACTTTCTCTGCAAAAAAGCTCTAACAGCTGAAAATCAGCTTTTAGTGCTCTCAGAAGCTCAAAAACAGTGTTTCTGAGCATTGAGGCTCTAACCTAACTTTCTCTGCAAAAAAGCTCTAACTGATGAAAATCTTTGTTCTGCTTTGCAAATTACATGATAATTCATGAGAAAGAAACAAATTTCATGTACTTGAGTTTTTCTCTTAAAAATGCATTCAGCACCTTTCTCTCACTGAGAAAGAAGCTTTTCAGCATCTGTGGCCTTGGAATCTTTTCATTTGCTTAGTTGCACTAACACAGCTTTTAGTGCTCTCAGAAGCTCAAAAACAGTGTTTCTGAGCATTGAAGCTCTAACCTAACTTTCTCTGCAAAAAAGCTCTAACTGATGAAAATCAGCTTTTAGTGCTCTCAGAAGCTCAAAAACAGTGTTTCTGAGCATTGAAGCTCTAACCTAACTTTCTCTGCAAAAAAGCTCTAACTGATGAAAATCAGCTTTTAGTGCTCTCAGAAGCTCAAAAATAGCATTGAAGCTCTAACCTAACTTTCTCTGCAAAAAAGCTCTAACTGATGAAAATCAGCTTTTAGTGCTCTCAGAAGCTCAAAAACAGTGTTTCTGAGCATTGAAGCTCTAACCTAACTTTCTCTGCAAAAAAGCTCTAACTGATGAAAATCTGTGTTCTGCTTTGCAAATTACATGATAATTCATGAGAAAGAAACAAATTTCATGTACTTGAGTTTTTCCTTTTAATATTGCATTAAGTAGCTTTCTCTCACTGAGAAAGAAGTTTTTCAGCATCTGTGGACTTGGATTCTTTTTATTTGCTTAGTGGCACTAACACAGGTTTTAGTGCTCTCAGAAGCTCAAAAACAGTGTTTCTGAGCATTGAGGCTCTAACCTAACTTTCTCTGCGAAAAAGCTCTAACTGATGAAAATCTGTGTTCTGCTTTGCAAATTACATGATAATTCATGAGAAAGAAACAAATTTCATGTACTTGAGTTTTTCTCTTAAAATTGCATTCAGCACATTTCACTCACTGAGAAAGAAGCTTTTCAGCATCTGTGGCCTTGGATTCTTTTCATTTGCTTAGTTGCACTAACACAGCTTTTAGTGCTCTCAGAAGCTCAAAAACAGTGTTTCTGAGCATTGAAGCTCTAACCTAACTTTCTCTGCAAGAAAGCTCTAACTGATGAAAATCAGCTTTTAGTGCTCTCAGAAGCTCAAAAACAGTGTTTCTGAGCATTGAAGCTCTAACCTAACTTTCTCTGCAAAAAAGCTCTAACTGATGAAAATCTGTGTTCTGCTTTGCAAATTACATGATAATTCATGAGAAAGAAACAAATTTCATGGACTTGAGTTTTTCCTTTTAATATTGCATTAAGTAGCTTTCTCTCACTGAGAAAGAAGTTTTTCAGCATCTGTGGACTTGGATTCTTTTTATTTGCTTAGTGGCACTAACACAGGTTTTAGTGCTCTCAGAAGCTCAAAAACAGTGTTTCTGAGCATTGAGGCTCTAACCTAACTTTCTCTGCGAAAAAGCTCTAACTGATGAAAATCAGGTTTTAGTGCTCTCAGAAGCTCAAAAACAGTGTTTCTGAGCATTGAAGCTCTAACCTAACTTTCTCTGCAAAAAAGCTCTAACAGCTGAAAATCAGCTTTTAGTGCTCTCAGAAGCTCAAAAACAGTGTTTCTGAGCATTGAGGCTCTAACCTAACTTTCTCTGCAAAAAAGCTCTAACTGATGAAAATCTTTGTTCTGCTTTGCAAATTACATGATAATTCATGAGAAAGAAACAAATTTCATGTACTTGAGTTTTTCTCTTAAAAATGCATTCAGCACCTTTCTCTCACTGAGAAAGAAGCTTTTCAGCATCTGTGGCCTTGGAATCTTTTCATTTGCTTAGTTGCACTAACACAGCTTTAGTGCTCTCAGAAGCTCAAAAACAGTGTTTCTGAGCATTGAAGCTCTAACCTAACTTTCTCTGCAAAAAAGCTCTAACTGATGAAAATCAGCTTTTAGTGCTCTCAGAAGCTCAAAAACAGTGTTTCTGAGCATTGAAGCTCTAACCTAACTTTCTCTGCAAAAAAGCTCTAACTGATGAAAATCAGCTTTTAGTGCTCTCAGAAGCTCAAAAATAGCATTGAAGCTCTAACCTAACTTTCTCTGCAAAAAAGCTCTAACTGATGAAAATCAGCTTTTAGTGCTCTCAGAAGCTCAAAAACAGTGTTTCTGAGCATTGAAGCTCTAACCTAACTTTCTCTGCAAAAAAGCTCTAACTGATGAAAATCTGTGTTCTGCTTTGCAAATTACATGATAATTCATGAGAAAGAAACAAATTTCATGTACTTGAGTTTTTCCTTTTAATATTGCATTAAGTAGCTTTCTCTCACTGAGAAAGAAGTTTTTCAGCATCTGTGGACTTGGATTCTTTTTATTTGCTTAGTGGCACTAACACAGCTTTTAGTGCTCTCAGAAGCTCAAAAACAGTGTTTCTGAGCATTGAAGCTCTAACCTAACTTTCTCTGCAAGAAAGCTCTAACTGATGAAAATCAGCTTTTAGTGCTCTCAGAAGCTCAAAAACAGTGTTTCTGAGCATTGAAGCTCTAACCTAACTTTCTCTGCAAAAAAGCTCTAACTGATGAAAATCAGCTTTTAGTGCTCTCAGAAGCTCAAAAACAGTGTTTCTGAGCATTGAAGCTCTAACCTAACTTTCTCTGCAAAAAAGCTCTAACTGATGAAAATCTGTGTTCTGCTTTGCAAATTACATGATAATTCATGAGAAAGAAACAAATTTCATGGACTTGAGTTTTTCCTTTTAATATTGCATTAAGTAGCTTTCTCTCACTGAGAAAGAAGTTTTTCAGCATCTGTGGACTTGGATTCTTTTTATTTGCTTAGTGGCACTAACACAGGTTTTAGTGCTCTCAGAAGCTCAAAAACAGTGTTTCTGAGCATTGAGGCTCTAACCTAACTTTCTCTGCGAAAAAGCTCTAACTGATGAAAATCAGGTTTTAGTGCTCTCAGAAGCTCAAAAACAGTGTTTCTGAGCATTGAAGCTCTAACCTAACTTTCTCTGCAAAAAAGCTCTAACAGCTGAAAATCAGCTTTTAGTGCTCTCAGAAGCTCAAAAACAGTGTTTCTGAGCATTGAGGCTCTAACCTAACTTTCTCTGCAAAAAAGCTCTAACTGATGAAAATCTGTGTTCTGCTTTGCAAATTACATGATAATTCATGAGAAAGAAACAAATTTCATGTACTTGAGTTTTTTTCTTAAAAATGCATTCAGCACCTTTCTCTCACTGAGAAAGAAGCTTTTCAGCATCTGTGGCCTTGGATTCTTTTCATTTGCTTAGTTGCACTAACACAGCTTTTAGTGCTCTCAGAAGCTCAAAAACAGTGTTTCTGAGCATTAAAGCTCTAACCTAACTTTCTCTGCAAAAAAGCTCTAACTGATGAAAATCAGCTTTTAGTGCTCTCAGAAGCTCAAAAACAGCATTGAAGCTCTAACCTAACTTTCTCTGCAAAAAAGCACTAACTGATGAAAATCAGCTTTTAGTGCTCTCAGAAGCTCAAAAACAGTGTTTCTGAGAATTGAAGCTCTAACCTAACTTTCTCTGCAAAAAAGCTCTAACTGATGAAAATCAGCTTTTAGTGCTCTCAGAAGCTCAAAAACAGTGTTTCTGAGCATTGAAGCTCTAACCTAACTTTCTCTGCAAAAAAGCTCTAACTGATGAAAATCTGTGTTCTGCTTTGCAAATTACATGATAATTCATGAGAAAGAAACAAATTTCATGTACTTGAGTTTTTCTCTTAAAATTGCATTCAGCACATTTCACTCACTGAGAAAGAAGCTTTTCAGCATCTGTGGCCTTGGATTGTTTTCATTTGCTTAGTTGCACTAACACAGCTTTTAGTGCTCTCAGAAGCTCAAAAACAGTGTTTCTGAGCATTGAAGCTCTAACCTAACTTTCTCTGCAAGAAAGCTCTAACTGATGAAAATCAGCTTTTAGTGCTCTCAGAAGCTCAGAAACACTGTTTTTGAGCATTGAAGCTCTAACCTAACTTTCTCTGCAAAAAAGCTCTAACTGATGAAAATCAGCTTTTAGTGCTCTCAGAAGCTCAAAAACAGTGTTTCTGAGCATTGAAGCTCTAACCTAACTTTCTCTGCAAAAAAGCTCTAACTGATGAAAATCAGGTTTTAGTGCTCTCAGAAGCTCAAAAACAGTGTTTCTGAGCATTGAAGCTCTAACCTAACTTTCTCTGCAAAAAAGCTCTAACAGCTGAAAATCAGCTTTTAGTGCTCTCAGAAGCTCAAAAACAGTGTTTCTGAGCATTGAGGCTCTAACCTAACTTTCTCTGCAAAAAAGCTCTAACTGATGAAAATCTGTGTTCTGCTTTGCAAATTACATGATAATTCATGAGAAAGAAACAAATTTCATGTACTTGAGTTTTTTTCTTAAAAATGCATTCAGCACCTTTCTCTCACTGAGAAAGAAGCTTTTCAGCATCTGTGGTCTTGGATTCTTTTCATTTGCTTAGTTGCACTAACACAGCTTTTAGTGCTCTCAGAAGCTCAAAAACAGTGTTTCTGAGCATTGAAGCTCTAACCTAACTTTCTCTGCAAAAAAGCTCTAACTGATGAAAATCAGCTTTTAGTGCTCTCAGAAGCTCAAAAACGGTGTTTCTGAGCATTGAAGCTCTAACCTAACTTTCTCTGCAAAAAAGCTCTAAAAGCTGAAAATCAGCTTTTAGTGCTCTCAGAAGCTCAAAAACAGTGTTTCTGAGCATTGAAGCTCTAACCTAACTTTCTCTGCAAAAAAGCTCTAACAGCTGAAAATCAGCTTTTAGTGCTCTCAGAAGCTCAAAAACAGTGTTTCTGAGCATTGAGGCTCTAACCTAACTTTCTCTGCAAAAAAGCTCTAACTGATGAAAATCTTTGTTCTGCTTTGCAAATTACATGATAATTCATGAGAAAGAAACAAATTTCATGTACTTGAGTTTTTCCTTTTAATATTGCATTAAGTAGCTTTCTCTCACTGAGAAAGAAGTTTTTCAGCATCTGTGGACTTGGATTCTTTTTATTTGCTTAGTGGCACTAACACAGGTTTTAGTCCTCTCAGAAGCTCAAAAACAGTGTTTCTGAGCATTGAGGCTCTAACCTAACTTTCTCTGCGAAAAAGCTCTAACTGATGAAAATCTGTGTTCTGCTTTGCAAATTACATGATAATTCATGAGAAAGAAACAAATTTCATGTACTTGAGTTTTTCTCTTAAAATTGCATTCAGCACATTTCACTCACTGAGAAAGAAGCTTTTCAGCATCTGTGGCCTTGGATTGTTTTCATTTGCTTAGTTGCACTAACACAGCTTTTAGTGCTCTCAGAAGCTCAAAAACAGTGTTTCTGAGCATTGAAGCTCTAACCTAACTTTCTCTGCAAGAAAGCTCTAACTGATGAAAATCAGCTTTTAGTGCTCTCAGAAGCTCAGAAACACTGTTTTTGAGCATTGAAGCTCTAACCTAACTTTCTCTGCAAAAAAGCTCTAACTGATGAAAATCAGCTTTTAGTGCTCTCAGAAGCTCAAAAACAGTGTTTCTGAGCATTGAAGCTCTAACCTAACTTTCTCTGCAAAAAAGCTCTAACTGATGAAAATCAGGTTTTAGTGCTCTCAGAAGCTCAAAAACAGTGTTTCTGAGCATTGAAGCTCTAACCTAACTTTCTCTGCAAAAAAGCTCTAACAGCTGAAAATCAGCTTTTAGTGCTCTCAGAAGCTCAAAAACAGTGTTTCTGAGCATTGAGGCTCTAACCTAACTTTCTCTGCAAAAAAGCTCTAACTGATGAAAATCTGTGTTCTGCTTTGCAAATTACATGATAATTCATGAGAAAGAAACAAATTTCATGTACTTGAGTTTTTTTCTTAAAAATGCATTCAGCACCTTTCTCTCACTGAGAAAGAAGCTTTTCAGCATCTGTGGCCTTGGATTCTTTTCATTTGCTTAGTTGCACTAACACAGCTTTTAGTGCTCTCAGAAGCTCAAAAACAGTGTTTCTGAGCATTGAAGCTCTAACCTAACTTTCTCTGCAAAAAAGCTCTAACTGATGAAAATCAGCTTTTAGTGCTCTCAGAAGCTCAAAAACGGTGTTTCTGAGCATTGAAGCTCTAACCTAACTTTCTCTGCAAAAAAGCTCTAACAGCTGAAAATCAGGTTTTAGTGCTCTCAGAAGCTCAAAAACAGTGTTTCTGAGCATTGAAGCTCTAACCTAACTTTCTCTGCAAAAAAGCTCTAATAGCTGAAAATCAGCTTTTAGTGCTCTCAGAAGCTCAAAAACAGTGTTTCTGAGCATTGAAGCTCTAACCTAACTTTCTCTGCAAAAAAGCTCTAACTGATGAAAATCAGCTTTTAGTGCTCTCAGAAGCTCAAAAACAGTGTTTCTGAGCATTGAAGCTCTAACCTAACTTTCTCTGCAAAAAAGCTCTAACAGCTGAAAATCAGCTTTTAGTGCTCTCAGAAGCTCAAAAACAGTGTTTCTGAGCATTGAGGCTCTAACCTAACTTTCTCTGCAAAAAAGCTCTAACTGATGAAAATCTTTGTTCTGCTTTGCAAATTACATGATAATTCATGAGAAAGAAACAAATTTCATGTACTTGAGTTTTTCTCTTAAAAATGCATTCAGCACCTTTCTCTCACTGAGAAAGAAGCTTTTCAGCATCTGTGGCCTTGGAATCTTTTCATTTGCTTAGTTGCACTAACACAGCTTTTAGTGCTCTCAGAAGCTCAAAAACAGTGTTTCTGAGCATTGAAGCTCTAACCTAACTTTCTCTGCAAAAAAGCTCTAACTGATGAAAATCAGCTTTTAGTGCTCTCAGAAGCTCAAAAACAGTGTTTCTGAGCATTGAAGCTCTAACCTAACTTTCTCTGCAAAAAAGCTCTAACTGATGAAAATCAGCTTTTAGTGCTCTCAGAAGCTCAAAAATAGCATTGAAGCTCTAACCTAACTTTCTCTGCAAAAAAGCTCTAACTGATGAAAATCAGCTTTTAGTGCTCTCAGAAGCTCAAAAACAGTGTTTCTGAGCATTGAAGCTCTAACCTAACTTTCTCTGCAAAAAAGCTCTAACTGATGAAAATCTGTGTTCTGCTTTGCAAATTACATGATAATTCATGAGAAAGAAACAAATTTCATGTACTTGAGTTTTTCCTTTTAATATTGCATTAAGTAGCTTTCTCTCACTGAGAAAGAAGTTTTTCAGCATCTGTGGACTTGGATTCTTTTTATTTGCTTAGTGGCACTAACACAGGTTTTAGTGCTCTCAGAAGCTCAAAAACAGTGTTTCTGAGCATTGAGGCTCTAACCTAACTTTCTCTGCGAAAAAGCTCTAACTGATGAAAATCTGTGTTCTGCTTTGCAAATTACATGATAATTCATGAGAAAGAAACAAATTTCATGTACTTGAGTTTTTCTCTTAAAATTGCATTCAGCACATTTCACTCACTGAGAAAGAAGCTTTTCAGCATCTGTGGCCTTGGATTCTTTTCATTTGCTTAGTTGCACTAACACAGCTTTTAGTGCTCTCAGAAGCTCAAAAACAGTGTTTCTGAGCATTGAAGCTCTAACCTAACTTTCTCTGCAAGAAAGCTCTAACTGATGAAAATCAGCTTTTAGTGCTCTCAGAAGCTCAAAAACAGTGTTTCTGAGCATTGAAGCTCTAACCTAACTTTCTCTGCAAAAAAGCTCTAACTGATGAAAATCTGTGTTCTGCTTTGCAAATTACATGATAATTCATGAGAAAGAAACAAATTTCATGGACTTGAGTTTTTCCTTTTAATATTGCATTAAGTAGCTTTCTCTCACTGAGAAAGAAGTTTTTCAGCATCTGTGGACTTGGATTCTTTTTATTTGCTTAGTGGCACTAACACAGGTTTTAGTGCTCTCAGAAGCTCAAAAACAGTGTTTCTGAGCATTGAGGCTCTAACCTAACTTTCTCTGCGAAAAAGCTCTAACTGATGAAAATCAGGTTTTAGTGCTCTCAGAAGCTCAAAAACAGTGTTTCTGAGCATTGAAGCTCTAACCTAACTTTCTCTGCAAAAAAGCTCTAACAGCTGAAAATCAGCTTTTAGTGCTCTCAGAAGCTCAAAAACAGTGTTTCTGAGCATTGAGGCTCTAACCTAACTTTCTCTGCAAAAAAGCTCTAACTGATGAAAATCTTTGTTCTGCTTTGCAAATTACATGATAATTCATGAGAAAGAAACAAATTTCATGTACTTGAGTTTTTCTCTTAAAAATGCATTCAGCACCTTTCTCTCACTGAGAAAGAAGCTTTTCAGCATCTGTGGCCTTGGAATCTTTTCATTTGCTTAGTTGCACTAACACAGCTTTAGTGCTCTCAGAAGCTCAAAAACAGTGTTTCTGAGCATTGAAGCTCTAACCTAACTTTCTCTGCAAAAAAGCTCTAACTGATGAAAATCAGCTTTTAGTGCTCTCAGAAGCTCAAAAACAGTGTTTCTGAGCATTGAAGCTCTAACCTAACTTTCTCTGCAAAAAAGCTCTAACTGATGAAAATCAGCTTTTAGTGCTCTCAGAAGCTCAAAAATAGCATTGAAGCTCTAACCTAACTTTCTCTGCAAAAAAGCTCTAACTGATGAAAATCAGCTTTTAGTGCTCTCAGAAGCTCAAAAACAGTGTTTCTGAGCATTGAAGCTCTAACCTAACTTTCTCTGCAAAAAAGCTCTAACTGATGAAAATCTGTGTTCTGCTTTGCAAATTACATGATAATTCATGAGAAAGAAACAAATTTCATGTACTTGAGTTTTTCCTTTTAATATTGCATTAAGTAGCTTTCTCTCACTGAGAAAGAAGTTTTTCAGCATCTGTGGACTTGGATTCTTTTTATTTGCTTAGTGGCACTAACACAGCTTTTAGTGCTCTCAGAAGCTCAAAAACAGTGTTTCTGAGCATTGAAGCTCTAACCTAACTTTCTCTGCAAGAAAGCTCTAACTGATGAAAATCAGCTTTTAGTGCTCTCAGAAGCTCAAAAACAGTGTTTCTGAGCATTGAAGCTCTAACCTAACTTTCTCTGCAAAAAAGCTCTAACTGATGAAAATCAGCTTTTAGTGCTCTCAGAAGCTCAAAAACAGTGTTTCTGAGCATTGAAGCTCTAACCTAACTTTCTCTGCAAAAAAGCTCTAACTGATGAAAATCTGTGTTCTGCTTTGCAAATTACATGATAATTCATGAGAAAGAAACAAATTTCATGGACTTGAGTTTTTCCTTTTAATATTGCATTAAGTAGCTTTCTCTCACTGAGAAAGAAGTTTTTCAGCATCTGTGGACTTGGATTCTTTTTATTTGCTTAGTGGCACTAACACAGGTTTTAGTGCTCTCAGAAGCTCAAAAACAGTGTTTCTGAGCATTGAGGCTCTAACCTAACTTTCTCTGCGAAAAAGCTCTAACTGATGAAAATCAGGTTTTAGTGCTCTCAGAAGCTCAAAAACAGTGTTTCTGAGCATTGAAGCTCTAACCTAACTTTCTCTGCAAAAAAGCTCTAACAGCTGAAAATCAGCTTTTAGTGCTCTCAGAAGCTCAAAAACAGTGTTTCTGAGCATTGAAGCTCTAACCTAACTTTCTCTGCAAAAAAGCTCTAACTGATGAAAATCAGCTTTTAGTGCTCTCAGAAGCTCAAAAACAGCATTGAAGCTCTAACCTAACTTTCTCTGCAAAAAAGCACTAACTGATGAAAATCAGCTTTTAGTGCTCTCAGAAGCTCAAAAACAGTGTTTCTGAGAATTGAAGCTCTAACCTAACTTTCTCTGCAAAAAAGCTCTAACTGATGAAAATCAGCTTTTAGTGCTCTCAGAAGCTCAAAAACAGTGTTTCTGAGCATTGAAGCTCTAACCTAACTTTCTCTGCAAAAAAGCTCTAACTGATGAAAATCTGTGTTCTGCTTTGCAAATTACATGATAATTCATGAGAAAGAAACAAATT
This sequence comes from Acrossocheilus fasciatus, assembly GCA_036784905.1. Taxonomy (NCBI): domain Eukaryota; kingdom Metazoa; phylum Chordata; class Actinopteri; order Cypriniformes; family Cyprinidae; genus Acrossocheilus; species Acrossocheilus fasciatus. Next base: position 24,637,174 of record CM071947.1, on the reverse strand, counting down.
TCATGTACTTGAGTTTTTCTCTTAAAATTGCATTCAGCACATTTCACTCACTGAGAAAGAAGCTTTTCAGCATCTGTGGCCTTGGATTGTTTTCATTTGCTTAGTTGCACTAACACAGCTTTTAGTGCTCTCAGAAGCTCAAAAACAGTGTTTCTGAGCATTGAAGCTCTAACCTAACTTTCTCTGCAAGAAAGCTCTAACTGATGAAAATCAGCTTTTAGTGCTCTCAGAAGCTCAGAAACACTGTTTTTGAGCATTGAAGCTCTAACCTAACTTTCTCTGCAAAAAAGCTCTAACTGATGAAAATCAGCTTTTAGTGCTCTCAGAAGCTCAAAAACAGTGTTTCTGAGCATTGAAGCTCTAACCTAACTTTCTCTGCAAAAAAGCTCTAACTGATGAAAATCAGGTTTTAGTGCTCTCAGAAGCTCAAAAACAGTGTTTCTGAGCATTGAAGCTCTAACCTAACTTTCTCTGCAAAAAAGCTCTAACAGCTGAAAATCAGCTTTTAGTGCTCTCAGAAGCTCAAAAACAGTGTTTCTGAGCATTGAGGCTCTAACCTAACTTTCTCTGCAAAAAAGCTCTAACTGATGAAAATCTGTGTTCTGCTTTGCAAATTACATGATAATTCATGAGAAAGAAACAAATTTCATGTACTTGAGTTTTTTTCTTAAAAATGCATTCAGCACCTTTCTCTCACTGAGAAAGAAGCTTTTCAGCATCTGTGGTCTTGGATTCTTTTCATTTGCTTAGTTGCACTAACACAGCTTTTAGTGCTCTCAGAAGCTCAAAAACAGTGTTTCTGAGCATTGAAGCTCTAACCTAACTTTCTCTGCAAAAAAGCTCTAACTGATGAAAATCAGCTTTTAGTGCTCTCAGAAGCTCAAAAACGGTGTTTCTGAGCATTGAAGCTCTAACCTAACTTTCTCTGCAAAAAAGCTCTAAAAGCTGAAAATCAGCTTTTAGTGCTCTCAGAAGCTCAAAAACAGTGTTTCTGAGCATTGAAGCTCTAACCTAACTTTCTCTGCAAAAAAGCTCTAACAGCTGAAAATCAGCTTTTAGTGCTCTCAGAAGCTCAAAAACAGTGTTTCTGAGCATTGAGGCTCTAACCTAACTTTCTCTGCAAAAAAGCTCTAACTGATGAAAATCTTTGTTCTGCTTTGCAAATTACATGATAATTCATGAGAAAGAAACAAATTTCATGTACTTGAGTTTTTCCTTTTAATATTGCATTAAGTAGCTTTCTCTCACTGAGAAAGAAGTTTTTCAGCATCTGTGGACTTGGATTCTTTTTATTTGCTTAGTGGCACTAACACAGGTTTTAGTCCTCTCAGAAGCTCAAAAACAGTGTTTCTGAGCATTGAGGCTCTAACCTAACTTTCTCTGCGAAAAAGCTCTAACTGATGAAAATCTGTGTTCTGCTTTGCAAATTACATGATAATTCATGAGAAAGAAACAAATTTCATGTACTTGAGTTTTTCTCTTAAAATTGCATTCAGCACATTTCACTCACTGAGAAAGAAGCTTTTCAGCATCTGTGGCCTTGGATTGTTTTCATTTGCTTAGTTGCACTAACACAGCTTTTAGTGCTCTCAGAAGCTCAAAAACAGTGTTTCTGAGCATTGAAGCTCTAACCTAACTTTCTCTGCAAGAAAGCTCTAACTGATGAAAATCAGCTTTTAGTGCTCTCAGAAGCTCAGAAACACTGTTTTTGAGCATTGAAGCTCTAACCTAACTTTCTCTGCAAAAAAGCTCTAACTGATGAAAATCAGCTTTTAGTGCTCTCAGAAGCTCAAAAACAGTGTTTCTGAGCATTGAAGCTCTAACCTAACTTTCTCTGCAAAAAAGCTCTAACTGATGAAAATCAGGTTTTAGTGCTCTCAGAAGCTCAAAAACAGTGTTTCTGAGCATTGAAGCTCTAACCTAACTTTCTCTGCAAAAAAGCTCTAACAGCTGAAAATCAGCTTTTAGTGCTCTCAGAAGCTCAAAAACAGTGTTTCTGAGCATTGAGGCTCTAACCTAACTTTCTCTGCAAAAAAGCTCTAACTGATGAAAATCTGTGTTCTGCTTTGCAAATTACATGATAATTCATGAGAAAGAAACAAATTTCATGTACTTGAGTTTTTTTCTTAAAAATGCATTCAGCACCTTTCTCTCACTGAGAAAGAAGCTTTTCAGCATCTGTGGCCTTGGATTCTTTTCATTTGCTTAGTTGCACTAACACAGCTTTTAGTGCTCTCAGAAGCTCAAAAACAGTGTTTCTGAGCATTGAAGCTCTAACCTAACTTTCTCTGCAAAAAAGCTCTAACTGATGAAAATCAGCTTTTAGTGCTCTCAGAAGCTCAAAAACGGTGTTTCTGAGCATTGAAGCTCTAACCTAACTTTCTCTGCAAAAAAGCTCTAACAGCTGAAAATCAGCTTTTAGTGCTCTCAGAAGCTCAAAAACGGTGTTTCTGAGCATTGAAGCTCTAACCTAACTTTCTCTGCAAAAAAGCTCTAACTGATGAAAATCAGCTTTTAGTGCTCTCAGAAGCTCAAAAACGGTGTTTCTGAGCATTGAAGCTCTAACCTAACTTTCTCTGCAAAAAAGCTCTAACTGAAGAAAATCAGCTTTTAGTGCTCTCAGAAGCTCAAAAACAGTGTTTCTGAGCATTGAAGCTCTAACCTAACTTTCTCTGCAAAAAAGCTCTAACTGATGAAAATCAGCTTTTAGTGCTCTCAGAAGCTCAAAAACAGTGTTTCTGAGCATTGAAGCTCTAACCTAACTTTCTCTGCAAAAAAGCTCTAACAGCTGAAAATCAGCTTTTAGTGCTCTCAGAAGCTCAAAAACAGTGTTTCTGAGCATTGAGGCTCTAACCTAACTTTCTCTGCAAAAAAGCTCTAACTGATGAAAATCTTTGTTCTGCTTTGCAAATTACATGATAATTCATGAGAAAGAAACAAATTTCATGTACTTGAGTTTTTCTCTTGAAAATGCATTCAGCACCTTTCTCTCACTGAGAAAGAAGCTTTTCAGCATCTGTGGCCTTGGATTCTTTTTATTTGCTTAGTGGCACTAACACAGGTTTTAGTCCTCTCAGAAGCTCAAAAACAGTGTTTCTGAGCATTGAGGCTCTAACCTAACTTTCTCTGCGAAAAAGCTCTAACTGATGAAAATCTGTGTTCTGCTTTGCAAATTACATGATAATTCATGAGAAAGAAACAAATTTCATGTACTTGAGTTTTTCTCTTAAAATTGCGTTCAGCACATTTCACTCACTGAGAAAGAAGCTTTTCAGCATCTGTGGCCTTGGATTGTTTTCATTTGCTTAGTTGCACTAACACAGCTTTTAGTGCTCTCAGAAGCTCAAAAACAGTGTTTCTGAGCATTGAAGCTCTAACCTAACTTTCTCTGCAAGAAAGCTCTAACTGATGAAAATCAGCTTTTAGTGCTCTCAGAAGCTCAGAAACACTGTTTTTGAGCATTGAAGCTCTAACCTAACTTTCTCTGCAAAAAAGCTCTAACAGCTGAAAATCAGCTTTTAGTGCTCTCAGAAGCTCAAAAACGGTGTTTCTGAGCATTGAAGCTCTAACCTAACTTTCTCTGCAAAAAAGCTCTAACTGATGAAAATCAGCTTTTAGTGCTCTCAGAAGCTCAAAAACGGTGTTTCTGAGCATTGAAGCTCTAACCTAACTTTCTCTGCAAAAAAGCTCTAACTGATGAAAATCAGCTTTTAGTGCTCTCAGAAGCTCAAAAACAGTGTTTCTGAGCATTGAAGCTCTAACCTAACTTTCTCTGCAAAAAAGCTCTAACTGATGAAAATCAGCTTTTAGTGCTCTCAGAAGCTCAAAAACAGTGTTTCTGAGCATTGAAGCTCTAACCTAACTTTCTCTGCAAAAAAGCTCTAACTGATGAAAATCTTTGTTCTGCTTTGCAAATTACATGATAATTCATGAGAAAGAAACAAATTTCATGTACTTGAGTTTTTCTCTTAAAAATGCATTCAGCACCTTTCTCTCACTGAGAAAGAAGCTTTTCAGCATCTGTGGCCTTGGAATCTTTTCATTTGCTGAGTTGCACTAACACAGCTTTTAGTGCTCTCAGAAGCTCAAAAACAGTGTTTCTGAGCATTGAAGCTCTAACCTAACTTTCTCTGCAAGAAAGCTCTAACTGATGAAAATCAGCTTTTAGTGCTCTCAGAAGCTCAGAAACACTGTTTTTGAGCATTGAAGCTCTAACCTAACTTTCTCTGCAAAAAAGCTCTAACTGATGAAAATAAGCTTTTAGTGCTCTCAGAAGCTCAAAAACAGTGTTTCTGAGCATTGAAGCTCTAACCTAACTTTCTCTGCAAAAAAGCTCTAACAGCTGAAAATCAGCTTTTAGTGCTCTCAGAAGCTCAAAAACAGTGTTTCTGAGCATTGAGGCTCTAACCTAACTTTCTCTGCAAAAAAGCTCTAACTGATGAAAATCTGTGTTCTGCTTTGCAAATTACATGATAATTCATGAGAAAGAAACAAATTTCATGTACTTGAGTTTTTTTCTTAAAAATGCATTCAGCACCTTTCTCTCACTAAGAAGCTTTTCAGCATCTGTGGCCTTGGATTCTTTTCATTTGCTTAGTTGCACTAACACAGCTTTTAGTGCTCTCAGAAGCTCAAAAACAGTGTTTCTGAGCATTGAAGCTCTAACCTAACTTTCTCTGCAAAAAAGCTCTAACTGATGAAAATCAGCTTTTAGTGCTCTCAGAAGCTCAAAAACGGTGTTTCTGAGCATTGAAGCTCTAACCTAACTTTCTCTGCAAAAAAGCTCTAACTGATGAAAATCAGCTTTTAGTGCTCTCAGAAGCTCAAAAACAGTGTTTCTGAGCATTGAAGCTCTAACCTAACTTTCTCTGCAAAAAAGCTCTAACAGCTGAAAATCAGCTTTTAGTGCTCTCAGAAGCTCAAAAACAGTGTTTCTGAGCATTGAGGCTCTAACCTAACTTTCTCTGCAAAAAAGCTCTAACTGATGAAAATCTTTGTTCTGCTTTGCAAATTACATGATAATTCATGAGAAAGAAACAAATTTCATGTACTTGAGTTTTTCTCTTAAAAATGCATTCAGCACCTTTCTCTCACTGAGAAAGAAGCTTTTCAGCATCTGTGGCCTTGGAATCTTTTCATTTGCTTAGTTGCACTAACACAGCTTTTAGTGCTCTCAGAAGCTCAAAAACAGTGTTTCTGAGCATTGAAGCTCTAACCTAACTTTCTCTGCAAAAAAGCTCTAACTGATGAAAATCAGCTTTTAGTGCTCTCAGAAGCTCAAAAACAGTGTTTCTGAGCATTGAAGCTCTAACCTAACTTTCTCTGCAAAAAAGCTCTAACTGATGAAAATCAGCTTTTAGTGCTCTCAGAAGCTCAAAAATAGCATTGAAGCTCTAACCTAACTTTCTCTGCAAAAAAGCTCTAACTGATGAAAATCAGCTTTTAGTGCTCTCAGAAGCTCAAAAACAGTGTTTCTGAACATTGAAGCTCTAACCTAACTTTCTCTGCAAAAAAGCTCTAACTGATGAAAATCTGTGTTCTGCTTTGCAAATTACATGATAATTCATGAGAAAGAAACAAATTTCATGTACTTGAGTTTTTCCTTTTAATATTGCATTAAGTAGCTTTCTCTCACTGAGAAAGAAGTTTTTCAGCATCTGTGGACTTGGATTCTTTTTATTTGCTTAGTGGCACTAACACAGGTTTTAGTGCTCTCAGAAGCTCAAAAACAGTGTTTCTGAGCATTGAGGCTCTAACCTAACTTTCTCTGCGAAAAAGCTCTAACTGATGAAAATCTGTGTTCTGCTTTGCAAATTACATGATAATTCATGAGAAAGAAACAAATTTCATGTACTTGAGTTTTTCTCTTAAAATTGCATTCAGCACATTTCACTCACTGAGAAAGAAGCTTTTCAGCATCTGTGGCCTTGGATTGTTTTCATTTGCTTAGTTGCACTAACACAGCTTTTAGTGCTCTCAGAAGCTCAAAAACAGTGTTTCTGAGCATTGAAGCTCTAACCTAACTTTCTCTGCAAGAAAGCTCTAACTGATGAAAATCAGCTTTTAGTGCTCTCAGAAGCTCAAAAACAGTGTTTCTGAGCATTGAAGCTCTAACCTAACTTTCTCTGCAAAAAAGCTCTAACTGATGAAAATCAGGTTTTAGTGCTCTCAGAAGCTCAAAAACAGTGTTTCTGAGCATTGAAGCTCTAACCTAACTTTCTCTGCAAAAAAGCTCTAACAGCTGAAAATCAGCTTTTAGTGCTCTCAGAAGCTCAAAAACAGTGTTTCTGAGCATTGAGGCTCTAACCTAACTTTCTCTGCAAAAAAGCTCTAACTGATGAAAATCTGTGTTCTGCTTTGCAAATTACATGATAATTCATGAGAAAGAAACAAATTTCATGTACTTGAGTTTTTTTCTTAAAAATGCATTCAGCACCTTTCTCTCACTGAGAAAGAAGCTTTTCAGCATCTGTGGCCTTGGATTCTTTTCATTTGCTTAGTTGCACTAACACAGCTTTTAGTGCTCTCAGAAGCTCAAAAACAGTGTTTCTGAGCATTGAAGCTCTAACCTAACTTTCTCTGCAAAAAAGCTCTAACTGATGAAAATCAGCTTTTAGTGCTCTCAGAAGCTCAAAAACGGTGTTTCTGAGCATTGAAGCTCTAACCTAACTTTCTCTGCAAAAAAGCTCTAACAGCTGAAAATCAGGTTTTAGTGCTCTCAGAAGCTCAAAAACAGTGTTTCTGAGCATTGAAGCTCTAACCTAACTTTCTCTGCAAAAAAGCTCTAATAGCTGAAAATCAGCTTTTAGTGCTCTCAGAAGCTCAAAAACAGTGTTTCTGAGCATTGAAGCTCTAACCTAACTTTCTCTGCAAAAAAGCTCTAACTGATGAAAATCAGCTTTTAGTGCTCTCAGAAGCTCAAAAACAGTGTTTCTGAGCATTGAAGCTCTAACCTAACTTTCTCTGCAAAAAAGCTCTAACAGCTGAAAATCAGCTTTTAGTGCTCTCAGAAGCTCAAAAACAGTGTTTCTGAGCATTGAGGCTCTAACCTAACTTTCTCTGCAAAAAAGCTCTAACTGATGAAAATCTTTGTTCTGCTTTGCAAATTACATGATAATTCATGAGAAAGAAACAAATTTCATGTACTTGAGTTTTTCTCTTAAAAATGCATTCAGCACCTTTCTCTCACTGAGAAAGAAGCTTTTCAGCATCTGTGGCCTTGGAATCTTTTCATTTGCTTAGTTGCACTAACACAGCTTTTAGTGCTCTCAGAAGCTCAAAAACAGTGTTTCTGAGCATTGAAGCTCTAACCTAACTTTCTCTGCAAAAAAGCTCTAACTGATGAAAATCAGCTTTTAGTGCTCTCAGAAGCTCAAAAACAGTGTTTCTGAGCATTGAAGCTCTAACCTAACTTTCTCTGCAAAAAAGCTCTAACTGATGAAAATCAGCTTTTAGTGCTCTCAGAAGCTCAAAAATAGCATTGAAGCTCTAACCTAACTTTCTCTGCAAAAAAGCTCTAACTGATGAAAATCAGCTTTTAGTGCTCTCAGAAGCTCAAAAACAGTGTTTCTGAGCATTGAAGCTCTAACCTAACTTTCTCTGCAAAAAAGCTCTAACTGATGAAAATCTGTGTTCTGCTTTGCAAATTACATGATAATTCATGAGAAAGAAACAAATTTCATGTACTTGAGTTTTTCCTTTTAATATTGCATTAAGTAGCTTTCTCTCACTGAGAAAGAAGTTTTTCAGCATCTGTGGACTTGGATTCTTTTTATTTGCTTAGTGGCACTAACACAGGTTTTAGTGCTCTCAGAAGCTCAAAAACAGTGTTTCTGAGCATTGAGGCTCTAACCTAACTTTCTCTGCGAAAAAGCTCTAACTGATGAAAATCTGTGTTCTGCTTTGCAAATTACATGATAATTCATGAGAAAGAAACAAATTTCATGTACTTGAGTTTTTCTCTTAAAATTGCATTCAGCACATTTCACTCACTGAGAAAGAAGCTTTTCAGCATCTGTGGCCTTGGATTCTTTTCATTTGCTTAGTTGCACTAACACAGCTTTTAGTGCTCTCAGAAGCTCAAAAACAGTGTTTCTGAGCATTGAAGCTCTAACCTAACTTTCTCTGCAAGAAAGCTCTAACTGATGAAAATCAGCTTTTAGTGCTCTCAGAAGCTCAAAAACAGTGTTTCTGAGCATTGAAGCTCTAACCTAACTTTCTCTGCAAAAAAGCTCTAACTGATGAAAATCTGTGTTCTGCTTTGCAAATTACATGATAATTCATGAGAAAGAAACAAATTTCATGGACTTGAGTTTTTCCTTTTAATATTGCATTAAGTAGCTTTCTCTCACTGAGAAAGAAGTTTTTCAGCATCTGTGGACTTGGATTCTTTTTATTTGCTTAGTGGCACTAACACAGGTTTTAGTGCTCTCAGAAGCTCAAAAACAGTGTTTCTGAGCATTGAGGCTCTAACCTAACTTTCTCTGCGAAAAAGCTCTAACTGATGAAAATCAGGTTTTAGTGCTCTCAGAAGCTCAAAAACAGTGTTTCTGAGCATTGAAGCTCTAACCTAACTTTCTCTGCAAAAAAGCTCTAACAGCTGAAAATCAGCTTTTAGTGCTCTCAGAAGCTCAAAAACAGTGTTTCTGAGCATTGAGGCTCTAACCTAACTTTCTCTGCAAAAAAGCTCTAACTGATGAAAATCTTTGTTCTGCTTTGCAAATTACATGATAATTCATGAGAAAGAAACAAATTTCATGTACTTGAGTTTTTCTCTTAAAAATGCATTCAGCACCTTTCTCTCACTGAGAAAGAAGCTTTTCAGCATCTGTGGCCTTGGAATCTTTTCATTTGCTTAGTTGCACTAACACAGCTTTAGTGCTCTCAGAAGCTCAAAAACAGTGTTTCTGAGCATTGAAGCTCTAACCTAACTTTCTCTGCAAAAAAGCTCTAACTGATGAAAATCAGCTTTTAGTGCTCTCAGAAGCTCAAAAACAGTGTTTCTGAGCATTGAAGCTCTAACCTAACTTTCTCTGCAAAAAAGCTCTAACTGATGAAAATCAGCTGTTAGTGCTCTCAGAAGCTCAAAAATAGCATTGAAGCTCTAACCTAACTTTCTCTGCAAAAAAGCTCTAACTGATGAAAATCAGCTTTTAGTGCTCTCAGAAGCTCAAAAACAGTGTTTCTGAGCATTGAAGCTCTAACCTAACTTTCTCTGCAAAAAAGCTCTAACTGATGAAAATCTGTGTTCTGCTTTGCAAATTACATGATAATTCATGAGAAAGAAACAAATTTCATGTACTTGAGTTTTTCCTTTTAATATTGCATTAAGTAGCTTTCTCTCACTGAGAAAGAAGTTTTTCAGCATCTGTGGACTTGGATTCTTTTTATTTGCTTAGTGGCACTAACACAGCTTTTAGTGCTCTCAGAAGCTCAAAAACAGTGTTTCTGAGCATTGAAGCTCTAACCTAACTTTCTCTGCAAGAAAGCTCTAACTGATGAAAATCAGCTTTTAGTGCTCTCAGAAGCTCAAAAACAGTGTTTCTGAGCATTGAAGCTCTAACCTAACTTTCTCTGCAAAAAAGCTCTAACTGATGAAAATCAGCTTTTAGTGCTCTCAGAAGCTCAAAAACAGTGTTTCTGAGCATTGAAGCTCTAACCTAACTTTCTCTGCAAAAAAGCTCTAACTGATGAAAATCTGTGTTCTGCTTTGCAAATTACATGATAATTCATGAGAAAGAAACAAATTTCATGGACTTGAGTTTTTCCTTTTAATATTGCATTAAGTAGCTTTCTCTCACTGAGAAAGAAGTTTTTCAGCATCTGTGGACTTGGATTCTTTTTATTTGCTTAGTGGCACTAACACAGGTTTTAGTGCTCTCAGAAGCTCAAAAACAGTGTTTCTGAGCATTGAGGCTCTAACCTAACTTTCTCTGCGAAAAAGCTCTAACTGATGAAAATCAGGTTTTAGTGCTCTCAGAAGCTCAAAAACAGTGTTTCTGAGCATTGAAGCTCTAACCTAACTTTCTCTGCAAAAAAGCTCTAACAGCTGAAAATCAGCTTTTAGTGCTCTCAGAAGCTCAAAAACAGTGTTTCTGAGCATTGAGGCTCTAACCTAACTTTCTCTGCAAAAAAGCTCTAACTGATGAAAATCTGTGTTCTGCTTTGCAAATTACATGATAATTCATGAGAAAGAAACAAATTTCATGTACTTGAGTTTTTTTCTTAAAAATGCATTCAGCACCTTTCTCTCACTGAGAAAGAAGCTTTTCAGCATCTGTGGCCTTGGATTCTTTTCATTTGCTTAGTTGCACTAACACAGCTTTTAGTGCTCTCAGAAGCTCAAAAACAGTGTTTCTGAGCATTAAAGCTCTAACCTAACTTTCTCTGCAAAAAAGCTCTAACTGATGAAAATCAGCTTTTAGTGCTCTCAGAAGCTCAAAAACAGTGTTTCTGAGCATTGAAGCTCTAACCTAACTTTCTCTGCAAAAAAGCTCTAACTGATGAAAATCAGCTTTTAGTGCTCTCAGAAGCTCAAAAACAGCATTGAAGCTCTAACCTAACTTTCTCTGCAAAAAAGCACTAACTGATGAAAATCAGCTTTTAGTGCTCTCAGAAGCTCAAAAACAGTGTTTCTGAGAATTGAAGCTCTAACCTAACTTTCTCTGCAAAAAAGCTCTAACTGATGAAAATCAGCTTTTAGTGCTCTCAGAAGCTCAAAAACAGTGTTTCTGAGCATTGAAGCTCTAACCTAACTTTCTCTGCAAAAAAGCTCTAACTGATGAAAATCTGTGTTCTGCTTTGCAAATTACATGATAATTCATGAGAAAGAAACAAATTTCATGTACTTGAGTTTTTCTCTTAAAATTGCATTCAGCACATTTCACTCACTGAGAAAGAAGCTTTTCAGCATCTGTGGCCTTGGATTGTTTTCATTTGCTTAGTTGCACTAACACAGCTTTTAGTGCTCTCAGAAGCTCAAAAACAGTGTTTCTGAGCATTGAAGCTCTAACCTAACTTTCTCTGCAAGAAAGCTCTAACTGATGAAAATCAGCTTTTAGTGCTCTCAGAAGCTCAGAAACACTGTTTTTGAGCATTGAAGCTCTAACCTAACTTTCTCTGCAAAAAAGCTCTAACTGATGAAAATCAGCTTTTAGTGCTCTCAGAAGCTCAAAAACAGTGTTTCTGAGCATTGAAGCTCTAACCTAACTTTCTCTGCAAAAAAGCTCTAACTGATGAAAATCAGGTTTTAGTGCTCTCAGAAGCTCAAAAACAGTGTTTCTGAGCATTGAAGCTCTAACCTAACTTTCTCTGCAAAAAAGCTCTAACAGCTGAAAATCAGCTTTTAGTGCTCTCAGAAGCTCAAAAACAGTGTTTCTGAGCATTGAGGCTCTAACCTAACTTTCTCTGCAAAAAAGCTCTAACTGATGAAAATCTGTGTTCTGCTTTGCAAATTACATGATAATTCATGAGAAAGAAACAAATTTCATGTACTTGAGTTTTTCTCTTGAAAATGCATTCAGCACCTTTCTCTCACTGAGAAAGAAGCTTTTCAGCATCTGTGGCCTTGGATTCTTTTTATTTGCTTAGTGGCACTAACACAGGTTTTAGTCCTCTCAGAAGCTCAAAAACAGTGTTTCTGAGCATTGAGGCTCTAACCTAACTTTCTCTGCGAAAAAGCTCTAACTGATGAAAATCTGTGTTCTGCTTTGCAAATTACATGATAATTCATGAGAAAGAAACAAATTTCATGTACTTGAGTTTTTCTCTTAAAATTGCGTTCAGCACATTTCACTCACTGAGAAAGAAGCTTTTCAGCATCTGTGGCCTTGGATTGTTTTCATTTGCTTAGTTGCACTAACACAGCTTTTAGTGCTCTCAGAAGCTCAAAAACAGTGTTTCTGAGCATTGAAGCTCTAACCTAACTTTCTCTGCAAGAAAGCTCTAACTGATGAAAATCAGCTTTTAGTGCTCTCAGAAGCTCAGAAACACTGTTTTTGAGCATTGAAGCTCTAACCTAACTTTCTCTGCAAAAAAGCTCTAACAGCTGAAAATCAGCTTTTAGTGCTCTCAGAAGCTCAAAAACGGTGTTTCTGAGCATTGAAGCTCTAACCTAACTTTCTCTGCAAAAAAGCTCTAACTGATGAAAATCAGCTTTTAGTGCTCTCAGAAGCTCAAAAACGGTGTTTCTGAGCATTGAAGCTCTAACCTAACTTTCTCTGCAAAAAAGCTCTAACTGATGAAAATCAGCTTTTAGTGCTCTCAGAAGCTCAAAAACAGTGTTTCTGAGCATTGAAGCTCTAACCTAACTTTCTCTGCAAAAAAGCTCTAACTGATGAAAATCAGCTTTTAGTGCTCTCAGAAGCTCAAAAACAGTGTTTCTGAGCATTGAAGCTCTAACCTAACTTTCTCTGCAAAAAAGCTCTAACTGATGAAAATCTTTGTTCTGCTTTGCAAATTACATGATAATTCATGAGAAAGAAACAAATTTCATGTACTTGAGTTTTTCTCTTAAAAATGCATTCAGCACCTTTCTCTCACTGAGAAAGAAGCTTTTCAGCATCTGTGGCCTTGGAATCTTTTCATTTGCTGAGTTGCACTAACACAGCTTTTAGTGCTCTCAGAAGCTCAAAAACAGTGTTTCTGAGCATTGAAGCTCTAACCTAACTTTCTCTGCAAGAAAGCTCTAACTGATGAAAATCAGCTTTTAGTGCTCTCAGAAGCTCAGAAACACTGTTTTTGAGCATTGAAGCTCTAACCTAACTTTCTCTGCAAAAAAGCTCTAACTGATGAAAATAAGCTTTTAGTGCTCTCAGAAGCTCAAAAACAGTGTTTCTGAGCATTGAAGCTCTAACCTAACTTTCTCTGCAAAAAAGCTCTAACAGCTGAAAATCAGCTTTTAGTGCTCTCAGAAGCTCAAAAACAGTGTTTCTGAGCATTGAGGCTCTAACCTAACTTTCTCTGCAAAAAAGCTCTAACTGATGAAAATCTGTGTTCTGCTTTGCAAATTACATGATAATTCATGAGAAAGAAACAAATTTCATGTACTTGAGTTTTTTTCTTAAAAATGCATTCAGCACCTTTCTCTCACTAAGAAGCTTTTCAGCATCTGTGGCCTTGGATTCTTTTCATTTGCTTAGTTGCACTAACACAGCTTTTAGTGCTCTCAGAAGCTCAAAAACAGTGTTTCTGAGCATTGAAGCTCTAACCTAACTTTCTCTGCAAAAAAGCTCTAACTGATGAAAATCAGCTTTTAGTGCTCTCAGAAGCTCAAAAACGGTGTTTCTGAGCATTGAAGCTCTAACCTAACTTTCTCTGCAAAAAAGCTCTAACTGATGAAAATCAGCTTTTAGTGCTCTCAGAAGCTCAAAAACAGTGTTTCTGAGCATTGAAGCTCTAACCTAACTTTCTCTGCAAAAAAGCTCTAACAGCTGAAAATCAGCTTTTAGTGCTCTCAGAAGCTCAAAAACAGTGTTTCTGAGCATTGAGGCTCTAACCTAACTTTCTCTGCAAAAAAGCTCTAACTGATGAAAATCTTTGTTCTGCTTTGCAAATTACATGATAATTCATGAGAAAGAAACAAATTTCATGTACTTGAGTTTTTCTCTTAAAAATGCATTCAGCACCTTTCTCTCACTGAGAAAGAAGCTTTTCAGCATCTGTGGCCTTGGAATCTTTTCATTTGCTTAGTTGCACTAACACAGCTTTTAGTGCTCTCAGAAGCTCAAAAACAGTGTTTCTGAGCATTGAAGCTCTAACCTAACTTTCTCTGCAAAAAAGCTCTAACTGATGAAAATCAGCTTTTAGTGCTCTCAGAAGCTCAAAAACAGTGTTTCTGAGCATTGAAGCTCTAACCTAACTTTCTCTGCAAAAAAGCTCTAACTGATGAAAATCAGCTTTTAGTGCTCTCAGAAGCTCAAAAATAGCATTGAAGCTCTAACCTAACTTTCTCTGCAAAAAAGCTCTAACTGATGAAAATCAGCTTTTAGTGCTCTCAGAAGCTCAAAAACAGTGTTTCTGAACATTGAAGCTCTAACCTAACTTTCTCTGCAAAAAAGCTCTAACTGATGAAAATCTGTGTTCTGCTTTGCAAATTACATGATAATTCATGAGAAAGAAACAAATTTCATGTACTTGAGTTTTTCCTTTTAATATTGCATTAAGTAGCTTTCTCTCACTGAGAAAGAAGTTTTTCAGCATCTGTGGACTTGGATTCTTTTTATTTGCTTAGTGGCACTAACACAGGTTTTAGTGCTCTCAGAAGCTCAAAAACAGTGTTTCTGAGCATTGAGGCTCTAACCTAACTTTCTCTGCGAAAAAGCTCTAACTGATGAAAATCTGTGTTCTGCTTTGCAAATTACATGATAATTCATGAGAAAGAAACAAATTTCATGTACTTGAGTTTTTCTCTTAAAATTGCATTCAGCACATTTCACTCACTGAGAAAGAAGCTTTTCAGCATCTGTGGCCTTGGATTGTTTTCATTTGCTTAGTTGCACTAACACAGCTTTTAGTGCTCTCAGAAGCTCAAAAACAGTGTTTCTGAGCATTGAAGCTCTAACCTAACTTTCTCTGCAAGAAAGCTCTAACTGATGAAAATCAGCTTTTAGTGCTCTCAGAAGCTCAAAAACAGTGTTTCTGAGCATTGAAGCTCTAACCTAACTTTCTCTGCAAAAAAGCTCTAACTGATGAAAATCAGCTTTTAGTGCTCTCAGAAGCTCAAAAACAGTGTTTCTGAGCATTGAAGCTCTAACCTAACTTTCTCTGCAAAAAAGCTCTAACTGATGAAAATCTGTGTTCTGCTTTGCAAATTACATGATAATTCATGAGAAAGAAACAAATTTCATGGACTTGAGTTTTTCCTTTTAATATTGCATTAAGTAGCTTTCTCTCACTGAGAAAGAAGTTTTTCAGCATCTGTGGACTTGGATTCTTTTTATTTGCTTAGTGGCACTAACACAGGTTTTAGTGCTCTCAGAAGCTCAAAAACAGTGTTTCTGAGCATTGAGGCTCTAACCTAACTTTCTCTGCGAAAAAGCTCTAACTGATGAAAATCAGGTTTTAGTGCTCTCAGAAGCTCAAAAACAGTGTTTCTGAGCATTGAAGCTCTAACCTAACTTTCTCTGCAAAAAAGCTCTAACAGCTGAAAATCAGCTTTTAGTGCTCTCAGAAGCTCAAAAACAGTGTTTCTGAGCATTGAGGCTCTAACCTAACTTTCTCTGCAAAAAAGCTCTAACTGATGAAAATCTTTGTTCTGCTTTGCAAATTACATGATAATTCATGAGAAAGAAACAAATTTCATTTACTTGAGTTTTTCTCTTAAAAATGCATTCAGCACCTTTCTCTCACTGAGAAAGAAGCTTTTCAGCATCTGTGGCCTTGGAATCTTTTCATTTGCTTAGTTGCACTAACACAGCTTTAGTGCTCTCAGAAGCTCAAAAACAGTGTTTCTGAGCATTGAAGCTCTAACCTAACTTTCTCTGCAAAAAAGCTCTAACTGATGAAAATCAGCTTTTAGTGCTCTCAGAAGCTCAAAAACAGTGTTTCTGAGCATTGAAGCTCTAACCTAACTTTCTCTGCAAAAAAGCTCTAACTGATGAAAATCAGCTTTTAGTGCTCTCAGAAGCTCAAAAATAGCATTGAAGCTCTAACCTAACTTTCTCTGCAAAAAAGCTCTAACTGATGAAAATCAGCTTTTAGTGCTCTCAGAAGCTCAAAAACAGTGTTTCTGAGCATTGAAGCTCTAACCTAACTTTCTCTGCAAAAAAGCTCTAACTGATGAAAATCTGTGTTCTGCTTTGCAAATTACATGATAATTCATGAGAAAGAAACAAATTTCATGTACTTGAGTTTTTCCTTTTAATATTGCATTAAGTAGCTTTCTCTCACTGAGAAAGAAGTTTTTCAGCATCTGTGGACTTGGATTCTTTTTATTTGCTTAGTGGCACTAACACAGGTTTTAGTGCTCTCAGAAGCTCAAAAACAGTGTTTCTGAGCATTGAGGCTCTAACCTAACTTTCTCTGCGAAAAAGCTCTAACTGATGAAAATCTGTGTTCTGCTTTGCAAATTACATGATAATTCATGAGAAAGAAACAAATTTCATGTACTTGAGTTTTTCTCTTAAAATTGCATTCAGCACATTTCACTCACTGAGAAAGAAGCTTTTCAGCATCTGTGGCCTTGGATTGTTTTCATTTGCTTAGTTGCACTAACACAGCTTTTAGTGCTCTCAGAAGCTCAAAAACAGTGTTTCTGAGCATTGAAGCTCTAACCTAACTTTCTCTGCAAAAAAGCACTAACTGATGAAAATCAGCTTTTAGTGCTCTCAGAAGCTCAAAAACAGCATTGAAGCTCTAACCTAACTTTCTCTGCAAAAAAGCACTAACTGATGAAAATCAGCTTTTAGTGCTCTCAGAAGCTCAAAAACAGTGTTTCTGAGAATTGAAGCTCTAACCTACCTTTCTCTGCAAAAAAGCTCTAACTGATGAAAATCAGCTTTTAGTGCTCTCAGAAGCTCAAAAACAGTGTTTCTGAGCATTGAAGCTCTAACCTAACTTTCTCTGCAAAAAAGCTCTAACTGATGAAAATCTGTGTTCTGCTTTGCAAATTACATGATAATTCATGAGAAAGAAACAAATTTCATGTACTTGAGTTTTTCCTTTTAATATTGCATTAAGTAGCTTTCTCTCACTGAGAAAGAAGTTTTTCAGCATCTGTGGACTTGGATTCTTTTTATTTGCTTAGTGGCACTAACACAGGTTTTAGTCCTCTCAGAAGCTCAAAAACAGTGTTTCTGAGCATTGAGGCTCTAACCTAACTTTCTCTGCGAAAAAGCTCTAACTGATGAAAATCTGTGTTCTGCTTTGCAAATTACATGATAATTCATGAGAAAGAAACAAATTTCATGTACTTGAGTTTTTCTCTTAAAATTGCATTCAGCACATTTCACTCACTGAGAAAGAAGCTTTTCAGCATCTGTGGCCTTGGATTGTTTTCATTTGCTTAGTTGCACTAACACAGCTTTTAGTGCTCTCAGAAGCTCAAAAACAGTGTTTCTGAGCATTGAAGCTCTAACCTAACTTTCTCTGCAAGAAAGCTCTAACTGATGAAAATCAGCTTTTAGTGCTCTCAGAAGCTCAAAAACAGTGTTTCTGAGCATTGAAGCTCTAACCTAACTTTCTCTGCAAAAAAGCTCTAACTGATGAAAATCAGCTTTTAGTGCTCTCAGAAGCTCAAAAACAGTGTTTCTGAGCATTGAAGCTCTAACCTAACTTTCTCTGCAAAAAAGCTCTAACTGATGAAAATCTGTGTTCTGCTTTGCAAATTACATGATAATTCATGAGAAAGAAACAAATTTCATGGACTTGAGTTTTTCCTTTTAATATTGCATTAAGTAGCTTTCTCTCACTGAGAAAGAAGTTTTTCAGCATCTGTGGACTTGGATTCTTTTTATTTGCTTAGTGGCACTAACACAGGTTTTAGTGCTCTCAGAAGCTCAAAAACAGTGTTTCTGAGCATTGAGGCTCTAACCTAACTTTCTCTGCGAAAAAGCTCTAACTGATGAAAATCAGGTTTTAGTGCTCTCAGAAGCTCAAAAACAGTGTTTCTGAGCATTGAAGCTCTAACCTAACTTTCTCTGCAAAAAAGCTCTAACAGCTGAAAATCAGCTTTTAGTGCTCTCAGAAGCTCAAAAACAGTGTTTCTGAGCATTGAGGCTCTAACCTAACTTTCTCTGCAAAAAAGCTCTAACTGATGAAAATCTTTGTTCTGCTTTGCAAATTACATGATAATTCATGAGAAAGAAACAAATTTCATTTACTTGAGTTTTTCTCTTAAAAATGCATTCAGCACCTTTCTCTCACTGAGAAAGAAGCTTTTCAGCATCTGTGGCCTTGGAATCTTTTCATTTGCTTAGTTGCACTAACACAGCTTTAGTGCTCTCAGAAGCTCAAAAACAGTGTTTCTGAGCATTGAAGCTCTAACCTAACTTTCTCTGCAAAAAAGCTCTAACTGATGAAAATCAGCTTTTAGTGCTCTCAGAAGCTCAAAAACAGTGTTTCTGAGCATTGAAGCTCTAACCTAACTTTCTCTGCAAAAAAGCTCTAACTGATGAAAATCAGCTTTTAGTGCTCTCAGAAGCTCAAAAATAGCATTGAAGCTCTAACCTAACTTTCTCTGCAAAAAAGCTCTAACTGATGAAAATCAGCTTTTAGTGCTCTCAGAAGCTCAAAAACAGTGTTTCTGAGCATTGAAGCTCTAACCTAACTTTCTCTGCAAAAAAGCTCTAACTGATGAAAATCTGTGTTCTGCTTTGCAAATTACATGATAATTCATGAGAAAGAAACAAATTTCATGTACTTGAGTTTTTCCTTTTAATATTGCATTAAGTAGCTTTCTCTCACTGAGAAAGAAGTTTTTCAGCATCTGTGGACTTGGATTCTTTTTATTTGCTTAGTGGCACTAACACAGGTTTTAGTGCTCTCAGAAGCTCAAAAACAGTGTTTCTGAGCATTGAGGCTCTAACCTAACTTTCTCTGCGAAAAAGCTCTAACTGATGAAAATCTGTGTTCTGCTTTGCAAATTACATGATAATTCATGAGAAAGAAACAAATTTCATGTACTTGAGTTTTTCTCTTAAAATTGCATTCAGCACATTTCACTCACTGAGAAAGAAGCTTTTCAGCATCTGTGGCCTTGGATTGTTTTCATTTGCTTAGTTGCACTAACACAGCTTTTAGTGCTCTCAGAAGCTCAAAAACAGTGTTTCTGAGCATTGAAGCTCTAACCTAACTTTCTCTGCAAGAAAGCTCTAACTGATGAAAATCAGCTTTTAGTGCTCTCAGAAGCTCAAAAACAGTGTTTCTGAGCATTGAAGCTCTAACCTAACTTTCTCTGCAAAAAAGCTCTAACTGATGAAAATCAGCTTTTAGTGCTCTCAGAAGCTCAAAAACAGTGTTTCTGAGCATTGAAGCTCTAACCTAACTTTCTCTGCAAAAAAGCTCTAACTGATGAAAATCTGTGTTCTGCTTTGCAAATTACATGATAATTCATGAGAAAGAAACAAATTTCATGGACTTGAGTTTTTCCTTTTAATATTGCATTAAGTAGCTTTCTCTCACTGAGAAAGAAGTTTTTCAGCATCTGTGGACTTGGATTCTTTTTATTTGCTTAGTGGCACTAACACAGGTTTTAGTGCTCTCAGAAGCTCAAAAACAGTGTTTCTGAGCATTGAGGCTCTAACCTAACTTTCTCTGCGAAAAAGCTCTAACTGATGAAAATCAGGTTTTAGTGCTCTCAGAAGCTCAAAAACAGTGTTTCTGAGCATTGAAGCTCTAACCTAACTTTCTCTGCAAAAAAGCTCTAACTGATGAAAATCAGCTTTTAGTGCTCTCAGAAGCTCAAAAACAGTGTTTCTGAGCATTGAGGCTCTAACCTAACTTTCTCTGCAAAAAAGCTCTAACTGATGAAAATCTGTGTTCTGCTTTGCAAATTACATGATAATTCATGAGAAAGAAACAAATTTCATGTACTTGAGTTTTTTTCTTAAAAATGCATTCAGCACCTTTCTCTCACTGAGAAAGAAGCTTTTCAGCATCTGTGGTCTTGGATTCTTTTCATTTGCTTAGTTGCACTAACACAGCTTTTAGTGCTCTCAGAAGCTCAAAAACAGTGTTTCTGAGCATTGAAGCTCTAACCTAACTTTCTCTGCAAAAAAGCTCTAACTGATGAAAATCAGCTTTTAGTGCTCTCAGAAGCTCAAAAACGGTGTTTCTGAGCATTGAAGCTCTAACCTAACTTTCTCTGCAAAAAAGCTCTAAAAGCTGAAAATCAGCTTTTAGTGCTCTCAGAAGCTCAAAAACAGTGTTTCTGAGCATTGAAGCTCTAACCTAACTTTCTCTGCAAAAAAGCTCTAACAGCTGAAAATCAGCTTTTAGTGCTCTCAGAAGCTCAAAAACAGTGTTTCTGAGCATTGAGGCTCTAACCTAACTTTCTCTGCAAAAAAGCTCTAACTGATGAAAATCTTTGTTCTGCTTTGCAAATTACATGATAATTCATGAGAAAGAAACAAATTTCATGTACTTGAGTTTTTCCTTTTAATATTGCATTAAGTAGCTTTCTCTCACTGAGAAAGAAGTTTTTCAGCATCTGTGGACTTGGATTCTTTTTATTTGCTTAGTGGCACTAACACAGGTTTTAGTCCTCTCAGAAGCTCAAAAACAGTGTTTCTGAGCATTGAGGCTCTAACCTAACTTTCTCTGCGAAAAAGCTCTAACTGATGAAAATCTGTGTTCTGCTTTGCAAATTACATGATAATTCATGAGAAAGAAACAAATTTCATGTACTTGAGTTTTTCTCTTAAAATTGCATTCAGCACATTTCACTCACTGAGAAAGAAGCTTTTCAGCATCTGTGGCCTTGGATTGTTTTCATTTGCTTAGTTGCACTAACACAGCTTTTAGTGCTCTCAGAAGCTCAAAAACAGTGTTTCTGAGCATTGAAGCTCTAACCTAACTTTCTCTGCAAGAAAGCTCTAACTGATGAAAATCAGCTTTTAGTGCTCTCAGAAGCTCAGAAACACTGTTTTTGAGCATTGAAGC
Source organism: Acrossocheilus fasciatus (assembly GCA_036784905.1). Classification (NCBI taxonomy): domain Eukaryota; kingdom Metazoa; phylum Chordata; class Actinopteri; order Cypriniformes; family Cyprinidae; genus Acrossocheilus; species Acrossocheilus fasciatus. The sequence continues at coordinate 24,616,576 of CM071947.1, read as the reverse complement.
TCTAACCTAACTTTCTCTGCAAAAAAGCTCTAACTGATGAAAATCAGCTTTTAGTGCTCTCAGAAGCTCAAAAACAGTGTTTCTGAGCATTGAAGCTCTAACCTAACTTTCTCTGCAAAAAAGCTCTAACTGATGAAAATCAGGTTTTAGTGCTCTCAGAAGCTCAAAAACAGTGTTTCTGAGCATTGAAGCTCTAACCTAACTTTCTCTGCAAAAAAGCTCTAACAGCTGAAAATCAGCTTTTAGTGCTCTCAGAAGCTCAAAAACAGTGTTTCTGAGCATTGAGGCTCTAACCTAACTTTCTCTGCAAAAAAGCTCTAACTGATGAAAATCTGTGTTCTGCTTTGCAAATTACATGATAATTCATGAGAAAGAAACAAATTTCATGTACTTGAGTTTTTTTCTTAAAAATGCATTCAGCACCTTTCTCTCACTGAGAAAGAAGCTTTTCAGCATCTGTGGCCTTGGATTCTTTTCATTTGCTTAGTTGCACTAACACAGCTTTTAGTGCTCTCAGAAGCTCAAAAACAGTGTTTCTGAGCATTGAAGCTCTAACCTAACTTTCTCTGCAAAAAAGCTCTAACTGATGAAAATCAGCTTTTAGTGCTCTCAGAAGCTCAAAAACGGTGTTTCTGAGCATTGAAGCTCTAACCTAACTTTCTCTGCAAAAAAGCTCTAACAGCTGAAAATCAGCTTTTAGTGCTCTCAGAAGCTCAAAAACGGTGTTTCTGAGCATTGAAGCTCTAACCTAACTTTCTCTGCAAAAAAGCTCTAACTGATGAAAATCAGCTTTTAGTGCTCTCAGAAGCTCAAAAACGGTGTTTCTGAGCATTGAAGCTCTAACCTAACTTTCTCTGCAAAAAAGCTCTAACTGAAGAAAATCAGCTTTTAGTGCTCTCAGAAGCTCAAAAACAGTGTTTCTGAGCATTGAAGCTCTAACCTAACTTTCTCTGCAAAAAAGCTCTAACTGATGAAAATCAGCTTTTAGTGCTCTCAGAAGCTCAAAAACAGTGTTTCTGAGCATTGAAGCTCTAACCTAACTTTCTCTGCAAAAAAGCTCTAACAGCTGAAAATCAGCTTTTAGTGCTCTCAGAAGCTCAAAAACAGTGTTTCTGAGCATTGAGGCTCTAACCTAACTTTCTCTGCAAAAAAGCTCTAACTGATGAAAATCTTTGTTCTGCTTTGCAAATTACATGATAATTCATGAGAAAGAAACAAATTTCATGTACTTGAGTTTTTCTCTTGAAAATGCATTCAGCACCTTTCTCTCACTGAGAAAGAAGCTTTTCAGCATCTGTGGCCTTGGATTCTTTTTATTTGCTTAGTGGCACTAACACAGGTTTTAGTCCTCTCAGAAGCTCAAAAACAGTGTTTCTGAGCATTGAGGCTCTAACCTAACTTTCTCTGCGAAAAAGCTCTAACTGATGAAAATCTGTGTTCTGCTTTGCAAATTACATGATAATTCATGAGAAAGAAACAAATTTCATGTACTTGAGTTTTTCTCTTAAAATTGCGTTCAGCACATTTCACTCACTGAGAAAGAAGCTTTTCAGCATCTGTGGCCTTGGATTGTTTTCATTTGCTTAGTTGCACTAACACAGCTTTTAGTGCTCTCAGAAGCTCAAAAACAGTGTTTCTGAGCATTGAAGCTCTAACCTAACTTTCTCTGCAAGAAAGCTCTAACTGATGAAAATCAGCTTTTAGTGCTCTCAGAAGCTCAGAAACACTGTTTTTGAGCATTGAAGCTCTAACCTAACTTTCTCTGCAAAAAAGCTCTAACAGCTGAAAATCAGCTTTTAGTGCTCTCAGAAGCTCAAAAACGGTGTTTCTGAGCATTGAAGCTCTAACCTAACTTTCTCTGCAAAAAAGCTCTAACTGATGAAAATCAGCTTTTAGTGCTCTCAGAAGCTCAAAAACGGTGTTTCTGAGCATTGAAGCTCTAACCTAACTTTCTCTGCAAAAAAGCTCTAACTGATGAAAATCAGCTTTTAGTGCTCTCAGAAGCTCAAAAACAGTGTTTCTGAGCATTGAAGCTCTAACCTAACTTTCTCTGCAAAAAAGCTCTAACTGATGAAAATCAGCTTTTAGTGCTCTCAGAAGCTCAAAAACAGTGTTTCTGAGCATTGAAGCTCTAACCTAACTTTCTCTGCAAAAAAGCTCTAACTGATGAAAATCTTTGTTCTGCTTTGCAAATTACATGATAATTCATGAGAAAGAAACAAATTTCATGTACTTGAGTTTTTCTCTTAAAAATGCATTCAGCACCTTTCTCTCACTGAGAAAGAAGCTTTTCAGCATCTGTGGCCTTGGAATCTTTTCATTTGCTGAGTTGCACTAACACAGCTTTTAGTGCTCTCAGAAGCTCAAAAACAGTGTTTCTGAGCATTGAAGCTCTAACCTAACTTTCTCTGCAAGAAAGCTCTAACTGATGAAAATCAGCTTTTAGTGCTCTCAGAAGCTCAGAAACACTGTTTTTGAGCATTGAAGCTCTAACCTAACTTTCTCTGCAAAAAAGCTCTAACTGATGAAAATAAGCTTTTAGTGCTCTCAGAAGCTCAAAAACAGTGTTTCTGAGCATTGAAGCTCTAACCTAACTTTCTCTGCAAAAAAGCTCTAACAGCTGAAAATCAGCTTTTAGTGCTCTCAGAAGCTCAAAAACAGTGTTTCTGAGCATTGAGGCTCTAACCTAACTTTCTCTGCAAAAAAGCTCTAACTGATGAAAATCTGTGTTCTGCTTTGCAAATTACATGATAATTCATGAGAAAGAAACAAATTTCATGTACTTGAGTTTTTTTCTTAAAAATGCATTCAGCACCTTTCTCTCACTAAGAAGCTTTTCAGCATCTGTGGCCTTGGATTCTTTTCATTTGCTTAGTTGCACTAACACAGCTTTTAGTGCTCTCAGAAGCTCAAAAACAGTGTTTCTGAGCATTGAAGCTCTAACCTAACTTTCTCTGCAAAAAAGCTCTAACTGATGAAAATCAGCTTTTAGTGCTCTCAGAAGCTCAAAAACGGTGTTTCTGAGCATTGAAGCTCTAACCTAACTTTCTCTGCAAAAAAGCTCTAACTGATGAAAATCAGCTTTTAGTGCTCTCAGAAGCTCAAAAACAGTGTTTCTGAGCATTGAAGCTCTAACCTAACTTTCTCTGCAAAAAAGCTCTAACAGCTGAAAATCAGCTTTTAGTGCTCTCAGAAGCTCAAAAACAGTGTTTCTGAGCATTGAGGCTCTAACCTAACTTTCTCTGCAAAAAAGCTCTAACTGATGAAAATCTTTGTTCTGCTTTGCAAATTACATGATAATTCATGAGAAAGAAACAAATTTCATGTACTTGAGTTTTTCTCTTAAAAATGCATTCAGCACCTTTCTCTCACTGAGAAAGAAGCTTTTCAGCATCTGTGGCCTTGGAATCTTTTCATTTGCTTAGTTGCACTAACACAGCTTTTAGTGCTCTCAGAAGCTCAAAAACAGTGTTTCTGAGCATTGAAGCTCTAACCTAACTTTCTCTGCAAAAAAGCTCTAACTGATGAAAATCAGCTTTTAGTGCTCTCAGAAGCTCAAAAACAGTGTTTCTGAGCATTGAAGCTCTAACCTAACTTTCTCTGCAAAAAAGCTCTAACTGATGAAAATCAGCTTTTAGTGCTCTCAGAAGCTCAAAAATAGCATTGAAGCTCTAACCTAACTTTCTCTGCAAAAAAGCTCTAACTGATGAAAATCAGCTTTTAGTGCTCTCAGAAGCTCAAAAACAGTGTTTCTGAACATTGAAGCTCTAACCTAACTTTCTCTGCAAAAAAGCTCTAACTGATGAAAATCTGTGTTCTGCTTTGCAAATTACATGATAATTCATGAGAAAGAAACAAATTTCATGTACTTGAGTTTTTCCTTTTAATATTGCATTAAGTAGCTTTCTCTCACTGAGAAAGAAGTTTTTCAGCATCTGTGGACTTGGATTCTTTTTATTTGCTTAGTGGCACTAACACAGGTTTTAGTGCTCTCAGAAGCTCAAAAACAGTGTTTCTGAGCATTGAGGCTCTAACCTAACTTTCTCTGCGAAAAAGCTCTAACTGATGAAAATCTGTGTTCTGCTTTGCAAATTACATGATAATTCATGAGAAAGAAACAAATTTCATGTACTTGAGTTTTTCTCTTAAAATTGCATTCAGCACATTTCACTCACTGAGAAAGAAGCTTTTCAGCATCTGTGGCCTTGGATTGTTTTCATTTGCTTAGTTGCACTAACACAGCTTTTAGTGCTCTCAGAAGCTCAAAAACAGTGTTTCTGAGCATTGAAGCTCTAACCTAACTTTCTCTGCAAGAAAGCTCTAACTGATGAAAATCAGCTTTTAGTGCTCTCAGAAGCTCAAAAACAGTGTTTCTGAGCATTGAAGCTCTAACCTAACTTTCTCTGCAAAAAAGCTCTAACTGATGAAAATCAGCTTTTAGTGCTCTCAGAAGCTCAAAAACAGTGTTTCTGAGCATTGAAGCTCTAACCTAACTTTCTCTGCAAAAAAGCTCTAACTGATGAAAATCTGTGTTCTGCTTTGCAAATTACATGATAATTCATGAGAAAGAAACAAATTTCATGGACTTGAGTTTTTCCTTTTAATATTGCATTAAGTAGCTTTCTCTCACTGAGAAAGAAGTTTTTCAGCATCTGTGGACTTGGATTCTTTTTATTTGCTTAGTGGCACTAACACAGGTTTTAGTGCTCTCAGAAGCTCAAAAACAGTGTTTCTGAGCATTGAGGCTCTAACCTAACTTTCTCTGCGAAAAAGCTCTAACTGATGAAAATCAGGTTTTAGTGCTCTCAGAAGCTCAAAAACAGTGTTTCTGAGCATTGAAGCTCTAACCTAACTTTCTCTGCAAAAAAGCTCTAACAGCTGAAAATCAGCTTTTAGTGCTCTCAGAAGCTCAAAAACAGTGTTTCTGAGCATTGAGGCTCTAACCTAACTTTCTCTGCAAAAAAGCTCTAACTGATGAAAATCTTTGTTCTGCTTTGCAAATTACATGATAATTCATGAGAAAGAAACAAATTTCATTTACTTGAGTTTTTCTCTTAAAAATGCATTCAGCACCTTTCTCTCACTGAGAAAGAAGCTTTTCAGCATCTGTGGCCTTGGAATCTTTTCATTTGCTTAGTTGCACTAACACAGCTTTAGTGCTCTCAGAAGCTCAAAAACAGTGTTTCTGAGCATTGAAGCTCTAACCTAACTTTCTCTGCAAAAAAGCTCTAACTGATGAAAATCAGCTTTTAGTGCTCTCAGAAGCTCAAAAACAGTGTTTCTGAGCATTGAAGCTCTAACCTAACTTTCTCTGCAAAAAAGCTCTAACTGATGAAAATCAGCTTTTAGTGCTCTCAGAAGCTCAAAAATAGCATTGAAGCTCTAACCTAACTTTCTCTGCAAAAAAGCTCTAACTGATGAAAATCAGCTTTTAGTGCTCTCAGAAGCTCAAAAACAGTGTTTCTGAGCATTGAAGCTCTAACCTAACTTTCTCTGCAAAAAAGCTCTAACTGATGAAAATCTGTGTTCTGCTTTGCAAATTACATGATAATTCATGAGAAAGAAACAAATTTCATGTACTTGAGTTTTTCCTTTTAATATTGCATTAAGTAGCTTTCTCTCACTGAGAAAGAAGTTTTTCAGCATCTGTGGACTTGGATTCTTTTTATTTGCTTAGTGGCACTAACACAGGTTTTAGTGCTCTCAGAAGCTCAAAAACAGTGTTTCTGAGCATTGAGGCTCTAACCTAACTTTCTCTGCGAAAAAGCTCTAACTGATGAAAATCTGTGTTCTGCTTTGCAAATTACATGATAATTCATGAGAAAGAAACAAATTTCATGTACTTGAGTTTTTCTCTTAAAATTGCATTCAGCACATTTCACTCACTGAGAAAGAAGCTTTTCAGCATCTGTGGCCTTGGATTGTTTTCATTTGCTTAGTTGCACTAACACAGCTTTTAGTGCTCTCAGAAGCTCAAAAACAGTGTTTCTGAGCATTGAAGCTCTAACCTAACTTTCTCTGCAAAAAAGCACTAACTGATGAAAATCAGCTTTTAGTGCTCTCAGAAGCTCAAAAACAGCATTGAAGCTCTAACCTAACTTTCTCTGCAAAAAAGCACTAACTGATGAAAATCAGCTTTTAGTGCTCTCAGAAGCTCAAAAACAGTGTTTCTGAGAATTGAAGCTCTAACCTACCTTTCTCTGCAAAAAAGCTCTAACTGATGAAAATCAGCTTTTAGTGCTCTCAGAAGCTCAAAAACAGTGTTTCTGAGCATTGAAGCTCTAACCTAACTTTCTCTGCAAAAAAGCTCTAACTGATGAAAATCTGTGTTCTGCTTTGCAAATTACATGATAATTCATGAGAAAGAAACAAATTTCATGTACTTGAGTTTTTCCTTTTAATATTGCATTAAGTAGCTTTCTCTCACTGAGAAAGAAGTTTTTCAGCATCTGTGGACTTGGATTCTTTTTATTTGCTTAGTGGCACTAACACAGGTTTTAGTCCTCTCAGAAGCTCAAAAACAGTGTTTCTGAGCATTGAGGCTCTAACCTAACTTTCTCTGCGAAAAAGCTCTAACTGATGAAAATCTGTGTTCTGCTTTGCAAATTACATGATAATTCATGAGAAAGAAACAAATTTCATGTACTTGAGTTTTTCTCTTAAAATTGCATTCAGCACATTTCACTCACTGAGAAAGAAGCTTTTCAGCATCTGTGGCCTTGGATTGTTTTCATTTGCTTAGTTGCACTAACACAGCTTTTAGTGCTCTCAGAAGCTCAAAAACAGTGTTTCTGAGCATTGAAGCTCTAACCTAACTTTCTCTGCAAGAAAGCTCTAACTGATGAAAATCAGCTTTTAGTGCTCTCAGAAGCTCAAAAACAGTGTTTCTGAGCATTGAAGCTCTAACCTAACTTTCTCTGCAAAAAAGCTCTAACTGATGAAAATCAGCTTTTAGTGCTCTCAGAAGCTCAAAAACAGTGTTTCTGAGCATTGAAGCTCTAACCTAACTTTCTCTGCAAAAAAGCTCTAACTGATGAAAATCTGTGTTCTGCTTTGCAAATTACATGATAATTCATGAGAAAGAAACAAATTTCATGGACTTGAGTTTTTCCTTTTAATATTGCATTAAGTAGCTTTCTCTCACTGAGAAAGAAGTTTTTCAGCATCTGTGGACTTGGATTCTTTTTATTTGCTTAGTGGCACTAACACAGGTTTTAGTGCTCTCAGAAGCTCAAAAACAGTGTTTCTGAGCATTGAGGCTCTAACCTAACTTTCTCTGCGAAAAAGCTCTAACTGATGAAAATCAGGTTTTAGTGCTCTCAGAAGCTCAAAAACAGTGTTTCTGAGCATTGAAGCTCTAACCTAACTTTCTCTGCAAAAAAGCTCTAACAGCTGAAAATCAGCTTTTAGTGCTCTCAGAAGCTCAAAAACAGTGTTTCTGAGCATTGAGGCTCTAACCTAACTTTCTCTGCAAAAAAGCTCTAACTGATGAAAATCTTTGTTCTGCTTTGCAAATTACATGATAATTCATGAGAAAGAAACAAATTTCATTTACTTGAGTTTTTCTCTTAAAAATGCATTCAGCACCTTTCTCTCACTGAGAAAGAAGCTTTTCAGCATCTGTGGCCTTGGAATCTTTTCATTTGCTTAGTTGCACTAACACAGCTTTAGTGCTCTCAGAAGCTCAAAAACAGTGTTTCTGAGCATTGAAGCTCTAACCTAACTTTCTCTGCAAAAAAGCTCTAACTGATGAAAATCAGCTTTTAGTGCTCTCAGAAGCTCAAAAACAGTGTTTCTGAGCATTGAAGCTCTAACCTAACTTTCTCTGCAAAAAAGCTCTAACTGATGAAAATCAGCTTTTAGTGCTCTCAGAAGCTCAAAAATAGCATTGAAGCTCTAACCTAACTTTCTCTGCAAAAAAGCTCTAACTGATGAAAATCAGCTTTTAGTGCTCTCAGAAGCTCAAAAACAGTGTTTCTGAGCATTGAAGCTCTAACCTAACTTTCTCTGCAAAAAAGCTCTAACTGATGAAAATCTGTGTTCTGCTTTGCAAATTACATGATAATTCATGAGAAAGAAACAAATTTCATGTACTTGAGTTTTTCCTTTTAATATTGCATTAAGTAGCTTTCTCTCACTGAGAAAGAAGTTTTTCAGCATCTGTGGACTTGGATTCTTTTTATTTGCTTAGTGGCACTAACACAGGTTTTAGTGCTCTCAGAAGCTCAAAAACAGTGTTTCTGAGCATTGAGGCTCTAACCTAACTTTCTCTGCGAAAAAGCTCTAACTGATGAAAATCTGTGTTCTGCTTTGCAAATTACATGATAATTCATGAGAAAGAAACAAATTTCATGTACTTGAGTTTTTCTCTTAAAATTGCATTCAGCACATTTCACTCACTGAGAAAGAAGCTTTTCAGCATCTGTGGCCTTGGATTGTTTTCATTTGCTTAGTTGCACTAACACAGCTTTTAGTGCTCTCAGAAGCTCAAAAACAGTGTTTCTGAGCATTGAAGCTCTAACCTAACTTTCTCTGCAAGAAAGCTCTAACTGATGAAAATCAGCTTTTAGTGCTCTCAGAAGCTCAAAAACAGTGTTTCTGAGCATTGAAGCTCTAACCTAACTTTCTCTGCAAAAAAGCTCTAACTGATGAAAATCAGCTTTTAGTGCTCTCAGAAGCTCAAAAACAGTGTTTCTGAGCATTGAAGCTCTAACCTAACTTTCTCTGCAAAAAAGCTCTAACTGATGAAAATCTGTGTTCTGCTTTGCAAATTACATGATAATTCATGAGAAAGAAACAAATTTCATGGACTTGAGTTTTTCCTTTTAATATTGCATTAAGTAGCTTTCTCTCACTGAGAAAGAAGTTTTTCAGCATCTGTGGACTTGGATTCTTTTTATTTGCTTAGTGGCACTAACACAGGTTTTAGTGCTCTCAGAAGCTCAAAAACAGTGTTTCTGAGCATTGAGGCTCTAACCTAACTTTCTCTGCGAAAAAGCTCTAACTGATGAAAATCAGGTTTTAGTGCTCTCAGAAGCTCAAAAACAGTGTTTCTGAGCATTGAAGCTCTAACCTAACTTTCTCTGCAAAAAAGCTCTAACTGATGAAAATCAGCTTTTAGTGCTCTCAGAAGCTCAAAAACAGTGTTTCTGAGCATTGAGGCTCTAACCTAACTTTCTCTGCAAAAAAGCTCTAACTGATGAAAATCTGTGTTCTGCTTTGCAAATTACATGATAATTCATGAGAAAGAAACAAATTTCATGTACTTGAGTTTTTTTCTTAAAAATGCATTCAGCACCTTTCTCTCACTGAGAAAGAAGCTTTTCAGCATCTGTGGCCTTGGATTCTTTTCATTTGCTTAGTTGCACTAACACAGCTTTTAGTGCTCTCAGAAGCTCAAAAACAGTGTTTCTGAGCATTAAAGCTCTAACCTAACTTTCTCTGCAAAAAAGCTCTAACTGATGAAAATCAGCTTTTAGTGCTCTCAGAAGCTCAAAAACAGTGTTTCTGAGCATTGAAGCTCTAACCTAACTTTCTCTGCAAAAAAGCTCTAACTGATGAAAATCAGCTTTTAGTGCTCTCAGAAGCTCAAAAACAGCATTGAAGCTCTAACCTAACTTTCTCTGCAAAAAAGCACTAACTGATGAAAATCAGCTTTTAGTGCTCTCAGAAGCTCAAAAACAGTGTTTCTGAGAATTGAAGCTCTAACCTACCTTTCTCTGCAAAAAAGCTCTAACTGATGAAAATCAGCTTTTAGTGCTCTCAGAAGCTCAAAAACAGTGTTTCTGAGCATTGAAGCTCTAACCTAACTTTCTCTGCAAAAAAGCTCTAACTGATGAAAATCTGTGTTCTGCTTTGCAAATTACATGATAATTCATGAGAAAGAAACAAATTTCATGTACTTGAGTTTTTCCTTTTAATATTGCATTAAGTAGCTTTCTCTCACTGAGAAAGAAGTTTTTCAGCATCTGTGGACTTGGATTCTTTTTATTTGCTTAGTGGCACTAACACAGGTTTTAGTCCTCTCAGAAGCTCAAAAACAGTGTTTCTGAGCATTGAGGCTCTAACCTAACTTTCTCTGCGAAAAAGCTCTAACTGATGAAAATCTGTGTTCTGCTTTGCAAATTACATGATAATTCATGAGAAAGAAACAAATTTCATGTACTTGAGTTTTTCTCTTAAAATTGCATTCAGCACATTTCACTCACTGAGAAAGAAGCTTTTCAGCATCTGTGGCCTTGGATTGTTTTCATTTGCTTAGTTGCACTAACACAGCTTTTAGTGCTCTCAGAAGCTCAAAAACAGTGTTTCTGAGCATTGAAGCTCTAACCTAACTTTCTCTGCAAGAAAGCTCTAACTGATGAAAATCAGCTTTTAGTGCTCTCAGAAGCTCAGAAACACTGTTTTTGAGCATTGAAGCTCTAACCTAACTTTCTCTGCAAAAAAGCTCTAACTGATGAAAATCAGCTTTTAGTGCTCTCAGAAGCTCAAAAACAGTGTTTCTGAGCATTGAAGCTCTAACCTAACTTTCTCTGCAAAAAAGCTCTAACTGATGAAAATCAGCTTTTAGTGCTCTCAGAAGCTCAAAAACAGTGTTTCTGAGCATTGAAGCTCTAACCTAACTTTCTCTGCAAAAAAGCTCTAACAGCTGAAAATCAGCTTTTAGTGCTCTCAGAAGCTCAAAAACAGTGTTTCTGAGCATTGAGGCTCTAACCTAACTTTCTCTGCAAAAAAGCTCTAACTGATGAAAATCTGTGTTCTGCTTTGCAAATTACATGATAATTCATGAGAAAGAAACAAATTTCATGTACTTGAGTTTTTTTCTTAAAAATGCATTCAACACCTTTCTCTCACTGAGAAAGAAGCTTTTCAGCATCTGTGGCCTTGGATTCTTTTCATTTGCTTAGTTGCACTAACACAGCTTTTAGTGCTCTCAGAAGCTCAAAAACAGTGTTTCTGAGCATTGAAGCTCTAACCTAACTTTCTCTGCAAAAAAGCTCTAACTGATGAAAATCAGCTTTTAGTGCTCTCAGAAGCTCAAAAACGGTGTTTCTGAGCATTGAAGCTCTAACCTAACTTTCTCTGCAAAAAAGCTCTAAAAGCTGAAAATCAGCTTTTAGTGCTCTCAGAAGCTCAAAAACAGTGTTTCTGAGCATTGAAGCTCTAACCTAACTTTCTCTGCAAAAAAGCTCTAACTGATGAAAATCAGCTTTTAGTGCTCTCAGAAGCTCAAAAACGGTGTTTCTGAGCATTGAAGCTCTAACCTAACTTTCTCTGCAAAAAAGCTCTAACTGATGAAAATCAGCTTTTAGTGCTCTCAGAAGCTCAAAAACAGTGTTTCTGAGCATTGAAGCTCTAACCTAACTTTCTCTGCAAAAAAGCTCTAACTGATGAAAATCAGCTTTTAGTGCTCTCAGAAGCTCAAAAACAGTGTTTCTGAGCATTGAAGCTCTAACCTAACTTTCTCTGCAAAAAAGCTCTAACAGCTGAAAATCAGCTTTTAGTGCTCTCAGAAGCTCAAAAACAGTGTTTCTGAGCATTGAGGCTCTAACCTAACTTTCTCTGCAAAAAAGCTCTAACTGATGAAAATCTTTGTTCTGCTTTGCAAATTACATGATAATTCATGAGAAAGAAACAAATTTCATGTACTTGAGTTTTTCCTTTTAATATTGCATTAAGTAGCTTTCTCTCACTGAGAAAGAAGTTTTTCAGCATCTGTGGACTTGGATTCTTTTTATTTGCTTAGTGGCACTAACACAGGTTTTAGTCCTCTCAGAAGCTCAAAAACAGTGTTTCTGAGCATTGAGGCTCTAACCTAACTTTCTCTGCGAAAAAGCTCTAACTGATGAAAATCTGTGTTCTGCTTTGCAAATTACATGATAATTCATGAGAAAGAAACAAATTTCATGTACTTGAGTTTTTCTCTTAAAATTGCATTCAGCACATTTCACTCACTGAGAAAGAAGCTTTTCAGCATCTGTGGCCTTGGATTGTTTTCATTTGCTTAGTTGCACTAACACAGCTTTTAGTGCTCTCAGAAGCTCAAAAACAGTGTTTCTGAGCATTGAAGCTCTAACCTAACTTTCTCTGCAAGAAAGCTCTAACTGATGAAAATCAGCTTTTAGTGCTCTCAGAAGCTCAGAAACACTGTTTTTGAGCATTGAAGCTCTAACCTAACTTTCTCTGCAAAAAAGCTCTAACTGATGAAAATCAGCTTTTAGTGCTCTCAGAAGCTCAAAAACAGTGTTTCTGAGCATTGAAGCTCTAACCTAACTTTCTCTGCAAAAAAGCTCTAACTGATGAAAATCAGCTTTTAGTGCTCTCAGAAGCTCAAAAACAGTGTTTCTGAGCATTGAAGCTCTAACCTAACTTTCTCTGCAAGAAAGCTCTAACTGATGAAAATCAGCTTTTAGTGCTCTCAGAAGCTCAAAAACAGTGTTTCTGAGCATTGAAGCTCTAACCTAACTTTCTCTGCAAAAAAGCTCTAACTGATGAAAATCAGCTTTTAGTGCTCTCAGAAGCTCAAAAACAGTGTTTCTGAGCATTGAAGCTCTAACCTAACTTTCTCTGCAAAAAAGCTCTAACAGCTGAAAATCAGCTTTTAGTGCTCTCAGAAGCTCAAAAACAGTGTTTCTGAGCATTGAGGCTCTAACCTAACTTTCTCTGCAAAAAAGCTCTAACTGATGAAAATCTTTGTTCTGCTTTGCAAATTACATGATAATTCATGAGAAAGAAACAAATTTCATGTACTTGAGTTTTTCTCTTAAAAATGCATTCAGCACCTTTCTCTCACTGAGAAAGAAGCTTTTCAGCATCTGTGGCCTTGGATTCTTTTTATTTGCTTAGTGGCACTAACACAGGTTTTAGTCCTCTCAGAAGCTCAAAAACAGTGTTTCTGAGCATTGAGGCTCTAACCTAACTTTCTCTGCGAAAAAGCTCTAACTGATGAAAATCTGTGTTCTGCTTTGCAAATTACATGATAATTCATGAGAAACAAATTTCATGTACTTGAGTTTTTCTCTTAAAATTGCGTTCAGCACATTTCACTCACTGAGAAAGAAGCTTTTCAGCATCTGTGGCCTTGGATTGTTTTCATTTGCTTAGTTGCACTAACACAGCTTTTAGTGCTCTCAGAAGCACAAAAACAGTGTTTCTGAGCATTGAAGCTCTAACCTAACTTTCTCTGCAAGAAAGCTCTAACTGATGAAAATCAGCTTTTAGTGCTCTCAGAAGCTCAGAAACACTGTTTTTGAGCATTGAAGCTCTAACCTAACTTTCTCTGCAAAAAAGCTCTAACTGATGAAAATCAGCTTTTAGTGCTCTCAGAAGCTCAAAAACAGTGTTTCTGAGCATTGAAGCTCTAACCTAACTTTCTCTGCAAAAAAGCTCTAACTGATGAAAATCAGGTTTTAGTGCTCTCAGAAGCTCAAAAACAGTGTTTCTGAGCATTGAAGCTCTAACCTAACTTTCTCTGCAAAAAAGCTCTAACAGCTGAAAATCAGCTTTTAGTGCTCTCAGAAGCTCAAAAACAGTGTTTCTGAGCATTGAGGCTCTAACCTAACTTTCTCTGCAAAAAAGCTCTAACTGATGAAAATCTGTGTTCTGCTTTGCAAATTACATGATAATTCATGAGAAAGAAACAAATTTCATGTACTTGAGTTTTTTTCTTAAAAATGCATTCAGCACCTTTCTCTCACTGAGAAAGAAGCTTTTCAGCATCTGTGGCCTTGGATTCTTTTCATTTGCTTAGTTGCACTAACACAGCTTTTAGTGCTCTCAGAAGCTCAAAAACAGTGTTTCTGAGCATTGAAGCTCTAATCTAACTTTCTCTGCAAAAAAGCTCTAACTGATGAAAATCAGCTTTTAGTGCTCTCAGAAGCTCAAAAACGGTGTTTCTGAGCATTGAAGCTCTAACCTAACTTTCTCTGCAAAAAAGCTCTAACAGCTGAAAATCAGCTTTTAGTGCTCTCAGAAGCTCAAAAACGGTGTTTCTGAGCATTGAAGCTCTAACCTAACTTTCTCTGCAAAAAAGCTCTAACTGATGAAAATCAGCTTTTAGTGCTCTCAGAAGCTCAAAAACGGTGTTTCTGAGCATTGAAGCTCTAACCTAACTTTCTCTGCAAAAAAGCTCTAACTGATGAAAATCAGCTTTTAGTGCTCTCAGAAGCTCAAAAACAGTGTTTCTGAGCATTGAAGCTCTAACCTAACTTTCTCTGCAAAAAAGCTCTAACTGATGAAAATCAGCTTTTAGTGCTCTCAGAAGCTCAAAAACAGTGTTTCTGAGCATTGAAGCTCTAACCTAACTTTCTCTGCAAAAAAGCTCTAACTGATGAAAATCTTTGTTCTGCTTTGCAAATTACATGATAATTCATGAGAAAGAAACAAATTTCATGTACTTGAGTTTTTCTCTTAAAAATGCATTCAGCACCTTTCTCTCACTGAGAAAGAAGCTTTTCAGCATCTGTGGCCTTGGAATCTTTTCATTTGCTGAGTTGCACTAACACAGCTTTTAGTGCTCTCAGAAGCTCAAAAACAGTGTTTCTGAGCATTGAAGCTCTAACCTAACTTTCTCTGCAAAAAAGCTCTAACTGATGAAAATCAGCTTTTAGTGCTCTCAGAAGCTCAAAAACAGTGTTTCTGAGCATTGAAGCTCTAACCTAACTTTCTCTGCAAAAAAGCTCTAACTGATGAAAATCAGCTTTTAGTGCTCTCAGAAGCTCAAAAACAGTGTTTCTGAGCATTGAAGCTCTAACCTAACTTTCTCTGCAAAAAAGCTCTAACTGATGAAAATCAGCTTTTAGTGCTCTCAGAAGCTCAAAAACAGTGTTTCTGAGCATTGAAGCTCTAACCTAACTTTCTCTGCAAAAAAGCTCTAACTGATGAAAATCAGGTTTTAGTGCTCTCAGAAGCTCAAAAACAGTGTTTCTGAGCATTGAAGCTCTAACCTAACTTTCTCTGCAAAAAAGCTCTAACAGCTGAAAATCAGCTTTTAGTGCTCTCAGAAGCTCAAAAACAGTGTTTCTGAGCATTGAGGCTCTAACCTAACTTTCTCTGCAAAAAAGCTCTAACTGATGAAAATCTGTGTTCTGCTTTGCAAATTACATGATAATTCATGAGAAAGAAACAAATTTCATGTACTTGAGTTTTTCTCTTAAAAATGCATTCAGCACCTTTCTCTCACTGAGAAAGAAGCTTTTCAGCATCTGTGGCCTTGGAATCTTTTCATTTGCTTAGTTGCACTAACACAGCTTTTAGTGCTCTCAGAAGCTCAAAAACAGTGTTTCTGAGCATTGACGCTCTAACCTAACTTTCTCTGCAAAAAAGCTCTAACTGATGAAAATCAGCTTTTAGTGCTCTCAGAAGCTCAAAAACAGTGTTTCTGAGCATTGAAGCTCTAACCTAACTTTCTCTGCAAAAAAGCTCTAATAGCTGAAAATCAGCTTTTAGTGCTCTCAGAAGCTCAAAAACAGTGTTTCTGAGCATTGAAGCTCTAACCTAACTCTCTCTGCAAAAAAGCTCTAACTGATGAAAATCAGCTTTTAGTGCTCTCAGAAGCTCAAAAATAGCATTGAAGCTCTAACCTAACTTTCTCTGCAAAAAAGCTCTAACAGCTGAAAATCAGGTTTTAGTGCTCTCAGAAGCTCAAAAACAGTGTTTCTGAGCATTGAAGCTCTAACCTAACTTTCTCTGCAAAAAAGCTCTAACTGATGAAAATCAGCTTTTAGTGCTCTCAGAAGCTCAAAAACAGTGTTTCTGACCATTGAAGCTCTAACCTAACTTTCTCTGCAAAAAAGCTCTAACAGCTGAAAATCAGGTTTTAGTGCTCTCAGAAGCTCAAAAACAGTGTTTCTGAGCATTGAAGCTCTAACCTAACTTTCTCTGCAAAAAAGCTCTAATAGCTGAAAATCAGCTTTTAGTGCTCTCAGAAGCTCAAAAACAGTGTTTCTGAGCATTGAAGCTCTAACCTAACTTTCTCTGCAAAAAAGCTCTAACTGATGAAAATCAGCTTTTAGTGCTCTCAGAAGCTCAAAAACAGTGTTTCTGAGCATTGAAGCTCTAACCTAACTCTCTCTGCAAAAAAGCTCTAACTGATGAAAATCAGCTTTTAGTGCTCTCAGAAGCTCAAAAATAGCATTGAAGCTCTAACCTAACTTTCTCTGCAAAAAAGCTCTAACAGCTGAAAATCAGGTTTTAGTGCTCTCAGAAGCTCAAAAACAGTGTTTCTGAGCATTGAAGCTCTAACCTAACTTTCTCTGCAAAAAAGCTCTAACTGATGAAAATCAGCTTTTAGTGCTCTCAGAAGCTCAAAAACAGTGTTTCTGACCATTGAAGCTCTAACCTAACTTTCTCTGCAAAAAAGCTCTAACAGCTGAAAATCAGGTTTTAGTGCTCTCAGAAGCTCAAAAACAGTGTTTCTGAGCATTGAAGCTCTAACCTAACTTTCTCTGCAAAAAAGCTCTAATAGCTGAAAATCAGCTTTTAGTGCTCTCAGAAGCTCAAAAACAGTGTTTCTGAGCATTGAAGCTCTAACCTAACTTTCTCTGCAAAAAAGCTCTAACTGATGAAAATCAGCTTT